>JAGKPW010002167.1:0-671734 GCA_019926035.1 Melaleuca alternifolia
TTTATCAAACAGTCGACATTCGGATTAAGACAACAACTCAAAACTCCAAAACTGACGGAAATCTCAACCTAAGTTGACATTTTAATCCACAAAACTACATTTCGAAGCGTAAAACATCTTGACCTTTATCAAATTTATCCAAAAGTCGCTAATGGATTCTTATACTTTGAGCAATCTAGAGTTCATTTAGACATTCGATCGAACAGATTAATCACGCTTCTAACATGAGCTTCTCATTCAGGTTTAGCATGGATCATAATATAGATAAGATAAATCAAACTTTAAATCAATCTTTCGCGTCCCAAACTAGACATGAACTCACGCGAGCAGATCCCGAAATGACCAAATGCTTTTGACGCGCCATAAACCGAGAGGCAAGTGAATGCAGGGTATTTATGTTCGAGGTTTACCTAATCGAGAAACTTGGATTTCAGTCAACAATGGAAGGGGTTGGGCTGGTCGTTGGCGATGATGGCGGCGATTTCGTCGTCATCTTCTTCCTCCATGTGCTTGAGCTTCTTTATTTGCTGCAACGAACGCAAGCAACTACAAATTTGGTAGTTCATCGCCCTCATTCCCCCCGAGTCTTCTGGAACCGGCAAATGGTTCAGCCTTCTTTTTTCTTTTTTTGGCAATCCCCTCTCCCCCAGATTTGTTCTCTTGTTTTTTTTTTCTCTCCCCTTCCCTTTTTTTTTTTAGCTCACGTCCCTCTCCTCAACAGGCGGCCCGACCAGACCCAAGAAAGACCCAAAACAAGAGCTTGCGCGGACAGATGTGAACTCGGATCCGAGAAAACAACTCCACACGAACTTGGCTTCCACTTAGGCATTATGTCGAACAGGTTTTGTGCAGAAGAAAACGGTGGGTTGCAAGGCGGAAGCAAGATTAAATATACTCCTACGACGAACCGGCGGTGAACAGCATGTGCACATACAGGAAATAGACTAATATATGCGGGTTGAGGGTCCCTCGGACCAACGAGTAGACGCGGCGATCCAAGGAGCAAAACAGGGAAAAGACGGTCCAAAACAGCGCAGGCGTGGGGGGTACCCTACTCGGTTCAGAAGGGCGTCGGTCGACGGACGCACTCGAGGGGGTCGAGCCAAGTCGCTATCGACACGCAACCATCTACCGTGATCCTCGGGGTCGGGTCAAACATGAGGAAGACTTACCAGGAAGACGGCGACCACCGAGCGGAGCGGGACGTGGATGAGGTGTCGCGGCGGTTTGGACTTTGAGAGCCCCCGAGACGTGCTTTCTGCTTTCCCTCTGCTCTCCGACCTCTCCCGCTCTCTCTCCTCTTTTGCTCTGTCTCTTTTGCTTCTCACCGCCATGGACGAAGCCGCCCCAGACTCCCTCCTCTTTTTCTCCCTCTCCTCTATGATCTCCCTTGCTTTTTCCCAAGACCTCCTCTCTTGTCAATGGCGTGTGGCACCCCTTTCTGCCGTTGCTTGTGTCAGTCTTTCTTCTGTCCTCTCCCATCAATCGCCTTGGAGAGATTCATGAAGATCTCCTCTGTTGGGAGAACAACGCGCTAGAGGAAAAGGAGGGAGGAAGTGGGCCTTTGGGCTCGGCCCAAGGAGAGGAAATGGAAGTCGCGCGGACCGAGCCGTTCAGGCCGACCTAATGCTTCCTCCATTTGTTTTGCTTCATCTTTTCTTTTTACTTTTTTTTTATCATTTAAAACACTGAAAATTTTAATCTATTAACTCTTTCAAAAAAAAATTTCAAATATGGTGAGCGTCTGGAAATTTTTGAATCTTTTCATTCCATCTCTTTTTGAATAAATTTTCTAATCTCTTTGACCAAACCAAAATCAAATTAAAACGTGCTGGATCAGCAAAAATTAGGTGTCAACACCTAGAAACCAAGAATCAACCAAAGGGATAGGTTTCTAGTTTTGGAATCGTGAACCAGATTAGATTGATTGGTACAGTCTGGTTCCTTGGCGATCCAATGAAACCAGTCATGCTATGTAGAGCCCTAGTTACAACATCTCTTCCATCTCATTGAACCAAGCAAAAACACTCTCTTGAAGAGAAGTTTAGTCATAATTTTTTCAAGCTCCCACCTCAATCACATTGTGTAGCCATATTGCAACTATGAGCCACTCTACGACCTATAACCTCCCCAAATCAAATGCATGCCCTAATATTATTCCCATTTTTCAATTGGAAATCGGCTTGAAAAGTCACAGACAAGTCGGACCCCAAGCCACTCAAATCTGTTATGATATGATCACTACAAGTGCTATAAATTGTGTAGGACACTTACTTTAATGTCAAAAATTTCATCCGGGTCACTTAAGTACTAGTTTTTTCAGTGCCAACTCTGATTTCTTTGGTTGAAAATCCAACATGGCTCACCAAAAGTCCAGTCATCATTTAAAATAAAAAAAATTAAAATTCCAAAAAATAAAATAAAAAAGGAGGGGTCTAATGGACAGGGCGGCAAGCCCTCGTTGCTGTCACCCCACCTTCGCTAGCAAGGGTAAGGACAGTTGGCGAGGGTAGAACACAAAGGACACTTTGACTACTACCAATGGCAAGGCGTGAAATGCGCCGAAGGCCAGGTCATCCACTCTGTCCCCCCCAGCTCCAGCCTTCGGTGCTCCCTTGACCTTGGCACCCTGTCCCGACTCGACTAGTTTCGCATCCTGAGCCTCCCCAACAACTCCCTCATCGGCCCCATCCTCAACCTCTCCGACTTCACTAACCTCAAGTGCCTCTTCCTCGGCCACAACTCTTTCTCCGACTCATTCCCCACTTGCCTTCTCTCCCTCCACCGACTTTGGGTCCTCAACCTAAGGTACAACAACTTCACCGATCTGATCTCACCCTAGATCGCCATTCTAGACCAGCTCAACACCCTCATGCTCTAGGGGAATTGCTTTAGCAAGACACTACTGTTGCTTAACTTGACCCTACTCGCCGCGTTCAACATCTCCAGGAGCAACCTCACCAGCTCGATCCCCATGACACCAACTCTGTCCCGGTTCAACCCATTGTCATGGTGAGGGTGGGCAACACCGGCTGGTCCGACGACCCTCGCGCAACTCGAAGAATGCTGCAACCCTCATCTAGATCTAGGGGAAGGCTTGCAGGGGCCCTCGCCAACCGTTGTCGAGGGTCACCGACCCATGGCCACGTGGCTTGGGGCCGGCAACCCGGTCAACCACCCCACCCTTGCCGTCGAGGGTGGGTAGCAGTGGCGAGGTGCCCTCCCCTTTGACCTTTTAAAAAATAAGATTTTAATTTAATTTTAATAAATTAAAAAGTTACGCGGAATAGATTTTTTAAGTAAAGATGCCACATGTAATAGATTTTTTAATTGAAAATGTCACGTGGTATAGATTTTAATTTGTTATTATTTTATATGATGACTTGGCACTTCCGGTGAGCCATATCATTTTTTTGCTGGAATTGACACTTAAGCGTTTTTTTTTTCACATTTGACACTTAAGTTATCCGGTGAAAATTTTTGGCATTAAAGTGAGTACCATACACAATAATGTCGTTCTCCCCAAATCCATCAATATTCTTTCTTCTATCTTAAAAGAGGTTGAAGAGATTGGACGATTCAGGGAAATGCCTATACAGCACACAGCTAGACCAAGATCCAACAAGGCCCGTGAAAATGAATGGCAAGACACGGGAAATGCGACTAAAAAATAGGCTAAAAAAACAGAGCATTACCTTGATGCAAGAGAGGAGGCGAGAGTCGAGGCACGGGGAGATTAGAGGGTGCATCGAACTTGAGCAAACAATGGCAAGAAGGCAAGAGTCGAGACGAGACCGTGATAGAAGGCATCGAGCTCGAGCGAAAGGGACTCGCCGCCGTTCGTGATTTGACAGAGAGGGACGAGAGGGAAAGAGGCCGAGGCGGTGAGGCGTGACTGTGAGCTAAGAGGGAACGACTGAAGACAGTGAAGAGCGATGCCTTGTCATGAAATCGTGTGAGCTGAAGACTGGACAGAGGACAGGAGGTCGAGGGTTTGTAAATAAGTTTTACACTTCCAGATATTAAAAAAGAAACATATATAAATATGTACGTATAGTCTGGAGGTCCAGTTTCCAACCTGAAGCTGGGAACCAAACCAGAAACCACTGGTTCCAATTTTAAAGAATTAGAAATAGGATCGGCACCCATGAAATTGCTCAGAAACAGGTCGGTTCGATCCGGTCCGATCCAATCTGACTCGAGCGATTTCCAATTTGATCGGTTCATCTTATTCACCCTTAATGTGGGCCTTATCTAGAATAGTCTTACGTAGTTGGTAAGATTGGGATGAACTGAGCTAAGAATTTTCAGATGCCTCAATAGACTACGTCAACTTGGGGTGTTTCAAATTTTCCTTTCTCACCGTTGCTAACGCAATTCCATTTGTTTCCACATTAAAGGTTTGTTGACGTGAGTGTGAAATCTCTTGGTGGGAACGCCTGCAATGAGGATGTATACCCAAGCTAATAGGATACCAATAATGTTGAATGTCAACTTGGAGGTTTGACAAGATTATAGGAAAAAGTTAAATGGATAAACAATCCTCCACTTACGCCGCAAATCCACTAAACCGATTAACTATTTATTGATACAGAATGGCGGACTTTATTTTTAGCGAGGCTAGTCAGTCAGCTTTCTATGAGTGATCTTTTTAATATTCTCTTTAATCCGTTCCGTTACTACTGCAATAGTCACTGGTCCTTGCTCCTGCTTATCCTGGACTTCTGGATTAAGACAGTTTTAAGCATTTTGTTAATTCACTCTAATTCTAAATTAAGCGAATAGTGGTATGAGCAATTATGGGATTTAAATACACATACGTGTTAATGGAAAGGGGGAGTCGCCTCCTTGCTGATTCGGTCCTTTCTTTACCCATGATCCTTTTGATTTAATCGTTGGAGATGATGTTGACATTGTTGTCTTGACCTGGCTTTCGACGTGGTCTTATGCATGCGCAGTTGCGTGGGTTGCCCAGGTCCAATGGGGGATATGAGCACGCGACAGAGAGAAAGTCCTCAGCAAACCACGTATGGTGTGTACTCAAAAGAATAGCAAATTTTGATAGTCAACGAGCTTCAATAGTTGTTAATCAAATGACTAGTTCTGATAACTTTCTCTTCCTCATACTTAAAGGCAGTGAAATGGGGTACCCACAATTCAATGATGTTAATCATGCTCTCTAAGATGTTTGAGCACTCAAAACTGTTAGAAAGTTCAGCCCAAGGTTTAAACTGATAGGTGAATGGAGACTATATGTATATAAAGAGCATATAAATTTCATTGTCAAGCAATGTAGTTTTCAATCCCTCAAGTGAAAAACAAGTTTTGCTATCATATATGGATAGGATCAAGCCCTCTAGAAAGATTGAACGATGCGAGTCAAATATAAAGAACTAGTCAGCAATCTGTCGGGCCTTGTCATTTAGATTGATTTAGTAGACATCTTGGAAAACTTCACCGTATGATCCATAGTATGTATGTCTTTCTGGAAGAAAAAGAGATTAGAAACCCTACTTTCAATATTTTCTATTGGCGTGATCACACCATAGTGTCGGGTATTTTCAATATCTGAGTATACATAATTAATTACTCTATAATTACGTAAAGGAAGATTCAAGAAAGTGAGAAATACAAAAGACGACTAAAATTTCCACTCGATCATGGTGAAATTGGGTAGCATAAAAAACGGAGCACATAGATTGCGCACCATAGAAAAATCTTATGCGTTTCAAACTAGTGCAGATGAAGCAGAAGGCGAATACCCTATGATTTTGTTCATTTAATGGTCAAACGCCTAGCGCTAGCAAGAAGTAGAAGTCAAGTCGAGGCATATCACGCGTCACCATGAAGTGTGAACGTGATTTGTCTCCCTATCTATATGTCTACTCGCAATATTAGAGAGAAACATATAGAAAACATATACATGTCTTAAAGGTGGATCTTTCTTGTTTAAATGTTCTCGATTTGAAATTATTGGATGAAAACCTGACTTCAATGGATGGTCGAATTGTAATATACGAGTGAGGACGTGACATGGGAATCGTGAAAATTGGGCCCAGCCACCTCACGAGATATACTTGTTTGTAAAATAAAATCCATGATAAAGAAAAATATTTTTCAAAAAAACATTATCTTCTAAGAAATGACTAGTTTTTCTTTATTTGGTAATATGTGACTGACAATTTTTTTAGAATTTGAATCTCATTAGGAAAATAAATTGAATCTTATGAATTTATCTAGATTACAAAAAAAACTCAAATTTTTAAATATTTTTTATTTTATTTATTTTTTTCTTTCTCTCTATCTTCTTTTTCTTTCCCTTCTACCTCCCACCCACCTCTCCACCTCAACCGTGTGCTCTTTCCTCCTCTGCGCTTCACCACCACCATCAGCTCCCTCTCCCTCCTGGCCAAGGTCAATGCTTGAACTCACCAGCCTTGGGCAAGCTTGAGGGATGGGTTGTGAGGCACTAGCTCGAGATGAGGTCGAGGTGAGGTGGAGGTCAGCTCTGATCATGTAATGTTGATGCTCAAGGTCGAGGCAAGGTTTAGTTGAGCTTCGGCCAAGTAAGGCCAAGGCTCGAACTAACTGGGATTTGGCAAGCTCAAGCTCAAGCTCAAGCTTGCTGAAAATGGCAAGGCTAGAGCGCGACCTTGCCAAATCTGGCAAGATAAAGCTTCACCTGTGACTAGTCATTGGTCATCACTAAAACCCAACGACTAGTAGAGAGAAGGGGAAAATAAGAAAGAAAATAAAAAAAGTAAAGAGAAATAATTTAGGAAATTTTTTTTTTCACGTTTTAAGATATAAAAATTTACTTTCCTAATTTTACACAAGAGTATTTTTTTTATGACCAAACAATGTTTTCGGTTGACTAGTCATTTTTTGCAAATCAAATGGGTGAAAGTCCGGAAATTAATCCCTGAAAACATTTTAAAAATTCATTCTTCAATAAGATTCATGGTCTCTCTTACTTTTATCCTGAATTCTTGGATCTTCCTTAAAAAAAATCTTAATTTTCATGGATCATGCAAAAGTAAGACAAAATGGTTTAGATATGCCGGAAATTTCGCAGAGCATGTCTAATCTATATAATCAACAAGGTCAGCTACTCTGGGTTCCTAACTACCGAGAAGGATGCATCGATCGTTGTCGAACTTGCATTAACATGGTCAAACTATTAAGGTGGACTTTAGATTAGATTTAGAAAGAAAGTCGCACTCCATCCTCACGTGATTTGTCAGGCAATTTCGGCGTGATACAAGCAGAGCTGACTTGACTTTTTTTGGCAACAGATTTGGCACTAGAAAAGGAAGAAGACTGGTCGAAGCACGTGTATTTTTATTGGGGGCTAGGCAAATAAAGCTGAGTGCGGACCATTTCATTGTGTCAACTGATCAAATTGCCCTTTAAAAACAAGATTTGATAATCATTATAATTAAATAAGCCCCCTCTCTCTAATAGAATTAATTTATCTTTTCTCTAGTTCACACACCATATTAGTGATAAATTTTCAAAAGTAATTTAGTTAAGTTATTATCTGCTTATATTTAAAATCAAGTAAAAAATAAATTATGTTTCAAAGTCGAAAAGTATCTTTCCATTCCATGTGATGAATTCATTGATTTCCTGAGGATATAATTCTGTTAACTCAATTTGTTGAAGAAAATTATGAATTTGCTCTTTTGTCTAAGTTTTGAGTGATTTTGATGGAAATCCAAATTTAATCACACCTTCTTCACATCCAACTATAAAGCTAATTCATAGAAAAACAACTTTGAGGAGAGGGCTTATAGCAATAGTGATAACCTTTTTCCTAGTTGAACAATATAAAAGAATTTATCCTTGGTCTTTCTTCTTCGTTTTCCTATTGTTTAATTTTTTTTTCCTGAGTCTCCATTTTTAAAAATTGGAAGGGGAAAATAAATTTAGGTCATGAATTGAGTTTCCAGATTCTCTTTTTTTTTTTTGAGTCGAAGAATGAGTTTTTTGTTGAAGAGTTTTGTTTTTGCTCTTTTAGAGGAAAAAGAGCAAGTTGTTCTCTTGAGGCTAGGTTCAAGAAAAGCAAAGAAAGGACAGTATTGAATTGAAAAAAATGACAGGAAAGTGGTAAAGCATAGTTCGTTAATCACACCAAAAAGATGAGAGGAAATATTAATAAATGCTTAATGAAGTTGAAGACTAATTTGGTCTGTTAACATTTTAAAAAGAAGGGTTTGTTTTAGTAAAAAAAATGTTGCCGAACTTAATGAATCCCCCTATTTAGCTGAAAATCTTTTGAGGTCGATGATCACTAGCAACCTCATACATAAAAAAGAAAGGGACTAACTTTGAGGTGTTCAATTGCTTATATACTTCTTTAAAAAAAAACATAACTTCTGAACTTGTGATTCGACTAATTTGAGCGAATTAACCCAAATAGCTCTATTTACATTAACATATTGAACGTACTTTCCATGCTATGTATAATCTATTTGAGATATTCCCTACTTTTCTTTAACATTCTATCTTCGACAATGAAATCTAGGTCCAATACAAAATAAAAGCACTGTAAATATAGAGGAAAAATTGTTTTATGGAGTAGTCTTGCCAAAAATCGTATAATTTTCCTATCGGACACCAATATCTCAAAATCTGTTTTGGGAAAATGTAGCCAAATCAGTTTATAAACCTATTGTACAAATGTCAATTGAGTTATAAATTTTTATAATTACCAATTTAATTCTAAATCCTCAATTGAAATTCCATCATAATTCTTTTGATTAATTTTTGCTAAAATGGTTAACATGGAAATTCAGTCAAATTCAGTCATAAGCTGCTATTTCACGTGACACATCGTCATTTTCGGTGAAAATAGGCTGAAAGAATTGCATTAGGATTTCATATAAAATTTTATAACTAATTTAACAAAAAAAATTAGGACTAAATTAATATACGTACAATATAGTTAACATTGATTGGACAACGCCCTCCCTTTTTTTCCGTCACATCAACATCCCAAATTTGTACCAATAGCCCGGAAATATCTTTCATTAGACTTCATTCCATCATAATTGTTGAAAATATTATTTGACTTTATCCAAGCAAGATGCCATGTCCGGTTTTCAATAGCCATAAGGAACATAATCTTGATGGGAGATATTTGCCAAATACCATCACAAGTCCCTGGAAATTTGGGAGAGGAACGAAAAATTGGAGTTATTAATATCTCAAAAGTTTAGGATTTTCATGAGAATTTTTCTTTCCTAATCTTTTTTTTTTTAGTTTTGCAAGTGACGTTGGTCCGTGCCTTTTATGAATTGGGGTCCAATGGATTAGTTACGCGCCCCTAGAATTGGCAGGGTGGACCAGGGGCAGGAGGTATCTTCTACAGTTTGACCAAGCCCAATTTGGTAAATGCATTCCTCCATTTTCAAGAACAAATACAAAAATATAAAAGTCAAGCATTAGGAAGTGGCCGACAAATCAGACCGCGACAAGGTCCTCTTCTTGGGTTCTTTCTTTGCCACGTCATACGTAATTGTTTCCTTCCTAAAAAAGAGGATTAAACAATTTGATTTCTCGAGGCAATCGAAGTTGCCAGGTACTTTAATTGATCAGACACAGCTTATACATGCACGCATGGTCCTGGTCTAGACTCCTAGCAAAACGCGTTGACTAGCACGTTCAAGATATTCGACTAAAGTTAATATAATCAACTTGTCTCCCCTTGGACATTATATATGCTAACGAAGAGCAACCTCTGTCTCATCGACGAAGCGCCTAAAGACCGACGGATATTCTGATTCCAACTTCTTCTTTCATTCTTGTTGTTGTGGTCAACGGTCGCCACACAAATCTCCGTCCGTTCGACAAATTTTTGATACATTGCGTGTAATTCGGTTCTTTAGAACAAGAAAGATGAGACGATTGATTGCATTGTTCCTATGTGTTTTCGCGACGATGGCATTGGCGGAGGCTGGAGTTCGTCGCTACAAGTGGGACGTGAAGTACGAGTTCAAGTCGCCGGACTGCTACAAGAAGCTAGTCATCACTATCAACGGAAGGTCTCCTGGCCCATCCATTCTTGCACAGCAAGGAGATACCGTCATCGTGGAAGTTACCAATAGCTTGGTGACGGAGAATCTCGCGATCCATTGGCATGGAATCCGACAGGTATACATTGAAACTATATCGCAAAGGTCTCACTCAAATGGTTGATTGAAGAACATAATAAGAAGGTTTATGAGACGACGATTTTTGCCTTGGATTACATTGCAGATCGGAAGTCCGTGGAGCGATGGAACTGAGGGTGTGACTCAATGCCCCGTTTTACCTGGAGACACTTTTACCTATCGTTTTGTCGTCGATCGGGTAAGTCCACATATATAATAAGAAGATTATCGAAACGCTTTCCTGCGAGCTCTTCTGGATGTGGACCCAATGGGACGTGTTCATATGTAGATCGAAAAATAGATGAACGGACAATACGCACATGGTTGAAATTCTCATCTTGGAAGGCAGCTCTAGATGACATTGTTCTCTTTTCTTTATGCAGCCCGGAACGTACTTGTACCACGCGCATTACGGGATGCAGAGAGAGGCCGGACTGTATGGGTCGATCCGGGTTTCGCTGCCGGACGGCATGGCGGAGCCGTTCGGTTACGACTACGACAGGAGCATCATCCTCAACGACTGGTACCACAAGAGCGCTTACGAGCAAGCTGCTGGCTTATCTTCCATTCCCTTCGGTTGGGTTGGGGAGCCTCAGGTGATTAAAAGTCAATTTGATTCCCAGTTTCCAAACTTGAAACCCCATCTTCACTCATTGCTTATGCTTTTTCCATCCTCTTTTGTTGCATGAACTGCAGTCACTACTAATTCAAGGGAAGGGAAAGTTCAATTGCTCCAAATTGGCCACTCCAACCGTCGACCCAACGGCTTGTAACGCGACCAATCCCGAATGTTCACCGTACGTGCTGACAGTCGTCCCCGGGAAAACATATCGCCTAAGGATCTCAAGTGTGACCTCTCTATCTGCCCTCAGTTTTCAAATTGAGGTAAGCTTTCATCGGCTACCATGATTTCTGAGTCTCGAAAATGAAATATGTTCACATCGACATTTCATTTCAGATTACACACGAGAGATTGTGTTTAATTAGCTGGGAACGTTGCATAAAAAAAAATATTTAATGACCTTTACACAATGTTAGTTTGATACCTCTTGGTAAGTTAATTTTTTCGGTTGGCGTATTTAAAATTTTTCCAAAGATTAGAATTGGAGGAGCGGTAACGTAATGTTAATTTGATGAGGTCGCGTATGACCATTTTTATTCTATCTATCTTATAACCGAGGCGCCAAGTTTCATTCGAGTCAACAGAAGAAGGGATGTCACGCCAATCTCGATGTAGGCGACTATTAAATAGGGGTTCACTTGATGAGCGAGCAAAGTCAAACAACGTGCAACGCAATTTACGTACATACACATTTTTTGAGATGTTGTTTGAATTGTTTATACATAAAATCAAAATAAAAACGCTTCTTATATATGTCATTTGCAAAGACTTGTATGTTTGACTTTACTACTTGGATGATATGACAATTTCAACTTTATTTTGCAGGGTCACAACATGACTATAGTGGAAGCAGACGGGCACTATATAGAGCCAATTGTGACCCAAAATCTGTTCATCTATTCAGGAGAGACATACTCTGTCTTGATCACAATCGACCAAGAACCGTCAAGAAATTACTGGATCACGACCAACATCGTTGGCCGAAACGCCACGGCCACTACCCCTCCTGGTTTGGCCATCCTCAATTACTATCCAAACCACCCGAAGCGGATCCCGCCCACGGAGCCGCCCGCCGGCCCCATTTGGAACGACGTTGCGCCACGATTGGCTCAGAGCCAGGCGATCAAAGCTCACCAGGGATACATCCATGCTCCACCACCCAAATCCGACCGAGTGATTGTGTTCCTCAATACGCAGAATAAGATCGATGGTTACTTCCAGTGGTCCGTGAATAACGTCTCCTTCATGCTCCCGCACACGCCATACTTGATCTCCCTCAAGGAGAATCTCCACCACGCGTTCGATCAGCGCCCACCGCCCGACCGTCTGCCAGACTTCGCAAACTATGACATCTACCGTGTCGCAAACAATACCAATGCCACATCTAGCAACGGCCTATATAGACTAAAGTTCAACTCTACGGTGGACATCATATTGCAAAATGCCAACACCATGAATGCGAACACCAGCGAGACACACCCATGGCACCTCCACGGCCATGATTTTTGGGTCCTTGGGTATGGTACTGGGAAATTTGACGCTGATAACGATCCGAAGAAGTACAATCTAGCAAACCCGATCATGAAGAACACAGTGCCGGTCCATCCTTATGGGTGGACTGCCCTAAGGTTCATCGCAAATAACCCGGGCGTTTGGGCATTCCATTGCCATATAGAGTCTCATTTCTATATGGGCATGGGCGTAGTGTTTGAAGAAGGTGTCGAGAAGGTGGGCAGGTTGCCTTCGGAGATCATGGGATGTGGGGAGACACGAGGCTTCAAGAGACCATAACCAAATTGGTCATGCAATTTTTTATATACACTAAAGTTAGCATTTATTCCGTGAAAATTTGAACTCCATACAAAATCAAAATATATACACATAGGTCAAACAAGGTTGAATTTTTTTGTGTATTAATATTATTTTATTCTAAATGTGTTTTTTTTTTAATTATGCAAGTTTTTTAGAGGAGATTTCTGTTAATTTGTTTATTGTTGCACGGTCGTTTCCAAGTGTACCTCTTCGCATTGCTTGCCTCTAGAACAGTAATTGTTGGGTTTGTGATCGGCAGCATTTGAGATTAATTACTTTGATTTGGCTAATAATGATGTTTTCCAATCCCCTGCTCTGTTTTCATCTCAATTCTTTTTTCTTTCTCTGAACTGATTCCTTTTTTCGACTTCCTTTTGCTTACCTTCTACAACGTCTTGAGGCCATTTCTTTTCTTTTTACTCTTTTCAATAGTAAAAGTTGTCATTGCAACCGTCAGTATAATAAAGTGTGCAAAAGAAGTTAATTGCTCAAACCATGGAAGTTACGGGGATTTGATAATACAAACTAAAATTATGAGCATCTAATCACGATAATCATTTAAGTGAAAGGGTTTGGACTAACCCCCCTATTCCATAGAAGCAAAAATAGAAAAGAATAGTTTATATGAGGTACCCTTTGTTAGGAATCCGAATTCTCCACAAATAAAGGTCGACAGATATACACACAACCACCTTTCCCAGCACTGATAGTGAAGTAGACATATATCTACTGATCTCTTGTCACGCCTCGAACCCGAGTACATGATAGTCCTCGAAATAAACCTCACCACTTATTAAATTTTCCAATAATCCCAGGTTGTTATCGATTAACCAAATAATTTAACTAAGGATATAAAATTAGTACAAAAGAAATGCAGCGGAATAAATTAAATAAAACCTCGACTAAATCCTGAGGTAAATCATTAATTACAATATCTCCAATAAACTGATCAAATAACTAAATAGGGTTCACAAATTATCAACCTTATTTATTCGTTCAATAAAAGAAATATAAATGCGGAAAATAATTTCCTCACAAATAAATAAAGTCTCATAATCAAAATTAAATCAACTACGATCATCTCGCTGCGCCTCCAGCTTCACCTGGTCCTCGAGGAGGAGCTGCAATAACAGGACCTGAACCAAGTAATTTTAAGATGAGATAAACTCATCGAGTTTGCCCCCTACTTCTTAATTAGGTTGATATTCACTCCAGGGTTCCTAACCGTATAATTAATTTAAACCACACTTCTCACCACCCATGATCTGTCAATAGATTGTTCTCCAAATAATTCGATATAAATGTCACAATATTAACTTCCAAGATAATCTAACATCAAATCAATTATAATGAGCACAAAGAATTAAATAAATAAATCACATTATGAAACAACCAATATCCAACTACAATTAATAAATCAATCTCAACCAATCGATCAATCAAAAATATTAAATAAACATCCACAACTAAGCCATAAATAACTTGAGATAATTTCTCAAATTAACCAAAATCGACTGCCTGGACCTACCAATTAGGGATTCACCCGGGTCCCTAACTCGAATCCAGAGTATTCGATTCGATCAACTACGGGTGACATCGCCTTAATTAGTAGCCACTTAGCCAATCACGCAATTTCTGGAATTTATTCCAAAATATTGCAAATTACCTAAAATTACATAATAAAACCCTAACTAATCAAAACAGAATAATTAATCGTAATTACCCGAATATCAAACCAAACCATCACTATTAATAATTTGATACCATCGCAACCAACAATTCTCACACCTTTCTCCAAGTTGTCAAATTTACACTTTTGCCGTCAAAATTTCCAAAATTTCAATTTTACCCCTAAAAACCCTAATTAGACTACAATATGACATCATCAACTTATCAATCACAAAATATTCCGAATTTC
The DNA here is from genome assembly GCA_019926035.1 of Melaleuca alternifolia. Lineage (NCBI taxonomy): Eukaryota > Viridiplantae > Streptophyta > Magnoliopsida > Myrtales > Myrtaceae > Melaleuca > Melaleuca alternifolia. The sequence continues at coordinate 14,507 of JAGKPW010002167.1, forward strand.
ATATTTTTCTACCATCCACTAATTAATGATTTCCACAACTAATTTAATTAGCAAACATTCTCTCCGCTAATTAAATTTATCAATTTACCTGTAAATCTCTAACTTAAGCCTATTTGGACCTAAATTATTAAATTGTCCCTAATTCTTCAAAACTTACAAAATTGCACCTCCACAACCAATAATCCACACTTCTAAATATATATTAATTCACTAATTAATCCTTCAATTATCTAATTTCACAACTAAACCTCTAAATGTCTAAATTTACAAAATCGTCCCTATTTCAACAAAAGTTTCTAAATAAGCTCTAATCTCTAATTTAATCATCAATCAAGTCCAATAATCACACAATAAAACTACTAGAGCAATTAACAGTCCTAATTAGGAGTTAGGGAGCAAACTCACGCTAAATCCGAGCTTTCCGTGAAATCAACCACGACGGTCCGCGATGGACCTACAACTCCACGTATTTTCTACTTCGGACGCACGAACGGCCCGTCACCAACAATGCAGTTCGGCCCAAAACAGGGGATGAACCTCTTTGACGGACTGCGGCCACGCGAGGATAAATTGATTGTGGCGATGGCTTGGCTGCTGGAGATGGCGTCTAGGCTTGCTGGAATCACGTCGACGGCATGGAGGAACGGCGGATATCGTGTCGAGGAGGAGAAGAAGGCCTCGGGTTCTCGGTTTATCCTAAATTCAACCTGAACAAATCTGAAAATTTGAGTTGATTTGAGACTACCCATGCAAAATTGTAATTGGCAAGCTGTTAGGTACGAACCAAGGAGCTCTCAGGAAATTTCTTGAGCGGTGGAGATGGCTGGAAGGACTTGGGCGGTTTGCGGCGCCGGCGAGTAGAACTTGCGTCCAAAACAGGGGAGGCGCGTCCAAGCCGTAATTTGACTTCGAGCAGTGGCGACGACAAGCCTCGGCGACTAAGGCTAAGCCTCTTGATGAAATCCACGACACCAAGGAACTATTTAGATCTCACAGGAGGACTCGTGGTGCGAGAGATGAACAATGGATTTTCTGATTTCTCCCCTCCCTCGAGGCACAGTAGATAAGGTTTTTCTACGAAGATCTTGCGCGAGGAAGACGGCTAAGTTGGTTGGGAAGAGATAAACGCGGCTGGCCGTTGTCAACAACGCGATCTTCTCGCATTTGCAGGTTCAACGGCGTGCACGGCTGGGTTTCAAGAGGTTGAAGATGATCCACAGTGAAAGAAGATAAAAAAAAAGAGGGATGTGGGAGTCGTGGGAGGTGTGGGCTGGCGTGGGCCCCATGTGCAAAGGACAAAGGGAAATAAGAAAGCATAAAGAAATAGAGAATAAAGAAACGAAGGGGAAGAAAATTTTATTAAAAAAAATCAGGCTGTTACATCTCTCGTATAAGAATACTAAAAGCTCTAAAAAGTATCTATAGCGTAGAGTTTAGCTTTGAAACTTTCCTATTGAATAATTATGTGCCAACATAAATGTGATGTCACTTTTAACGACTTGATTCGATGATAGGGCCAGACGGCTGAAACTAAGATGCCACTTGTCAAGCTTCTAAGATGGCAATGGAGATAGGATTAATACATAGGATAAGGAGTTAGTGTTAGTGGCACGTGAAAATATAATCACCTCATACTAGGCATATTTAGTGTAAATGTTTTGGTTACCATTACAACTATAACATGAAGTGTGCTCTAGTCAGAGGATTACCAAAATGGATAACTCTCAAGAGAAAGTGCTCATAGCTGTATTATGTTATACTGCAAGTTAAAATCATAAGGCTTGATCACAAACATGGATTAGAGAGGATAATACCTCGAAGTATGTTGGTCTAAAAAGTCACATCGCCACCGTTTAGTATCGTACGGATGTTAAGACAGTCAACTTCATAATTCATTATATATTTACTATCCCAGCTGGAAACATTATCTGAATAGGCTTGGAATTTGTTGTCACTTGATAATGTCGAGTCAGTAAACTTCTCTTTTCATTTTTTTCTGTAACTGAAAGTTTTATGGACCGGCCTTTTTTTTGGCACATATTACCTACTTGTAATTTATAATTATGGCTTTTCCTCTAAATTTAATAATAAAAATATTATTTTAAGTTTTAGAAATTATAAGAAATTGATTTAATATGTTTCTTGTCGTTGCAATATTTTGAAATATTTTTAGTATCTCATATGAGTAGAAGTCAAAGTATGAATTCTATATTGTTGACACCCAAACTTGGACAACTCATTTTAGTTGTGTTATCGCATAGAAAATTAGGGACTAGCCTCGAACCCTGAATAAATGTAATGTGAATTTTTCCATTTGCATAGTACTGAAGTTAACGGACTCAAGCAGGGAAGATCTAAGCTTAGTTAATGTTTTTAAACCGAGCCCATGACATTAAGATTTTCAGCCAAGTCCGTTGAAAGCCTTAATAGCCAAAATTTGCATGTGGTAGGCACATGGCGATTGCAAATTAGGAAAGACTCTTATTGAAGCAAACTTGATAAGACATTAAGCATTATATTGTCAAATTTAGGTTACATTGGAATAAGAGGGAGGTTTCTTAAATACTGAAGATGTCATAAAATCCTTTTGGAAAGTTAGGAAATATAAAATCCTTTTGAAAAGTTAGGAAATAAATATCAACAAGGAATTCTGTAGCCACACTCGTGTGTTGCTAAAAAAAAAGGACAATAAGAGGCTCAATATACCACGGACTCTCACCTTGAGATCTCCAACTGCCCATTCAACATCCATGAATGCTCAGTCACTTTCCGTTGACACATGAACTCAACATAAAGAGAGGGGTGATCGATTTTCCAGACAATCCGGTTCTTTTCCAAAATTGGAAACCAGACTAGTGCAAGGTCCCTATTCTCTAAAACCAAGAACCAGATCATCTAGTCTTGGAATCGGACCAGATCGATCATTCGAACTGATCCGATTCCTAGGCGATCCAATAAAACCGGTCAATTCGAATAAAAACAAAATCGACGAAAAACAGAAAAAAGTCACCTCAGGCTTAATGATTCAGTCCAACTAAAAGAGAGCTTTTTGTTCTCTTCTTATTTTGACGAGTATGAAGCTCCTCGTTTGCCTCGCTGGGAGAGAAACGAAGAAGGGTAGAGAGCGGACAACCATTTGTTCTTTCCATCAATGCAGTCCCTGCTCTCCCCCTTTCGAAAAAAATTTCATCTTTCGATTTCTTTTCTGAGCAAAGTCATCTCTCTCCCTCTTTCAGCCGTATTTTTTTCTGTACTGTTTTAAGGCGTTTTCAAGTTTTCTTGGTGTTTCTTTCTCTCGCCCATGGAACCGAGAAAGAGCGAAGAGGGCTTCAGATTATGTTTTTTTTTTTAGTAAAATCAGTCAAACGTCCTTTAAGGAATAAATATAATTAAAATAATAAATTAATTAGTCCGGTCTAGGCGCCTCAAGAACTAGGAACCACCAAAATCACCAGTGCCATCGAGAACAACGCTTCCTGAAACCGTCCAAAATCAGCCGGTCTAGTCCAACCCGAGTGTTTCCTTATGCAAACCATTAAATGTTGGTGCATGAGCGGTCACGAGAGAAAGTGAGTGGTATGTTAAAGCAAGAATAAAAGAGCATGTCTTCAAGAAAGTTGTGAGTTCAAGCGGTGAAAATATGTCCTTTACTTGACCATTCAAGCTTGAAAGGAGACATGCAGATTTGGTCTGAAGATCGCCACTCTCACAGTCAATTAGTAAAAGCTCAGGGCTTTGGAAGCGGTGGATGAAAGAGAAAAAGCGCCATTTAGCCTGAGTTCATCCAAAAATCCAATAAAAATACCGGCTAGTGTTCATTACGGTTTTTAAGAAAGAACATATAAGAGACGCACATAAAATAGACCATATTCAAGGGAAGGGACGAGATCTTTTCTTTCCCCCCACGAGTGGCCGCTGCCCTCACGCTCAGCTGCTGTCTAGTTTCTTGCCATTTCTGCGCGCCAACGCTGCTGTCACTCCTTGCTCACTGCTGCTCAACAACGTGACCAGCTCCTACTGATGCAGTTCCACCTGATTTTCCGGACGATCTCATAAAGTTTCATTTTAAAACTCTCAAAATCTCTTCTCAAAGTCTGAAGTCAAATAGCACGTACCTATCCTAATCGTTTAAATTCTTCTCATAATATCTCCCAAGCATTCTTCACTATCTTTGCTCCAATTATCTCGGAAATATTGTTTTCAAGAGTGCTTGCTGAAGAACACATAACGCCCGGAGCACTTCCACCTTCTTGATAGCTTCATATCCTTTTTCCAGATTGTCCCGTAAATCTCAAGCCTTCGAGAAGGCAGTCATTTTAATGCTTCAATAGTCACAATTATTTCCATAAAAAATAGGAATAAGAAATAAGGATGAGGCAGCGTTGGCCATGAAATTGGTGTCATAAAAATTGGATGGATGGTTTTAGGAATGGATGAGTAGGATAAACGCCCAATACTAACCGATTGAGGCTTTGACATCGCCGTCAGTATTTGTTTGTTTATATGTGGGATGTGAAGAAGGCGTCAGTTAATTGGTTTTTGAAAAGGAACAGCAGTTAGGGAACCAAGGAACCAGCAACATGGGAGATGACTTTACAAGTCTTGTGGGAAGACAATTTTTATTATTGATGGGTATTACAAAGGCAAGGAGGGAAAGATTTATAAGTCTGTTCGGTGCAAGTTGGACGTCCACTAGGCACACATCACTGCCTTACTCTACAAATTATCTCTGCATGTCAGAGATTTTTAGCTTTCATCCTCATCCACGCAAATCTAAAGACTTACAACTCTTTTCTTAGATGCAAGCTCGACTCTTATAGGCATATCTTGTATGTCATGCCATTCTGAAAAGTGGATCAATTATTTTAACATGTAGAAAGCTGTCTGAATACATAGCATCTATTCAGTCGAACATTGGGTATACGAGTCGGCATACATGTACCCTTTTTGGGCCCATCTTGTCTGATAAAAGATATCTATCTATGAGGTGAGGAAGCCTCGACCGAGTAGCTGCAATTTCTGAGCTCCGTCCAACCTGATAGCTCAGACCATGTTGTTATTATTTACAAATGTACTGATGGACCTACTATTTATGACCTCAACTGCGACTGTACTGTGTATACAGACATAGGATATAGCAAAGATTTTAACTCTTATTGTCGTGAAATTTTAACGTGAAAAGTAACAAAATCTTGCAAATTAAATTAATGCAAAAATAATAAGGACATCAGAGATTTACGTGGTTTGGTCTGATTAGTGGCACCTCCCCGTAGTAAATAATTCACTATAATCGGATTATCAAAGTTTATAATCGCTCGAGTGTTTTCCACACCTAGATTAAACTAAAACTCAAAGTATTTAGATGTAAAACTTATAGCACAAAATCATAGCATGTTCAAGCCTCAAAATCAAAGATTCTTTGTACGGCATGAGCAAAGAATGGCATCCGCCCATTTTCTTTTCGTGTGTTGTCTCTTCTTCATGTGTGGCTTTTCTTCAAGTACTCCTCCAATAGAACTTCCATTTCTTATATACAGGCAAGAATTAGATCTAGAGTAAGAAATATCTTTTGGGAAAATTTCTTCAACTAGAAAACCATTCAATTAGGAAACCTAATTAAAATGGAAAACCTACTTGAATTAGACAACTTTCCTTTGTTGCCTCAAACTCGACACTTAATTTAACAGTTTTGCACATTGGCTCAATCTTTGAAGTCAAGTCATAGTGCTCATCATCTAATCCGCTAGCCCAACGCCCCTATAGGGACTCACTCTTCACATACGCCAATTTAGCTCAAGTAAAGCTTGAGTTCACTAAAGGAATGAGCTTAGTAATCATGTCAATAGGGTTTTCCGCTGTAGCAACCTTTTTTCACAATAACATTACTATTTGCTAAACATCTCAGATGAGATGGTATCTAATACTGATATAATTCGTTGGTTCCCAATAAATTGAATTATACGTTAGATATATCACACATTGATTATCACAGTGTATATCCATAGTTTCATGTTCCAACCCAAAGTCTAAGTGCAAACATTATAACCATATTGCCTCCTATAAAGGTTAGTTCCATGTATTTTGCCTCAGTCGAAGACAAGGCAACATGATCCTATAATGATGCTTTTCAACTAACTGCACCACACATTAGCGTCAACAAGTACCATACTGGACACCTACAATCATTCGAGCTACCGACATGATCCAAATCCACATAACTGATGGTCTCACTGCCATTGCCATCCTTTCGTTACATTATTCCAACTTATGTTGTCCCCTTCAAATATCAAATGGTTCATTTCACAACTTCTCAATAAGTTTTAACAAGATGTTTCATACAACGGATCATTATGTGCACATCTTGTAAAATATTGGATCTAGTGTATACCATAGCATACATAATACTACCCACGTGGGACATATGCTCCTCAAGTGCCTCAGTGATAGTTTATCAAAAAGCTTAAAATGCTTCACTACACGTGTACTTTCAGATTGTGCTGACTGCAAAATAAAAATATAACATATTTCTTTTGAGAAAGACGTAAAATTCCTACAACCCTGTCACGCAAATTTCCATACTCAATATTTTTTTGTTGTATCTAAATCTTTCATCTCAAACTCAACACTCAATTGACACTTCATCAAATTGATATTAGACATGTTCCTAACTACTATCGGCATATCATCAACATATAATAGCAATAAATGAAAGATCCATTCTCCAATCTCCAAAAGAAAACATAGCTATCAAACTGACTCTTCGAATAGTCTTAACTAACCATTAAAGTATCAAAATGTTTATACTATTGTTTAAGAGATTGCTTCAGTCCAGGTAAATATTTCTTTAATAAGTAAAATTTTCTTCCTTATCTAAAATAGCAAATTATTCTGGCTGGCTTATATAAATCTGCTCCTCAAACTCAATGCGAAGAAATGTCATTTTCACATCTAGTTGCTCTAGCTCGAGATCCTGTTTAGTAACTAAAACAAGTAATAAATGAATAAAAGTATGTCTTACCAGAAGAGAAAACATCACATTGTAGTCAATGCCCTCTCATTATGTGTATCTTTTCGTCACAAGTCTCATCTTATATCCGTTGCCTCAACACTAGGAATGCATTTCTTCTATTTAAAGACCTATTTACTTCCAACAATCTTCTCGCTCTTTAATATTTTGATTAGCTCTCATATATGATTTCGATGGAGTGATTTCGTCTCTTCACTCATAGTCTCTAGCCATTGCGACGACTCAGAATTAGTTATTGCCTCAAAGTAAAATGAAGGCTTATTTATATGTCTCCACTATGTCATACAATTAAAGTATAAGCAATATTTGTATAACCATAACCTACCATCCATTTAATTTTCCTTCCTTATCTACTTGCGACTATAGTGTGCTACGACTTTATTGGTTGTTCACTATCACCATCATCAGAAACTGGAACCTTATGTAGAGTCTCAATTTCTATTACCTCTGAGATCTTCATTTGAAGCTTGACCTCACTATTGACACCATGATCTATTTGTTTAGCTGGTTGTGTCTCAGAACTCATTTGTTGTAGCATTGCAATCTCGTCAAAGATCACATCCTTTGCTAAGGTGATATGGGATTAGTATACCATGGCCAGTAACATTTTACTCAATGTGTATAACCCAGAAATATGCACTTCTTCACCCTCGACTCAAGCTTACCATCCTTGTATGAGCATACGCATGACATTCGAGTATTCGTAATCCGAACCAATCAATAGGTTTTCCCTATCATACTTCCTTAGGAGTCTTCTACTTGATAGCAAATGATGGAGATAGATTAATCAGTAACATGCCATGTTCATTGTTTTGGCCAAAATTTCCTTACCTAGTCCTACATTCAAAACCATGCATCGAGCTTGCACCCAATAAAGTTCTATTTTTTAGTCCTGCTATGCCATTATGTTGTGGTATCCCAGATACTGTGCAACGTCTTACAATCCCTTCTCTCTCACAGAAGTCATTAAAATATTTACCACAGAACTTTATGCTATTATGGGTTCTCAAGCACTTGATTTGTTTATTTGATCGCTTCTCAATCAATGCCTTAAATTTCTTGAACCAATCAAATACGTCAATTTATGCTTCAAAAAGTATACTCATACTTTCCTTGAGTAGTCATCAATAAATGTCAGCACATATTGGGAATCTCCTTTTGAAGGAACTAGAGACAGACCCTAGAAATCTAAATGGAAGTGTTCAATAGGTAGCTTGATCAAATGACAAGCCATAGTATATTTAATCATGTGTTGCTTCCTAAAATTGCATTACTCACACAAATCTAGTTTTCCTGTCTTTTGACTCTTCAACAACCCCATCACTTAGCATTGTCATACATGTGTCACTCATATGCCCAAACTGCATATGTCATAGTCAGAGCTTCGATCACCTAATGAAATTGCAGAAGATCCTATCATGATCTCTCCTAATAAATGATATAAAGTATTCACTTTCTTCCTTGTCATCACTATCATGGCACCTCAAGAGATCTTTAGTATTTCACCTTCAGTGGTGTACCCCTACCCGATGCCATCCAGTGTCCTTAGAGAAATAAGGTTTTTTTTAGCTCTAACGCATGCCTCACATTTATCAGTGTGTTTATGCTCTTTGCTTTTTCCATTAGTTCTACATTTTTAGTGGCTTTCATTATGGTTAGATACTCATCTTCGCCATCTAATGCCTTTGCCAAACTTTGGGTTGTCAAAAGGCACACATCTTGGCACTTCATAACCCAAAGTTGTTCCTCTTACTAAACTTCTCAATTTCAACCTTTGTTTCAAACATAATTGCAATCAAAGAATTCTAGATAATAATTCAAACATGCAAAAGCCCCAAATCAAAATCCAGACAATCCGAACCTAGCTCTGATACCACTTATTGTGAAAGCGAAAAGTAATATGATCTTACAAATTAAGTCGATACGAAAATACTAGAGAAATAAACTATGGATAAATAAGGATGCTAGAGATTTATGTGGTTCGGTCTAATTATCGGCATCTACATCTATGGAGAGAGCCCTAACAACAAATAATACTATGATCAAAGAATCAAAGTTTACAATCACTCACACGCTCGAGCATCCCCAACACCAAGATTAAACCAAACTCATAGTATTTAATTGTAAAACTTATAGTATAAAATCATCATATTTTTAGGCCTCAAAAGTAAAGACTTTTTTTATCGCGCAAACAAACGAGACAGGATCGGTACATCGGATGAGAGCGTATCGATGGCATGTGAAAATAGAACCACCTAGGCATATTTAGTGTAAAGGCCTGGGTTAATAATAGAGCTATAACATAAAGTGTGCTCTACTCAAAGCACTGCCAAAATGGATCATGTCTGAGAGAAAGTGCTTATCTAGATAAATGAAATTATATTGTAGGATAAAATTGTAAGATAATGTTATAAATATGGATCAAAGAGGATAATACCTCAAAGAGTTGGTCTAATAAGTTACATTGTCACTATTTGGTATTTTAAGGAGGTTACGATAGTAAACTTTATTATTTATTACATACTTACCATCTAAACTGGAGAAATAATCTGAATAGACTTGGAATTTGTCATCACGTCATAATGACATTAATTGTCAGTAAATTTCTCTTTTTGTTTTCCTCTAACTGAAATTTTTGTGGACTAAATTGTTTTCCGACATTTCTTGGGTACTTGTAATATACGTTTACGGCTTACCCTCCAAATTAAAAATAAAATATTATTTAAGTTTCAAAAAATTATAAAAAAATATTGGTTTAATATGTTTTTATTGCTTTAATATTTTGAAAGATTTTTCGTACCTTATACGAATTAAAAGTTAAATTATGGACTCCGCAATGTTGACACCCAGATTTTGACAATTCATTTTAGTCGTGTTAGTGAATATAAAATTGGGGATCACCTCAATCGTTGAAAAGTATTTTATTTCTCATTTGCATTTTCATAGTAATAAGCTCACTGGAATTGCATTCTAATTGGACTAGAGTTAATGGATTCAAGCAGGGAAGCTCTAAGCTTAATTAAATTATTTTGATTGAGCCCGCAACATTATGATTTTCGGCCAAGCCCATTGAAAGCCTCCATAGCCAAAATTTGCGTGTGGGAGACCCATTGGAATGCCAAATTAGGAAAGATTGTTTCATTAGAGTAAACTTGGTGAGAAATTAAGCATTATGTTGTCAAATTAAAGTTGCACTGGATAAGAGGGAGGTTTCCTAATATTGAAGATGTCATAAAATCATTTCCATTTAAGTTAGGAAATAAATACCAACAAGGAATTCATACTCGCACTTATATGTATGCTTAAAATAGACTCACAAATGACATTATGAGGCTCAATATGCACACAGACGCTCACCTTGAGATCTCCAAAATACAACCTCCTTCAACATTCACCGTCCAAACATGCTCAGCCACTTTTCATCGACAAGTCAACTCAGAAAAAAGAAAGAGAGAATTAAGAGCAGAGAAATATTGGTGCGTAAGTGCGCGAGTGAAAGTCAATGGTGGAGTAAGGCAAGAGGAAAAGAGCATGACCTGAACAAGGCTGTGAGTTTTTCTTTTCTTTTTTTATCGAAAGAAAATTATATTCATTACTCAAAAGGATACATAAAAAGTATATGAAATTCATGATAAAGTAAATTGAAACAAAGCATGAGTACAGAGAAAAAAAAGTCAAATCTAGAAAACAAGGAGTTCAACGGAGCACCGGCATAGTTCTGCTGATACTTATTCACAAGAATGGATCTATCGAACAGTCGGTGACCATATCTTCGTTAGAGATGGGCGCCTGTCAGAAATTTCTTCTCCACTAACAACCACATTGCCAATCGGGGATGTATGCCTAAGGTCAACTTTGTTAAGTACTCTACTACATCACCTCCGACTGAAAACAGAGGAGGTAATGTTCATGTTACTCATAAGGCCGAAGCCACTGAAATGATAGGAACAAGTGATCGTGATGACAACTCAGTTAAAGCACAAGAATTGAAGATCAAGCTTGGTATTCACAGAAACTCCAAAGAGAACAGATGAGTCATTGGCTGAGCTGTCAAACTAGTTGTTCTTAGTTAGTTTGTTAGCTGGCAATTCTGTTTATGCTTGTAACAAACTCTTTACTAGCATTCGATGTATATACACGATAGAGCAACTCAGTTAATTAATCAAGCTCTCAGATGTAAAGTTCATCATCATCTTCTCTCAATAATACAGTTCATGTTCACTCATTCATCTTCATCTTCATCTTCAACCTTCTTCATATCTTCTCTTTGATCTGCGTATATACACTCTGTTCATCAAATTTCTTCAAACTTCCTCTCCATAATCGGCCTACGGAGACAACCAAACAAAGTGGAACAAACACAGTGCTAACATGTGGAAGAGCAAATCTTCGAGATTCAACGAGATGCCAAAACTCCTGTGGTCACTAATAGGAACGGAGTAGAGGAGGCAACGAACATGTACACGAACAAAGCAATGGGGTATCGAGTCTCTAAGAAATACTTATTAAACTCCAAATTTAAATCGGAAGAGGCTAGCTACTAGATCTAGAATTAGATTGAGAGATTTCAAACTCACAAAGTTAGAATTAGACTAGGAGAAGAAAGTTCCAGTTAAATCAGAAGAGAAGAAAAAGAAATAAAACACAATCAAAATCACCAAAAGAGGGAGGAGAGGGTGCGACTAGCTCAAATCCTCTCTTATGGTTGAAGTTTGAAGAAAACGATGGAAAGAAAAGAGAGCGAGAGAGAAAAAAGATTTTTTGGCTCCCGTAATAGAAGCGCACGTAAAAAGGGTGTGAGTTCAAGTGGTGAGAATTTGTGCTTTACTGGATTGTTTGAGCTTGAATGGAGACAAGGACAGAGTTGCTCTTCAAGATCGCCACTTTCACAGTCAATTAGTAAAAATTCACGGCTTTGCAAGTAGTGGAGAAAAGAGGACAAGAGTCATTTGCCGAATTTCATCAAAAATATCCAATAAAAGACCGGCTAGTGTTCATTGTGATCTCAAGAAACACACGAGAGACGCATAGAGAATAGACAAATCAAGCTTCCCTTCACGCTCAGCTCCCATCCAATTTTTTGCCGTCTCCGCGGCGCTGTCACTCCTTGCTTGCTGCTGCTCAATGATGCGACCAGCTCCTGCCGCTCCAGTTTCACCCACTTTTCCGGCAATTCCTTACCATGCCAAGAACGCACCACCGTCTCAACACCCTTCTGCAATTTCCAGCGACCGTGCTGTCCACAGACCAGTCCATGTTCATACCTCCAGCAGACTTTGGCCTGACGCTTCCTTCCAATCTCTGGCGATTCTCCAATTCTAGCCGTCCCGTTGACCATCATTAATCCTCGACGCTGCTCGCTTCCACCTTTTGCCGGTTGCCGTGAAACTCTTCCTCTTCGGTCATCGTGTGAATCGTAAGCTCAATTAAGGTTGTTTCTTAATTTATGTGCTCCATCGAATGTTACATTGCCCAAATTGAGATCCTTTAATTCTGTCGTATTTTTAGTTGGTTTGAGCGTTAGGGATCTTTCGAACAGTCAAGTTTTCATTTGAAATCATATAATTGGGCATTTGATCTCCAATTAATCTGAATTTCCTTATTTGGTCATGTTGAATGTTTACAATTTCGTCAATTATGTAGGCTTCAAATATTATGTGCCATTAGTTGGGGACATGCATCATAGAGAAATTGCATTACATTTAGGATTAGATTACATCCACAGAAGTTTCCTAATTTAGAACCCCATACTATGGAATTGTTTAGTATTTTGGAAAAATTTTTATTTTAGATTAAAATTTGACAAAACTCTTTCCTAATTTAAAGTAAATTATTAAGTTATATTAGGGAGTTTCCTATTATTACCTACAAAGAAAATTTAAAATATATATTTCATGCATATCTCTTATAAAATTAGTTAGTTTTAGAATGTCCATGACATATATTAAATGTCCTTAATGATCATATGCTTTGTGGTCATATAATCCATGTCATGTATTTCATCTCATGCATTGCATATTGTTAATGTTTATGAAAGGAAAATATAAAAATATTAACACTGCATCATTAGGTCATTGTATTTCAATATTGTCACTTATCTCATATTAGGTGTCATAAAATTTATCTATTTAAAAGAAAATTCAAGAAAAATAAGTAATCTCTCATTTAGTTTAAGTGATATGGTTAATCAAGGTTAATTCTAATAGATGTTGCTAGATTGCTTATAGATTGAATTAAGTTATTGATAGCTTGCATATCACTTGGAACTTCATGTTAGTTCATCAATGCATGTTAGCATCGAACCTACATAGTCACTTAAACTATATAGCATCGAACCTACATAGTCAGGCATGTTTATTTTAAATAAGAAATACTTTAAAACAACAGAATTTCTTAGGTTTGGATAGTCTCATTTAGAGATCATATTTAGGTCATACATACGTTGTTATTTAGTTGTTAATTAACATCTTGCAGATTACTAGATAACAATAAAGTCTTGCTTTTGTTTTGATTGAATCATTAAGGTTGTTGCCCCATTTCTAGCAATTGTTTATTACTTTGATATATTGAGTACCAAATTAGTTGATTACGTACCTATATGATCACCTGTCACAGGTTAATAGCATATGATTTAAATTGACCAAAACTGCTTACAAAAATATATTGAGATAAAATGAAAAGATATCGAAATGGCATTATATTAATTTAAAGTAATTAAGTTCTCATATCCATAGATCTCTAGTCAATACAAGTAAAATGTTCTTCCACATTTTACTTGGTATCTAGATGATCCATCATAGATTGATACAACTCATAATTGAACTAAACTGCATGTTTAACCCCAAAATTACGATTAGTAGGGTTTGGGAAAGTTCTCAATAAATACGAGTGATTGCCTATGAGAGGAACATTCATTCCCTTTTAGCAATTAATTAGCTTTCCCTTGTTAATTCATTTTTTAGAAGATCACGACAAGCGAGATTTACAAAAAGCAAAAAATAAAATAACTCCAAAAAGAAACTCAATATATTATGCATACCTGGGAGTACTAAGGCTACACCTATGGAAGTGTTCATAAACACCTATAATTTGCATACCTATGGTAACTCTTTGTAAAATATTCACCCCTCTCACTTATGCATGGTGGAAGTCTTTACCTCCATTCAATATAAGTAAATGATTCGAAACTTCATAAATGACAATACATCCCTTTTTCATGGCCTCTAAGTCGAGTCCATGAGTTCAACTAAATGCTTAACACTATCAGGCCATAAAGTACGCTTTGGTTTTAACGAAATATGTGTGAATCCGCACAAATAAAAGTGAGTTTCTATCTATATATCACATCTTTGAAAAGTTCTAACTTGTCATGCTTTGATGATGGCAAAGGAGCTAGGAGTAACATATATCCAATATGGAGTGAGTATTAGGGGCATGTGAAAATAGAATCACCTCATAATAGGCTAATTGAGTGTACGGCTTTGGTTAACATTAAAACTATAATATGAAGAGCGCTCTAGCCAAACCATTTCCAAAATAGAGGACCTTATGAGAAAAAGTGCTTACTTGGTTAAATTTTAATTATACTTTACGATAAAATCATCAAGCCCATTTATTGATACGAGTCACAGGGGATAATATTTCCAAATGAGTCCGTTCAGTAAATCACGTGGTCATCGCTTGCGGTCTTATAAGGAGTTTCCAGTAGTCAACTTCATTGTTTATTATGTATTTATTATCTCAACTGGAAATATAGTCAGAATCGACTTGGAATATGTCATCACGTCTTAATGACGAGTCGGTACACTTCTCTTTTTGTTTTTTCTCTAAAAGAAATTCTTGTGAAATGACCTATTTGCCTGCATTTATCGACTACTTGTAATTTCTATGTATGGCTTTCCCTCTAAAGGTAAAAGTAAAAAACTATTTGAGGTTCAAAAAAAAAATTCAAATGGAGTCCAGTCTATTGTCAATGTTGGACTATTGGAAAGATTTTTAGTTCTTCAAACTAAATAAAAGTTAAAGCATGGATTTCGCAAAAGGTAGGAAAAAAAAAGGCAAAGTTAAAAGATAGAAGTTATTCCATTTTTAGAGTTTTAACAATTGACTGGACAGATAGGATTAGTGCTACATAGATGAATACTTAAAGAGCATTGATGCTACAACTATGGAGGAGTTCATGAATGCTTGTAATCTTCATACCTATTATCACTCTCTATAAAATATTTATCCCTCTTACTTTTGTAAGGTGAAGTATTATTAACTCCATTCAACTCCAGTAAGTGATTCAAAAGGCCATAATTGACAATATTGTTATGCACAATAAATACCCCTCTTTCATGGCCTCTAAGTGTCCATAACTTCACGCATGCAATTAATGCTTAGCACCATCATCCCTTATAAAATACTCCTTGGTCTTGATACAAATATGCATGATATCCTCACAAGTCAAAGCTAGCTTCTATCTGTCTCTTTCTTTCTCAATTCTTCTTGGTTTTAGTCTTCCTTGACCATGGATATCAAAAAGATCGAGAATGCAACAAAGCGTCAAGTGACATTCTCAAAGCGTAGAAGTAGTCTTATAAAAAAGATCAGCGAGACCGCAATCTGTTGCGACATAGATGCTGCGCTTGTCGCCTTCTCACCCTCTAGTCGCCTCAGCAAGTTTTGCAGCCGAAACAGGTTCTATTTGATTTAAGTTATAAAAGCAAGATGGCGATTAGATCACCAAGCCTGCGATCTCTTGATGTGTCAAAACTGTTTTTTTTTTTTTTTGCCATATGGGTTTCAGGATTGAAGATGTGCTTCAACGATATCTTACTTTGGCTCCAGAGGAAAAACATCAGTATGATGCTCTTGTTTACTTTGTCATTTTTTCTCAAATTTAATTTGATAGAAACTCCTTTTTAATCACCTATCTTTCTTTTGTTCTTGATGCGTGCGATTTGCAACACACGATCCAACAGCAACATAAAAGATGTTGAGGTATATTTCTCTCGAATAATAGTAATTTTTTTTTTCATATTTGGATGGTTAGTGCTGTTGGATTGATTTAATACCAAAAATGAATTGAGGATGAGTTAAATCTGAGTGATGTAGGATAAGGTGAAGAAGCTAAAGCATCTTACCCATATCCAGGGTGATGAGAACAAGTTGCATTACCTAAACAATAAGTCTCTCTCTCTTTTCTTATATTATATCTTTTACATTTTGGTTTCTGTTGAATATGCATTCTTTAATAACATCGTACTCTTATGTCAACTATGCTGCCAATGCTCATGTCAAACTTCACTATTACAAGGATAAAAGTAAGTTTTCATTCACTCCATATCATGTCTTTGATCCATTTCGAATTTAATTTCATGGAAACAGCTCAGTGTATAAATGATAATTGAAAATTTCGGGTTTTTTTCGTAGCACATGGAGTTACAAGTTAAAAAGTCAAAAATTGAACTAGAAATATTGGAGGCGGAATTGAGGTAATATAGCATGATATATGGTGATTTTTGTTATCTTTGCGTTGATTTTTCTTAAATGTAATATTACTATCACTTCTAACGGTAAACTTTATCTTATATGAAGGAATTATGTGCCAGATCCAACACAAGATCCTTCACTTGCTGAATTAGAATGGTGTGAGAACCATCTGAAGACAAGCTTGCGACAAATGATGAATAGAAAAGTATGTACATTATAAAGAATTTCAAATCCTTTTATTTTTCTTTATAAGGTTGCTTTGTTCTCACTTTCTTTCTTGAAATGTATCAGAGATTGTTGCTCAATAATTTTCCATCTTCGTTTTCTGAAGCACCAAGATTTCAGGCAAGTCCTCCATTCAAAGCTTCTCATATTAGCATGACCAAAATAAAAAAACATCGAACATCGGTTCACTAATATAGTACAAACAGTCATGAATGTTGTTTCCCGCATCTCAATTCAGATGGAAATGAAAAATCATCAGCAGTCATTTCCCCGCGAAAATGACTATGATAAGAACTTATACCCAGGGACGAATCCCCAAACCAGTGACCCCAATTTGGGCCAACATGATGCATGGATCAACCCATCCAGGTTAGTTCTGCCAATTTCAATTACAATAGTCTTAGTATACCTGGCGTTATTCTTGTCGTTGTTGCAAACTTGATAGAATAGATTCAGTTAAGACTTGTAGACGTCATTGAAATTAAGACACAATAGTTTTGGTAGGGCGCCACTACCACAAGATGGTGCTCCCGAAGATCTGCTAGGACAAGTAAACGGAAGTACGTCATCTGCTAATGAGAGCATTGTCAACAAACCCTCGGATCTGTCGTTTTTTAGCTTCTCATCTATTCAAGAATCTTCTGCTGGCGCTCTGATCCCTCAAGGCCAAGTACAAGGTCCACATAGTGATGCTCCATCGTTCAACGTCCAGCTTCAAGGCGTGACAAGAGATTCACTTATGCCCTTTGGTATAACAGGCCAGACATGCAATTCAGTTTGGGTAAGTGCAAGGAACGTCATGTTATATTACGGATGCTATGTTATTTTCTCTAGTGGATCATTCAATTTGCATTGGAGATCTAGTCTCGTGTAGCAGATATTAAGTCAAATATTGCGGATGGTAAGGCGGCATATGTACACCTGATCATCCGTCTGAGCTCTCAGCCTGCCCTTTATTGGGCCAGGCCAGATATCATTTTCGGGCCCATCTTGCTTATAAGAGATATTTATGAGAATAGAGGCCTAGACCAAGTGGCTCCATTTTTTTAGCTCCGTCCAACCTAATGTCTCAGACCAAGTTCTTATTGTTTGCAAATGTACTGATGCACCAACAAGTTATGACCTCTTCTAAGACTGTACTTTGTATTATAGACATATGATATAGGAAAGAAACTTACTGTTAAGGGGATAATTTTGGATGGCAACCAATTTAGTCCTAAATATTTCAATTTAGCTAATTTAGTTTGAAACCTTTTGACAATTTTTTAATATAGTCTACATAGCCAATTATGAACAAAAAACGCTGACATAAATGTCAATTTTCTTAAATGTCATGGCTAGGCAGACGTGGACGATTCCTATAAATTTTTTTAATTTTCTTTTCCTTTTTTAACGCAATGAAGAACTTCATCGTCTCCATCCTTCTCAGATTCCCTTCCCCTCTCTCTCTCTCCAACTTGTTTTAAGACATATAAGGGTCCTCAAAGGAAGACTGGTTCAAGATTGGGGAAAGCAAGGACGACACTAGGTTTTCCCCATATATGTTGAGGCACGAATCATCATCTCAAGTGCGATGTGGCTAGAAGAATCGCCACCCGGGCTTGGCATCCCGGGATATTCGGGAGGATCAGCCTCGTCCTCCCCTTGCATTGTGGACTGCCATCAATCCGAAGAGACAAAGAGAACAGAAACCGAGAGAGATTTCGCTAAGTAAAAGACAGATTCTCAAATTGACACAGCTTAAAGAAACAAAAAGAGACTAATAACCTCTTATCTATACGATGAATTGGCCACTTTGAAAAATTTATAACTGAATTGACTATCGTATAATAGATTGAAGACTTTTTTAACAATTTTCCCAACTACTAAAAAAAAATTTGTCATCAAAAAGCGTAGCTTAAAGAAACAAAAAGAGTCTAATATCCTCTTATTCACATGAACCTCACAACTCTATCAGAAAAGATAAAAAGCAGAAGACATTCGAACTACTTAGGCTTCAACAAAAGTTGATTAGCAGTATAATATTTTCCGCTAAAACATTGTGCAAGTCTGTTTCAAGAGTATGTTTCCAAATTATAAACTCTTTTTGTTTGCCCTCATGATGTATAACTAATGTGCTTAAAGAAACAAAAAGAGTCTAATATCCTCTTATTCATATGAACCTCACAACTCTATCAGAAAAGATAAAAAGCAGAAGACATTCGAACTACTTAGGCTTCAACAAAAGTTGATTAGCAGTATAATATTTTCCGCTAAAACATTGTGCAAGTCTGTTTCAAGAGTATGTTTCCAAATTATAAACTCTTTTTGTTTGCTCTCATGATGTATAACTAATGTTTTAATTCAGAATAACTCAATGGAGCAAACATTGGGAACACCGACATCTCAAGTTCCGGCAAATGTTGACAACTTGCTCTGGCAAGATGGTCATCATTCCAGTGCGACTGATAATCTGGACTTCAATGCTCTTGTGGGTAATGAGAGGTATGTTCTCCCGCCACATCATAGTCGTAACAGCACTCTCTGTATTCCAGAAGAACTAATTCTCTATATAATGGATGCTCGTTTCCGTGACTAATTACTTTGTTATTGATTATCTTTTAATCTCGCTCACAGCTATCTCTCATTTGTTAATGGAAAAAATGATGGCCGTCATGCTGCTCTTTATCATGGGAATCCATCTTCTGAAAACCAAGAAGACATGCACTTATTGAATAACCCTACTTTTGAGGTATGAAAATCATTTACCTGGATAATATCGTTTTTAATTTACCAGAACAACCTTTTATTTAATTGTAAATGCATGTTTCCCAACCTTAAATTCTCCTCCTTTGCGCTTACTATGTATAACTAACATTTTGAGTCAGAATAACTCAATTGAGCAAACATTTGGCGTACCGACATCTCAGGTTCCTGCAAATGTCAACGACTTGTTCTGGCAAAATGTTCCTGCCTTCAGTGCCAATGATAATTTGGACTGCATTGCTCTGGTGGATCCTGAGAGGTATGTTCTCTCACCACATCATGATTCATAATAGAACTATTTGTTATTCTAGAAGAAATAATTCATTATATTTTGGATGTTCACTTCCCTCACTGATAATTTCGATGTTGATTTTTTTGTTTGCGTCATTTCACTCATAGAAATACTTATCCCTCATCTGTTGATGGAAACAATGATGGTTATCGTGCTGCTTTTTATCATGGGAATCCATCACTAGACAAGCAAGACCACTTGTATTTATTGAATGAACCTAACGCTGAGGTATGAAATTATTTTCTTCCGCATGATTTTGTTCTAATTGCCTTTTTACTGATTATTTTCTCTTGTAATGCTCAACAGGAGCAGGGAAATATGGCGGCGGACAACCTGCTGAACATTGAAGAAAACCCTGAAATCGGCAGTTGGGAATGGGATGGCTATGCCCTAGCGGAGCTTTTGAACTCAGACCAATTTAAATCTATGTCTTGAGCACTCTAAGATCTCTTGTGGCTAATGGGCGAACCATCAGATTATCTTTTTCTTTTAGGACTTCAAATGAGGTCGAGTATTCTTAAGGGGTTATGCATTTGATTAGTGAAAACATAGACGTGGACACCTGTTTGGTTGCATTTCATATTTAGACACTGAATTTTGACATCAATTTATCGTAATATCTGTTTGGTTGCTTTCTGCCCTGACAGTATGGATATGGATCCTTTTAGTTTGCTATGGTAAATTTACCACTTGAATTTATCCTTTTAGGTGGATGATCCCCTGAGAAGGTGCTTACCTAACTACATGTAATTACACTGAATATAAAATCATAAGGCATGGTAACAATTACACGTAAATGCGGCCAACACCTTGAGTGAGTGAGCCCGAGACATCATACAGTCGCCTTAGGAAGTCTTTTGAGGAGTTTACAATAGCCAACATCATTAATATCTACACTAGGAGGATAATCTGGATGGATAGTCGAATTTGTTTTCAGTTCACAATGACAAGGTAGTTAACTTCTCTTTTTCTTCTTAATTTCTTTGACAGATATGTTTGACTGCAGTTATCAGCTGCAACAATATATGACTTTCAAAATAAAAACTTCCATGGGAAAAAAACTGTACATGACTCTACATGTCAATGCTTGAATATTCTGAAAGATTTCGACTGTTTGGGTTGAATAAAAATTCGAAGTATGTGTTCAACAAGATTATCAAACATTCAAACATTAGAAACACAAGTAGTCAAACAGCAGTTTTACCATTTGATTCGACAGATATTATTGATCGACCAACTGAACTATTTCTGTGCTCTGGATGGTTCATTTAGCAGAGAAGTTGTGACCTTAAAAAAGCAATAATACATGCTTCCTATGAATATTTTAAGAGCAATAATGCTACATACATGGAAGAGTCTAAGTTTTATACTTTGGATACCTAGTATTTCTCTTTGTAAGATATTCACCGCTCTTACTTTTGCTTGATGGAAGTTTTACCTCCATCCAATTGCAGTAAATAATTCGAAAATTCACACAAAGAAAATATCGTTATGCACAATAAATTTCCTCTTTCATAGCCTCTAAGAGGCCATGACTCCATGAATGCAATCAAATGCTAAACATTAGGTAAACCACCAAAGGGAAAGCTAATAGATTTAAACCAAAGATTTAGTGCAGACTCTCTTAAACTCATGCCAATCGCAACTTTGGGGTTTTGATTTAATCAATTTAACTTGGAAATAAATTCAGTTAGGGATTGCTGCTAATTTATTATGAGTCTATTAGATATACAAGTAAAATTTGGGAGAATACTTTACTTCTGCAAAGTATAGAATTATTTATATGAAGGGACTTGGCCACTCTTTATAACTTTAATGTATTTTCGGTACATTTTCTCTTTATCTTCAATAATATTTTGCAAGTAGTCTTCCCTCAATTAATTTTGATCAAAACCACTAACATGTTATGAGTGATCACGTAAGTACGCACAAATTAACATAACGCTCAATAAACCAGAAGAGCAAATAAATTGCAAGAAATAGTGCAAAAAACTTATTCCCTCAAGAAAAGCAGAACATCATTATAATAATGCCCCAAGTGTTTTGCAAGACGTTAACTAATTATGCACACGCCAAACATAGTTTCTAATTGCAACAATGATCTTTCCTTCTGGGTTTTTCTTGTTTAACCAATAATTAAACCATGTGCAATGCATGAGATGCAATTTAATTCTAGGTTATGTCTATGTGATGTTAATTTAGCTAACGACATTTGACATGAGTTATCTAGATATATCAATACATAACCTCATTCGCAAAAGAGTAGAGAATTAATCTAATACGGCATGCAATCTAATGTATATTAGTTTAAACATGCAATCTTTTTTAAATGACGTTGGCAAGATGACATGGAATGAGATTGTGTGGAATCAATGACATGGCAATGTGATAGACATAGAACTGATGCAACTAATTATATATAAAATATGCATGTTATTTATGATATTTTAAACAAAATAGAAAATTATCTAAACTATGTGATTATTGAATTTAAATGAGGACATTATTTATATTATATCCTAGTCTAAATTATATAAATTGCTAATTACTACATTTTCCTTGAGAAGTCAATTCTAAGTATGGGTAAGCATGGTCCGGGTTGGGTGGGTCTTGTGCTCAACCCAAGAACCAACCCGCATAGTGTCGGTCATCAATTTTTGGAACCGTGGACCGACCCGTCAAGGTTGGGATCGAGGACCAGACCAATAGGGTCGGTCCGGTCTGATCCTAGGGTCAACTAGGGACTGCTAAATTATTTGTACAATAAATTTTATGAAACAACTTGTGCAAAAGAGCGACTGTGCAAAAAGAAACGTACAACTCCAGACTAAATTGTAATTAAGCATTACTCATACCTTCAATTAGGGCGACAGAGGAGGGAGGCTGATGAAGAGCTGCGAGGCGGCAGAGAGCGAGCAGCGGGCGAGCGACGAGCATGCGAGCACTGGCGTGCAACAGGCGTGCGAGCGAAGATCGATCTAGCAAGAATAAGAATGATTTAATATGTATACACAAACACATATATATCATCTCATATGAGAGGAATTCCATTATTTAAAATACATTTCCCTTCTTCTCTTCCATAAACACATTTACCAAAACTTCGTTTTCTCTGTTAAGCAGTGAATGTTAAACATTTAGTCATGTAATCCTTAAAGCATTGCGTATATCTTTCTCCTATTTCCAAGGAGAGAGTTTCCACTTGTTATCTTCCTTGTGTTTGTTTTGCAGAAAATGAGAACCCTAAAAAAAATATTAAACTTAAATATTTGTATCACTTACGAAAATGAATGAATGAAAAATATTGCATTCTCCACGAAAATATTTAGCTGTAAATTATCGTCGATAACCTCATTGATTGATTATTTTAAACTATATAAGAATGTGATCATAATTATCATGTTATCCAATAATTAGATTCTAAATGTAAGCAATCATCTTTACAATGCAATAATTTATGTTTGATTCCTAAAATAACTCCAATCACGATTTACCTTTTTCCTCCGTTGCACGTCTCTTTCACATATTTTCCACACACACGTTATTAATGTGCTCCATATTTGCTAGCTAAGTATATGTTAAGGAAATTCTTGTGTTAGGGAGGCGGGTGTTTGGCATGAAATATCGTGCTGCCCTTCTCGTGTTGGGTTCATGGGTTGGTAACAAATGAATGGGTCAATTACAACCATAGATTTTTCATGAATTACGACGTAGATTCAATTTGTCTTGTTTGCCTTCGGCGGATGACGATGGCTTGTTGCGCAGAGACAGCAGCTGAGCTTGCTTTTGTGGTTAATTCGATTCGAAATTGAATTTTCAGAAGAGAGGACAGCCACCAATTAAAATGCCAAGAGAGAGGGGATCGTTTATTTAGAAAATCTTATATAAACAATATTTGAATGTTTTCAGCAAAAAAGAATATTTAATTTTAATTGTTTTAATCAATACATATCATTATATTTAGTAAATATTTTATTGATTTTTTTAATAAAATCAAAGGGACAGAAAAATTAAAAATAACTAAAACGGGGCAGCTCCTACTAATTTTCGATTTTCTTAATTACATAAAATACTATAATATATGATTACTGAACACAATCATTTTTACACGAGTGTTTAATGTGTAAAACAGTTGAAGTGCTCATTAAGAAAATTCATTTGCAATAAAATCACGTTAATGGCAATATAGATTATGAGATATACAGACAATACGACAGATTGATCATGACATCCTCAAAATGTGAATCGATCCATACAATGCCAGCGTCAGAATAATGGTTATGAATATATTAGGCAGTAACGGTAGCTTTCTAGGCTAGGATGTGGATATTTTTTTGATAAATTAATAAATTGTATGAAATCTTTGCGCTCTATAGTGTATAGCATTGTTAGAAAATATTGCATTTTAAATAATTAGAACTTTATTAACAACTTAAATTTTTCTGAACAATCGACGGTAACTCGTACTCGCTCGTTGAATTCCACACATCATGCCAATTCGACTTATGAGTGAGAAGGATTTCAAATCGCCGTGCATCTCGTTTATCCATAAAAGTTTATATGCTCATTGCATTACGGCTATCTCCTTACACTGAATATTCTTACACGATTGATCAGTTGTTATTTTCCATTTGGTTATTGGCTAAAGTCAGGGCGGTGAGGAATGACATGCCTTGATTTTGTCTTGGCGGGTGAATTATGAGCCGACTCGTGAGCCGCGGAACAGCAGCATCCGACCTTTTCGCGTGGGACCCGAATTGCCGACAGCGGGTCAGGGTGGTCAGGCGATCTGGACCGTTGGATGGGGGTGCCCCCTTCAATATGGTGGGCATTTTCCCCCATCCAACGATCCCCTGCACGCAGGTCAGGTGACATGCGTGCAGGGAATCCATTTTCTTCCACGTGAGGTCCTGCCGATGGATCAGACGGTGGTCGTGCCAAAATTCAACATCGGATCTCCGTAGTGTCTACTTGCGGAGCTGCCCATCTGTCGAGCAATGAGCCCACGTTTGTCCTGTTTTTGCAGAAATAGAAACATAAGTCTCTTGAAGAAGCGCCACTCTTCTCTCTTTCTCTCCTTCTCTCTTTTCTACCACTGTTCAATGCATGCCTTTTTGTTTCCCATGCACTTTACTTTCCTCTCTTGAAGAACCTCCGCCTTCTCTCTCTCGTACCGCATCCTCCCACTTCCTCATCCTTCTCCTTTGACCGTCTCACTCTCGAGTCTCGAGCTGCTACCCGTCCAGCATGTGGAGGCCCGTCGACGCCCATCGAGCAGTCAGGGAAATCGAAGTCGTGGTGGTCAATGTTGAGAATGTTGCCTCCCGCGCCAATGCGGAGCCCGAACCGATCAGCCCCAGCGTCTGGCTAGAAACTCAGGGGAGCGGTGGCGGACGTTCGCCGCAGGAATGCAGGGCTTCGTCCCAACAAAGCTCGGCCGGGACCGTCCGCGAGCAGTGCAAAGAGTTGCCCATCCACGAGAACCCGAGGACTTCGTCGAGTTCGCGCGCAGAGGAGGCATTGCCTCCTAGCTCCAACGCTTCGTATCGTCGGAATCCGCAACTGCTCATAAGCAAGCCGAAATCGAGGCTTCTGGATTCTCCAGAGGATCAATGGCAACAGCGGTCGAGGAGCATGGCAGATTCGGGGCCGTTCTCGGCAAAAGGTGGCGATGATCGTAAAGAAAAGGAGGACGGTTTCGAGGACATTCCGAAGGAGTGCAAAGACATGAAACTCAGCTGGTGGACGGTGCTCCAATTCATGAGTCTCGTTTTGATCATCACAACTCTAGTTTGTAGTCTTTGGATAAATGCACTAAAGAGTAGGGGTCAACAACAGTTTAGGGTCAACTCTGGACTAGCCTTAGACCGGCCCAATCCGATCAATCCTGGTTGGGTTTTTTAGACATATGGGTTGATCCTCGGTCTTGAAATCTCTAACCCGGTACTGTAGGATTGGTCCTTGGTCCTAGGGTATTGGGTTGGTCCAACTCAATAATATAATAAATATTGGCCCAACATATGTTACATCTTCTTCTTCTTCAGTTCTTTTAAGTTCCAACAAGTGTTCTTTACTTCCTCTTCGTCCAGCACAGTCACTCACAATTTCACAAGCCTTAATTTCTTGTGGTCTCATCCACTGCTCGTTCGCTTGCCCACTACTTGCTCGCACATTGCCCGCATACTAGTCACACGCCCGTCGCTCGCACGCCCGTCGCACGCCCGTGGTTGCCTGCTACTCACAAGCCTGTCACTCGCCCACTGCTCACTCTCCGCTGCCTCGTAGCTCTTCATCGGCCTCTCTCCTCCATTGCCCTAATTAGAGGTATGGGTAATGCTTAATTACAATTTAGTCTAGAGTTATGCGTTTCTTTTTGCACATATTATTTCCACAGCCGCTCTTTTGCACAGGTTGTTTCATAGAACTTCTTGTACGAATAATGTAGCGGTCCCGGGTTGATCCTAGGACCGGACCGACTGGTCCTCGTGCCCAAGCTTGATGGGTCGGTCCACGGTCCCAAAAATTAATGACCGACACTGTGTGGGTTGAGCGCGGGACCGGCCCAACCCGGACCATGCTTACCCCTACTAAAGAGGCAAAAAATGTGGGATCTTCCTTTGTGGAAATGGGAGGTCATGGTTTTCGCGCTCATTGTCACGACCTCCCCGAAAGTGCACCACCTAAGGGGTTCGGCTAATGGATTGCTAAGTTTAACTTAGCTCGAGCTCTCCCAAGCTCATACCAATTCACGACTTAGGTTTAAATTTTTAGCATGCACAGCTAATTTCAAAAGGGAGTCGCCACTAATCTATTTGCGGTGGGTCGATTAGAAACCCATGTAAAATACTGGGAGTCGTATTTTACCCTACGAACCAGAGATTATGAATTCGGGGATTTGAAAACCTATTTCTTCTATTTCGAAAGTAATTTGCAGGCAACTTGGATTTATTTTTTTTATTCCCTAACATGCACGGTGATCATGCGAATGCACAAATATTAATGGAAATGCTTAATGAAATAAGACAATAACAAAAATGACCTAATGAAATCAATCAAAAGGATTTTTGTGTTTTTTTTTTTATATATGAATGCAATGCTTGTAATGACAAATTTAATTCTATATGAAAACATCCTAATGCAAATCTAAATGCAACTTTTATGAATTTCAAGATTACTCAATGAAACTAATGACCTATAGTCAAATAATATCCAATTTAGACTAGGAACTAAATCACATTAATTCCTAATTTAAACTAAAACATTATCTTAACTACGGATAGTATTTTAGAATATGAAAACTAAACTAATATGCAAATGCATGAAGTCTAATCCTAATGACATGACCTAACATGACTTATGACATGCAAATTTCAAATTAACTTGGACTAAATGACATGCTGTCTAACTAAATGAATTAAATGACATGCAAAGTTTTTTTTTTAGGTATTTTCTTTAAATTAATGAAAACCTAATCTAACATGATACCTAAAAAATCTAAAAGGGTTATTCTATCATGGACATGCAATGACATTTAACTAAATTAATTAACTACATATAACTATCTAAATGGTGTATGAATGATTTTTTTTATTTTTAATGGAAATTCGAAATTAAATAAATGCACAAATTAAACATGTTGCTAATCTAATATGGCATGTATCAAGTGGCTTTAATTCTAATGCAAATTTGATCTATTATTCTAACATGCTAAAAATGCAATTTCTAAATGACATGCATGAATGACATGTAATCTTCCAGTCTAAACTAAATGTCATGAAATGCTATGCTATCATATGCATATGATTTTTTATTTTTTTATTTTTTTATTTTGAAATAAACATGAAAACCTAATTCTAACATGCTAATTATATTTAAAATGCAACCTAATATAATCTAAATGCAATTTACTCTAAACATAAAAATGCAATTCTATTTAAAGTGCAATTCTATCTAATATGCAATCTAACATGGAATGCAATTTTTTGGTATTTTATGAATTAATTTAAAAAAATGCGATTAAATCAACGGATCGTATCTCGGGCGTGAGATCGGATCGGTTAATGTAACGTGCGGTCGCGAGTCGTATCTCGGGCGGGAGATCGGACTATCGATCAATGCACATGAAAATGAAATCACTATTAATAATGCCTATCATTAAAAAAAAACAAGTAAATAATAAAACACGCAAATACTAAAACAAGCAAATAATAAGACGCATGAGCATAAAGAAAAGATTTTTTATTGCAGAAAATTCTTTTTTTATCATTATTATTATTATTATTATTATTATTATTATAAACGAAATTTAATAAAATAAAAAGCAAAACAATTAAAAAACAAAAAAAAAAACAAAAGGAAAACAGAATCGGGTTGGACATCGAAACAGGTCGGTGTCCGCCCGATCCAGAGCTGTCACGAAGGGGGAGCCCGTCAGGCCCCCTCTCCCACCTTTTTTTTTTCTTTTTCTTTTTTGTCTTCTCTGGCCTTTCCTCTGCACGCGCGTGGGCTTCTTCCTTCTGCGCATGACAGGCCCACATTCACACGCCTGTTTAGCCCAAACTCTGCTGTCTCCACGCACGGGCCTGCAACACAAATAAAAAAAAAACGACCCATCTCCACAAACCCAAACTATTCGGTCCAGCTTCACTGACATTAGATTTTCAGCCCATTCTCCAGCAAGTCATCTTCCTCGCGCCTTTATACTACGACTAGATTATTCTGCAAACAGCCATCTCATGAAGGCGGACGAACTGACACCAAAGACGGACCAAAAAGAGATCAAGCTCACCGATATTCTTCCAACGTCAACCCACGAACTCACGCGAGGAGATAATCACACGAAACATAATAATAGCAAAGTAAGTTTATTCACGCAATTTATCAAACACGCAAGCTGCAATATAGATCTCGGTTGTAGGGTCCGAAAAAATGCAAGATCTAAGCTTATAATGCAATGAAAACAACCACAAAAGCGAAATCACACAATTATGAAGCTTAGAAATCGGCCAAATCAACAGTTATTTCATTCAACTTCGGAGAACATAGTGAAACCGTGTACAGAGAACTTGCGGTAAAGAGAAAAAACAGGAGAAATAAAAATAAAACTTCCCTACGTGGCTTAAGAAACACGAAGAGCTCATGTGTTCAAGCAAGCTCGAGACGAAGTGATGCTCAACCGTGTTTTTATCCTCAGCCACGATCCTCGGGAGGACTCAATCAAGCCGAAAAGCCGCGGAACCCACCGGTGAAGGATGAAAAGCCGCGGTCACGAGCTGCCACAGACGAGTCTTCGGAGAAACGTCGCAAATCAAACTGGAAAACGAACCGGTCTTCCTCTCTCTTCCTCTCTCGATTTCTCCTCCTCACCGGAAGACTCTCGGTCTCTCTCTCTCTTTTTCTCTCGGCTTCTCCCCCTCTCTGGCATGTGCTTTCCTTTCTTAATAAAAGGTCCCCCCAAAAGTGCTCCCTTTTCTTAAGGAAAAAGATGTCTGCTCAATAAATGCTTCTGTCTTGCGTGTGTAGGCCTTTCTTTTCTTTTCCGAAGAAGTCCTCCCTGTGTAAGGGTGTATATGCTACTTTGCTCAGAAAAAAATCCTCCCTGTGCTTGCGTGTGTGGGTGTGTGTGATGATTTTTTTTTAAAATGTTCTGCCCCCCTCAGCCGTAGACCTCACCTTTATACACCTTCGACGCTCGCGGGAAGAGATAAAGCTAAATCTTGATCAAATCTTCTAAAGATTTGACCAAAATTTGTCTAATTTTAATGTTTATCTACCCCTTCCGCCTTGCTCAATGCTCACGAATCCTAAATTTAGGTGTCAACAGCTGCCCCTCTTTGAAGGTGAGCTCGTAGAGGTTGCATTCAAAGACAGAAGATACCTAAATTTTGAATATGCAAATGCTATGCATGATATTTTTGTCGAGATCACTCTCATTTTTTATGACATGATGAATGAAGATGGAGAGAAAGAAAAACATACCTAAAACTACTTACCTGTCGATGCGGGATTGATCTTGATTTATTCAACTCATACCCAATCCCAGATTCCTTGGAAAATGTGGCTCTTCCAGCATAAAATGTCTATTTTACTAACATAATCAGATAAGTTAGCAAATAGTCATTCGTGCATCCAGAATGAAACATTGAATGAAAGAAAAGACATCTAGATCCAAACCAAGTTGTCATGAATAGACGCTCCTATGTCAGACAGAAACGACTATATATATATAAAAAAAAAACTCGAAATACCCAGATCCAGACTGAGAAGACGAGAAATAAATGAGAAACAACTCATATCCAGAATGAGATGCCTCTAAATGTGGATTCAAGATACCCAGATCCAGACTGAGATACCAAGAATTGAAAATTAACCAATTGACGCTCATAGTCAGACAGAGATGACAATTTGGTCAAGATAGGTCGAAATACCTAGATCGAGACTGAGGTATAACGATAACTCGAAAAACATTCATGTCCAGAATGAAATGTTTAACGATTTGACTTGAGACATCTAGATCCAGACTGAGACGTCTAAAGCAAAAACTCGAAATACTCAGATTCGGACTGAGAAGACGAGCAGATGTGATTCGAAATACCCAGATCCAAACTGAGGTATCAAGAATTGAAAATTAACCAATTGACACTCATATGTCAGACTGAGACGACAACTTGGTCAAAATAGATCGAAATACCTAGATCCAGACTAAGGTATGACGATAAATCGAAAAACATTCATATCCAGAACAAAATGTTTAACGATGGGTTTGAGACATCCAGATCCAAACTGAGATGTCATAAATAACAATTTTACCAATAGACAAACTCAAATGTCAGATTGAGATGACTATTTCGAAAACTCAAAATACTTAGATCCAGACTAAAGTATATCGAGAAAAAAGATCGGAAAACGTACATATCCAGAATGAAATATTTAACGACTTGAGACATCCAGATCCAGACTGAGATGTCCTAAAGTTTAAAAAGGGGCGAGATATCAAGATTTTTGTCACAGACTCTCGATTCTTGAAAAATGATACTTACCTGAGGTTCCTTACCTGAAGGTCATGTCGATGAGGCTTGAGCTATCAAGTTGTGGAGGGAACACTGATCATGCCAAGTCAACACAAAGACTTTGGTTTTAAACAGCATCGATCTCCTGCAAGAATAAAGCTCAAGAAAATTCTGGAAATACTCAAGTTCAGAAAACAATCCAACTTTCCGGCTTTCAGAAGAAATATTGGAGCAAAACTCAAAACGATGCACATCATCTTGAATCGAAGAAAATGATTTCCATTCAATTGAGTGAATTTATGAGATACGGTCAGAAAGGTCTTTCACTCGCTTTCATTGGAAGGCTTTTGTCCCGGCCATTGATACGAGCGCAACTGTATCACTCGACCTCACCATCATCATGTCGACAGAGATCCGAGCACTCTCGCAAGTGGTACGACATTACCAATCAGGGAGGTCTTTTAATTGGACCGTAATTCGGGCTTGGTCAACGGCTAAGCAAAGGGGACTCTTTGAGTCAAGGCTTAGAAAGAATTGTTTTCAACACGTCGCCAGGTTTACAAGTCAAGAACCCTGCCAATGACATAGAAATAGTCTTGCTCACACTTCTTCCAGCTAAGCTTAAATCATTAGGAACCTCACATTAGTTCAAGTGCTCTAATCAGAAGAGACTTTAAAGGAATGCAATGCAGGTTGGCTCAAAAGAGTGTACAGGATGAGAAACTGAGAACTTTTCCTCAGACTCACGCTTCGAGCTTGACACTTTGTTCACTGGGGATGCCATTGATGTCAAATTCACTAAGGAATATTGAAAGATTGCCTCATTTAGCATTTTTTTGAGAACCCGAACACACTGAGGGCTGATTTGAGCCTTTGGCTCTGACTTCTACGGGTATCGGCCTTGCTTTTAACAGGCACACTGCTTTTTCCTCCCTCTAAGTTCTTTCACTTTCCTTTTGGATTTGGGCATCAGCCTTGCTTTTACCAGGCACACTGCTTTTTCATGCCCCCATTTTGCAAATTTTTTATATGGACTTGGCGCTTGTATTGTGCTATTTCTGATCGTCCTGATTTTGACATGCCCTAGTGTAAGAGATCATCACCAATGTGGGTTTGAAATGGAATCACAGGCTCAAAGTAGCTAACAAAAGGTAGACATGGATGCTCTTCATCATCCCTAAGACACTTGATTTAATGCTCGATTCCACATGTAAAAGCAACACGAGAAGCAAGAAGACCTCTATCCATTTTTCACGTTGTAACATCAGTGTACCTCCAAAATGCCCCGATGTGGGGTTGTTCTTAACGGGGGTAATATGAAATGAAACTTCTCATGTATTTAGGCTCAAAGTGGGCAAGCAATGGATCATTATAGTGTTTGGGATAGCGAAACGAACTGCCTTTCATCACTTTGGTTTCGTACCATTCGCGAGAGAACTCTTTGCTTATGCAGACATGGAATTTTGTACGCTCATCTCTCAACTGTATAAGTAAGGGGCTGTGTGTGGGTAGAGCTTGCCTTTCGTCATCCCGATACATCACATTGAAAAATTCAATCATTCACGGAATGTCAAATCATGAACTCGCATTATTCAGCTTTTTATTAATTGAATCAAGCATTGACAAAAGAAAGGAAACCATCATGGATAGTATTTCTTGAGAGCATCTGCATTGACAGGGTTAGAAAATTCCCGTCCATCCATTTCAGCTAGGATCAACGCGCCTCCAGGGAGCACCTTCTTCACAATGTATGGCCCGCTGTAATTTGGAGTGAATTTACCTCTTGGATCAGGAATAATTGGGAGTATCTTCCGCAGAACGAGATCATTTGCTTCAAAATGCCTTGACCGGACTTTGCAGTTGAATGACTTGGCTACCCGCTGTTGGTAACATTGACCGTGACAAATGGCTCCCAGTCGCTTCTCATCAATCAAATTCAACTGCTCAACCCTTTGTTGTATCCATTCAGCTTCAGACAATTCCATTTGGGACAGCACACGCAAGGATGGAATCTCTACTTCCACAGGCAACACTGCTTCCATGCCATACACAAGTGAGAAAGGCGTCGCCCCTACCGAGGTTCGAATCGAAGTTCAGTATGCCATTAGCGCCAACGGCAACCTTTCATGCCAGTCATGGTAATTTTCAGCCGTCTTTGCCAAAATCTTCTTGATATTTTTGTTGGCCGCTTCTACTGCTCCGTTCATTTGAGGACGGTAAGGAGACGAGTTCAAATGCCGAATCTTGAATTCACTGAACAATCCATCGACAAGCTTGTTGTTCAGATTAGTCCCATTGTCAGTGATGATGGCCTCGGGAACGCCGTAACGAGCAATGATGTCACGTCTGATGAACTTCACTACATTTCGAGCAGTGACGTTTGCATAGGAAGTTGCTTCGATCCACTTAGAGAAATAGTCAATTGCGACTAAGATGAAGCGATGACCGTTCGACGCCTTTGGATTAGTTGGGCCAATAACATCAATCCCCCACATTGAGAAAGGCCATGGCTCGGACAACTGATGTAACTCATTCGGAGGAACGTTTATCTTATCTCCATAAATCTGACACCGATGACATTTTCGCACATGTTTGATGCAGTCACTTTCCAAAGTTAGCCAATAGTAACTCAATCTCATGATCTTCTTGGCTAGCATGTAACCATTCATGTGTGGACCACACATTCCTTCATGCATTTCCTGCATTATTTGTGTAGCTTCAGTAGCGTCTACACATCTCAGTAAAACTGAATCATAAGATCTCTTATATAGATTTTCACCACTGACAAAGAATTTCGACGCCATTTTCATTATGTATTTCCTGTCAGCAGGTCCGCTTTCCTCAGGAAATTCCTGACTTTTGATATAATTCATAATATCATGATACCATGGCTTCCTGTCAGGCTCTTCAGTGATGATCATGCAATGAGCTGGGTTTGCCAACACGTCAATTTTCAACGGCTTTATCTCCATCCCGTCACTTACCTGTAGCATGGATGACAGTGTAGCTAGAGCATCAACGAACTGATTATGGGCTCGAGATAAGTATTCAAACGAGATCTCGTCGAATTCCTCAACTATCTGCTCGAGATATTTGTGGTAAGGAAGTAATTTAGCATCCTTCGTCTTCCATTCCCCTACTGTTTGAAGAATGATTAATGCGGAATCTCCGAACACCTTGAGTTTATCAATCTTCATCTCAATCGCCGCCTGAAGACCGAGAATGCATGCTTCGTACTCGGCGATGTTATTAGTGCATGGGAACACTAGTTTTGCTGCGACTGGATAGTGTTGTCCGGTTGGAGAGATCAATACTGCTCCAGTCCCCGAGCCAGACAAATTTACCGCCTCGTCGAAAAACATGGTCCACCTATCTTCATCAACGGACAAGATGCGATCATCCGGAAAACACTCTTCCTCAGTATGCTTGGGATTTTCAGCAAGTATGTCTGCAATAACACGACCTTTAACAGACTTTTGTGGCATGCTCTGCACGTCGAACTCAGAAATCAGTATTTGCCACTTAGCCAATTTTCCAACCAAAGCCGGTCGATCTAATAAGTACTTGATGGGATCACTTTCAGTCACCAGGAATATCTGATAGTGCAATGTATACTGTCGGAGTCGATGCAAGACCCAAACCAAAGCAACACATGTTTTCTCCACCTCGGAATAATTCTGCTCTGATATAGTGAACTTTTTGCTCAAGTAGTAAACAGCTCGCTCCTTACCATCCTTGGGCCCTTTCTGGGCCAACATCGCACCCAAAGACTCACTATTAATTGTGAGATAGAGAATCAAAGGGTGGCCCATTATTGGTGGAACTAGGACCGGAGGACATGACAAGTATGATTTTAGCTTGTCAAATGCCTTCTGACAATCATCATCCCAGCGAATCAAGGCATCCTTCTTGAGAAGCTTAAAAAATGGCTTAGCAGTTTCTGACAAATGGAAAATAAATCGAGCTATGTAATTTAATCTCCCCATGAGACTTCGAACCTCCTTGGAGGTTTTCGGGTGCGGTAATTCACAAATGGCCTTCACTTTTGAAAGGTCAATTTCAATTCCCTTATTACTTACCATGAACCCGAGTAATTTACCGAGATTACCCCGAATGTGCATTTTGCGGGGTTAAGTCGGAGTTTAAATTCCCGAAGTCGGTCAAATAACTTCTTCAAGGTGTCAATATGACTTTCTCCCTGTCGAGTCTTGGCGATCATGTCATCAACATAGACTTCGATTTCTTTATGCATCATGTCATGGAAAAGCGTGATCATGGCCCTTTGGTACGTTGCCCCTGCATTCTTGAGACCAAATGGCATTATTTTGTAGTGAAAGGTCCCCCATGGGGTGATGGATGCAGTTTTCTCCTTATCCTCCTCCTTCATCCTGATCTGATTATATCCGGAAAAACCATCCATGAAAGAGAACAGCTCAAAACCCGCAGTGCTATCCACCAGGACGTCGATGTGTGGCAAAGGAAATTCATCCTTAGGGCTAGCCTTATTCAAGTCACGGTAGTCGACGCAAACTTGAACTCGACCATCTTTCTTCATTACTGGCACAATATTGGCTACCCAATCAGGGTAATGTGAGACCTCTATGAATCCGACCTTCAAGAGTTTCATCACCTCCTCCTCAATTTTCTTTGATAATTCTGGTTTTGTTCTCCGCAACCTCTGCTTTTTAGGAGGCATGTGTGAATTAGTTGGCAGACTATGTTCCACGATCATTGGGTCAAGACCCGGCATATCAGCATATGACCAAGCAAAAATGTCTTGGTATCCCTTCAAAAGGGCGACAAGGCGCGTGGCTTCTCCTTCGGGGAGATTTGCCCCAATTTTCACTTCTTTAATGTCCTCCGTGTCGCTCAAGTTGATTGTGATGGTGCGTTTGGCTGTCAGGGACTTAGGCTTTTCAACGGGATCTCCATCTAAATCATCTGGATTTTCATCGCATTCCAGAATATCCTTCTCATGTAGGCTTGCACCCATTTCTCCTTGGGGCTCATTCTCAATGGCGCATATGAAGAGATCTTCAAATAATTTTGCCACTCCATCGAGTGTCTCATCTTGATCGGCTTGGCTTTCAGGGACTATGACATCCATGCCTCCCCACCCGTCTGGAACGATGTCTCGGGAATTGATATAAAAGCTTGGGGGAAAAGAGAACCTCTCATGATAGTCATAGCTTCTGTTTGGTCCTTTCGGAATATAAATCGCCGCTTCATGCATCATTCTGGACGATCCTGGGAATATTTCTTCGATGGGGGGAGGCAATGTTTTACTCTCCGCGCGCTTTTGTGATTCATTAGTGGGTCCACATATTCCACGGTATCCTAATCCAGCCAAACGACGCCTTTGGGAAGGTTGGATCGGATATCGGATCTCTTGACCTTCTCTACCAAGTCCTCCTCCAGGGATGAAACCATTTTGGGTCATAACCTTCCCCACCATGATGGCAGCATCTGAGAATTCAGGCACTGGTGCGACTGATCCTCGAGACTTGTGTATCATTGATACAAGCTCAAACGACTGGTAAGTGGATTCAAAGCTATCTTCTGGTTCAACATATGGGATAGCAGTCTCATGGTAAATTTGATGGTCTTTTTCAGCATGGACAGTGATTAACTTGCCTTCGACAACAAACTTCACACATTGATGAAGACTTGAAGGCACAGCTCCAGCAACATGAATCCAAGGACGACCCAGCAGAAAATTGAAAGCGGTAGATATGTCCATTACTTGAAACAGGACGTCAAATGTTATTGGCCCTATTTGCACATCCAAATGAATCTCACCCATCACCTCCTTCTTCGTTCCGTCGAAAGTTCGGATAGAGGTTTTAGCAGCATTGATCCTGGAGATGTTTACCTTGAGGCGACGTAGAGTTGCCAAAGGACAAATATTCAGAGCCAACCCGTTGTCGATAAGAACGCGAGCAACATGTGAATCTTTGCATCTGACAGAAATGTATAACGCCTTTGTGTGTCCCCCCGTCTCGATGGAGAGCTCCTCATCAGAGAAGGAAATGAGGTCTTTGAGAAGTACTGTGCCTATGAACCCCTCCAGCTCGCCATGATCAATTGTTTCGGGCACATGTATTTCGCTCAGGACCTTCATAAGTGATTTCTGATGCTTCTCTGACGTCTGTAAGAGCTCCAGTAAAGAGATTTGTGCGGGCATTTTACGCAATTGCTCCACCATGTCATACTCGCTAGCTTTGATCATAGCGAGGAATTCTTTGGCTTCTTCATCGATGACATGTTTCGGTGGTTGAGGATTAGTTCGCCCATAGGTGCGCCCCGACCTTGTCACCAAGTCCACATCAAAATCGTAGGACCAAGGAACCGCCTTGTTGTTACGGTACTCATAAGGTTGAGATACCTCGATCATTATTGTAGGCGTGTCTGTTTCTTTATCAGATACATCTTCAAGAGGCGGCATGTCTTCAAGCTAGGGATCTAATTGGTTCTCAGCAATTACAACAGTAGGTTCTTCAACCCAATCAATAACAATAGTTGATACGTTCCCAATGCAATCATTATGCGCAACCACACCAGCCTCAATACTTTCTTGGACCCTTCTCTTCACCACTAGCAATGGAAGGTTTTCGTTGGCCGGATAGTAGCCAGCTGCTACCAATCCCTGATAAATATTATCGATATCCACCGTCAATCTTCTTTTCTTTCCAACGTCAACTTCAAAGATCGCGTTAACATTTTTCTCGTGCTCCGGGAGAGGATTTTTCTCGACGTTTGGTCGAGCCACAGTGAAAGTGAACACCTTTGTGTCCAACAGATTTTGAATCTTGTGTTTTAGAGTCATACATTCATCGGTCGAATGCCCTAATTCTCCCATGTGATAGTCACACTTTTTCGAGGGGTCGTAATTGGAGAATTTCTCAGCATTAGGTCGCTTTGGCTCATGAGAAAGCAGACCCTTACTTTGGAGGACAGGCAGAACTTTAGAAAGAGGATCGAGAAGAGGAGTAAATTGCCTCCTGTTGAATTGACGTGGTGCAGACGCCCGACCTCCACCTTGCTGATTTCTAGGGGCATGTGCAATTGCAGACCCGCTAGGGGCTGGTTGTGTATATGTCAGGTTCACCTCTGCAGCAGGCTCCTTTTCTCTCCTTGCGGGAAACTTCTTAGCTGGTTCATTAAACCACCCGTCTCTCGGCCCAATCTCAATCTGCTCGCCCACCGGGATAAGCTGATTAAAGGTATCAGCAGTTGTGGCTATCATACGAGTACGATATTCATATGGAAGAGTCTTAATGAACATTTTTCTCAGCTTCGCATCTGTTGGCTCGGGATCGATCTGGGCAGCCAAGTTTCTCCATCGGATGGCATACTCTTTGAACGACTCATTTCTTTTCTTTTCAGCACGCTCAAGATCGTCACGGGAGGGAGTGACGTCTGTTATAAACTTATAGTGCTTAAGAAAAGCTTCACATAATTCACCCCAGGTTTCACATAGATTTATGTTCTTGGTGATGTACCATTTCAAAGCCGGTCCTGTCAAGCTTGCCTGGAATGACTGGATCATGAGAGGTGCATTGTCAACGTACTGAGTCATCCTCACCAAGTACATCTGCAAATGGGCCTTTGGGCAGGTCATGCCATCGTACTTCTCGAATTCCGGCATTTTAAACTTTTTGGGCACCTTGACCCGGGAATAAACAGACAGGTCGGTTGGCGATGAGTCTTGAAGACCTTGGAGTTGCTTCAACTTTTCCTCGAGCTTCTCGAGGCGTTTTTCCTGTTCTGTTTTATGCAGATCATCAGCAACTTTCCCATTAGTAGTGATGGGATCTTCCTCTAAAGGAGGCATTTCCTCCTCTAACTCGATGACGACGTCTTCTTTCTGCTTCGGCAAAGGCACCAGGGTTGGGTTCAAACGAGCAGCCCTAAACTCAGCTGTCATTTCTTGCATTGCTGCAAGAAATTGCTTCATTTGTTCTTTCATGTTGGTGACGCGTTCACGCAGTTCGTTTTGATCGGCCATTTTAGCTCTTGAGCGCGTACGGATTGGGGAACGAGATCGACCCGTGATAGCCTAATTGAAGGAAAAATGACAAGGATAAGCCTAATGCGCGAAAAAGGAGATAGAATAAATGATCCATGACAAAAGGCAAAGCATCTTTGTTTAACCATTAAAATTGTTCTTACACGAAAGCCATTGAAAACTCAGAACTCCTAAACAATAATGCTAGAATTGAAGCGAAAGATTCAAGCTTTTTTTTATTTAGCTTGATCTATATACACATGGGAAACGACTTTCTTGTAACTGCTCATTTGCCCGAGCAAGCTTTTTGGCACGTTCTTGATATCGTCCCGCCTTTCTCTTGAGTCGTCCAATCTCTACCCGATTAGTGACTTTTACAGGTACATCTGGTATCTTTGGAAGCAGCTCCTTAGCGATCTTGTGTTGCTTGATGTATTTGAGTAAGGAATAATACTTCCTCTCTCTTCCTTTCAACTCCTCTTCGGGTCACATCAGTTTGTCTGGGGGGCATATATCCCACATTGATTTAACCAAATTGACCATGTCTTCTTCATCTTGGTCTTTGTAAGTGAAATTAGCCCGAAGTGGATCTTCTTCTAATGCTAGCGGCAGCTCCTGCACGACTTGATACTGACGAACAACTCTGGACGGATGATATTCGGTTGCACCAGTAAATCCCAGCAAAGGGACCGGTCCGATGCCTGCACATGTAAGCCTTGCTTCTCGAACTTGGAACCATAAACTATTTGGATTGGGATTTTTCATGAAAGCTAACCATTCGGAGTAATGATAATCTGGAGCATGTTTTTTTCTTTCCTCAAATTTTAAAATTGGGTAGTCTAAATCAGTAACTTCACGAATAGCCATCAAAATTCCAAAACCCTTTATATGAGAAAGAAACCATATTTGCAACAGCTCAGGGGGAGCATGTAAGACCCTATCCCTATTTTCTTTGTATCGGGTGAGGGAAAGAAATGTTTCGGCTAAAATGGTATTGACATAATTCATCCCTACACACACTTGTTTGACCACCCAAGCAATTGAGGGAGCAATAACATTTTTGCAATGAGGAAAAATCACGAACCCAAAGAAAGCTAAGAGAAAAATCTTACCCATTTGAAAAGATGTGGCATTTTTAAAACATTCATGTAAAAATGAATAGGGGCAAGTGTTACGATTTGCTGTCAGAACTTTCCTTATTTCAGATTCTTTTATTCTCAAAAGATCGGATAGAATAGATGCAAGTTCTACTCCGATAGGTGGACCAATCAATTCCGATCCCAAAGGTTTTCCGATGGCAATACTATATTCTTCCAGAGTAGGAGTAAGCTCATGCTTACCAAATATAAAAGTGGATGTCTCCGAGCACCAGAAATGGGCCAGAGCTTGAACTAAACCCCCGTGAACTTCAATTCTCATTAGTGGAAGAAGGCGGCCAATCTTGGATTCAACAAAGCCACGGCCAGTTCGGTCCAACTTATCCCACCACATGCTCAGCTTGGCTTTAGGAGCAGGAACAAGTCGAATGTCGTGTTTTCCCATGATATATAGACCAAGACTGATGTGCAACCTATTGTCATGGACCGACAAAAAATTAAAATGATGTAAATAAATTGCAAAGTGAGAGTTTAGAAAACTGACTGCATAGGTATATGGGAGCAATCACATACACATGCACATGAAAAGTGCAGCTCGATTTCTACTCTAAAAGGCTTAGCAAAGTGGAACCATAAGGATGATCAGACTAGCCGCAGGCACGCGTACTAAGTCGGGTCCTTATGACTCCGGCACGGTCAAAGAGTCGACCCAGGTCGCAGGCTTGCGGACAGGGGTGGATACTCTCGACACCAAGAAAGAAATTTCGGGTTTGAAGTAGGCGACTCGTACCGCGGGCATGCGGTCGGAGTGGTATCTACTTCAACACCATCCTAAATAATCCTATGCGGCCCAGGTCCGGCGGCGGGTTGTGTGTGCCAAGTGTAGTGCTAAAACTATAAAGCATGCACAACAGTTTAGATCAAACAGCAATTCCAAATAGAGCAATTAAACATTCAAAACAAAAATCAACCTGCAAAAACAATCACCGCATGTGTTAGGGATATAAATGAAAATTTCACTGCCAAGCAATTTTTGAAAAGAAGAAAACAAGCCTAAGTCCACTAGAGTTCTTTGAACTGGGTCCCCAGTGGAGTCGCTAAGCTGTCACGACCTCCCCGAAAGTGCACCACCTAAGGGGTTCGGCTAATGGATTGCTAAGTTTAACTTAGCTCGAGCTCTCCCAAGCTCATACCAATTCACGACTTAGGTTTAAATTTTTAGCATGCAAAGCTAATTTCAAAAGGGAGTCGCCACTAATCTATTTACGGTGGGTCTATTAGAAACCCATGTAAAATACTGGGAGTCGTATTTTACCCCTACGAACCAGAGATTATGAATTCGGGGATTTGAAAACCTATTTCTTCTATTTCGAAAGTAATTTGCAGGCAGCTTGGATTGATTTTTTTTTATTCCCTAACATGCACGGTGATCATGCGAATGCACAGATATTAATGAAGATGCTTAATGAAATAAGACAATAACAAAAATGACCTAATGAAATCAATCAAAAGGATTTTTGTTTTTGTTTTTTTATATATGAATGCAATGCTTGTAATGACAAATTTAATTCTATATGCAAACATCCTAATGCAAATCTAAATGCAACTTTTATGAATTTCAAGATTACTCAATGAAACTAATGACCTATAGTAAAATAATATCCAATTTAGACTAGGAACTAAATCACATTAATTCCTAATTTAAACTAAAACATTATCTTAACTACGGATAGTATTTTAGAATATGCAAACTAAACTAATATGCAAATGCATGAAGTCTAATCCTAATGACATGACCTAACATGACTTATGACATGCAAATTTCAAATTAACTTGGACTAAATGACATGCTGTCTAACTAAATGAATTAAATGACATGCAAAGTTTTTTTTTAGGTATTTTCTTTAAATTAATGAAAACCTAATCTAACATGATACCTAAAAAATCTAAAAGGGTTATTCTATCATGGACATGCAATGACATTTAACTAAATTAATTAACTACATATAACTATCTAAATGGTGTATGAATGATTTTTTTTTATTTTTAATGGAAATTCGAAATTAAATAAATGCACAAATTAAACATGTTGCTAATCTAATATGGCATGTATCAAGTGGCTTTAATTCTAATGCAAATTTGATCTATTATTCTAACATGCTAAAAATGCAATTTCTAAATGACATGCATGAATGACATGTAATCTTCCAGTCTAAACTAAATGTCATGAAATGCTATGCTATCATATGCATATGATTTTTTATTTTTTTATTTTGAAATAAACATGAAAACCTAATTCTAACATGCTAATTATATTTAAAATGCAACCTAATATAATCTAAATGCAATTTACTCTAAACATAAAAATGCAATTCTATTTAAAGTGCAATTCTATCTAATATGCAATTCTATCTAATATGCAATCTAACATGGAATGCAATTTTTTGGTATTTTATGAATTAATTAAAAAAATGCGATTAAATCAACGGATCGTATCTCGGGCGTGAGATCGGATCGGTTAATGTAACGTGCGGTCGCGAGTCGTATCTCGGGCGGGAGATCGGACTATCGATCAATGCACATGAAAATGAAATCACTATTAATAATGCCTATCATTAAAAAAAACAAGTAAATACGCAAATACTAAAACAAGCAAATAATAAGACGCATGAGTATAAAGAAAAGATTTTTTATTGTAGAAAATTCTTTTTTTTATCATTATTATTATTATTATTATAAATGAAATTTAATAAAATAAAAAGCAGAACAATTAAAAAAAACAAAAAAACAAAAGGAAAACAGAATTGGGTCGGACACCGAAACGGGTCGGTGTCCGCCCGATCCACAGCTGTCACGAAGGGGGAGCCCGTCAGGCCCCCTCTCCCACCTTTCTTTTTCTTTTTTTTTGTCTTCTCTGGCCTTTCCTCTGCACGCGCGTGGGCTTCTTCCTTCTGCGCATGACAGGCCCACATTCACACGCCTGTTTAGCCCAAACTCTGTTGTCTCCACGCACGGGCCTGCAACACAAATAAATAAAAAAAACGACCCATCTCCACAAACCCAAACTATTCGGTCCAGCTTCACAAACAATAGATTTTCAGCCCATTCTCCAGCAAGTCATCTTCCTCGCGCCTCTATACTACGACTAGATTATTCTGCAAACAGCTATCTCATGAAGGCGGACGAACTGACACCAAAGACGGACCAAAAAGAGATCAAGCTCATTGATATTCTTCCAACGTCAACCCACGAACTCACGCGAGGAGACAATCACACGAAACATAATAATAGCAAAGTAAGTTTATTCACGCAATTTATCAAACACGCAAGCTGCAATATAGATCTCGGTTGTAGGGTCCGAAAAAATGCAAGATCTAAGCTTCTAATGCAATGAAAACAACCACAAAAGCGAAATCACACAATTATGAAGCTTAGAAATCGGCCAAATCAACAGTTATTTCATTCAACTTCAAAGAACATAGTGAAACCGTGTACAGAGAACTTGCGGTAAAGAGAAAAAACAGGAGGAATAAAAAATAAAAATGAAACTTCCCTACGTGGCTTAAGAAACACGAAGAGCTCATGTGTTCAAGCAAGCTCGAGACGAAGTGATGCTCAACGGTGTTTTTATCCTCAGCCACGATCCTCGGGAGGACTCAATCAAGCCGAAAAGTCGCGGAACCCACCGGTGAAGGATGAAAAGCCGCGGTCACGAGCTACCACAGACGAGTCTTCGGAGAAACGTCGCAAATCAAACTCGAAAACGAACTGGTCTTCCTCTCTCGATCTCTCCTCCTCATCGGAAGACTCTCGGTCTCTCTCTCTCTTTTTCTCTCGGCTTCTCCCCCTCTCTGGCATGTGCTTTCCTTTCTTAATAAAAGGTCCCCTCAAAAGTGCTCCCTTTTCTTAAGGAAAAAGATGTCTGCTCAATAAATGCTTCTGTCTTGCATGTGTAGGCCTTTCTTTTCTTTTCCGAAGAAGTCCTCCCTGTGTAAGCGTGTATATGCTGCTTTGCTCAGAAAAAATCCTCCCTGTGCTTGCGTGTGTGGGTGTGTGTGATGATTTTTTTTTAAAATGTTCTGCCCCCCTCAGCCGTAGACCTCACCTTTATACACCTTCGACGCTCGCGGGAAGAGATAAAGCTAAATCTTGATCAAATCTTCTAAAGATTTGACCAAAATTTGTCTAATTTTAATGTTTATCTACCCCTCCCGCCTTGCTCAATGCTCACGACTCCTAA
Organism: Melaleuca alternifolia; assembly: GCA_019926035.1. Taxonomy (NCBI): domain Eukaryota; kingdom Viridiplantae; phylum Streptophyta; class Magnoliopsida; order Myrtales; family Myrtaceae; genus Melaleuca; species Melaleuca alternifolia. The sequence continues at coordinate 58,627 of JAGKPW010002167.1, forward strand.
ATTTAGGTGTCAACACTCATTTACGGAAATTTAGTGTCTGGTGGGTTGATCAGATTGGCAGTGCTCTTGATTGAGCGAAATTTCATACTAAGGAAGAAAGTTTTGTTCTTCGTCTATGGATTGAAGAAATCTTCCCGAAATTTCATCTGGTTCGGTCTCATCCTACTTGTGTGGAATCGTGCGTTTGATGATAAGGTTGAGAAGGAGACTAAGAGCCGGATATTGCCTTGAGTAACAAAGATATCCATGTGCATTTTGATGAGCGTAGTAGTCTAGCTCCTCAAAACTCTGCTCGTTAAGGTCCTTGCCTCATCATTTCATGTGAACATTCTTCAAGAGGATTCAGGATTGAAAGTGCTAGTACGTACACCTAGAAAGGGGTTGAATAGGTGTTCTTGCAAATTTGTGCGGAATTTAAATTTGCAAAATAAACTGAAGGAAAAATGAAGAACAGAGAGTAAGAGAGAAATGAACAACAACAATTATAGTGGTTCGGCTTTAATTAAGCCTACGTCCACTCTCGGTCTGACAGCCAATGGGCTGAAATTTACTAAGTTTCAAAAGAGATTACAAAGTAAGGAACAGGCTTCTCAGTTCACACGAAGCAGTAAGAATTCTCTCTTTTGAGTATATGATGTGTACAGTAACAAGCAGAATGAATAGCTCAGGCTATGGAATTTTCTCGTGCTTTCTCCGTCTCTTTTCAGCCAAGAGATAAGTCCCTTAAATTCTTCCTCTGCCCTTGTTGACCATTGCCACTTGCCAAAGAAGTTCTTCCAATCATACCGTTGGAGAGAATCAATCAAGGGATCTCGAGCTGTTTTAGAAACCGAGAAGAGAAAGTGTCGATCCTGATCGCCCATACAATCAGTATCTCTACTTTCCAAGTATGAAAGCTTTCTCAAAATACTTGTCCTCCAGTCGATCAAATCATTCTATAAATAATGAGATATACGACCGGAGAAACAGCCCATTAAACTATCCAAATATATCTCTCCTTGTGAATGGATCTTGAAGTCAATATATTACGTATATATGACTGAGATAAGATATCATCAGATATTCAAAGAGCGGATATAGACGATGCATGTTCTAATAGACTTCCAGACTGTGTGAATAACTCAACCAGACGATGTATGTTCTGCCAGACGATGTATGTTCTGATAGACAATGTATATTCTGCCAGAGTCTAGAAGATGCGAAAGTATGTATTCTTCATCAAATAACTCTTATAAAAGAGACTGTGTTTTTGTCAACTTCAAAACCATAAGAAGAGATTCTCTAACAAGGATTCCCTCTTCAATCAGTACTTGATCGAGACACTCTCAGGCCCGCCGCTGTTTGAGAAGTTCTACAATGAAGAGGAGGAGCGAACTATCGCTGAGCTCCAAGAGCTTCAAGATGCAGGGGCCAACATTCTTAGCGATCTCAAGGAAGCTCTTCTCCTGAGGAGTGAAAAATTCTGAGGGAATGGAAAGAGCCCCATTGTGGGTAAAAGCCCTCGACTTTCGAGAGAGGCTTCACACATGCAGGACATGAAAATCTTGATAGAACGACTGCACAGGCTGAATCAAAAGAATGTATCGGCTTTGAACATGAAGAGGTTGATGAATATCATAAGGAATGGCACTTTATCTACTTTGGATGAGCACATTCTTTGTTCTAATGTGAAGGATGAGGCCGCATTGCAGATAAGAAGGGAAGGCGAGGTAGAGAAGGCAGCCAAAAGGATATTCCGAAACGTTGCTAATCAGGGTTTGAAGTAAGTTGCTTCTCTTGTATATCAAGCCGTTAACATTGGCAAAATCCAAACAATTATTTGGGAACTTGTACACTTACTAGTTACTAGGATTTTCAGAGGTGAAATGTCATGGCTGCTCCAAAATTTTCCATTACCTTGAGTGACCTATGCAGATGAGGCACTAGAAAGAATGAACTATCTTTGCTGCTTATTGATTCCGATAGACGAAGTCGATACATTGGCCGATGCTCAATTAATTAAATGGGGACCTTTAAGAAAGAGTCCAAGTCATCGTATTATATGTGGGATTGTATTGATTGTCATGCTTCAAGTTATACAACAGGGGGATAAAAAGGGTTTTCTACTTATTAATTTGTTTTATTTGCTTATGTCTCTCATTTACAAGAGTAAAAGTGGGCTTTGTAAAGTAAACAAGCTAATATGGTTACGCTGCTGGTGCCTCTGAGAAATAGCATACCAAAGCCATAATTCTATCTTGGAACAAATTTTCTTGTTCCAATATTAGGATTGCTTTAGTTGCTAAATATTAAATAGAAGCTGTTGATGATTCTTATGCGTCTTTTAAGAAGTGCATTTAGTTGGAGGATGTGATGCGCTTCGTGAATAAAGATGAAGCTTACAAGGCAATGCATCTCCTCGGAGCAGCATCTGAACGCGAGTGAATCAGTTGGCAGTCTCTTAAAAATTGGGTGCTAAGAGCTTTTTTCCTCCACTTATATATTATGACTATCTCTAGTTAAATAAGGTTTGATTTCTGTTTCCCATCTTTCTGTCCAATAATATATATATGTGTGTGTGTGTGTGTGTGTGTGTGTGTGTGTGTGTGTGTGTGTGTGTATGTATATATGATTTCTCTTTCTAGCCATGAGAATGACTTGAGACTCATTCTGACTCGGTAAAAGTGTAATCCAACCAGAAAAAGTTCACTAGATCCATGCACACATGTATTTTTCCTTCTCACTAAATTTGGATGCTATATACGAAAATAATGATGGAAGCAATTGTTGGTTGATACGATATATGTCATGGGTTTTTTGTCATTTGAAACTTATTTAATGCCTTTGGCAGGTAAATACATTTAGAGAAAGCAGGGCCATTGCTTTGTCTCTGAACGACACTAAAACTGCAGTGGACAAACTTTATAAGATGTTGAATGTCATCATAGCTTTCCCCATCGTGATTATTTGCCTGATAATACTACAAGTTGATGTCACCCTCTTCCTTATTGTCATAAGCTCGCAGCTTCTTATTATGGCATTGGTCTTTAGGAATACTTGCAAGACCTTTTCTGAAGCTATCATCTACCTATTCGTAATACATCCTTCTTATTAGAGAATCTCTTCTTATGGTTTTGAAGTTGACAAAACACAGTGATATTCGCAAATGTTATTTGTTGAAGAAGACAAACTATCGCAGATTCTGGACCATGGCAGAACATACATCATCTGGCAGAACATATATCATCTGGCAGAACATACATCGTCTGGCAAAACATACATCGTCTGGCAGAACATATATGTTTTGATTCAGTTGTTCTCATAGACTGGGAGTATTTTCAGAACATGCATCTTCTATATCCATATCCTTCGTTTGGAATATTGATTGCCAAATCTAAATGACGAACTTATTGAATATATGTTATTATCTTATCTCGGACATATATACGGAGTATTTTGACTTAAAGATCTATTCACAATGTGAGATATATTTGGATAGTTTGATGGGCTGTTTCTCTGGTCATATATCTTATTATTTATGGAAAGTTTTGATCGACTGGAAGACAAGTATTTTGAGAAAGCTTTCATACTTGGAAAGTAGAGATACTAATTGTATGGGTGATTAGGATCGACACTCTCTCTTCTCGGTTTCTAAAACAGCTCAAGATCCCTCGATTGATTCTCTCCAACGGTAGGATTGGAGGAACCTCTTTGGCAAGTGGCAACGGTCAACAAGGTCAGAGGAAGCATTTAAGGGACTTATCTCTTGGTGGAAAAGAGACGGAGAAAGCATGAGAAAATTCCATAATCTAAGCTATTCACTCTACTTGTTACTGTACACATCATACACTCAAAAGAGAGAAATCCTATTGCTTCGAGAAAGCTGAGAAGCCGATTCTTTGTATTGTATTCTCTTTTGAAACTTAGTGAATTCCAGCCCATTGGCTGTTAGACCGAGAGTGGACGTAGGCTTAATCAAAGCCGAACCACTATAATCGTTGTTGTTCTTTTCTCTCTTACTCTCTGCTCTTCATTTCTCCTTCAGTTTTTCTTGCAAATTTAAATTCCGCACATAATTGCAAGAACACTTATTCAACCTCCCGTATAGGTGTACGTACTGGCACTTTCAATTGGTATCAGAGCACGGTAGCTTATTTTATTGAAGTGTTTTTACTTCTGAGCTTAAAGATCTATGACTAGTATTGTTGCTCCAGGGTTGATGGAAGGACAGAGTCATGCCAGACCTCCTTACTTCGATGGAAAGGATTACAACATTTGGAAGAATAAGATGAAGACTTTCCTACGATCTGAGGATCCTCTGGAGTGGGATGTAGTGACAAAGGAATTGTTCCAAAAAGTGAAGAAGATGCTGAACAAAAGAAGTCTGGGACAAACTCAACGTCACGTATGAAGGAACTGATCATGTAAAAGAAACAAGAATAAACATTCTGATTGGACAATATGAAGCTTTCAAAATGAAAGCAGGAGAATCTATTCCTGATATGTTCAGTCGGTTCACAGAACTTGTGAATGGCTTACCATATTACGGAACCAATTACGGAACCAATGAAGATCAACAAACTATTACGAGCACTATCCAAGGAGTGGGATCATATCAAGACGTCTATCAGAGAGACCAGAGAATTCAACCACTCTCAATATATGAGCTAGTTGAAACACTTCAATCATATGAAGTTGAAAAGACTGATGAGAATGAGGTTTTGAAAGGTAAGAAGTCAATTGCTTTAAAAACTAATGCTGATTCTGATGATGTAGGGTCCGATGACTATTTAGATGATGAAGAGATGACACTCTTCATCAAAAGATTCAAGAAGCTGAACAAGAAGGGAAGGAAGTTTAGAAGATCAAATTTCCAAAAGAAACAACCTAAGGAGAATGAATCAAATGAAGATCCGATATGTTTCAATTGCCACAAGAAAGGACATATCAAGCCAAATTGTCCTCTACTCAAAGAAAAGAGGGGGAGAAATGAAAAATATAAGGCCGAAGCGTGGGTGACACTGAATGTGAAGATAGTGATGAAGAGGATGCTCAAATCTGCTTCATGGCTAACTCGGATTCAGATTCAGACTCGGATCAAGATTCAGACTCAAATTCAGAACATAATGATCAGAAAGTTTGGGTACCAAAGAAAACTTGAGTTTTGTTATCTTTCCACAGGTTTCGAACAAAATCAAGTGGTATCTTGATAATGGATGTTCAAGACATATGACCGGTGATTCTGATTGTTTCACAAATATAGTCAGAATGAATGGAGGAAAGGTGTCCTTTGGAGGTAAAGGAAAAGGAAAATTAGTCGGACTTGGAACAGTCACGATTGGAAGCTTGATCATCAACAATATTTCTCTTGTGAAAGGCTTGAAGTAAAAATTTGTTGAGTATCAGTCAACTCTGTGATGCTGGATATAAAATCAACTTCCAAGAAGATATATGTTCTGGAACAAGTCAAGACAGTATACAATCATTCGCTGGACGACGACATGGTAACATCTATCTTTTGGACATGAATTTGGATAATTCAAAATGTCTTGTTTCAATACAGGATGAAGCCAGCCTTTGGCATAGAAGATTGGGGCATGCCAATCTAAAACAGATTGCTAAGATCTCTATAAAGAGACTTATTCGTGGACTTCCCAAATTACCTTTTCGGAAGTCAGATCCTTGTACTCCATGTATTTTGGGAAAACAAATCAGGAGCTCATTTAAATCTGTCAATCAAATATCTTCTAATCGTATTTTGCAACATGTCCATCTGGATCTTTTTGGACCAACAAGAACTCAGAGTTTGGGAGGTAAATCATATTGTCTGGTAATAGTGGATGACTACTCTTGATTTACTTGGGTTTATTTCTTAGCAAACAAATCTGAAACGTTTCATAACTTTTCTAAGTTTGCTAAGGCTGTTCAGAATGAGAAAGGATATTGGATTTCTAAGATACATTCTGATCATGGAAAGGAGTTTGAAAATAAAGATTTTACAAAGTTTTATGATGATCTTGGTATTCAACATATCTTCTCCTCACCTTACACTCCTCAGCAGAATGGGGTAGTAGAAAGGAAAAACAGGTCACTCCAAGAGATGGCCAGAACATTGCTAATCGGAGGTAATGTTTCCTCTTGTTTTTGGGTAGAAGCTGTGTCAACTGCTTGCTATGTCATTAACAGTGTTTTCTTAAGGCCAATCATTCAAAAGACTCCATATGAGTTATACAGAGAAAAGAAACCAAATGTTTCTTACTTTCATGTGTTTGGATGTAAATGCTTTATTCTGAATAATGCTTCTCACAATGTTGGGAAGTTTGATGAGAGGTCCTACAAAGGAATCTTTCTGGGTTATTCAACCTCCAGCAAGGCTTACAGAATATTCAACAAGATATCACAGATGGTAGGAGAATCGATAAATGTCAAGTTCCATGAGGGTATGCAGAGGCAGGACAATGTGATTCAACTTGAAGAAACTGATATGGTTTCAGAACATACTAGTTCTATTTTTCCAGAAAAAACCCAGAACCACTCAGAACATTCTGAGGAAGGGGAAGTATCAAATATCTGAATACAAAGGAATCGGAAACATAGATATAGTTATCCAACTGATTTAATCATTGGAGATCTTGAAGAAGGTGTTCAAACTAGATCAAAACGTTTCGCACTTCCTGAAGACCATGAAGAATCAAGTGCCATTGCTTTGATTTCGGAAATTGAACCAAAGAAGGTAGATGAAGCCTTGACAGACGATAGTTGGATAGAAGCAATGCAAGATGAACTCAGACAGTTTGCTATAAATGATGTTTGGGAATTGGTTCCCAAACCCAAAGGAAAGTCTATCATGGGAACCAAGTGGGTCTTCAGAAACAAAATGGATGAGAAAGGAAACGTGGTCAGGAACAAAGCAAGACTTGTGGCTAAAAAATACACTCAAGAAGAAGATAAACTATGATGAAACCTACGCACATGTTGCAAGGTTAGAAGCTATCAGACTATTACTTGCTTTTGTTTGTTCTAACGATTTCAGGTTATTCCAAATGGATGTAAAAAGCGCATTCTTAAATGGATTCATCCAAGAAGAAGTCTATGTCGAACAACTGCCTGGATTTAAAGATCCAAAGTATCCTAATTCTGTCTACAAACTGAAAAAGGCCTTGTATGGTCTGAAGCAAGCACCTCGAGCTTGGTATGAACGGCTTAGCAACTTTCTGATCAAGAGTGGTTTTGACAAAGGTAAAGTTGATACCACATTGTTTATCAAGAGATAAGGTAAAGACTTTCTATTAGTACAGATTTATGTAGATGATATTATCTTTGGATCTTCTAATGAAAGTTTTTGCAAGAAATGTTCAAGTGATATGCAGGATGAGTTTGAGATGAGCATGATGGGTGAATTAACCTTCTTCTTGGGACTTCAAGTCAAACAACAGAATGAAGGAATATTCGTTCATCAAGAGAAGTACGCAAAGGACATTATTAAAAAGTTTGGTCTGGAAAACTGTAAGAAGACAGATACTCCCATGGCTACTACTTCCAAACTTGAGAAGGATGAAGAAGGAAAAGGAGTGGATCAGAAACTCTATAGAAGCATGATCGGGTCGCTTCTTTACCTTACTGCCTCTCGTCCTGACATTCTATTTAGTGTGTGTATATGTGCTAGATATCAATCTAGTCATAAAGAATCACACTTGTCTGCTGTTAAACGTATTATTAGATATATTTCAACCACTTCTAAGTTCGGTCTATGGTATCCCAAGGAAGGGAACTTTACTTTAATTGGCTACTCAGATGCAGATCATGCAGGATGCAAAATTAACAGGAAAAGCACTTTTGAAACATGCCAACTTCTAGGGAATCGTCTTATCTCTTGGCTATCCAGGAAGCAGCATATTGTTGCCCTCTCAATGGCTGAATCTGAATATGTGGCTCTCGGGAGTTGTTGTTCTCAAATTCTATGGATGAGACAACAGCTGCAAGACTTTGGCATTAAGAAATATTGTGTGGAAATTCGCTGTGACAGCACAAGTGCAATGGACCTTACTAAAAATCCAATTATGCATTCAAGGGCTAAGCACATCGAGTTACAACACCACTTCATTAGAGATCATGTGCAAAAGAAGGATGTCCGAATTACATTTGTTGATTCTTGGAATCAACTCGCAGATATTTTCACCAAGCCTCTAGACCGACGGTTGTTCGAATCCATTCGAAGTCAATTGAACATTCTATCCTTATAAGTCTATGCAATAGACGATGCATACAGCACGTGCCTTCCAACCTCCTATGTACGTTCAGACTCTTCCCGCCATCCAGGTATTTGTTTAAGAGTTTATTTGAAATGGTAAGTTTTTTTTATACCTTTTCGATTCTAGATCGTGTATTACCATAACTGCTATTACGTTTTTTTCTTTTTCAAAATTTTGTTTTGATAAACCGATCGTTTCTTTCCATTTCTATCAACCCTCACTTTTTTTTCGTACAAATTTCTCTTCCAAAAGCTACACACTCCCTCATCTTTCAAAGATTACTCCTTTCCTTTGTGAAATTTCTTCTTCTCTTCTTGCACGAATCAATCGTCGAATACAATGTCTCCTCCAAGGAAATCTTCAAGAATCGCACAAAAAGGTTTCGGTTCGTCTAGTGGACCAACGCACTTTGACCTTACTGAAGATGATGCTCCGTCTTCTGCCTCTCCAAATGCTCCACAAACCGCTGTTACACCGCCATCAGAGGTAATCAGTGCTCAACCCATCCAAAGCCGTAGCACTAGAGCTATCTATAAAGCCTATCTTGAACTGAAAAAGATGAACACCCCTCTGGCTGCTATTACGACTTACTTGAAAGGTGCTGGCTTTCCAAATGAACATCAGTTTCTGACACATATTGAAGCAATGGGGTTTGCACCAAAAGAGGCTATTGACAAGGCTCGGAAAAACTTTCCTCTGGATCAATCTATTAGTTTCCCTGAGAGATTTGAGGCTAGAGATGAAGATGAGAAATTGTATAATCAGTTTAAGCCTCTGAAGGGTGTCGCTGCTGATTTGCAAGGACATGGGCAGAAGTTATTTCGGTCTAGGGATCATAAGGACACTTATGATCGTCTGTTGGCTCGTGGCGTTATGAACCCTAGGACCGTGGATTTCGATTTTCTGGATTCTATCAAAGTGAAATTGCGGTTGATTTTCCAGATTCTAAAAATCGAAAAGTTCTGCTCTGGCTCTGCCCCTGCACACCTTGAACTCACAACCTATTTGTATTCCAACCTTTCCTTTCCCAACCGTCACTCATTCCAATTCTCTGTCAAAGACCAAAACTTTACTGTCGATGTTGATGATCTGGCTGAGATCATTGGAGTGTCTACAACTCGGTTCTTTCCCATAGAAGTCTCAGATAGTGAGGCAATGGAATTTTTGTCTAAGGACAAGTCTTCAGAAGGTGTGCTTGCGTACTCCCGCATGGCCCCTACCAATTTTATCCTCCACAAGATCCTCATCAATTGTCTAAGGCCAAAAGCTGCATCCAAAATCGATGTCTCTAAGACTGAGACCAGGATCATGTTCGGGATGCTTCATGATAGCATTATCAATCTTCCTTTCATTATCCTATTTCAGATTTACCGGACTTCTCGCAAGGACAAAGGGCAGTTACCTTATGCTGGCTTGGTCACCAAAATCCTCCATCACTTTAAAATTGCCTTTCCTCCCCAGCTTTGCAAGAAATCCCTTCATTTCTCTGTCATTAGCAAAACAATGATTGCTAAAATGAGACTGCCAGAACTCCTGACTGGTCAGGCCAGATCCTCTGCTTCTAAGGCTGGATCTTCTGCAGCTAAAAGGAAAGGGAAGGCCCTTTAGTTGAGCATTCTCCCAAAAAGGGACGCACTCTTCTTCGTGATGAGACAAGTAGTGAGGAAAGACTTTCTGCTACATTGCTGGTGATGATGATAGTTTGGCAAAGGAAATTGACGAGTATGTGGATGAGGAGGTTGAGGGAGAGGTACAAAAAGAAACTCCTCAGGGAAGGGTCTCTCTGAGTTCATCTGATGAAGTAGGCTTCTCCGCAAGTCATTCAGAAGGTATGGCCGGTGATACTATTCCAGTATATGGTACAGACAAAGATATGTCTACACCCTCCATTAGTCTGGACGCAGGGGGAGTTCGCACTAGAATAGCTTCTCTTTCCCTTGCTGACATTGGGATGTCAGAACATCCTTCAGAAATTCCTCCTTTGGAAGTTCCTCCACCACCAGCTCCTATCCCTACAACTTCTGCTCCGCCTAGTTCTGATGAATCTGTTACAATCCCTCATATTATGAAAGTTCTGTCAGAACTTCAGGCCACACAGTCTCAGCTTGTCACTACCATCGCTCAACTCCAGCTCTTTGTTAATCAACGACTTGCTCAGGTTGCTACCTAGGGTGAAATTGATAAGGTCAAGGATGAGCTACACCAAGACATTCTGCGACTGGCGAAATCTATCTTGGCGATTGATTCGTTCAAGCTTGTTCGTTCCTCTCCTACTCCTTAAATCTTTTTTCGATGTCAAAAAGGGGGAGAAAGAGCAGGCAGTTTTGAGAGTTTTGAGAGTTTTTGAAACCTGGTTTTTTTTATGGATTTTTGCTAAGTACTTTAATCTGACTTTGTGTTGGTATTTTAGTAAGTTCTTACTACTGTGGATGGTTATGGATTATTTTTAATGACAAACTAACGCTCTATTATTCCTAGATGCTTATTTGATGTCTATCATAGGTTTTGTATGTTCTGTTTATCAAAACTGCAGGGTTGTTTTGTCATCTTCAAAAAGGGAGAGATTGTTGGAGAATCTCTTCTTATGGTTTTGAAGTTGACAAAACACAGTGATATTCGCAAGTGTTATTTGTTGAAGAAGACAGACTATCGCAGATTCTGGACCATGGCAGAACATACATCGTCTAGCAGAACATATATGTTCTGGTTCAGTTGTTCTCACAGACTGGGAGTATTTTCAGAACATGCATCTTCTATATTCACATCCTTCGTCTGGAATATTGATTGCCAAATCTAAATGACGAACTTATTGAATATATGTTATTATCTTATCTCGGTCATATCTACGAAGTATTTTGACTTAAAGATCTATTCACAAGGTGAGATATATTTGGATAGTTTGATGGACTGTTTCTCTGATCGTATATCTTATTATTTATGGAAAGTTTTGATCGACTGGAAGACAAGTATTTTGAGAAAGCTTTCATACTTGGAAAGTAGAGATACTGATTGTATGAGCGATTAGGATCGACACTCTCTCTTTTCGGTTTCTAAAATAGCTCGAGATCCCTTGATTGATTTTCTCCAACGGTAGGATTGGAGGAACCTCTTTGGCAAGTGGCAACGGTCAACAAGGCCAAAGGAAGTATTTAAGGGACTTATCTCTTGGTGGAAAAGAGACAGAGAAAGCACGAGAAAATTTCATAGTCTGAGCTATTCACTCTACTTGTTACTGTACACATCGTATACTCAAAAGAGAGAAATCCTATTGCTTCAAGAAAGCAGGGAAGCCGGTTCTTTGTATTGTAATCTCTTTTGAAACTTAGTGAATTCCAGCCCATTGGCTGTCAGACCGAGAGTGGACGTAGGCTTAATCAAAGCCGAACCACTATAATCATTGTTGTTCTTTTCTCTCTTACTCTCTGCTCTTCATTTCTCCTTTAATTTTTCTTGCAAATTTAAATTATGCACATAATTGCAAGAACACCTATTCAACCCCCCTTATAGGTGTACGCACTAGCACTTTCACTTCTGATGTGGGTGACCGCTGCGAGGTGGAAAGAGTACAGGTTGAAGACCCTTTTCTTTGTACCTCTCTCTTTCCGTCCAAGGGCTATCTAAATCTCTTTGTTTTGCTCAAAAATGGTGGTGGAAGAGATAAATATACTGACTACAGTCTTCTTTAGTAAAGGTGAGCATGGTCCAGGTTGGGTCGGTCCCGTTCTCAACTCGAGGACCAATCTGCACAGTGTCGGTCCTCAATTTTTTGGACAATGGACCGATCCATCAAGCTTGGGACCGAGCACCGGTCCGGTCCAAGGGTCAACCTGGGACCACTAAATTATTCATACAAGAAATATTATGAAATAACCTGTGCAAAAGAGCGACTGTGGAAAAAATCTGTGCAAAAAGAAACGCACAACTCTAGACTAAATTGTCATTAAGCATTACCCATACCTCCAATTAGGGCAACGGAGGAGGGAGGACGATGAAGAGTTGCGAGGCGACGGAAAGCGAGCAACGGGCGAGTGAAGGGTGTGCGAGCAGCATGCAAGCACAGGCATGCAACGGGCGTGCGAACAACATGCGAGCAAGAGAGCATCGGGCGAGCAGTGGATGGGACCTCAAGAAATTAGGGCTTGTGAAATTGTAAGCGACTAAGCTCGACAAAGAAGAAGTGAAGGACACTTGGGATAAGACATAACATATGTTAGGCCTATGGGTTAGGTTTTTTTTATTGGTTTTAGCTCGAAAAGAACTGAAGTGCATGAGGAACTAAGTAAGATTGAGCCGCTGTCCAGTGTCCGCTGAAACTTATAAAAATGAGCTTGTAAAAAATTGCGATATTTATTATTTATATATATTATATTATCGAGTTGGTCCGGGTTGGACCAACCCAACACCCTAAGACCGAGGACCAACCCATATAATACCGACTTAGAGATTTCAAGACCGAAAACCAACCTATTCGTCTAAAAAACCCAACCAATACCGACCAGATTGGGTCGGTTTAGGGCCAGTCCAAGGTCGACCCTGGACCATTTCTCATCCCTATTATGAAGCATTTGCATTTTTTTTATTCATAAAGATTGAAACCCCAATTATACGCATGACTCCAAAGATAAAAATTTCACATAGGATATCCTAAAATCTCACATCGAATCAAAGTCAAGATAGAAATAATCCAAGTTAGGCAATCAAATATTTGAATTGGATTTGTTTTAGAAGATTACCTTATTAGGAACAATCAATTCCAAGCAGGTGACAGTTTTGATTACCTTTTTCCTTCTAACCAAATAATTATGCGACATCCTAGGTAGGTCATTGGCCTTATAAGTCATCATAGTCGTATGTAATGGGAGCAAGGTAATTAATTAAAATCACAACCCTCCTTATAAGTACGTACATGATTATACATCATAATGTACAGAGATCAGTACAAATACAACCTAGATACAATCGGTAAGAGAAGCCTCAAGACCCGCAAGGGGAGACTTTACTGTACATTCCTCTAGTTCTTCCTTAACTGAGCTTTGGTCCAAGATCTGTACCATCTCCTCTACCTCCTGCATCAGCTCCTCCTCTGGGTCCATAGTCAATTCCTGAAATGGAGGTTTGAGATGGTGGGGTGAGATATTGGAATATCTTGGTAAGTCTACCCCCTATACCAAAACTAAGAATGTTATTACCTTATGGTCCTTAGTCTGTCGTCCAACCTCTCAACAATATATCACACAGCTCACACGTGTCTACTGTTGATACCTCACTAGGTCATCGACTATAGTATATCCAGTGATTACCATTCTAGGTACTACGCATTCTCGCCATACTAACGACATATCTGGCTCTCAAGCCTGATGGGCATGTACCTCAGTTATTGGGGCTCTCTGAATCGACTGACATGAACCTTAGTCATCGAGACTCAAATCTCAAAGCGAGGCCGTGAAACTAATTATACTCAAACCCCTACTACACGTCGTCTCTCTTGTGAAGTCTCTAGGAGACCCCAACTGGCCAACCTATACATGGTCTAATCTCGAAAGTCACCATTAGCCAACCCATCACGCTATTTGTCTCTTTTGTGGGACCACCAATTATCATCATGCTTCCGTTGCACCACTAACTCTCGCGACTCATCAACCATCACGTGGCTTCACATACAAGAATCGCCATTGGCTGGCCTTTCACGCTGCTTGGCCACTAAACATGACTTACCACACAGTACCAGTTCACCCAACTAGCTCGATAATCTCTACGAGCTCTTCCTTAGTAGTCAATCAGTCCGTGACCGAGACTCGGCACTAAGCCATATAATCCATTAGTCCATCGGTATGCAACCGAGACTTGGCCTCGAGCCAAACCACCATGCTACCTATCTCATTATTCATTCATGACACAATAACATATGACAGTCCACAACCCGACTGAACCCTAGGTCTACTCCACCGGTTCCTTGCACTTTATTGGAGGCAGTTTTACACCATAAACTCTTGGTCGATGTCTTATTAGGCACAATCGACCTGCTTGGTCATTCATGGTCAACGCACTTTTCCCGGCGGTCTAGTACCAATGGCCGCTCTGGCCATCCAATGACCAATTAAGGCTATTCGCAGTCAGCCTAACACCCTAACTAACTTTCCTAGTACTATATAGTACCTTCTTTTCAAGTTTTATGCTCACTCTTGCTATTGCCTCGCCTTAATCGTTCTTTATGGCTTCCACATATAATAGAGAGAAACCCTTTTTATTTTAGGCCAAACATAGCCTACCATTATTTCTCCATATGGATTAAAATATATGCGTAAATTTTTGAGTTTGCATTTCATTGAACTTCCTCCATATAAGAGTCAATTCATCCCAACAAATACGATTGGAACGAATAAAGTAAATGGTTCGAATTATCATGTTTGAAAAGGAAAACAGAAGACCTTTTTGTATGTGAAGATTACTATTTGCCAGTGTTTGTTGATGAGAAACTTAAGAACAAAAATGATGTTGAATAGACTATATTTTAGCATCAAGCGTGTAGTTGCATTAGACAGTAGGTGGATGATAATGTTTGGAACTATATCATTGAGGAAACACATGCATGCTACCCTATACCAACCTTGGATCGGCCTAACCCAATCAATCTTGGTCTGGAACCCAAGAAGATTAGATTGGTCCTTGGTCCTAAGATCCCTGAGTTCTACATTATGTGGGTTGATCCTTGATCCTGACAATTTAGGGTCGTCCAATTCGGATCAATAGTCTACATATTATATATTTTACATATTATGCAATATATATTATAAATAATATATTATATTTTTGTCTATGTTGAACCCTAGTGCCTCTACCCATATATCCTTTCTTACGAAAATCTGTTGTGTAAATTAGAAACTAGAAACTTACTTATTCAACCCTAATTCGACTCAACAAAATAGAAACCCTCTTTGATTGCCTCGTTTAACTCACTTGCATCATCAGCCTTGCTCGTCACCCGCCTCAAGAATGCAACTTAGCTAGTAAAATTGCTTGCCTTTCTTTGCACCCCCCATAAGTACGACTCACTCACTTCACTATCTTTATCTCACGATCGCAACTAAGTTAGTGAGTTCCTATTTTGCGCTTGACCTAAGAATTTCAAACTCATGTGATTTCCCGTTTTGCGTTAAGTATTCAATATTTCCAGGTATTAAACCATATCTTAATTTTACAATGTTTGTCATTCATTTTATTAATTCCTTTGTATATCTAATGAATATATTATCTTTTTTATTATAGATTGTTTTATTAAGGAGATTATTGCCATCAATAAATAGAATTTACAGATTGAAGATGAATGAATATGAGTGGTGAGGTATCCTATCAATTATACTAAAAACAATTACAACTTAAAATTTTTAATAAGTATTAATTATGTATGTTGTTTATTTTGTTTTTGGGCATGAAAAAGTTAAAGCAGTCATTTAAGAACTAACAAGATATGAAGTTGTCTAGTTTATATTATGTGTTTTGAGCTTCATATGCCCTAACTTATTTCACATGCTCGTTTTTTTGTAGTTTATTGCTTTTAGCAAATGGAAATTTATGTTATTATCTTATCTTAGATTCATGTTTGATATTCATAATATGGTTTCTTAATATCACATTGTTGGTTGATATGAAATTTGAAAGATATGTTTATCATTTTAAGGACTACAAAAATGAAACAAAAAATAATCAATTGGTTTGGAGTTGACCCTAGAACTAGATGGAACCCATAGGGACATCCAGTTCTCGGTCCCAAGTTCAACAAGGTCATTCCCTGATCCTCAAAGTTGAGGACCAACACTTACGATTGGTCCTTAGATTAAATGTTGGTTCAGTCCAACCCGGATCATGCTCACCCCTAATGTATGCAACTCGTGGAAGAAGCTCAAAATATTGTATGTAGTTGGTCTATCATGCACTCCACAATTTTTATTTTGGGCTGACCTAAGGATATCTGCCTATCTGAACACTCGAAAAATCTTTCCACAATTGTGTCAACGTCAATACGTCATGGCTCAAGATTGACAAAAAATTATACGTAATGAGTGTGCTTTAACTGGAAAAAAAAGGAAGAAAATAAGGCCTTCCTAACGGTAACCCTTAATTTACGACACTTGCAAAACACATTACATAAGGACAATTTTCAACATTGAGCACCGATTATACACTTAAAATAGAATAGTTAAAGCATTGAAAATCATTTTGATCGATCATTTTGATAAGCCAAGAAACTAAATCCAACATATATTTCACGCCAACATAATGCCAATATATTTTCTATGTCAACATTATCCTTTCTAAGAGTATCTTAATTGTTCCCAATGTGAAGCTCTCAACTATTGATTCAGCGATCAACCTTTCAATTTAAAGGCGACAAATTATGTATTCAAACCTGAAAGAAGAAGCAAAGATACAAGCAATATGGGAAATTTGGAATTGTATTTAGATTGATTCCAATACAATTGTAGTTATAGTATTTATCTTACATTGTATGTGTAATAAAAGGAAAACATATCAATAAATTATCCCTTTTTGATTCAGCAAATATTTGCTCTATCCCAAATAATGTGGCTTGATTTGCATATCTGACAACACTCCCTTTCAAGCTAATGGCTTGTATCTATCCAAGATACCCAACTTGCTTATGCAAGTTGTCTTTGACATAAAACCTTGGTAAATATGTCCACCGCCTGTTCTAAAGTACTAATCCCACTTGTCTTGATTATCCCCTCCTGAATTTTTTCATGTGTAAAATGACAGTCCACTTCTATGCGTTTCGTTCTTTCATGAAGAACTGGATTTGCTTCAAGTTTCAGCACCGCATCATTATTACAAAATAAAGTGGTCAGTCCATTTACTTATATACCAAGATCTAACAAAAGTCCACGTAACCAAATCATCTCACATGTGGTTTTGGCCATAACTCTATAATCTGCTTCAGCTGAGGACAGAAATATGGTAGGTTGTTTCTTGATCTTCCAGGAAAGTAAAGACTTCCTCAGGTTGATGCCAAATCCAATCACTGGTCTCTAGCTCATGGGACAAGTTACATAACCAGTATCAAAATAAGAAGTCATTTCCATGTTGCATTCCTTTGAAAGAAGAATTCCTAACTCTGGACATTTCTTCAAATATTTCACTACTTTTAATGCAGCAACCATATGAGAATGCTTGGATTGATGTATGAACCGATTGAGAATTGTTGACACCTAAATTTTAGCATTTTATTTAAAATTGCAGATAATAGATTCTTTGGGAAGTATTGAGTAGATTTAAGCAGATTATATTTGAAATAAAGGATGAGGATTATCAAAATTCTGTCAAATCTATTATATTTGAAATAAGGGATGACGATTATCAAAATTCGGTCGAATCTTTTAAGATTTGACCGAATATTGCTTTCCCCTTTCTTTAAAAGAGGCCAAGTCGTGCGGTTTGAGGGAGGAATTATCTATAAAAAAAAAGGCATACACACGCACGCGAGAGAAAAGGAGACCAAGAGACATTCCAGAGTCTTCTTCGTCCGAGAGACTTCCAAAGAGAAGGAGGGGCCGAGAGACACAAGGAGCAGCCGAGAGAGAGAAAAATAGGGGAAGAAAGATCGGGAGAGAGGGAAGGCGCGCGGAATAAGGATGAAGCTCCAACTGAATTTTTTTTCTGGCGATTTCCTTGTGTTATCCTTCGTTCGTAGGTGGGTTTCGGTTGTGTTCTTTGCTTTTGTCTAATTTCCTCTCTGATTGAATCAAGGGTTTCCATCTCAATCGATTTCAAAGCTCTTGTGGTCGCATCGAATCAGTTCCGCATGGGTTTGTGATCGTTTTGCTGCATCTTAGGGTCAGATTCTTGTTTGCTTTTGCCCCTGTGATTGAGCCCTCTTCGCGTGTGTTTCTTTCTGTCGAATTTGTGCTATTTTTGGATGTGGTGTTCATGGGGAAGTAGCCGGAGAATTGGTTTTTCTTTGGCTTTGTCGCTGCCCGCCGCGACTCCGCCGCGAGCAGGACATCGCTGGGTCCAAGTTGCAGGTCATCCATGGTGTAGATCGGTGAGGAAGAAGATCTACAGGAATAGGTTGGGCTGTGGGGTGTCGGTCGGTCCAAGCGTAGAAGGGGAGCCCAGTTGCTCGCGGGTCAGCGCAGGGGAGAAGCCAAAGTGGGCCGAGGCAAAGCAAGCCCACGCGTGAAAGAAGTCAAGCCCGCGTGGAGAACAGGCCCACCCGCGTGACCAGGCCTATGTGCGAACAGGCCCGTGCGCGTGACCAGACGCGAGTTGAAAAGTGCAGGGGCCCAAAAGACAAAGAAGAAGAAGAAGAAGAAGAAGAAAGGTGGGAGAAGGGGCCGGATCCCCTCTTCGTGGACGGGCTCTCCCTTTAAGAGGGCTGCGTGGGTCGGTCGGACACCGACCCGGTTCGGTGTCCGACCCGATTCTGTTTTTTTTTTTTAAATTATTCTGTTCTTATCTTTATTAATTTCATAAAAAGATAATAAAAAAACATTTTTGCAATAGGAGTTTTTCCATTATGTTTAATTTGCTCATGCATTCTTTTATAGGCATTATTAATAGTCATTTCATTTTCATGTGCATGAGTCGATAGTCCGATCTCATGCTTGAGATATGACTCGCGACCGCATGAAAGTCAACCGATCCGATCTCACGCCCAAGATACGATCCGTTGATTCAGTTGCATTTTCCCTTTTGTTATTAAAAAAAGTACAAAAAATTGCATTCCATGTTAGATTGCATATTAGATAGAATTACATTTTCATGTTTAAATTAAATTGCATTTAGATTATATTGCATAGCATGATTAGGTTGCATTTTAAATATAATTTGTGTAGTTAAATTAGGTTTTCATGTTTATTTTAAAGTCAATAAAAAATAAAAATAAAAGCTCATATGCATATCATAGCATTACCTTTTCTTTCCATTTTAGGATGCATTATTAGTCATTTCATAACATTTAGTTTAGGCACATTGAATCTCATGTCAATTAGGAAGATTGCATATCATTCATGTATGTCACTTAGGAATTGCATTTTTAGCTATGTTATTATAATAGGTCAAATTAGCATTAGAATTAAAGCTACTTGACGCATGCCATATTAGGTTAGCAACATGTTTAATTTGTCCAATTTCGAATTTCCATTGATAAAACTCAAAACTCAAAATAAATAAAAAATCATTCATACATCATTTAGATAATTTCATGTAGTTAATTAATTTAGTTAAATGTCATTGCATGTCCATTTATACCATGGTAGAATAATTCATTTAGATTTCTAGGTATCATGTTAGATTAGGTTTTCACATTTAATTAGTTTAATTAATTTCAAATTTCATTAGATAAATAAAGAAAATGCCTAAAAAATACCTTTTTGCATGTCATTTAATTAATTTAGTTAAATAGCATGTCACGTAAGCTAGGTTAATTTAGGATTTGCACATTTCAAAACATGTCAGGTCATGTCACATTTAGAGTTAGATTTTCCATGCATTACATATTAAATTAGTCTTTGCATTTTAGAATATTATCTGTAGTTATGATAAAATTTTAGTTTAAATTAGGGATTAACGTGGCTTAGTTCCTAGTCTAAATTAAATGTTATTCGACTATAGATAATTAGTTCCGTTAAATAATTTTGAAATTCATATAATTGCATTTAGATTTGCATTAAGATAATTGCATATAGAATCAATTTTTCATTACATGCATTGCATTCATATAAAAAAAACCCAAAAAATGAATAGTTTTCTTGTTGGTTTACTTCGATAGGTCATTTTTGTTTATTGTTTTATTTTCATTTAGCATTTTCATCAATGTCTGTGCACTCGCATGATCACCTTGCATGTTAGGGAATAAGCTTAAAATCAATTCAAGCTGCCTGCAAATCATTTTTGAAATAGAAGAAAAATATTTCTCAAGTCCCCGAATTCATAATCTTTGGTTCGCAGGGGTAAAATACGACTCCCAGTATTTTACATGGGTTTCTAATCGACCCACCATAAATAGATTAGTGGCGACTCCAATTGAAATCAATTTTGCATGTTAATAATTGAAACCTAAGTTGCGAATTGGTATGAGCTTGGGAGAGCTCGAGCTAGGTTAGACTTAGCAATCCATTAGCCTAACCCTTAGGTGGTGCACCTTCGTGGAGGTCGCGACAAGAATCTGTACAGCAAAGTAAATATCTGGTATGGTCATAGTGAGGTAAATTAGCTTACCCATTAATCTCTGATAGCTAGAAAGATCATCAAGTAGTGGATCTTCTACGTGTGAGGATGATCCTTCTACGTATAAGGATGACCCACATCATGTTTAGCTGTAGTGAGTCTGAGATTATGCTCAATTAGAATGACGACAGGTTTGCAACCTGATAAACCTACCTCTGATATTATCTCCAAAATAAATTTCCTTTGGCTGAGAGAGATTGACAAATTTGATCGAGCAATCTCAATCTCAAGAAAATATTTCGATGCTCCCAAAGCCTTGATATGAAATGAGGAACGCAGATTTCACTTCAAATCATCGATGACATTTTTATCGTTGCCCATAATAAGGATGTCATCCACATAAATCATCAAATAAATTTACGATGCACCTTTTGTCAATGTGAATAGGGCATAATCATGCTTCGACTGTTTGAAGCCAGTAGTGATAAGGGCATTATTGAATTTAGCATTCCATTATCTGGACATTTGCTTGAGGCCATAAAGGGATTTCTAGAGACGACATACTTTGAGCTCCCCTTGTTGACGTAATCCTAGTGAAAGCTCTATAAATTTCTTCATCGAGATTGCATTGGAGGAAAGCATTGTGAACGTCCATTTGATGCAAAATCCAGTCTCGACAGGCAACTCCAGATAGAAAAGATCGAATAGTCACGTCTTTCGCCACGAGAGAGAAAGTCTCATGATAGTCAAAACCTTATCATTGTGTAAAACCTTTGGTGAGCAGGCGTGCCTTGAATCTTTCCACTAAACCATCAGCCTTGTACTTCACTTTATAGACCAATTTACAATCAACTACTTTGCGATACCATGGAAGAGGCACAATGTCCCATGTGTGGTTATCAACCAATGCCTTCAGCTTATCCTCCATGACCTTTTGCCAATGTGGATCTTGAACAGCCTTAGTGTATGATGGTTCTTGCGTCTCAAATATCCAACTGACACAACATTTGTGGTTTGGAGATAGCCGATCAAAAGAAACATAGGATGAGATAAGATAAATACCTAGATAACTCCTAATAGTACAAACATAATCTTTACTCCAGGTCAGTGGCCTTAGGGCACGACCTAAACGTCTCGGCGTAACCAGAAGGACTAGAGGAGATTCATCAGTTGTGGATGCTAGAGAAATTTCTATGGAAGAACTAGACAGTTCTTTGGGAATGAAACAATTGTCGCGGACGTCATCGGGAAGCAAAGAATCATCAGCAATGGCAAACCGATCAGCAGTCGATGGTGCTACAGGTACTTCCACAGGATATAGAGGAAGTGAGGAATCCTCTTTGGACAAAAATTCTTCCATAGGAAAGTTGAATCATATGCTTATAATATGGACTATATTGAAAGGAAAGATTTCCTCATGGAAAACATCTTTGCTGACCAGAAAATCCCTTATAATAATATCATAAACTCGATATCCCTTGTTGGATAACCCATGAAGATACATTTCCGGGCGCATGCATCCATCTTGCTTCGTCACCCCACCTTGGTCACTTAATAGAGACAACCAAATTTGTGAAGATGATCCACATGAGGCCTTTTATTAAATGTCAGTTCAAAAGTACTCTTGCCATCTAGAACTCTAGTGGGCATGCAGTTAACAAGATAAGTGGTCGTGATCACACAATCGCCCCAAAAGTATCAGGGATTGAGGCTTGAAATTTTAAAGCACATGCAACTTTAAGGATATAACAATGTTTCCTTTTAACGACTCCATCTTGTTGAGGAGTGTAAGTGCAGGCACTCTCATGAATTATCCCAAGGGAACAAAACAAGGATTCACAATCAAGACTAAAGAATTCCTTTTTTGTTATCCATTCGAATTTTCTGAACACGCTTGCCAAACTGATTGTAGGACAAGGAAAGAAAATTTATCAAATGGAACAGTTCTGACTTTTAGAATGCATGAGAAAAACCCACATGGCACGAGAGTAATCGTCCACGATTATCAGGAAGAACCGCGATCCATCATAGTTTGGGGTATGATAGGGGCCCCAGATGTCTGCGTGAATGACAAAGAAAAGACTAGCGACTCGAGTGTTACTGAAAAGAACAGGAAGTCAACATTGTTTGGCGAGGGGACAAATTTCACAATCATTGCAAAGAATGGAAGCACTATGACCAAGTATTTTATGAAGAATGGAATTTTTATTATTGATATTGATATTACACAAAGACTGTCCTTGCAGGAAAATGGAAGGAAAATGAATAGTATTTTAGGAGCTATTCCAAAATAAAGCCCTTGAGAAGCACAACCCAATCCAATCAATTTACCAGTCAAATGTGCCTGAAAAAGACATTTATCAGTAAGGAATTTTATATGACAAGAATTGTCCGCACATACTTTGGAAACTGAAATCATATTGAATTGAAATTGATTGACATATAGGACAATCTTCAATGTAATGTGAGGGCTAAGATTGGCATTTTCCAACTTTTGTTACGAACGGGGTATTTCCATTTGGGAGTTGCACGGATTTAGGGGAATTAGATTCTTCTAGAATGCTAGAATAAAGACTATCATTGCATATAATGTCATCATTGACCCTTGAATCTGTAATACATGTATTATTGAAAATAAAATTTGAAAGACAGTAAGAAGTACCTAAAAAACTGGCTCTCTTCTCATTGATGTCCATATGCTTCATTGCTCTCATGAATTGTTGATACTGGTCAAAAGAGATGGGATGATTTGTGCCAATAACTTGATATGTCTAGGCTTCCTTTTGTTTTCTTCTTTTTTCTTCAGGCTTCCAATGTAATTTCCAGCATGTGTCTATTATATTATGTGGGCACCTGCAAAAATCACAATATAATTTCCCCTTAGATTTTCCTCACCTATTGGCTGTCCACGTGGTTGCACCGTGGATGTTGGATTGATCTTCACCAAGTGCTGACGTAGCCATTCCCTAGCCACTGGATCCATGCATTGCCGAGAAGAAGCCTAAGCCATTGGATCCTTCTCCGCTTGAGATCAAACATCCACTGTTGGATCTGCTTCATTCTGCCATTATTCACAAGTCGTCCAATCGCATTGTGTGATCTAGTCCATTCGAAGAATTCAAGAAGCTTCTAGGATTTCCTTCGCCTCTATTTGTTCGTCTCTCTTTCTCCTCCAGAGAAGCAAATCCCTCACTCAATGTTCTAGGGTTTCATCTCCCGATCCCATTAGCTGTGAGGATGAGACCGTCGAGCCCTTTGCTGACGTCCTGAGCAATGAGCCGTTGAGTGTCCTCCTGGACGACTAATTAGTATATTCTTCCGAGTGGTATCCATTGCAAGGATTTGAGTCCGAAAGGTTAGATAATTTTCGTTCAAGATTAATAATTATCATGCGACTTTTTGTCTCTCTCGAATAGTTTGATATTGCTTCAAGACATGGTCTGGAGCATCCAACTTCTCTTCAACCATCTCGAGCTCATTCCAGAGATCCAACTTCTCTTCAACCATCTCGAGCTCATTCCAGAGAGCCGCAAGTTTGTTGTAACAAACCCTAATTGGGGAGTTTCCATGTTTGAGTTTTGCAATCTGTTGTTCTAGTGCAAAAAATTTACACAATCCAGTTTTCCATACATCTCCTTTATTTTCTCCCACATTTGTTGTGGATCCTCCGTCGGAGGGAGACTTGCAGCTACCTTTTGGCTTAAGGTATTTCCTATCCAGGTCCTTACCAATCGACTGCACTTGTGCCACAATCGCTGGAGACATTCGTCTGTGGGCATAGGGACACTTCTGTCAAGGAAACCTTCGTTGTCCTTGGTTACGAGTGCCCGATAAATTTTTGTGGCTCATCCTGAATAGTTTTTCGGTCCATTGAGCATATGGCTAATCAGCCAAAGCTCCAGTCCAGTCGTCGCGAAGAGGGGGTCTCTCGATTCCGGTCTGCCTGTGATGACTGGGAAGGACACGGCACTGGACCAAGTCAAGGAACTGGGCAAGGATCCAGACCCATGGCCAAGCTCCCTGGTCCAGTCGATTGACCTAAGATATTCAACCTTGGATGTTGATTCGCATGGCCCGAGTTTGAGGCCAGCCCAAAGGATTCTAGTCCAATGTCTGAGCCCACGGTATTGCTAGTAATGGGTGGCTTCCTGTACTCGTCTCTTAGGCCTAATTAATGAGCCCAGTGTAGTAATACCAGGGTGGAAGTCCATACATTAAAATGACATCTGGGTTGGTCCAATTTGGCCTGGATTGGGTCGTATTTGATTGGGCTAGTTAAACCCAATTTCCTATTTTGTTCCTCAAAATTTCTGAGAACTCCTGGTGGCAAATTCTCCTGTGATAAGTCTAATGTTGGATCTCTGCTCTCCCCCAGAAATCACTTTATCTCTCGTCATGATAAGTGAAGGTAAGGAAATTCCTCTCTGGTTTCTTCTTTGGAAGACGAACTTTGTTTTGCAAGTTTGGACAGCAACAAAGATGTCTTGAAGCATATCACAGAGAAGAACAGTAAAGAAAGCGGAAGTTGAAGATGCTCTGATACCATAAAAGAAGAAACGGAGGACACAAGCAATATGGGAAATTTGGAATTGAATTGAAACTAATTTCAATACAATTGTAGTTACAGTATTTATCTTATATTGTATGTGTAATAAAAAGAAAAAATATCAATAAAATATCCCTTTTTGATTCAGCAAATATTTGCTCTATTCCAAATAAATCTGGCTTGATTTGCATATCTGACAACAAAACCACAATATCTCCCGCTCGACGTTGTACCGAGAGGTCAGCTCACCATCTAATACAGATAGAGTTAAGTACATGTGGACCGGTTGGTTTATAAATTTATTGGAATTTAATTGAGTCGAGGCTTGCATATCGATATTATTAGGAAAAAAAAATGAAGATTTTGACAACCAACAAAGGTGCCTAAAGTAGATGAACTACGGTCCCACTTGCCACTTGGTCGTTTTGCTCGGCAACAAAAGCCATACAAACTCCCGGCTCTTCAGATAGCATCATCATCATCATCCACGCTTCTTCTTCTTCTTCTTGGCAGAGTGGCCAAGAGCGCGCGAAAATGGCGATCTCCACGCTGACACTCACCACCCCAAAACCCCACAACCCCTTGCGATCCCTCTGTTCCAAGCACTCCCCCATTTGGAAGCTTCCCCTGCCTCCTTCTTCCCCTCCCTTTCCTCCTCGCTTCTCCCGTTCTTGTCCCTCGCTCGCCAGCAATGCGAGGATGTGCGCGCACTCGGGCTCCGCGGCGAAGACTTCTGCGGTGAACGTGGGCATTGGGTTTTTGGTGGCGTCCGTTCTGGGTCTGAGTCCATTGGATGCTGACGCGACCAGGATCGAGTACTACGCCACCGTCGGCGAGCCCACGTGCGAGCTCAGTTTCGCTCGCTCTGGGCTTGGTTTCTGCGACGTCGCGGTTGGCTCGGGGGTCGAGGTCCCTCGTGGTGAGCTTGTCAATGTGAGTGAACTGATTGGCTTTGTCGTTTCTATTTGGCTTGTTTTGTGTCTGCATTACTGGTTCTGTTTTGCAGAAGCCATAGTGTAATTTGTTAATATTGGATGGAATCATGGCAACATCGAGATTAGATATACTTGCTTCTATTTAAATAGTGTAATTGTCTGCAAGATAGATGCCATTTTTTTGTCCTTGTAAAACTCGCTTCCCACTTTTTTGTAAGATTGGGAGAGGATAGAAACAGAATTCATAATTTGAAGACAGAAAGAGAGAGAGGTAATTCAAGCCATTCTTTCATTTTGGTGTATATTCTCTTCAAATTACCGCAGATTCTCTCCAGATTAAGGGTTGAAAAGCGGTTGACCGTAGGTGCACTTGGCTAGTTTTTTTGCCCTTTCATTTTCTTCCTTCTCGAACTTAGGTATATCCATAGACTCATGTGGAGATGGAAAGGCATATTGACACAAGAAAAGAAAGCGTTAGTTGCGAGTAAGTTATGTTATGAGCTCAAAAGTTACAAGCTTTGGGGAATAGGTCTTCACAGGATTCCACAACAGACTAATTTATGACGGCTGATATGGGACACACCAAGTGTTTGAATCCTGAACACCAATTGTAACGTAATATTTACTTCATATGTTTTTCTTATACGCCGGTTAGAAGGTTTTGTGTTTTAGGACGATAGTTGTGCTCTATGAAGATACAGAACATGATTAATGAAGAATTCTGAACCTTCAAGGTCATGCCAATATTGATGGTATGATATCTTGAATCTTTCTGTAAATAATTTATAAGATGGGCATGAGGACAACTTTGAGTGATTTTACTCTGCCAAACCCTTTGTAAAACTCCAGGCAGTGTATATAATCTCAAAATCATGGTGAACTTATTTATGTAAACAGTCATCTGTCGGTTCAACATGATCTAAAAGAACTCAGTTTATTAGGTTACAAGGTGTTATGTTTCCTTCTATTTCCTTAAGGCAGAAAAAAGTTACTCTATGCCCAAGGTCTTCCTCCATGATGCCATCTTTGTTTATTATGCAGATTCACTACACTGCTCGATTTGCAGATGGCAGAGTCTTTGATAGCAGCTATAAACGTGCTAGGCCTCTTACGATGCGTGTTGGTGTTGGAAAGGTATGACACTTCCCTCTTTATTTCTTGAGATTCTTTCAGTTTTAAATCATTGGTCATCAATAGGTTGATGAAGTGACTGCTTTGTTGGTTTAAATCCAAGGCAAAGTTCTTTAGCAATGCTCAGTTGGCAACACAAATTTTCTTCATGTCGTTCTCTTACCATCAATCCCATCGCTGGATCTTGTTACTGTTATTGCGTAAGTTGTCCTCCGCAAGATAACATATTTTGAAGTTAGAGGTTTGCTTGAGCAACTTCATATATGTTGTACTGTGCTTCACGTGTAATGAATACAAGGTGGTTGTAGATGTGAAGTCAGAGCCTGCCGGAGAAAAGAATGTTTTTCTGGACACATAATCTATAATGTCCTAGATCGACTATCAGTTAGATAATAAGGACACTTTCTGAAGTAATTTCTTCAAATGCCATCACAAGTTCCGGAAGTCTAATTATTTTTCTTTTCTTTGCAATTCATGCTTTTCTTGTACATAAATTCTGGTGTCATGTTGATGACAAATCCAAACCCACTCTTCCTCTTTGGAGCATCTTGTTACTTCAGTTTGATAAAATCTTCTTCCTTCATCAAAGGCATTCAATAATGAATGTACATGGCATTATTTATCTAGATTGCAGTTAAACTAGCTTGACTGTCTCTGTCAGTTTATTCTTTTTTGTCCTTATGTCTACAGTTGAAAAGATTCCTTCATAGATGGTGCAAAAAGATATTGTTCCTTTCCACTTTATGACTTTTTTAAGGCATCCTTAAGTAACTTTACATCAATTCCTGAGCATGGCAAGTCGATGCACAAACTTCTATATTTTGATGGTCTATTTTAACATGTCTAATATATCTTGATGATATGCACTTTCCTCATGAAAGCCAAAGTTCATCTTGTTAATTTGTACTTTCAAAGAGAGCAAAAGTACATAAGTTCTTTTAAGCAATCAACCACTAGTGCTGAATCTTGTTGGCCAAATTATACGGTCATATCTTTTAATGTAAGTGATAAGGTCAAGATTCATGAAGATGACAAACATGCAGGGGGAATAGGGACAAAAGAAGCACAAAAACTATCTGTGTCTTCGTTTCTGAGCTAACCTTCTGTGCTTAATTTTAGTTCCTCTTTAACAGAAAAAATGTCTCTGAAACTTTAGCGTAGTGATGATTTGTGCCTTGAGAGAAATAGCAAGTCAGATAAGAAGCTCTATGTAACTGCAGTTCTGCTCTGGCTGCCTAGGTAATTAAAGGACTTGATCAGGGGATACTAGGAGGTGCTGGGGTGCCACCAATGCAAGTCGGTAAGACATTGACGGCAAAATTAAATCTTCTTCAAATTTTATACTATTTTTTTTTTTTGGTTTATAGAAAATTATAACCCTGCCAAATTTCCGTAGGTGGTAAGCGTAAGCTTCAGATTCCTCCACAGTTGGCATATGGGCCAGAACCTGCAGGATGCTTTTCAGGTGACTTTGCAAAAATTTACAGAATAAGTATTACATCGTTTAGTTACACCAAAAGCTTTAAGCTATCTTCCTTCAAGCAGCAAAATCCAGTTTATGTAGTCGAAGAAAAGTAGCACTGGATAGGAAATTGTTTTAATACAATTTGCATCTTCTCTGTTGCGATATTATTTCTATTTGGGGGAATCCTACCCCATGCCTCTTTGTTTCTCTCATGAAAACAGCATTACTGGCTGTTGCAAGTTAACACCTTGTACGACTGGCTTTCGACTAGTATATGGCCTTTTCTAAAACAAATGCTTGTGTCAAAATCAAGACATCTTTTAGGTATTTTATACTTAAGTATATGCCATAAAACCCCATGGCATGCTATAAAATCATCCAACTGGAAGCTCAAAATGTGAATTTTTTGGATAGGTGACTGCAACATACCTGCCAATGCGACTCTCGTCTATGACATAAAGTTGGTGGGCATCTACTCGGGAAATGCAAAGTGAGGCCAGTCCAAGTCCCCTGCATTATAAAGTAAATATGAGGACATTGAAGGTGTGTTGAGGTCAGTAATCCTGTTCTTCTTGCTCTCAATTCCAACCACTAAATGACCCCCCAATGCTATCAATAAAGCAACCCGGTTGGATTATTAGTGCAAATACAGCTTATAGCTTTTCCTACGTAGTCATCAACAGCAAAATGTAAGGACATAAACTTAGCCATTTCTTGAATCGAAACTTTTGTCAGAAATGGCTAGTTGAGGTTTATGCAACAAACAACGCTAGGATGGAAGAGCTAGGCAATAATGGAACGACTGCATTCTAAATTGCATTTAAGGCTGGGAATTCTGGACATGACTCATTTGCATGGCACGAGGAAAAATACAAATTATAAAGAGAACAGCCGAATATGACCCAACCCAGCATGCTTAACTTTATATGTTACCACGAAGTAAAACGTTTTCTTTGTACTTAAACTATTTAGTATGTGGAATTGAATTAAGATGTTTTAGGCCAACACAAATCGACACTAGTTACAAACATGATTATGACATGCCAAACCCGAATTTTGAGCCGCACTTGCACTCAAGGTGGTATCTCATTTTTTTGGAATCCTCTTGGTGCCAGGCAATTAGTCTTTTTGTCAGCTAGTTGCCTGTCAATTGTTATCTAATGGTCGATACGATTCAAATGATCAAAGTAAAGTGAAGTGTTCAAGTTTTCATCTGTACTTGAAACTATTTCCCTTTTTCCTGATCCTAAAAGCATGCTTGGTCTATTGTTTTTTACATGTGAACTTTCTGCTTTTTCATATTGTAGGAAAAGAAAATTCTGAAAGCAATATAAGTTTCTCTTCATTTTAGTTGGAAGACAGAAAAAAGCTGCATTTGTGGATTTTGGTTCTACAAGACTGTTACTTGAGTTTCAGAAAACCAAAAGACAGAAGAAAACTGCTAATCTGTTTATTACTAGTTCTCTAATTTCCAAAGAACATGGCAGGGGAAAAAAGGACAATTCCTTGCAATCGATGGCAGGTTATATTTTTTCCATCTGCATGCAATGGACTTTTCTGTTAAAAAATTATTGTTCAAAACTTTGACATTTAAAAAATTCAACCCAACGGTGGGTAGCTGTGTTGGTTAGGAGCTTATCTCTCATCGCCGAGGTTAAGGGTTCGAAACCCGCAGTTATTAGCGTCTTAAGTGGGGGGCCATGGTGTTAGGGTCCTGCACTAGTCTCCCGCAAAATATAGGGGCTCGGTCCTTTGGTGCCATCCAGACACAAGGGGCCATGGTGGAATCCTCGATTATAAAAACAAAAAAACAAAAACAAATTCAGCATCACGGTGAAATGAAAAGCCCCATGAGTGATCTTTGGTGATGTGTAGGAGATCTTATCTGGAGTCATGCATGGCATATTTAAGATTTGATGCCAAGTTCATTCTCTGCAAAGACTCTGGATTCATGCCAGGTACTAAGTCAAGTGGCTGTAGTACCCTGAATGCGCGTGAGAGGACGAGGTGGTATGATTGGCCCTGTATTTTGTGTCATTGGTCATAAATCCTGAATATCCATAAATCTACCTTCTTTGAATTTTTAAACCAATTGCCTGACTGGATAACTTATTTGTTAAAACCATTTCATTAAAGAATTTATTTTTCAAAGGCCTTTTGGAGAAGAAATAGCTAGATGTTGCACAATCTATTTTGTCATCCATTTTGAGATTGCTTGCTTACTCGTGATTAGGTTTCATCTTGGATGTAAAGAACAAGATATGTCCCATGATGGTGAGAAATGTGAAGAAGACAATTTGTTTCACATTAACGAACATAGAGCCTATGTGTCTCACCTGTTACTTCTGGCCAGGAGAAATATGAAGATCCTGGCTGATATGTTTTTCCGTTGGCTTGGAGCCACTGACCCTCCGTCTTCGTTGACTTGAATGGTGCATTTGCCATCCTGGTTGACACTTCAGTACGTGGTACATTCATGGACGCATCAATCAACTTGAGTTTTGTAATGAAATTAGCTTCTGCACTCTGGATGTATTGATAAACAAGTGTTAAGACGAAAGTTTCATGTTAAATTGATATATTTCCAAGCAATGGTTGACCCCATATCTGCTAGCTTAAGTGGCAGGGTTACTCACGTATTAAGCATCCATTCAGCCATGGTGCATTTGTACAGTATTTGCCTGCATATGCACATAGATGCAGCTTATGTAGATGCTTGTCATTTTCAGCTTTTCTCGAAAAACTTTTGACCCATATATGAGAGATCG
The DNA here is from genome assembly GCA_019926035.1 of Melaleuca alternifolia. Lineage (NCBI taxonomy): Eukaryota > Viridiplantae > Streptophyta > Magnoliopsida > Myrtales > Myrtaceae > Melaleuca > Melaleuca alternifolia. The sequence goes on from JAGKPW010002167.1 coordinate 89,886, forward strand.
TGGTGAAAAATTTTGACAAATATAAGCATTGTCTAGGTTTCAAGTTGATCGTCGGGAGTCTTTTTGGACGTTTAACGCAATTAAAAGTTCTGATGTGTGCTATTTAGTCAAAAGGGTGTTTGAGACTTAAGAGTGGATCTTGAGATTTACTGTACAACTTCCCATGAATCTCTGCTGTCTTTACGCTTCCTTTGGCTCCAGCAAAGTGTCCTCAGAAAGAGAGAAAGCTGGAGGGCGAAAGAAAGTTCATTGATTCTTGTGTTTGGTTCAGTGGGACATGAAGAATGTGCCCTTTTTCTTTTTTTCCTCTAACTCCTGTTTGGAACCAAATGAGTTTGAAATAATTCGAACCATTCCAATCTTCCATACCATCCTGCTTTTGGAATATGGTTTATAAAGTTTGCCTTGTTGCTTTCAGACACTTTTAAAGATTTGGCAAGAGTTAATTAAACCCACCAGATGTCCTAAACACCATGTTCAATCGAATACTTGTACTTGTACACATCGTATGGCACATCACAATAGATAAATTTTAAGTGTTGTGATCATGTGCAAATGTCAAGTCTACCTAGGACTGATCTATTTGAATTTTTTTCTTCTCGGTAAAACATTTGAATTTTATCAAATTTTAGAGCGTAAACTCTGAGGGTACTGTTTCTGGGTCTCTTTCTTCGTGTGAACCAGTACTTGGTGCTCGCAAAACGTAAAAGCCAGATCCGGCTGATTTTGAAATTGGGTCAGAGCTAAAAACATAGCAACCTACTTGGGATCACCATATTGCATCCAGCTTGCGCTACTTCTATATTGTCCAGGTCCAGCTGTGGGACGAAATCAAAGTCGTCCAATCATGGAATTGCAAACGTAACATAACATCATGCACTAAACGACAAAAGGGAGGGTTAAAAAAAAGAACAAGCGAAGCTACATTGCATACACCATGATTGCCACATTACATATGACCCAAAAGGAGCGGTAGTTCCATACGATACATTCAGGACAACATGGCCATTGATTAAGTAGAAGGAAAAAAAAAAGGTTCAAACTCAGCTAGCCTACAAAAGGGCACAACACCGAGTACATACTCCCAAGATTCTAAGTACACATAACAAAGATGGACATAAACAACAATTATTTCAACCTAAATCATCCCAATGTGTCCTCCCACTTTGTCTAGATCTTGACGCCCGACAATGCACCAACCCGAAATTTCAAATTCGGAGCTGCGTACTACCTTCCTCTCACATGATCGACCACAAACCGGACCGCGAGAACCATTAATCTTACAATCATTCGAGGTTGACAGACTTGCGGAAACATGTACATCACCAATTTGGGTTCCTAGTCCTACATGATGGAGCAAGCATTGGGATTGTCATCGCTGAAGAGGGTCATGTAAGGGTCCTCATGCCGGCTCACGGTGGCGGTAGCGGCAGTGGGTTCGACCCTCCTCACATGGCCGGGAGGGGCCTTCTTGTCGTAGGACTGGGAGATGTACGGCTGGTGAGCCACCACGCTGTAGGGTATGTAAGGCCATATCTCCGCCTTCTTCCCCGTCGACTTGGCCTTCTTCAGCACCTTGCTTTGGTCCACGTACCCGCTCACCGTCACCTTCTGCTGCTTCCTGTTTACCTCCACTGTCTTCACTCCTGCAATCACCATTGAACACCCGCATTCTATGTCAACAAACCGTGTTCTTGAAGAAACTTCGCTCTCACTTTGGACAAGTTCATTTTTTTCTGGCTTTTGGGGGGCAAAATTCAGTTCAATTGAAGAAGCAAATGCTAAAAAGAGAGAGTCTGAGTCTGCAGTTTGAACCAAATTAATGGAAAGTACAGTTGCCAAATGCGAATCAGTTTTTTTTTTTTTGTTTACAATCTTTTTTGGACCAAATGTTCAAAAAGGACCAGATTAATTTGAACTCACCTTCTAAAGAAGAGAGGGCCTTCTTGACCTTGAGTTCACAGCCATCACAGTCCATCCTCACCTTCAACTCCACTGTCTGCAACTGCTTCCTCCTCTTATGCTTGTGTCCACTGCTCATCAAGTCAGACAAGTACTCCAAAGTCCCTGCAACACCCATCTCTCTCTCTCTCTCTCTCTCTGTTGAAGCAGAAAGCCTCGGACAAAAAAGAAGTTCTTTCAGGTACGAAGGAGCATAACAGGACAAAGCTGATGAAGAAGAAAACAGGTGAAGCGGGTCTCGTTTATAGGTCAAAGCGGTGGGGATTTCAAGAAAGACCCTTCGAGAAAAATCGCAAAGGAAGAAAAAAAAACTTCCCTCCAAAAAAAATGCTTTTCTTTGCCCTGCGACAAAACCAAGAAACAGTGCTTCAAAGGCTCTGGTTCTCTTCTTTACTTGTCTACGAGTATGAGGATGTTCCTTAGGACCGAGGCCACACTTATATAGAGGCCCTTCGACGCTGTACAGCATTCTCTTGAGCCGGGACCCACGAACAGTAGTGAACGATGCATCGTGGAACCTTGATATTTGCTGTTCTCAGACAACGCTGTCCTAAAATATTCATCGGCTCTTCAAACAATGTTCTGCTGAAAAGTGATTTCTACTAGTTGAATATGGAAGAAGTGGCTTTATGCTTAGGGAGGGGAAGTTTTCACTTGGTAATACGTCCTTAGGAGGCAAGTAAGAATATAAGAAACGTGCCGTCGGACCTTCTAGGATGGCGCCCTTTTGTTCTTTTCATCACATTCACATGCTTCTTGCCTTTTCATTTGGTTTTGTTCTAGCTAGATCCGGTCCGGCGCCGTTGTGCCTAATTGGTCGGCGAAACAGTTTCCCAAAAGTTACCACGAGATATTTGCCAAATGCTTTATAAAAACTACGGGGAAAATGGTTAAAAAAAGTTACAATTGATATCTTCTTCTTCTTTCAAACTTAGACCCCCATACATATCGAGCATTGATCATGGTTGAATTAATCTCAAAGGATAGAGAAAGAGATAAATTTCACAGGTTTTGCAACCTTGGATGAGTCGGATTTATTCATAAGCATGAAAAATACCATCAAAAATCCTAAATTTTATCAACTATAACGTTAATACTCCAAATTTCTTTACGTATCGCAAAAAACCTTCAAACTTGTACTGATGCGACAAATTCACCATCCGTCGTAATTGGGTCCAAGATGGCCGTCAAGCCTATGGGGTTCATGCGAATAATGACATGCCAACCACTTCGATGAAACCAAATCCATGCTGTTTCTCCTCAGTAATTTCGCCGGTATTAGATTGCTTTCTCCATGGAGAAATGGCGTGGGTCGTTTTGGCTTTCACCAAGGCCACACTAAATCCACGTCAGCTCGTCCACTTGCCATAAGCTGCCACTAGGATTTCTAATGGTTGCCTTGCACGGACTTGTGACATACGATCTTATCGTTGTACTAGTACGAGTTTTGATGTTCTTGCAACAATAAAATAAAACAAACTTGGACGTTGCTGTCGTAATTAGTACAACTTATGACTTGTTGTGGTGTTTTCCCATGCACGAACGTATGCAATGCTTTGCAGGGTGCAATTATTTTTCATTTCCTCCTTGCCCCCCATTCTTATCTCTTCGAGTCAAAAGAGAAGCGAAAGCTGGACACAGAAGAGTAGGTTTCCTTAGGGCAGCGTTCATGGAAAGAGACCTGCTCCCCCATCTTTGCTGATAATGAACCCTAATTTATTCAGTTTAAAGAACGAACGATGGTGCGAAAGCGACCCGAGCTTGAAAAGTTTCCCAAAGGCGGAGGACACGAGCAGCGAGGTGCGGGTGGGGTGCCACGTGGAGCGGATCGACGGTGGAGAGTGCTCGGGGAGACGAGGTGGAGTAGCTGGCTCCCATGGGAAAGGTGATGGCGCCATGAACGAAAGAACTCCTCAAGACCAAGATGTGTGCCAAATTCGTCCATCATGATTATACAATGCCCTAGGAGTTGGCATGGCCGCGAGCGCACAGATCCGGCTATTGGGAAGCCCGGCGGAATATGAACCGATTGATCATATTCGGGTCTTTATGCCTTATTAGACGATGTCCGTCCGAAACGATATACATGTAATTGATGCGATTTGACCAGATGATATCATGTTTCTGAGTCGAAGACACCACGTATGTTATCTTTGGAGGCCAAGCATGCAAGTTGGCGCTTGAATGATTTTGAGATGTCGCGGACAAGAAGGATATGAAGTCACGTGGAAGAACAGGAGAACGGAGAAGTAAAGGCAAATGGGGTCTAAATATTGGGGTCTAAATTGAATTTCTGCAATAAATAACAAAAAGCTCGAATGAATCGCACTTTAATAACTTCAACTACTTCTAATTACAACTTAATCGATGGTTCCGCCAAGAATTTATGGTAAGTTTTTTTTTTTTTTTGGTCGAAAGAATTTATGGTAAGTTCACAAGGGCAATTTTTATGGAAGTTGTAGGGAATAATTCTAGGTTTGAAATTCTCCTAATGGAGATATTATTTGGCGTTGACCGGTCAAGCATATATTATTCCGTTTTGCATAATTAGAAGTATAAGGAACATTACCTTAAAATAAAAGGGCCTCGACTCCTTCCATTCTTGTTATTATAATTGCCTCGAGGTCCACCATTCATGTCCATCAGCTTTCTTGGTGGGAATTTGCCAAACGAAAACAGCTGGAATATTAAATCTTGCCAACGTCTCCTAAGTTTGAAATTTTGAAGCTTCCTAGGCTCCTCTTAAGTTCTGCATGTTCTCTTCTGTTCTTTCCAAGTGTCTATTAGCTTGCATTCGGGCCTTTATATAATATACAGTCTTCATACGAGCAGGTATTGCATAAATTCGATATGTTTAGACTCTGCTTTATCTCGAACATCAAATCATGCAAGGGTCATATGATATTCATACTATTCAATAGTTAAAATAGGGTACCAACAAGATTTTTTCGACACAATACGTGTTTTGGCGTAAAGGCAGAACATAAGCTTAAAAAGAAATTGCACCTAGCGACTTGACGAGTGGAAGGGGAATTGATGATATCGACCTGTGATCCTCATTAGTTGAAATCACATCAAGTAAGATAGTAATTTAGGTGTTTAGAGTTTGAATCATCCATCAGCAAAGAAACAAGCTCTTTTGCTTGTAAGTAGAAGAAACCAATTAAAGAATACGTGGGTGATTATTGGAGCTTTAGGGTTGTCGCATGCTGAATCTTGGGTTATCTCTTTCCACGTCCAATAATATATATATTTGATCGGGAGAAGAAGAATATATGAATGTGTAGTTGTCACGTAGCTGTCGGTGGATGGCTTGTCTTCATGAATCACTAATTATCCACCGAGCCCACCACTCCATCCGATAAGCTCTCCATTTTCTTCATGACATGTATAGAAACCGTTTGATAAATGTGGGGCACTCTCCAAATATAATGCCCTAGAAAAAGGATATGATATATGTGCTTCTAATATGATTAAAATTGTAAATAAAATGAGCATAGTACAATAGTCTATATTGTTGCCAAAAATTTTACATAAGCCTTTCCCATCTTTTCTCCTTACATCATCTAATTCCAGAATTTTATGTTGCACTGTTTAGTTTTAAGATTCTACAGTTTGCACCCTGAAATTTAATATTTAGGTGTTTAACACTACATACTTGTGTGTGATTTTCGGTACTTCAACATGTAAATTCCATATTTTTCTTTCAAAATCCTGAACCGCGAAATATAATTTTGCGAAAAATGAACAGGGGGAGATCTAGAAATAAGAGAAAAAAGAGGTAACTGTTTAATTCGAATTAATTTATCCAAAAAAGAAAACGAGACATAATAATGCAAGGCTTCTTTTTTGCTGAAAAGATGATGTTTTTGTGTCATATACATCACGCGACAGTGATATGTAAAAAAATAAGTGAATTATCAATAAAAGTTTTCACGGTTTAGAAGTAAAGTTATTCATAACGGAAGTCTAGTGAATATTTCAATTACTTTGATTATGTACTGTATAAACTGTGTAATTAATCGATATATGAATGTTTTTTACTCTTTTTGTAGAACAAACCGTGGGGGAGATCAGTCGGAGATATCTTCTTGTGATTGATGCAAAAGTGCAGAGGCGAGCCCACAAGCTTCGCCTTCACCTGCTACGACACTGAATTCATGCTCCTCTCTTTTGTACTTTTACTCAGATTGGGAAAAAATATCAGACATCAAATGAGATTTTGCAGATCTTCACCAACCAAAGTAGAATGACAAAGTTAAACTTATGCAATCACGCAACACACTTGTGCAGTGACCCTTTAACTCTTTTCCCTTTTCCCATAAATCTTATTTGATTTCCTTTTTTTTTCAAGTTGACGGATCAATTCGATACTATTGTTCAGATGACAATGGTCACAAAAACGTCCGGATAGAGATCAATAGTGTTTGTGCCGACCTACTTGTTTATTCTCACGTAATAAAAACTTATGAAGCATGTTTAATTGAATATGTAAACAAGCTAATTGATCCTTACACACATTTTTTAGACATTTAAACTCGTCTTTAAATATCTAAGCGGACTTTTATGTACTTATAATATGAAATTTCATTTCTTAAATGTATTCATGCAGTGCATTTAATTTCAAAGTTTTGACAAAATTAACAATGTGTCATATTCAAGTTAGACATAAATTAATGACAGTGATGGAGTCGTTAATTTTTAGTATTGAATGCATTGAATTTTTATCGGTGAAGTATTCATAAACCTTGAATTATTTTAAGATACGTCAACATCCAACATTTAAGCTTTTTAAATAGTTGATTCTTTTTCGATCAAAGAAAAAGTAAAATGGCCGAGAGTTTAATCAAATCAATGTGCTGCATATGGCCTTTATTCGAAAAAGTTTGAGAGTTGCCATATACAGGCCACATTACCTTTATTTGATGGTAACTCTAGTCTTAAATTGTAAAAGTTTTTATTTAAGCTTGTGTAAGCTTTGCAGAATCACATTGGCAGTCCACAAATTCAGTGCATCTGCACCAAGTACAAGCCAATGAATGAAAATTTTCTGGTTGACTGTGAGTAAATTGGGAAGATACAAAACTTTTCCAGCTGGAGCTATCCATCATCATCGTCTAAGTTTAATGTTAAAGGCTCATTTATGGCATAAAATTCAGCATTCACAAAATGATCTCAAAGGGCATCAGGAAAGGTAAGGAATGTACACAACTCTCTACTGACTTAAAAAATCAGAAATAGTGAATTGTTGGTGCATTATCCTGTGAATTGTACTAAACTAAGGAATACTAAAGTCCATCTACACTATATTTTAAAAAACAATGATGTTAGAATGACTCAACAAAGATATTGTGACTTAAGCAAAGAGATTTGGATTTTGATGAAGTCAGGTCCACGCTTGTAGAAAAGAAAAGATGTTGTAAATTGAAGAAGTAAGAATTTATGGTGCAATAAATAACTTGCAGTTGATAGAGGAGAAAGTACTTAGACATTAGGTTTCTGTAATCCACTTTATGCTTACATAATCTATGTGACTTGTCTGACCAAATGATAAAAGTATAAATCTAGCAAGATGCAATAAGTCCTAACTTTCTGCTATTTTTAAAGGAGGGAACAATTTTGGAATTGATATATCTCTAATTGAAGATCCCATTATCATGTGATGATGTGCCTTGCGGTTTTGAATTCCAAAGCATTTATCTGTTTGGGAAGCATATAAAATTTCGAAGCCTTATTATTAAAGATTATCAAGAGAGCTCAGATCTAAGACATACCATATATAATTTGACCGCTATCATCCTAAATTTCAGGCCAATAAGTTACATGACAATCCAATACATCATTGTACCAGTTTTTTATGGTATTTTTCTTTTGCTTGTTATCCTCACAAGTGCACCTCAACATTATTAATATAAATCGGTCTCTCATCCCACTATTTCTTTGAAAAAGGATCGCTAGTAAGAGCAAATCATCAATTACAACAACATCTGCACTGGAATAGCTATCCGGCATGTCAGTGCGCACAATTCATGTTTCTCGCATTGTAATCGGGTCACATCGAATTATTATCTACCGTCGTTCCATCCAGTCGAATTTCCGATTTGAGAATTTTAAAGCTGACAAAAGGACAAAGGTTGGCGAGGAGCGTGTAGACGGTGCCTTTGGCGACCTCCACAGCTGCTTTCCAATCAACAAAGAGAGCACAAAACAATGTTCTCCCCCCACTGCAACTTTGTTTCTACTTCAATACGTGCAGTGCCCAAAAGTAAAACCACGAGGAAGATCAAGATTCCCACCACACTTTATAGTGCGCATAGCTCTTTTGTGCTTGGCGGTTTGTGTGTCCTGTACAAAAGGCGGAAAAGCTTTTGGAAATGGCTAGATTTCTGAGAGTGTTGGATCGGCGCCCCTTCGATCGTGCAAGTGCACTTCCCCCTTTGCGACCCCCAATAATTGCTCACCTTATAGCATTATGGCATGCACTTTGATGCATGCACACGATGTGGTAATTAACACGTACTTTTGTATGATGCGAGTAGATTTGACAAAAAAAAAAATGAAGCCTGGAACAAGGGTGCGACTACGAAAGCGACTGCATGTAAAGCTTGTACCGACCCGTGAATCGAACATCACCATATATTAATCACGATTGAATGAGCCCATCGAGCCGGGGTTGTACTCGTATATTTGGTTATTGATAATTAAAGGGAAAAGGGCCCTAAGGACTTCAAGTCTCGAGGGATGGTGCACCAGGATTTGCCACTCGGGTTCTCTTCCTATAGTACCAATGATAATGTACGAGAACTGAGAAGCCGACGAACTCACATCTTGAAGACGGGAAGAGGCGACGGAGCAGTGCTAGACCAAGTGCAGAAACCAAGCTCCTGAGTTTGACATCAACTTACCACCGGTCATGCCTCTCGTATCCCTGGATACATCAACAGAGGCTTTGTGGGTGTTGAAGCCTTTGGAAATTAGGGCGATGGGAATTTTTAACGCTAGGGTTTGTGCTTGGTATTTGCTGATGGGAGGGCAACTTGAGTCTTTTCCATCATGTGAGTTTTGTCTGAGAAATCACGAGGCAGTATCCGACAAAGTTTGTAATGACATAATGCGCACAAAAGTAGGACTCGACAAAAAATTTAGAAACCATGGTCCGGCTGTCCCTTGCCGCCCCTAGAGAACACAGTTAAGCAAAATGATTGGAATGCGGGTCAAGCAGTCTTCTGTTCTCCAACCATTATTACCATTTTCTTCTGCTCCTGCCTCCACCAGAACACCCTGAGCACGACTTGAGTCCCTCAACCGACGCAGAATAAAACCACATTTGATTAAAAATATGGCGAATAAGGACAGCATGGAAGACACGGGAATGGAAGATGGAGGAAGACACGGGAATATTTATAAGACGTGACAAATATACAATAACATTATCAACCACCGGCCCGGAAGAAACACAAAAACCTGACAGGCAATGGTCGACACCGACAAGCTCCCCATCCTGACTACTCCCTTACAAAACTGCGTAAAATTTACATGTGAGCCCATTTCAACAGTAAAGCGGGGTTTGGTGTATGAGCAAAAAAGGTTCGTTCATGTCCAGGAAAGTGGCAAGAAAGTGCAGAAGCAGCAAAAGCGGCATTAAACTGATTAAACGTGAGTGGGGTGATATGAGCTTCTCTGAAGCAGCCGATGGTTTGGGGACCGCTCTCCCAGCCACAGCAGGCGCCACCGCACGCCCTCCATGAGTGCTCTGTTGCTCGGTTGTCGGTAACGGGTTTGCGGATCTGCCATTTGGTGTTAGAGGCATACTCCGATCATCATTTATATCTTGGCCTGCGTAAATGCCAATGAATTTTATGAAAGTTTTAGGTAGTAATATATATGAGCAGCGCATATCGAACCAGCAAGAATGTGCATTTAAACAGAAGTATCACATTGTATAAGGAAAAGAGGGGCAGTGAAAAGAAGACTCGAGGTTTACTACTGGTAGTAGCAACACATGCTAGGCAAACAAGTGATGAGACAATTAACTAAAGATTGATGAATGAAAAAAGCCGGAGAACTCACAGTTAGAGCGTGACCAGCCTAGCTTCAAATTTTCCCGGTCAAACACCATTCGGTATCCCATCATAAAGTTCTCTGCATAGCAATCTAATAAGTACATAACGTCATCTAAAGTATGAGTAAAATTAGCAAGAGCAGAGGGAGCACTTACGTCCAATTGTTCCAATATCTCCATCGATTGGCTGTATGGCTAAACAGAATCCCTCCAACCCCTGCAACCCACAGAAACAACCAGATTTGAGATCTTATCTCCACAAAAACCAAGAACTGCAGTTCTGCTGTAAGGAGATGATCAAGCACTCTGTATTTGCAAGATACAAAGAAATCAAAATAATAATTTTGCGACCATTATGCTTTACTAATACATTTCACCATCTACTCTTCCCGTAGGCATCCTTTTAACAAGCATTCTTGTTTATCCTGAAGGATTTCTCAAAGGACTATCAATCTCACATTTTCAATATGGAGATCTGCACATGAGTACGGGAACTTGATAAGTGACTAATTACAAGAGGATTATGGTTTTCAATGCATAACTATACCAATGAAGTATGTAATCAGTAATTTGAAAATTGAAACTCTCTCTATACCAATAGCATTTGTTAACCAGACCCTTTCAATATCTTGACTTGTTCTCATTGCATCCTACCAAAGCAATCCTACATCCATCAAAACACATAACCAGCCTTCTTCCAGCAGTAAGGCGGGGTAACCAGTAAGCTACGAACCATAGAGGGAATTATGATGAATGGACATCAACGCTTTGCAGTGCAACAAGACTTTCACGATTGAAATTGGTCTTGCATAAAGTGAAGCCCCAATTGACTAGCCACCAACTTTCACCTCGCATACCAAACTTATTTGATGAACATAATTTTTTTTTATTGGTCTTGTTCAATGAACATGTGATATATTGCAAATCTAGTTTAGACGGTCTACCATCACAAAAGTCAAACAATACATACCTCCATGCCATAGACCTTGAAAACAGGATCATAGACAATGAAGCTGTTGTTTAGTGGAAAGACAAGCGTGAGAGAGGGAACTTGCAGCTTCTCCTTTGTACTGTCGAAACAAGTAGAATGTCAATCCACAGAAACATACCTAAGAGGGGAAGCAGCATTTACAACACATCCTCAAGCATATTCACCTGGGTTTGTAGCAATACTTCCAAGGATATCCTTCAATGCTAGAGTGAGTTACATTTACTCGTCTGTCAAACTATTAGAAGACATGGGAATTACATATTGAACTTCGCATAATCACAGAAATAGTCTTGATGTAAAGTACCTCCTGGGTAATTGTTTCAAAAACTCCATTGGGAATAAATGTGAATGACGTGCCACTATCTACCAGAGCACTGAAACTTGTTTGCTTGAGACAAGAGTTTCCAATGCAACATGCCTCAACGCCAACAATGTAGGTCTCACTGAACCAATAGGATGAGTTCATCAACAGAAACATCACAAACTAAACATCAACATGATATCATGTCTTTTAGTGTAGATTATCTACTAGCCAAACATCAAAAGAGGATTCTATCACGCACTATTTCCCATTTGAAGGTAGAAAAGCGGTATATTTCTGGTTGGCTGGACCCTGGTCCCCAAAGAAAATTGTCCCAGAATCATCTTCATCAAAGCACAATGAAAATGAGTTGGGAACCAATCCTCCTTTAGCAAGAAAAGATGGAACAGCAATTTCTCCAAGCCCCAACCCCATCAGACCATCAGGAGCAACACCATCCAAGTAACCCCCACTCTGTTTCATACCACATCTGAGTTCAAAAGCAAGTGAAAAACACGTTACAACTGATTGGGCCATGCCAGAGTCACCTTTAATTGCTACTAGACACAGTGCAAACATTAATACAAATAGAAGAGGAACGGCTAAGAGGAAAATCAGCAAAAGAAACATACCCTACGACCACTGGAGCCAAGACAGAACTATTTGATGCCTGACCACTGCCAGAGGCAAGATGTAGAATATCTTCCACTAGTAACCCAGAAGTAGATGTGTTCTCAGAGTAGTAGTTAACAGTGTATGGACATGATTCTCCAGGACTTTTACAGTTTGGGCCCAGTTCGCATAGCCGATGGCTGCAAGTTATGTGCTTGCTAGTGCTTGAACCAGATGGATTATATTCATTCAGATCTCTATCCTGCACAATAGATTGCCCCAAATACAAGGGAGCACCTGCCAATCAATCATCGGAAATAAGTGCAAAAACTGTTACGAACTTAAAAGACTGGAACTTCACTATCTCACGACTCCATGAAAGCAAATGTTCAACAGAGAACCACACAAATAGCGCTGCTTGGGGCTGGTGAGCTGTTACATGTGTTAACTACATTACTGTTATGCTTCTCAAATCAAAGTTTGCCTAATAATAGCATAAGACCCCCATAAAGTCTTCATTTTTCTCCTTCCTATGTTCTGCACATTCTTTTATTTATGTCCAATTATCTTGAGTTCAGAAGTATCATTGTAAAATCAAAAGGTTTATGATACTCAATCCTTCACCTGTAGTTTACATGTTAACTCAACAGAAAGCTGCTTCCTAACTACTTTCAAGAACTTGTTCTTCTCCTAATGTAAAACCAACTACTTAAGGGCAAGGCAATTGCTACAAAGAGAAAACCATATTCTTGCCTGACAAGTATTATCTACCGATACTGCAAACAGTGTAAGGACATCCTGACACCTGCACAGGACAGTTCGCACAATGCCTACACTAATGATAACCATAAAGACCAAGAATTGATAGAGGAAACTCAAGCCAAAGACAGCGGCAGGAAATAAATGTATCATACTAGAATTAGAACACAGTAGGGAAGAACTACCAGACTGCTATAGTGGCTGGCGGACAGAGGAGCACACTGCACACATTCACATGGAAGCCAAAGAAGATCACTCCCAGCATCCAATGCAACAAGGAAAGAAACACTTGGACTACCTACATCAATCCAGGAGTAGTGTAGCCTGAAAATTGAAAGCTACACTGAGATGCATGAACAATAAGGATCACAAGGGACCGTCTCATCTGAGACTGATATAAATCACATTAAACGGCTACATGAACGTCTAGTGCTCAGAATATACAGGAAGGGCAACCATAAGCACAGAAGCAGGCAGGTCAAGCATCCGGTTGTATACCAGAGTTAAACAGAAAAATCAACAGCCGACATCAACATGGGCATTTTGCAAATTGTGAAGTCCTTTAGATGGGCATCCTCAATTTGTCTTCTTTGTTCCTCAATCCTCTGCTATGCTACGTAAAAAGCGTTTTGCAATCCAATTTTCATGGTTAGAAGCGCCTGCACGTCTCCCACAAAGATTTCCAGAGCAGGAGTTAGGGGTAAGTTTTGTAATTGAAAGATTTATAGATAATCCCAACAAGCTGCTCAGCGTTTCATGGCCCTTCCCCTTTTTGGTCCCCGATCTCCAAATTTATCCCAAAATAGTCTATCGACCAAATATTCCGAACCCTATAGACAAAGTAACGATAACAAGAAAAGAAACTAGTACTAGAATCGGAAAATTAGAGAATAAACCAACAGTGCTGTTCACATCACACCAATGTTGTCACCTTATAATAATGAGAACAATTTTAATATATAAACGGCCACAATTATGGTCAATTGACAAGGTTGTCCCAGAGAGCAGACCAAGGAGTCAACGCATGGAAAGCTAAAGCTGCACAATTACAAGCGGAGGAAAGAGACGTTCCTTGATATCTATAAAAAAAGAAAAAAAAAAGCGCAAAATTCAAAGATCAGGCATGCGAATCTAACCATCCGAAGTCGTTCCCGAGCGACATCGTCTTACTCCCTTCGGAAGGGAAAAGCAGCCGATAGTGAGTGCCGAGCTTCATGTTCTGCCTCCGGAAATCGCTGGCCACCAGGACCTGGTAGTACTCCAGGCTCTTCTTCTCCGGCCACGGGGAGCTGGCGTTCGGGACCCCGCCGCCGGGAGCCCCCAGCGCCCTCACCTCGTCGGAGAACCGGTGGATCAGCCGCGAGGAGAATGTGACCGCGGCCACCGCCTCCACGGCGAGGCAGGAAAGCAGAAGCGAGACCCGCAAGAGAAGGGCCGCCATTGCAACGCCGAGGCACAGCGGAAAACAGGTCCGAGATCTAGGGTTTGTCGAGCTCGATCCACTGCTTCTGCGCGCGCGAGCCGAATGCTAGCAATGAGGGAATGCAGAGAGAGAGAGAGAGAGAGGTGACGATGGGTTGAGCTGTGAGCACAGTAGGGATGGTTAAGAGGTGGGAGAGCTTGCGAGTGAGCTGATGCAGAAGGAGGAGGTAAAGGAAGAAGGCAGGAGGAGGAGGAAGAAGAAGAAGAAGAGGAGGAAAGGTGAAGGTGGATGGTGCGCAGTGCGCACCGTTGGGAAGCCGGGTCCGTGAGCGCGCGTGATGTGGCATCGGAATGCGAGCCGAGCCGAGCCACGTGGATTTCTTTAGGCTTTTATTACTTTGGACAGCAATTAACGGGGGGGATTATTTTATATAGGCTAGAGCCGAGGGTTGTGATTGGGGGAGGGGGGGGACGTGGCGGGGGGCCTAAGTAGGGGCAATCAGGTCTATTCACGGGTCGAGAGTGACGTTGTGAGGAAGCGACACGTGGGTGCGCGTTGCTTCGCGTGTCAAACATTAGTCAACAATCTATGGCCGTAACCTCAGCTGCGTAAGTGATTAGTGTGGAAATGGATTTCCTACCGTATGTATGGAGCACGGTAAAGGCGATCCAGGGAGCTTATCAGCCCTCTAATCTGAATCGAATGGTTAAAAAAAATTAAAAAAATCTAAAAAAATTTATAAAATCTCAGCCATTCAATTAAGATCGGACGGCTAAAATCACCGCGTCACCTAACGTGTTCCATATACACGTCAGGTGATCCAGGTTCGATTAATGTGACGAGAAAATCACATAAATGATATATAAATTTTTATTTCAAAATACAATATAATCTTTAAACTTTAGTTTAAAACATAATGTCGTATTTGAACTTTTACATTTTTTTATATGGTGCCTGAAACTATATTATGTGTTCAATTTAATCCACAAAGTATAAAAGACAATACTCGATGTTATCACTTATCTTGTATTAATGGAATGAAACTTGCATACAAGGATTATATTGAACATCTACCACGGATCCAGGGATCATATTGAATAAATTAAAAAAAAAATCATAAGCCACGTTGCAACCGAATCAAAGTTTAGAAACCATTTATATCATTATTCATATTATTTATTGGTTTGGCCTTCGAATGGTCACAAATTCGAATCCCACAAGTCCAAAAATGGAGCTTGGAGAAGCCCCACCTCGAGAGCAAGGGAGGCAAAGACATTGTTAATCAAGGTGGGGAACGTGCATAGACAAAACATTTTGTGAAATAATGTATGATTTCTGTAGAAACATCTTGAAAAAGACGGGCACGTCGATCGGTTGTATCAATTAGATGTATGCAAAGGTTAGAGCTCTACATATCGAGATACTATTTTCGTGCAAATTGCTTTGATGCTAGATTATATCATTGATCACTATAACTACATATGTCATAGATTTACAAGCTAGGAGTAATAGCCATCTATTACATGATTAGCTAACATTAGTTGCAACAAAATATACTTTTACACTATAAATCATAATACTTAAAATAATGGTGTTATTAGTAATGTACTCATTTAATAATTGTGTTACATATATTAATTAATGCAACATTGGTACTATACTCTTACTTATGTCAATTACAATATTATTCGTAGTATATATTAGCATAATGATTTATTAATTAATTGAATATCAAATATAACCTAATATTGATGTCATTTATAGTATAATATCGTAATCTCGATAAGTTTGTTTGATATTTTTATGTGGTTATATGAGATTTGGTAATTTTACATATGATCAAAATCATCAAATAGCAAAAACCGATGCATCCATGGGTAAATGTCTAGATTTCTAACAAATATGGAATACAATTTAAGTATATCTTAAGTGATGTTCGAACATTTGATATATTTAAAAATTGACCAAAATTATTTATTTTGAATTCAATTCAGAAAGTGAACAGTACAGTTTATTTTCTATGGGTGGTGAGCCATGGCCTGTTTTCACCAGAGATCAGTAGAAACTGATGTGCTTGTGTAGAAGTCATGAATTGCAAGTGCATTGGAGGCAAAGGGAGTAGTAGGATGATTCGCCAATGGATGGGCACCTCAAGAACTTGACCTTCCCAATCTTTGCATCATCCGATTTACAAACTACACATTCCCAAAGCGAAACCATGATAACCAATCCATCGAAACTTACCGCCATTTCAGTGTCGGAAACAGTCTCGAAGTAGCAACAGAAACACGATTTGCAGGACCCTGGATCATCTGAGAATATCACTGACGAGGATGACATGAAGTAACCTTGTTCTACGTCACTCGCTTAGACGGAGTATCGTCGAGATATACAAGTAAATACGGTTTATTATCTTCCGTCGTTTATCGGGAAATTGATCGTTCTGTCCATTATGTTCACCCAGAAAGGAAAAAAGAATACATCAAGTTACAAAAGAATACATTGACTAGTCTTGACTATGTTACACAGAAACAATCGCTAGGAAAACTCTGAAAAAGGCCCCCACTTCAGCAACGTATATACAGTGACATTATAAGTACGCCAGACAAAACTCTTACGGGAAAAAAAAAAAAAGACCTCCTTTCTCGAACACGGGTCCTCCCCGATATTTGCTTCCGAGAAGAATGAAAAGTTCTGAGACGTGAGCATCACTTGTTCGACCACTGGAACTCGATCTCCAAAATCCTCGAGGGGCCACTTTTGCTCTGCGGCAACAAAGTGTATTCCCCAGAAACATTGCCCAGCATCACGACCCGATCAATCTGAATTGTCACTTTCCCAAAAGAACTCTGCATCAAGACAGAGAACAACGGCCATGAGCAAATTAGCAACTGAATAAAAAATTTTCATTTTTTCACATTCCTGATAGCAGCCACAATTAAGTTACCTTTCCCATTTTGCTTTTGTTCTTGCAGGAAATATGAAGCTTCTGGCCTTTGGGAGGACTCTCAAAGGACCATGAGAAGCTCTCTTCCCACTCCGGATTTGGACCAGTGGAAACAACCTGATTATAAATAAGACATTTGCAGTAATACCAAATCAGCAGCAGTTAAAAACTGAGGCATCAATAAAAGAAGGCAATTAGACACAATAAGAGGACTGATGAAAGAATTTTAGATGGAAGAATTGGAAGAGAGAACTTGATCTCCTGGAAGGAGGAAATGGTACAGCTGATATATTTAGGAACCTAAGAATTTCACAGTTCCCTCACCAGATAAATTGGAAAAAAGGATTTTACTTAATTTTCCGAGCCATTTGGGCAGTATTCAACAAATAAAATGGCATCAAAAATTTTTCCCCTTCGGCAAGTTTGAATAAAATCAAGTCAACATCAAAATCATGAATGCAAGAGTGATTTCCATCAAGTGCCAGCTCAATGACAGCGTGACAAAAACCTAAGTCTATACGGTTTAAAGTGAAAACATGGCAGAAGTTCATCGGGATTTTGTTCTGAAGGACTTTTGTGTACTACAATTCCTTGATGCTTAATGACAAGGGGGTTCATACCGTAAGATGGCTAGGAGTACTATCATATGCAAAACGAATATAGGCTCTGGCTCTATTTGGACTTGCAGCTTCCACCCAACCGCTTACAAGGTAGTCCGTAGTTTATAGCAAGTTTTAACAATTTGTTGTTCATACCATGATAAAAGGAATAAATAGATGATTATATCCAGCTAACCTGCGTTTGCCTGGGTGGTGTGTTGCCAAGTGTGAGCTTGCAGTAAACGCTAGGGTTACCAACAGACTGCTTCATATTATTGCCACGCCTGATTATAACTACCAATGTCCCTGGCAAACACTGCAACAGAAATTCAGCCTTTTCCTGGAACCTAGGTGGGCCAGATTGAATTAAGTATTGCAGCAAGGGAATGGCATCTGCCGCAGCCACCGACTGAGCTCTTGAAACCTCAGCTGGGCATGCTGACCAGGCTTGCCGTAGCAGGAAAAGTGCATCTAGAGCAGCTTCTTGAGTTGCCTCAGAACCTGTCTTTAGGGAGGAAACCAGATGAGGGATACTGAGTGTTGCAGGCTCGGTGGCTCGTAAACGTGGAAAATTGCCAAAGAGTGCATTCAGAGCCTTAAGGTACTCCTCATTGACAGTTCCAGTTGCCCACAGATCCTTCTCAATGGCAGCTGCAAGGTGAAAGGACAATCATTAAAGAGGTGAAAAGACGTCAAGAATAGAAGCAAGGCCATAAATAGCAGTACAGACATAGAAATGGTAGTTTAAGCAAATTGCTAGCACAGTGCAACTGTTTTTCCTACTTGAAGCTCATGGACTTGGTCAGAACAATGCGACAATAAATCAATGTGGTAAATTGACGATACAGTGACTTAAAATGTTAACTATGCTATTCAGGGAATCGCTAAGCTGCAATTAGTTGGACTTTTACTATAAAATGAATGAGAGAGAACCTTTTCTCTGAACATGCAATATATACAAGGTCAAGCCCTAGGATGACTCAACAGATATTCTATCATTTCTCGATTGCACAAGGAAACTTGTGATGAAAGATTCTCTGTCATGGTTCTCAATTTGAACAAATAAAATAGTGATTTAGAACGATTTGCAGTTAGCATGTCCTTGTCCTTCACAATTTTGTACCTACAGCAATATTATTTGCAGTGTGGCACATGATCTTTGCTGTCATAATTGCCACATGGATTGACTTAGAAAACATGGCATCATCATTGTAACCTTTTTAACACATCACTAATATCAGAAAATGACAGGAATTTACAGTATCTAAGATGCCAAACTGTCCATTCTCCTTATGATGGATGGTATGAATTTTGAGGGGAAAAGATGCAGTAATGAAAACACTAAAGTGCCTTACTATGTGCATATGCTTGTGCTTCTCGAATTCCAAAAAAGAAACCCTATGAATCTTAAATCAGGTAAGAAGAAGTCTCACCTGTGATAGCTCTGACTGTTTCACTTGAGGCATACTCCTGAATGGTATGATTAGAGAATAGAAGCTTAATAAACATTGCTGCCTGGACAGATGTCTCTGGGTCACTTGAACCGATCAAATCTAATACAACTTGAACACCGCCAGCCTCTGCAACTGCCCTTTTGTTTGATCTACTGTACATTACAAGGTTCTGTAAGGCACATATAGCAACCACTTTCATCTCTTCAGTAGGTTGTTCTTCAAGCACATTTACTAAGGCACGACAAGCTAAAGCAGCATCTGCACTTCTAGCAAGACCTTCGTTCTGAAATATGTCACCTAGTGCAAGAGTAGCGAGTAGTCTAGCCTGCTGAGCTTGCGTTTGTGGTTCAAGTAGGTAATGTGATAAAGGCAAGATTGCAGATTTGGTAGCCTTTGTTTCTCGGATCTTAACATTATTAAGCAATGCTTCCAGCAGTCTTGCTGCCGTCTCCTCGCACTGATGAGACCTAATGAGTTCCAAAAGAGCCTCTACTGCGCCACTTTCAGCCATTGCTTGGGCGCTAGTTGAATCGTCACTCTCCAAAACCAGAAGAGCATTCAAAGCACCTACAACTGTGTTTTCTGAACCAGAATGGAGTAACCTTACCAACACTGCAACAGGTACCTCCAGATAAAACTCAGAGCTGAACTGCAGTATACTGGCTAAAACAGAAGATGCAGATTCCCATAAAGTCTGTGAAAGCAAAGGGTCAGTCTGCAATATTACTTTGGAAACCTCTGCAACTCCACCTTCTTTTGCAATTTCATTCGGCCATGCAAGTGCAATTCTTTCAAGGACCTTTACAGCCCTCTGCTGCAACGTATGTATCCCAGAACCGAGTACTCGTACAAGGGGACCAATTACCTGCTGCGTTACTGAATCCTTCTGGAGTTGTTCCTCCAAAAGCAAATGAGACAGAAGCTCAGCTGCCAATTGCTGGACAGCTGGAGCTGTAGAATCAAGTAAAGGGATGAGAGGCTCAATAGCCTGGTGGGAATTAAGGTTATACTCAGATCGGCACTGGGGATGCTCCAAAATATTGACAAGAACCTGTAATGCACTATGCTGACCATCTGGCCCAAACTCCGGTCTTGTCAGCAGGTGAAAAAGGGGTTCCACCACTTTGGCTGCAGATGCTCCTTTGGCAATCCCAGCATTGTTGGTCAAGATCCGAAGCAATTCTGCAAAAGCAGCGCAAAGAAAGTCTGGTGCTTCATGGAGGATATCAAGTATGCCTTCTATAGCTCCTGCTTTCACCATTTCCATCTTACAAGCAGGTCTGTCTTTCCCCAACTTCACAAGAGCCCTTGAAATAGCTTCATGAAGCAAGTAATTCCTGCCATAGAGAAGGCCGACAAGTGGAACAACTGCACCATGTGCAGCAACTAATTCTGCCAGCTGCTCATCCTCAACAAGCTTTTCCAATGCACGAACAACCGAATGCTGAGCAGGACTAAATTCAGTGACAAGGAGAGAGACCAAAGGCTCAACACAGCGAGCCGCAGCCATAGTAGACCTGATTCTTGTGTTTCCAAATAGAACACAGCACAACTCAGCTGCATCTCCCTTCAGCTCCATTGAACAATTTGAAGAAAGGATCCTGCAAAGGACATCCACTGCATTCATTTCAACATCTGCAACAGCTAGAGCTCTTGACGGGTTCTCGCTCAATAATCTAACCAATGCAGCAATAGCAGCATGCTGTTCCTTCTCTAAACCAGTGCTAAGAACCTCAACCAGAGGTTGAACAGCTTGCCTTGAAGTTTCAGCATTTCTAATATGGTCAGCAGAAAAAAGGCTTTCCAGAGCTTTAGAAGCACTATACCGTGCACCTCTTCCACCTAAACGTAAAACTGCAACTAATTGACTGACAGCACCAAATGACGATTCATGCTTCCTTATCTCAGGAGTACTAAATAAGATTCCCAGTAGATCAGTAGCAGCTTCTTCAGTCACATCCTGTGGGCCCAGTGAAAGGTACTTGGTCAGGGCTTCCAAAGCACCTGCTTCAACCATTACTATCTTGTTCGAGGGGCAATCTTTTGCAAGCTGAGTCAGAAGTCCAAGTGCCAGGAAGGGTGCATCTGGACGATCAGGAATTGGCTTCAGCAAGTCCACAAGGGCAGGGATGGCTTTTCGAGAAGTTGCCCCCACCCTAATGTCCTCAACTCTGAATAACCTTTCAAGAGCAACTTGGTCCGGATAGCGCACTAGAGCAAACTCTTCTGACAATTCCAAGAGATCGAATATATCAACGTAAGCACAACCTAGTAATGAAATAAGCCCACCTGCTGCACCAGTATTTACTGCACCCGAATTTGCCACTGAAAGCAGAGTTCCCCTGCTTCCATTGCAGACGAGGCTGCACATTGCTTGGGCAGCAAAGTATCTGTTTGCTGGCTCTTCAGTCTTTAGTAAATTTGCCAGAGCCGGTATAGATTTCATAGTTGCATTTGCTCTTATGATCTCTCTATCTTGGAACAGAATTGCCAGAAGCAAAGCACATATCCATATGCTACTGTCCTCCTTATCTTCAATCTGCATGATTGTCGCTAGTATCAACAAACAAATGGTTACCATTCAGCAAAGAATTTTGGGAAAAAAAAAATCATACCTGGGAATAGAGTGAGTAGTAATGTGTGATTTTGTCTGTGAGGACCTCGACGACTCCAGCCTCCATGATCACAGTCTTAATTGTTTCATCATGACTGGCAAGCACAGAGAGTAGCCATATTGCCAAGTTTACACCATGAATCACTGTCACACTGCCTGTGTCAGATTCACCACTCCCTGTTTCCTCTTTATGATGTCTGAAGAGGATTGAAGCCTCCTTATCATCAAGTGTCTGGCCTATCAGAGGAGAAGATTCAGCAGAACTGGCAAGGGTGACCAGAGATTGAATCAGATGAGTGCAAGAATTAGACTGGTTAAGATCCTCTATCACTCTCTGGTAATTGACCTTGGCAGCACAAATAAGTAATGCAGTTCCTCCAATTTTAACTCTCCTGTTTTTAGAGTTTATTATCCTTCTCGCCACTGATGATATACATCCAATGGCACTGGCAACTGTATCACCCAGAACAAGAGACTGATCACGGCAAAGTCGTGATAGTATCTCAACAGCTTTGTCCTGCAGCAAAGGTTCTGCATTGGCAATTGACGTGACTATAGGGGTGATGCTGTTTGGAAATTCAGCTAGAACGGCCCATGTAGGTTTCACGTGCCCGCTGGATCCTGATCTTGATAGAAGTGCAAGTGCATCCAGTGCCTCTGAAGTGGCAACTGGATCATTGTTAGTAGATTCTATAAAAGAAACCAATGCAAGAACTATCCCAGAGTGATTCACATAATCAGTTAAGGCGGAATCAACTTGACGAGTATGAAGCAGCCTTGCAACTGCAGCAGCGGCATGGGTCTTTCCATCAAGCGTGCCTTCACGCAGGACCCTGGTAGCTGGGGAAATAATTTCTTCAGCAATTGCTTTCTCTGACATTTCACTATCTAATATAAGATTGGCCAAGGCACATGTTGCCTGCTCCACAACATCTAGCTCTGTGGAGTTCGCTAACACAACCAAGGGCGAGAGAGCTTCTTTGGCAAAAGCAGCTACATCCTTGTTCACCCTAATCGACAGGAAAATTGCAGCAAGGCAACGGGAGGACTCCACCAGAATGTTTTGAGATTCAACATTTAGTAGCTTCAACACAGACAAAAGGGCCTTCACTGCAATACTGCTTTCACGCATGTCCTTCCTTTGATAAAAGATTCCAGCTAAGGCTGAGGCAGACTTGGCTTGAGTTTCTTCTTTGCTAGAGCTCAGTAGTTTAATAATAGTCTCAATAGCATCATTTGCAGCACTACCCTCTCGCAGGGTGTCACCAAGGGGAGCAACAGAAAGCATGCTCCGTAGTGCATCCAAAACATACACTTTAGATTCAGGCAAATCGCTGGTGAGTAATGCTGTGAGCTGGCTAATGGTTGCCGTATCAGATTTGTGGATTAAGTGGTTTAAAGTCTTAGCTGCAATTTCTTTCCCATTAGTGCTTCCATTCTTTAATAGCCACAGTAAAGCAGGGACAGCATCTGCGCTTTCTACACATTTACGGATATCTTCACTATGATTGCAAAGATTCCTCAGGATCAATGCTGAGTCTTCCTTCGCTTTGACAGATCCTATCTCCAATATTTGAACAAGTGGAGGTATGCCACCAGCTGCAGTGATCGCCCATTTACTTTCGTCATTCTCATTAGACAGCAGAGAAAGTAATGCTACTGCACATTCTTGCTGCTGCTCTGAAGAAAGACCGAGAAGAGAAATCAACAACTGAACACCTTCACGTCCCTGAAGAGCACGCCACAAACTGCCTTCATTGTTGCAAAGTGTAAGAAGAGCTCGTGTAAGTTCATCCTGCACTTCATTGGCCGCCATAGTGATCAAACCAACAAGCAGACGCTTGGCAGCAGAATTCACTAGTTTAAGTGAGAGAATGGAATTGCCATACAAACTGGCAAGGGCCTCAATAGTACGTTCCTGCACAAGAAATGGTAGGCGTGGTTTGAACTGCTTAATTAGCGTCTGTTCAATTGTCATAGGATCTGATGCCCGTGTTGACTCTGCTTTGCTGTCATATATCATAAGAGCTGAAGCTAAAGCTCCTAATGTATCAGCAACCTGGGCAGGGGAGGTGCATGATTCGAGGCTTTGACCAAGGCTCGAGATGACATATGACAAACCACCAGAAATATTAGCGAGAGCACACATTGCATTCTCCTGCAGTGCTTGGGCATACTCACCTTGCATAAACTCCTTGGATGGAGCAATTGTAGCATTTATCAGTGCAGGGATCCCATTAGTACTGGCGATTTTCTGTCTTGCTTCTTTGCATCGAGCAGAAAGAGACTTGAGAGCATTTGCAGCTTCTGCTCTTATGGAAGCTTCATTTCCTGGTCCCAATAACTTGAGAAGATACTTAGTGGTGTCTGCAGCCAAGACACTAGAACAAACAGATGCGTCTTCCATCATCATGCCGGCAAGAAGAAAGCACGCATTTGCCTGAGTGCTTGAGTGTCCATCCATAAGCAACTTAACTAGGATATCCGCTCCTCCAGCTTGTATCGCAGCAGACCAGAATCCTTCTGTGCTGCTGGACAGGCTCCGTAAAGCTCCTGTCAATAAGCTATCCACTAAGTTTCCAGCTTTCAGTAGTTGCTTCCAAAGCACCGGCACGACCCCTTCAGTCGAGAAGATTTTAGATCCAACATGATCCTTAGAGCCCCCTTGAGAAACAGCATATATGGTCTTTGCAGCAGCAGTTTGACCTTCAGCAGAGCTGGACTTGAGGAGACCAAGCAATGGGGGAATACATCCTCCTAAAAGAACTTTTATCCTCAGGTCATTCTCTTTGCAAAGGGAACCCAGAACATTAGCAGCTTGTATCTTTACTTCCACAGATCCTGAACGGAGAAGTGAAACAAGCACTGGGACAGCCTGAGAATGAGATCCAACAGCACTGAAAGCATTTTCACGGGTATCGATAAGTTCCAGCAACTGCCTCAAACAACGCTCTTTCTCTTGAGCAGAAGAAGCACTTTGCCGCAACTGCTCAATGCACTGGGCAACACTTGCCAATGTTCCATCTGGATCCTCCATGCTACTAGTGCGATCCCTGAAATATAATTAAGAACATGAGATATGTAGCTAGGAGCTTCATAGTGATCATTAAGTGCAAGCTAAATATATAAATTAAGCAAAGCTAGCAAATTAATCCTCCCAAGGAACTTACAAACATCGTAGTGCCTTCTGTTTTCCAGAGGAAGAAAGGAAAAGGCAGAACCAAATCAGAAAAAATTTACTACATGGGTATGAAATCGCATATTAGACCAAGAATGGGAGACAATACAGGACAATGAACTGCCACTTAGTGGGAATGAAGATAACTCCTGTATCCAACCTCCATGATGCATCAGACAGTAGGAGACCATTGCGAGCATTTTCCTGAACTTTGTTAGTAAAATCTTATATGAGCAGTTTGCTCGTCTGAGCTGGCACAGGTTGGAGCACAAAATGCTGAGAGTAAATGAGAACACCTCACAGAAAAAAGGAAAATTCATGAAAGGCATACAAAATGGTACGGCTATTATTAGACATAGCGTATCTACCATTGTGTTGTCCAATCAGTTCATCTTCTATTAAACAGATTTCTTTAAATTTTAAGAGCAACTCATTCAATTGGCTCTTCCTATCAGGATTTCCATGCGCATACAGCATCTGTGTATTGAAATTTTGTATGATTGGTCAGTCGACAGCCTTGATGTCCTTCAGAATCCAAAATATTACAGTCAGACTGAGTACCAATGCATATAAAAATTCTAACGCCTGCATATCTTTCTTTCCTCAATGGAACAGCTCTCTCATGTGGATCTACATCATCATTCCACATCCAAGTCATTGAAAGGCAAAACTTCTTAAGACATGAAAAGGAATTTGAAGAAGCATCAGAGCTGGCCACGTTTTTTGTGATTAATGCACATATACATTTTTGTAACAATGCTATCATCCAATGGGCTGCAAATCACCGTATCAGTAGAAGCTGAATGTGAAATTTGAAGCTTATGACAATTCATCTCTGATCTAATGCATGCTTAACTCAGATATGCAGAGCTCTTTACATGGTTCTAACACAATGTACCCATTAATGAAGGGAAATTTTCCAAAATCCTTGTTGCCCAAGTATTCACTTAATATAACAATCTCTCACATCCATATTGGTCAGATTGTTTGCAAGTAACAAGTCATATGGAATTGATATTTGGTGAGTTATCGAATCTCGTGTTCATGGTCACATGTATATCTTAGTTCAAGAAAATCTTCAAGACCAGAACAACTAGACCAAACAGCAAAATCATTGAGGTATTCTATGAAGTTATGCACTCTGTCATAAACCAATGCACATTTCCAGAATGGCATGTCAAAATTGCAATGTTGTTTTCTGGAAAATTGCTCCCAAAAAATAATACATGGTTGATACACAAAATACTCTTAGTAAAAATAAAAAATAAAAAATAAAGATCCATGTTTTATAAGCACACAGCAATCAGCACGAAAATATCATGATCCAAATGACAAAGAGACACCTGGATAATTGTCATTCCTGCAGGAAGCACCGCAGGAAGCACCGAATGCAGGAGAGTAAATGAAAAGAAGTACATAACCACACTTCAAAAGATTCACCAACCTTAAATTCATCTTTATAACTGAATGTGGAGTTGGGGGCTCTGAGTCTTGAAGTTTGCTATTCCCGTTTCTTTCCTGCAAAGATGAAGATGGCCATTAGAGGTACCAAAGGCTTACATGAACCAGTAGAAAAGAAGGGCGATCCAGCATGGAGAATGGAAAAACGACTTTTAGCTGTAGAAAAGTCAAGAAGTTCAACATCCAGTCAGTAAAATTTTCTGCCACTGTTGTTGTAGGGAGTAGTGATGCATATTAATTCAATGTGTAACAGGATCTTGACTTGTGCATTCCACGATTACTTCCTTTTGAAGCTAACTTTTAAGATCATATAGACAGCTACTTGAGAGTAAAATAAAGCCAATCAGTTACTAGTGCGAAATTCATGTTCTTGATAAGCAGGAAAAAGTAACAAGTTTGTTTTGGTTCATTAAACTTATAATATAGATACTCAAGCAGCTCAAAATTGCAAACAAGCTTCATAATCACAGGGAAATGAAGCTTAGCTGCAAAAGCACTTGAGAGCAGCATTTACCAAAATTACACAGCAAAAGAACCAGAGATCCAATCAAAACTACAATAAACAAGGAGGCAAGTAAACTAATGGCAAATCCAATAGTGGGATACACCCCGATTAAATAAAGAAACTGTTTTTTGACCGGTTCAATTCCTCCCTGCTGGATTTGAGTGGCAGATGAAGTAAGCAAAGGCCCGAGAACTCAGAGTCTTCAGCAATTACCAGATCATTAGATGCGTGGCCGCTGCCATTGCTGGCAGGGGGCCTCCAAGCCAGTGTCGCCGCCAGCTTTGCTTAGCTTCACTTCAAGAACTTAGACTGAAAGGAGGATCGACCCAGATCCCGACCCCACTCTCCAGATCTACCCTTTAAGCCACAGTCAAAGCATCAAGATCCCCTGCAATTCATCAAAACGCAGAAAAATTCAGCCTCGCGCAGCAGCAAGATCAGCCACTTCAACTTAAGTTCGGCAAAAACAACACCCCCCCCCCCCCAAATCAGAGCCAGAAACCCATAAGAACCACGATCTGGACTCAGAGTCTGACGAATTAGACACTCGACTCGAAATGCTCGAAAACCAGTCAACTATCGTAGCTAGAGCAAAACCAAGCAACACGACACGGATCACGCGAGTTCATCTCGAACACATTCACCACAATCCTCTCAACCCGACCTCCGTTCCCTACAAACAACAACAAAAAGGAGCTACGGAACCCAATTCCCCAGATCGAATCTGAGCAACTCCCGAACCCATGCACTCAAATGCGCGACTTGGAGGATCAGCTGGAATTCAACAAACACCCAAACCCACACACTCACTTAATGCAAAACAGAGATGAGGACGAAGACTGCCCCCAACAAGGACAAGATTAGCTGAAAACGAGAATGCCCATCAATGCAAAGAACGCAACAAATGCAGAGAGGAAGCGAGGGATGGAAAGAACACCTTGTAGAGAGAGAGAGAGAGAAAAGGGTGTTGTCGTGGAAGAGAAGGGAGCATCAAAAGTGGGGAGATAATAATGGGAAGAGAAGGACTGCGTTGTTTGTCTCCATTTTCACCAAATTTTATATCTCTTTTAGAAAAGCTTCGTCATTTCTTTCTAATTCATCTTCCCTTCATCGTTTCTTCTCTGCGTGTGTGCGCGACAGTGAGCAAGAGAGAAGCTTGAGAGAGAGAGAGAGAGAGAGAGAGAGAGAGAGTAATGGTCCAGTGGACCACCGACAATGAACGCCGCTTCACGGAAACTGAGCAGCTGGGCTGCAGCTGACGGCTTGAGTTTCGCTCGGCTTCCGAGTAACTGAGCAGGTCATGCCACCTTACTCCCGGAGAGTGCCCTTCAAGGTTCGAGTTTTTGGAGAATGCTTTTTAAAGTTTTAGTTTTACGGGGATTTTTTCGAAACGGAAGTAATATTTAAAACATTATAATTTTAAAGCACCTTATAAAATAAATTTAGATTAAAATGGTGTTTGAAAAAAAAATCTAATTTTCTCGATGACTTTCTTAGAATGGGTGAACTTAGTTAACGGCTATTTGAATTCATGCAACTTTCGGTAATGCTATTTAAGTTATATTTGACTTATCGACAATCAGATTTGATCTCGCTAACAATCCGAACTCCTTCACTAACGACATCCCACGAGGTGAGAATGTTTAGAGATGATAAAGTTGAAAATGAATAAAATATTAGTATTTTAGAAATGCTCAAAGGTGAAAGCAACTTCCAAATCTATTTTGGGCTAAAAGCCTAGAGTCCCTAGAAAAAGTGATTCCCAAACACATAGAAAGTAAAAACAATTTTGAGACAAACGAATGAGTAAAAAATGATTTTACGATGAATGACGGTTCAATTTTTTCAAAAAAAAAAGTGATTTAAGCATACCAAGTATCAGAGTACATGTTTTCGAAATTAAAAACAACTCCACCACTAGTATTACCAGTTCAATCGACACCAATTTGGAACCTCAACACTCTAATTTAAGACTCCATGAGACGGAGTAGGGCTCAACACTCGGACTTGTGATGCCAACCTATTGATAAATGCCTCGTGCTACAAAAATCATTTTAATTGAGACCTATTGCTAAGGGCTCGAAACTCAGACTTGATTAGGGTTCGGATACGATATCTTTGGGCCTAATCTTGAATCCATGCACTTAGACATGGAATTCAACGTGGCAAAGCTCCTTGATGCCCGAACATGTCATGTCACGATCAAAATTAAGGGCTTTAACTTGAGGCCTTCATACTTATGATTCAAACTCGACATCGTTACAAAGGACAAAAAATTGATGATTTCCCTCGTCTTCCTTACCCTTACATCTAAAATATGAATTTTGCAAAATATAAAAACCGAAAATTATAAAATCATTCCGGACGGATCTCAATAGGACCACATTTCCTTTTCTTTTCTTTTTATAACTTAAGTCGAGAGAGCATCCAAATTTACTAATTCTTGCTCGCATTACGTGGAGGCTCGAGTCAACGGTAACCCAACCGTCACCGTCAACTATCAACATTAAATTCTACTACTCGAATATAAAAATAGAAGAGAAAAAAAAAAGAATTGTTGGGGAAAGCGGCTTCGGCTTCCATTGAAGCCAAGCCGCCGCGGAAAGATAGAAAAGTGGGCTGAGGTTGCTTGGTTGGCTCAAAAATAATGTGCATGCAGATATTTTTTAAGTGACCAGAAGACAAATCAGAAGGTCAGGACAGTAGGATTCCACCTAATTTTTAGGTAATTCTTGATTTTTAGGATTTTGAGTTTGTAATTCCTTGAAAACCCATTTTTCTTTTGTTGAACTGAAATAAGCAGCTCTTCATGTCATGCATCAGCCTTTGATCATAATTCAATGGTGCAGATAAGGGTAAACAACTTGAATTACCCGAATTAGGAATCGGGCTGGATCGAAAGTGCTGGTTTGGTTCCCAATTCCAAAAAATGAAACTGATTTTCGGTTTCAAGAATGGCTCAACAGGATCGGGCCGATTAAATTATTTATATTTTATTAAAAATAAATATATAAAAGAGTAAAAAGAGCTCAATTTAATTTCTAAAGTTTTAATTTTTACTCAATTTTACCAAAATATTTAAAAAAATTAAAGAAACTCAATTTTTTTTTTTAGAATTTTCCCGCTTCACAACTGATCCCATTAGATTTTCTAAGAACTAGACCGGACCAGACCATACCGAATTGACGGATCTAGTCCGATTGGGCCCAAGACTAAGTGGTCCAGTCCCTGGTCAGTTCCCAATTACGGGGAGGAACTAGACTGTCTTCGATCATACACGCATTTACTTTTCATAATTTCTTTGCATTGGATTAAAAAAGAAAAGCATTTCCTTGCTAATATTTTCATTAGATCGAAAAAATAAATAAACATTATCTCAAGCCAATGTATGATGGCATGCGCTTCACATTAGTCACTCTTTACAAACTAAAAGTCAAAATAGAGAATGTCATTGCACACCGATGGCGAAAACTATATGCATTAATGATTAATTTGCCAATCTTTTGACCTTGCTTAATTTGTAAATCTAACTTTGTCATTGCTTATTATGAGGTTACTGTGCGCACTATTCAGCTAGTATTATGACTACTCTCTTCATATTGACAAAACAGCGGGTGCTGAGATTACATGTGAGCTGATGGCTTAGAGAGGGACAAGCATGGAGTATGGACATTTCCAGTTTCATACCCCCATTTTCTTCCGATCTACCCAAAATTTCATTTTTATTATTTCATGCACATCCGTCCAAGAATAAGTTGAACCTTTGTAGAGCCAAGCACAATTACTCACCCAACTCAAGAATCGTTGGGACCAGACCAAACTGGTCAGGTTGGTCCGATTCTTCAGAGTTTTGATTTGATTCACGATTCATAAATATAGAACCGATTTTTGGGTGGTTCGATTTCCAGTTCCTGCAAAATATAGGACCGAACCGGATCATATTGACTGAAAATTAGAACTGGCCCAAATTCCCCTCGTTTGAATTATCTCCATCTTAGTATCTTTTTCGTTTCTTTTATTAGGTCTCACTCCTTAGTTAGTCGAGAGTCGAGACTTTGCTGCTCTAAATAAGTCTACACTGGTACACCCCCCCTCTCTCTGTGGTCCCATTGAACCCCCCAGAAACCAAATTGAACTGGTCCCATTGATCTAGTGGAGAATTGTATTACTTGGAGAACCGATCACCCCTAAACCTATGTGCTAATGAGAAATTATCAAATGAGAGCAATTTTCGATGTTAAATCGAACCCAAACCGTTGAAAATAACAGATCTCACGTGAATTTTGCCGGATCCAATTATTGAGATTTATTTTTCACGTACACTTTAAATTAAAAAAGGAAAAGAAAAAAGAAAATTATCATGTGCTCGTGAGTCGAAATCAAGAGGGCCAAAATTAAATGTTTTTTTCTTTGGGGGTGTTCATGTGTGTTTTCAAGTGGGGCCATTGACAATGATTGAGACTCTGCCCAACCATATGCCAATAGACAAATAATTAATTTAGGTTTCGATTCGAAGGGAACATGGAATTGGAGCTGGAGTTAGTTGAGTTGTAGCCCTTCAATCCCCCCCATGTTCATTACTTAAAATTTATTTCATATAGAACTCTAGACAAAGTTTTTTTCATGAGAATTGATAGCTCAACCTTCATGATTAAGACCGTCGAAGAGATTTCCCATTCTTTCTTATTAAGAATTCTGGAAATGTTGGAAAGACAATGCATCACTTTCTCGCCAGTAACGTAACAGTTGGATTGCTGGTTGGAATTTTGGAAGGGCGTATATACTCATTTTCATTCTTTATTTTGAGTGAAACTAGCATCCGCTAATCATTCAACATGTGCACACTCAGAATAATCAGAAAATGAACTGCGCATTAATGAGAAGGCTCACCGGCAGGATTTTCAGATCTATATTCAAAATGCAATTTAGTCCATAAACTATTCTTTCATATGATTAAATTATAAGAGTTATGGTAAATATTCAATCAAGGCCCTCTCTCGAAGGGAGAAAAAAAGTAGTAGTCTCCCGTGCACCGCAGCATAGACATTGGTTGCGTTTGGTTCAGCTTTCCCAAAAGGTTTTGAGCCTCCAAAATTTCTTGGAAAAAATATAAGGTGTTTGGTAGTCATTCTCAAAGAGTTTTGAGGTGAAAAACTAGCATTAGGAATGCTGAAATCAGCTTTCAATATTTTCTCAAAACCCATTTCCAAAACCAAACCAAACGCGATCAATTTATCACGCGTCACTCGGTGCGATACCTTCACACAATAAAAGGGCTCGGATTAAACATTTGCGAAAAGTTTTGAGATATAACTACATATGCACAAATAAAAATGTCTGGAGATTCACTAGCGAGTTGGCGAAAGTAGGGTTTTGCTTAGATGCCGAGTTCACAAGGACGATTTTTTTTTTCCAGAAATAGAGATGAATTGCGTATAAAACTCTCAGCTGCAATCATATTGATTAGGGAATGAAAACGAAGTGAAGTGACATGAGGATGTTCCTGTCCCCGGAGGACACCGATGCGAGGATATTCCACTACTATCCCCAGCTGTTGAAGCTAGGACTTCACTTTCAGGGATCGCGACAAGCCAAATCAGCAGAGAAAACCCCACCAACAAGCTATGAATCGAATGCCACGATATCAGTAAAAGAATCGATAAACAAGAGCACGGATCGAATGTACAAATCAGACCAAACTAACGAGATTGAATATGATTGATGAATGTTGGCGTCGCTGGTTTTTTGCTACAGCTTCGGTTTCGTTTTGAGTTTAGCCTCGGATGGCTTTGCTTTCAAGCTGATTGAATGCGACTTTTCTGCAGGGATAAGGTTAGGGCCGAGCTTTCCGTATGTCGCATGCTGTGGGTATCGTCGTGCGTTTAATTTTTACTAAGCTGAGCTTAACTTTTCCATCATTCGAATGTGATTTTCTTTTGGCTGTAGTCCAATGGCAAGCACTCCTCATTGGCACTTTTCTCAAGTTTCGATTCTAATCATTAATGAAGTCTGGGCCGCTGCCCAATCCATCGCTTTGATGATACTCATCTTAAATACAAACTATTGGGATGACTATCCAATCAGTCATAAACCTATATTCTTGTCAATGAAATCTAAACATTACACAAAAATCTAATTTAGTCTTTCGGCTGAAAAATTACTGATAGGATATCCGATCGTCATTGGCTATCCTACATGACACGTTAATGCAAAAAACTTACAACTTTTCACAATTTTCCAGAAGGATTATATTACCGTTTCGCACAAAGATCTAAAACTATATTAGTAAAATTGAAAAGTTCAGAATTGAATTGACGTGATATGATAACTTTCTCCAAATCACTAATACCGAGTTCACAATCATTACCTCTTCAGTTGGCCTCACCATCAAAACCCGTTCATCAAAATGTAGAAACAACTGTTATTTAGTCATCTTTGCCTTTTTCTTTTCTTCTAATCTCATTCCCACATGCATTTGAACTTCTAAGCACGTGCACCATGACAGAGAGGCGAAGGAATTATTAGGCATTCTGAGACATCGAAAACGATCCTGCCACAACCGACA
This sequence comes from Melaleuca alternifolia, assembly GCA_019926035.1. Classification (NCBI taxonomy): domain Eukaryota; kingdom Viridiplantae; phylum Streptophyta; class Magnoliopsida; order Myrtales; family Myrtaceae; genus Melaleuca; species Melaleuca alternifolia. Next base: position 123,319 of record JAGKPW010002167.1, read on the forward strand.
AGCAAAAGCCCAACTAGCCTTCCTTGTCACTTGTTATCTGCTCTGTCAAGATCCTTCAAAAAGTATAACAATTGGGGAGGAAAAGAAAACATGCCTAAGACAAAGCAACACATAAACACACTGGAAACTTGCCAAGACTCGCCAATTTCACTAATTCAGTACATGCAAATTACCACTGCCTCGCTGCATACGTCAATGGCCATTGCAGCCATTGCAGAACGATGACTAGATGAACGAATTTGTCAAGTCGGGCTCGGAAGGAAACAAATGCAAAATGGAGGAATAAGTTGAAAAGAGGACGGAACGATTTCCAGGCCCAAAGCTCATAGTTTGTGTGTTTTATTCAGTTTCCTATTGGAATACAACAGATTGGTTGCACAACATCTTCAACCCACAATCAATGAAACAAGAAACTTATGAGTTTCCGTGTGCTTGAACATGTTCTCACCAACTTCAGGGAATCAAGAGTTCACCAAGACAAACATCCTCATCCTCATTACACCATTAGTCTGACAATGGTAAGCTCATCCTTGGGGAGAAAGGACTTCTTTGCAAATTCAAGAGAAGATTTTCTTATTCAAAAAGATTAGAGACAATCGAAGTAGGACGACCTCAGAATAATTCCTCATAATTGTTGAGAGACTCTGCTGTTGAGAAGGAATAACAAAAATGGCTAGCCGAACAGACTTTTTTGGGTTCAGTAGCCAAAGTTACGGTGTTGTGAAGCCTCCGAGTCCTATTTCAGGACATTGCTCAATTTCCCTCGATGTATCTTTATGGAATCCACATATGTCATGGGACATGCATCAAGTGAGATTAGGTTATTGCAGTTTTAAGTGAGGCTCACCGAAGTGGCAAATGACTGAAGCAGAGTTAGGGCTTGTTCGGCAATTGCCCGATTCCTTGCTTGCCTCACCCACGCATGGACTATCTCGGCCGCTTGGCTTCCATGTAGACCTTCCTCGAGAGCATCTGCTGCTTCAGCAAGTTTCCCTTCCGCCAAGTAGTTCTCCACTCTACTAATGATGGATTCAATCCCATCACCAGAATGGCCACCTTCTTTGATCTATAGCAAATTGGAAGATATCTGTCGCTTTTCAGTGAAATCTAATGTTGCAGCCCAATGCTCCATAGAATTAGTGTATCTCCCCAATGGTAGCTAAGTTTGCACATCCACAACATGTATTTCTTATGATTATTGCATAATGTGTCTCTGGGGAAAATCACAGATACAATATACGCTAACAGAAGTTAAACGTCAAAAATAGCTTTCACAGGACGGAGTTGCACGAATAATTATGCACTTATCGAAAAAGACACTAATTAATTGCCTAGTTTTGTAAGCAACCTCTAACAATAAAAGAATACATCATGCCGGCTTGAAATCTAATTAAGTAAAACTGCTGAAGGTGGATTTATTTTTCCTTACCTTCAACCATGAAGCAACTCGTGCTAAAGAATGAGCCAAGATGCCACCACCTCCGGGTGGAATAAGGCTAAAGTGTCGCAGCGTCCCTTTCAGTGTATCAAACTACAGAAAGCCAGGTATTATAAACAAGCAGTGATTCCTTCATCAAAGGAAGCAAATTCGCATGCATATATGTATGCTTATGCGTTCATGTCTCCATATCTAACATGTTTTTATATATTACTATCATCTTATGATTGTTATCCAAGTTAAACATCAAGTAGCTCGGTAAAACTCTAGCTTTAATAGGAAGATACACTTTGAGAAATGCAGAAATATGAGGGAAATAAAAAAAAATCATTAATATAAGAGAGGCCTCAGTAAGAAACTTAACGCACCACAATATTATAGACTATATTTCTCCCCTTATGGGAAAATAAAATAAAATGCAAAGCTATCCTTTCCACATGGTGTTAGGATTAGTAACTGGGAAGCAAAGCTATCTCGAAGCTTTTGGCAGCCTGAGTTGTATGTGTCACATCACAGTTCATTTAACAACGCATATGGTTGTAATCCTTATGTAAAGTTGAAACTACGAGTTAAGACCTATGTTTTTGCTTTATATCTCGATCAGAAATCTTAAGAATTATCTTGGCAAATAATAAAGGCAGTTGCAATAGATTTCACAGACTTAAAATGATAATTCTCATACTTCCTTAGGTGAAAAAAAAGGTCACATTATGGAGAAGAGATCACAAAAGCAAAACCGTTCCCTTCCTTTCCATTAGAAGTACTTCATGGACTACAGCCAGAATGATTACTGAGAAGCAAAGAAAGGAGCATCTCAAGGGTAAGATGGTTTTATTATGCTAGGAGTAAAATATGAGAGAATAGAGAGAAGTAGGACAAGATTTTACTGAATGCCGTATGGTGCAAAAATTCTGTCAGCTCTAACAAGCAAAAGTGCCAAGGAAGAACTATGCCCTGAATGAACAAAATCATTTGAGCTTTGACAAACAGATTAACATATTTGCTGATAAAAATTAAAGAAACAGGAAAGTTCAAGCTCTAACTGATCCCACTGCCTATTACTTTGCTCCACATAACAAGCCCAATAGTTAATTAACAGAAAACATAGAGAATTCAACATGCGTGGACATTTCTTTAAATCAAGTGGCTGCTACAAGCAGAAGCAAGGACAGGTAACTAGCTGTTTTCATCAATGAAATCTTCTTAAAGAAAAATCACAAGAGGTTAGACAGTATTAAGTTCTGAACAATTACAACATTGATAAACCCGCAGTTTCTAAATCTTAATAAAAGAGCATCATCACACCTGATGATTCAATTGCAGCACGGTATCAGTGCCATGGTAAATTGTTTCTTCAGGGAGGGATGATAAGACCAAATCCAAGACTGAATCTTTGTCTATACCTTCAAGATAGGTTTGCAATGCTTCTATTTCTGCTTTAATGGGAAGCCCTTTGGAAAGAGCATCTTCCAGCGCAAGTGCTCCCTAAATGACAATACAGGCAGGCAGACTTGAATATGCAGTCTAGAAATTTCAAACCACATGGAGGCTGATATCATAAGCCAAAGCTGTGGAAAGGTGGGGGAAAAAAACCATACGGGAGACAAGCAAAAATAACCCTTACTAAAGCCAGCTTATGAACAGAATGACTCTGCCGAGCCTCTTCAGATCGTGCATAGAATGCCATGCATAAGGCGTTTATCTAGAAATCAAAAGAGAAATTCATTAATCCCATTCCAATTACATAAAGTCAGGGCTATTATTGGAAAAAACTATTCCAGAACATTAGAAATGTGTGAAGTAAAATGAGAGGTCAAGAACACTAATGACATAGAATGGCTAGTTATTGCTAAATGGCCATGGTAACATAACGTAACCAGATGGCTAGGCTCAACTATCTTTTTGATAGCAGAGCTTTCTCATGCAAAACATATAAAAGGTCAAACTAAGAAGTGAACTACCCTCTAACATAAGCATATACCGGCAATAAAGATAGATATATGCTGAACTCAACAAAACTAAAATAACTGAAAGTAAGGCCTTACATTGTCCAAAAATAATTGTTATGCAAACAAGCGACACATCCTAGAAGTAAGTTTAATGGCCTGGAAACAACTGGTTTCCTTTTACAAATGATAATGTCTAACTCCAGTATTCTGAAGAATACAACAAGAATGCCCTCAGGAAAAAAAAAAAAAAGAACAGAAAAAGAGTAAGACAAAAACAAGGATGAAAAAAAAATCATAAAAGGGGCTTCTCAGTCCAAAGACAGTTATTCTTACCACTTCCACTTTTCACTAACATTCAGGATGGTCCAAGAATTTCGTAAGGTTCAAAGGTAAACAATGGCATTTAGGCTAACAGATGATTGCACAAGTGCTTGTTTTTTTCCTTTATCCTCTTTTCTACTCCATGATGTCAATCAGAGTAGAAAAAGCATGCCCAGGTTATAAGCAATTCTACTGCATAACGTGTTTAACTCAATTCGCTTCTCCTACATCTTTCTCCTAGTTTTTTCTACTACTGCTAACAACTGTGCAGCTAGCTAATACTTAAATCAAACGGCCTGGCTTATTGCAGCTCAATTACAATTAAGAATTTAATTGCCTGGAAAGTAAGAATCTTGCATACTTTGTCATAAGTTGCCCTTGAAATTTCTCACTACCCTGAATGTAGAGATTATTTAAGAATACACAACTGCTATCCAATGGATTGTCGACTGAATTAACCGCTAATCCTCCTTCCGCAAAAAGCATCAGGCTACCTTCCAATTTTCTTACCCTCATCGCTACTCACAGGCTAGTAACTTCAAGTTGCTTCTGCATGTCCTAGTTCCAGAAATTTGCACTGACATATACCCAGCATTCAGCTTTTCAACTACTGTATCGAAGAACCTGACAATACATCTTATTCCAAAAGCCTAACTTATCAGTGCACTGAGCACAAATTATTCCCTCATATCTAGCTCGCATGCTCTTGCCTTACAAACCTGATATAAACAAACCATTTTTTAACAGGATGCTTTTGCAGTGGAATATCACTAGACATTATTCTATATAAGAACACTTTCTTTAGTGTAACAGCAATGTCGATGTAAGTGAAGACCAATTCTTTCTAAAAATTATACGTCAGTGTTATGTCTAGCAAATGAAATGCAATTGAGCTTCTCACATTTGTGAAACAAAATACTCATACATGGAGATTTGCTTCTGCCATTTTTTCAATCTGAGATGCCTTCTCACGTGCAATTGTAGAAACCATTTCTGCTTTAGCCAATTCCTCCATTTTTTTCAGTTTCATTTCTGCTTCGCTCTCCTGTGATATTTTAAACCAGCAATGTGAGTTCAACATTGCCAATACGGAAGTTAAAGGATGAAAAAAAGCCGAAAAGAGGACTTTTAAGAAGGAAAAAGCCAGTAGCACCTTTTGCTCCAGTTCCAGCTTGTGTTTTTCTTCCAACTTCTGCTGAAGAGCTGCCAAAGCGGCTGCTGCTTTTGCCCTCTCTCTTTTCATTTCCTGCACAATGGGAGTGTCACACCAGCAAAAGTCAGTCCTATATACTGAAATGATCATACACTTGAATGCACCCTTGAAACTCGCTTGCATTTCATTGATCTGATGAACCGAAATCAGACAAAATCCATTTAAGTACTCAGGATTGCTGCTAAAAAATCTAGGAGTTCTATAAATATCTATGGCAAGTCAAAGAACCAAATTGAAAAAAGGCCACAAAGATATCTAGGGCCGTCCAAATTAGTAATATCTCATTTGCAAATGAGGTCAATGTATATACAAACTGGACAAATACAAAGATATAGGAAAGTTGTTTTTTCAATAACCTAAGTAAGGTTACTTAATAAAGCAGCAAGGGGGTAACCAACTTGCAATAGAAGCCATCTCACCCCAAGCTTAGGGGTGAATCTGTCCATGTAAAACTCCAGTTAGGAATTAGGATAGCACATGATTGTGTAGGGTCCTCTGTATTATTAAATCTATGAATTCTACACCGAAAACCTGAAGCTAATTGCCATAAGTTAGGCACCTGAACGGCTGCAACTTAATATGTATACTCTAGTCTAAGTTGCAGCCCGGAGTCGTCAAGACGAAATTGCAGCCATGATTTTGCCCTACCAGACTCATGAAAGAGAGATTGAGGAGGGGGGGGGGTTTAAAGAGTAGGGAGAGTAACAAATTCAGTCAGAATTCCGTGCTCAATCATATCACAGTCGCAAAATGCCCAGGATTTGGCCCTGTTGAGATCAGAGATATGGTAACTTCGACAGTGACAATGAATGACAAGTTGTCGGTAACACCTGAGAACTGGTTAAAAAGCCAATACTTATATTCAGTTTGTCATTTCTCTTATTAATTTCTTTTGGCCAGATAGGCTAAGCCCCTTCCAGTCCTTCAAGGTCAAATTGTACCCATATGCTAGGTCTGGGGTCATCTAAGACTATTCGGTCTGAAAGTCATCACCCAAATGCTGAACAGAAAAAGGTTATCCGATCCGGCTGCAATATACTGCTCCACAAGCACAGCACATGAAATGCTGATAAGACAATAGGCCAAGACCTGAAGCTATGCTGATATACAAAACAGAATCAAAACACACGAATTTTACCAAGAAACGACTATCGCAAGAGCAAAATTGTATCAAAATCAGATCAGGGCCATAAAGCACCTTCCAGCTGTACATATGATCCCAGGAATCTCCTACACCAAACTGCATCGGTGGCACCATTCTCCTGATAAGGGCCACAACCGATATGAAACCTAAAGCTGTCTTACCTGATTAGGATTATCGTCATGACTAACAGATCAATGCAATCTTTGTACGACTGCTCCTTTTACATTATGAAGAACATCTATTACTATAAAGCACCTCATGCTTTAGGTTAGCCAACCTCTTATTCCACATCATCACAAAAGTCCAAAGTGTCCATCCTCATAGCCACTATAAAAGTAAAGCACCTAACAAGCGGATTTCGGCATGACCCAACATGTTAATGGCTAGAATCTCCAGTAACCAATTTACCTGAAGCAAAACTAATACCAGCTATATTAATTTTGCAGTGCTCATAGACTTCCACTAGCTTAGAAACTTGAAATTTTCCATCCTCTCACAACTTCTCTCTCTCTCTCTCTCCCAAAAAAGAAGAAGAAGAAGCTCTCACTACTTCATATGGTTAGAAAAGGTACTAGCTACTTAAAAACCAATTTGTTTTACCTTTTTTTATATGCTGCTCCCTTGCCAAACCAACAGATTTCGCTACCATCTAGATATCCAGAAAGATAAGGCCTATTCCTTTTACTTTTAGACTTTCAAATAAGCTGATTTATATCTTGTAAAGGAAAACCTTAAGTAATTACAGCTTGAACAGCATAATGCAGTCTTGACATAATTTAGATTTGAAAATACATGTGGAAAATGGCTCTTGACTCTGGAGAAAAAATGTAAGTGTTTATGATGGAGCTGCCTAAATTTGATCCATAGGGCCAGTCCATCTGATGCTGATCCTACTGAACCTGATTGCTTTTGATGCATATTGCTAACTCTAAGCATTAAGCATACCACCTGACTGCAATCTCGTCACTCGTGCACCCATCCAACAGTCTTTCACAACAATCTTTTGTCAAAGCTCATCACCTACATGTTGAAGAAGATCCTCCAGAAGCATATTCTTCCTCTTCCTAAGGTTCATTCATATTCAGTACATATAACTTCTTTTAACAAATCTTTGATTGCAGATAAAGTAGTAGAGAATCAGAGACCAATATATATCCTTTTTTCTACAGCACCAAACTTGTAAACTTCATATCATTCATGCTCTTATGCATGCTGGGTTCAATGGATTGGCATATAGAATTTCTCATAAAATCCATTTCCTCCTTAGATAAATTAGCTTCAGGCCTCATTTCTGTACATCCAAGACACACTGAAAAATGAACATGCGGGCTCATTCACATTCTTAACCCCCTAACCATTCAGGACAAGAAAATTCAAGAACATAAAGATCTCATCAGATATAGTGAGCCATCAATAAGACTTATATTACCTCCCCATTCACAGACTTTTGGTTTGAACAGGGCCCAAACTTCTTCAACACTTCCATACCAAAAGATATATGTCAAGGTGTTCATTTAAGCCTGCTCCAAGCGCCCCCCCCCCTCCCCAACCCAATAAAAAAAAAAAGAATTGAACCCGTGTGACTTTGGATAAGATAATTTATTAGCGATATTTCAAGCAGAACTGGAATAGAGATTCCCAACATTCCTATTTACACTGCATTATGCACTCCAAGATTTGATGAGCATCAGAATAAAAAAAACTATACGAGGGCTAAAATATGGAAACAAGAACCACCTTATTTAGTAATGCAGCCTCTTCTGCATGCATAAGTTCTCTGGCAATGGCATCTTTCAATTCCTTTTCGTATTTCTCCTGAAGCACAAAAAACAATTGCTTGAGTTTATAGACTCATAAGTTCTTAAAGAAGTTGAGGAAAATGAAGAATAAATAAGAACAAGAGGGGATGATATTTAAAATTTGTATCATTTAAAATGTCTGTTAGGGGTGCTGAATAATTCTTGTCCCTAGTCACAGGGGTTTATCCTTACCTTCATTTTTCGCATTTCTTCAGCAAATTCACGAGCATCTAACTCAGCTTGTCTCTTTTCAGCCATGTGAATTGCTTGTAAGAAATCAAGAATCAGTTTTCCATCTTTGGAAGCTACACCATTATTTGACTCCTCAATTGCACTAGCAAAAGCCTTGGAAGTCAGAGAACAAAGATAAGTCCACAATAAACTTCCATGAAAAAGATAAGTTCACAATGAAAATTGACAAAATCAAACTAAGTTAAACAAAAACAACCAGACAATGCAGAACTACAGTACCTCAATGTCAATGTCTTTATCAAGAGAAGCAGGAGATCTCTCTTCATGATTATCCATCAGATGATATGCTTCAAGAAGAGAACTTGGTGTTTCAATAAAATGACTGGATGTGTCCTATAAAAGAACAATAAAAAAGAAAGAGGATTTCCAAGTTAATCGACTTCTATTCTTAAAGCAATAAAAAATCAACTTCACTGCCTACTATGCTCTAGACTATTATAAAGATTTAATAATATGAATAAATGAATATATCACAGTATAATCCTTGGAATACGGCCTTTCTTAGAGTAGATAACCAACACCATCAAACTGCAGGGACCATCAGATGATCGACAACATCTTTAAGGCTCAAAACACCACTCTGGTGCCTACTCTCTCTCCCTCTCGCTCCCCCACCACATGAAACCCCCTTCCCCCCCACCCCAAGAAAAAAACACCGGGGCACGGAGACAAGAAAGATTTACCCACATTATACTCTGTTGGCAGATGTTAATAACAGAAAAACACCTATATACATAGTTTAACCAAGGTTACAAAGCACCAGGGTACTAGTAGTCATGCCATCCCAGTCTCTCAGCTTTCCAGGCATAAATATGAAGGGCGTGGAGAAACATGATACAAAATACAAACTGGGATGGCATCTAAAATGAGAGAATAGAATGAGCTACCCCTAATACTTCATGTAGCTACTACAAGATGGTGAAGTAAACCACTACAAGAAGAAATTAGCCAACAGAAGCTAAATGCAACATATGAAGGAGTGCTTAGTGAGCAATGACAAACCACCTCCAGTCTCTCTTCCCCAGCAAGATCCTGATGAGGCACTACTTTTGCTTTATCAAGATCGACAACTGAAGTAACCTGGCTAGATAATTGCCCAACTTTTTCTTCCTCATCTGGTAGCTCACTTCTGTTAGTCATCGGGCTTTGCATATGGGGACTCCCTTCTGATAACATTGCAGAATCTGTGCTTTCAACATCAGAAACCACATCGCCTGTGGGGAAGTCTTTCTCTTGGTTCAATGCATTATTTTCTCCAAGTGTGACTTCAGATTTATCTTTTGAGTCAGACTGAATATCAATCTTACTTTCCTCTAAAGCATCATGAGGGGCAACTGGCTGAATTTCATCCTTCTTCCCATCAAACATTTGAGGACTCAAATCTTTGGGCACTTCACCATCGGTTAAAACATTTTTTTCTTCAAAGCGATGGATGGACTTTGCATCTTGAGAATCTGCATCCTGATTTTTCAGATCAAGACCTATCCTAGAGGTCTCAAGAGAATCATGCTTCTCTTTACCAAGCATATGATCTAAGTAGCCAGATTGATAAGCTGCCATGAAAGCAGCGCCAACAGCAACACTTCCCAAAATGAACTTAGGTAATGAACTTCCAGACTCAGGTGGCTTTCCTGGTTTGCCAGCGGGTGCATTTTGTGGAGAAGCAGTCGATAATTCCCTTCTTGAAGAAAGATATAAGGACCTCTGCTGAAACATCACCACCATAAGTTAAGATGGCGATGGTTAACAAAAATTATTCCTCAGACACTCATCAGACTCTGTCAAACCCCCCCAAAAAAAAGGGTTTCACACACCATGAACAGCGTCAAAATGATGAAGTGTTAAACCTGAGGATTTCAAGAAGTGAAGGTCCTTGCAATAGAGTTCCCAATATTTAAACAAAAAAATGTAGTGCATCTAGAATTAGAGTGAATATAACTGAATCCTCATAACATTCCTATAAACCAAGTTTCCCACATCCTAAAATCTAGTGAAAAGGATTGATAATGTGAAAAGTTGGCTTACCAAGATATCAATTATCAAGCAATACAGTGGTCTTTACAAAACCAAACAAAATGACCTGAACCCATTGACATCCACAATCAAACTGAACACAGAAGCCAAAAGAAATGTGATAAGAAGGTCCGGGAACCCTCAACCCCACCCAAATGCAAAGTCACTGAACGTAAATCACAACAAAAAAAGAGCTTTCTCCACCAAAAAGGAAAAAAGAACAGTAGACATTCATGAAGCTCAATCGACAGACACTGCAATACCTGACCGGCGATATGCCTCGGGATCCTTCTAAAGGATTGGCGAGCAGGCAACTCCAGAATCGACCTGCAAATTCACCATAAGCTTGAACTCAACAATGCGGCAAACACATAAACAAAAAAACCCCAGAAACTCCAACAAAAAGAACAGGTGACACGAGCTAACACATTGGCGCTAGAAGCTCAACACCAACCCACAAATCTTCCCACACAGCAAAGCAACCAAAAGAAAAACAAAGGAGAAAAATCCGGAGAGAGAAAGAGCAACACCAAGAACTCTCCGTTTCGAACTGCATCATCAGAAAAATCGACTCTTACCGAATCATCTCTTCAATCGAATCGTTTCATTCGGTTCGCAGAAGTGTTGTTGTTCGTCAATGGCGGGTCCTTCAATCGCAGTAGAGAGAGAGAGAGAGAGAGAGAGGTTGATTCCCTAGGAAGTGGGCAAGTCGTATCTCTCTTTCATTCAAGCCCTTACAAGCAGGCCCGGTCCGGCTCTTCCGGGTCGGGTCGGGTCCCAAATCGCATTCACTCCCGACCTATGACTCCCGGCTTAAAAACAGAAAAGAATCGAGACCCGAACCGATCAATTTCGAGAACCGGGTTCAATTTCTGTTTTCTAAAACTTATAATAAAATATTATTATTGCACTACTCTACTACAAAAAAGAGAGAGATAACAACATAAATAATTATCAAATTTTAATTTTCTATGTAATATTGCCTATAAAATTTAGTTTTAATATATAATATTGATCATGCCCTTGCAAAAATTACATATTAATAAATCGATTATTGTGGTTATTTCATATTAAAGATCCTAGTTAGTCTTTTTAGTAAAAACACCGGATTTATCTTCTTGTAATCAGGAACCGGCCGGTTCTCGGATTGAACGGGACCTTTGCCCACCCGGTCACTGACATGGGTACGGGCCGGGTTACCCGGTTTAGCCGACCCTTCTGTCGCGTACCCGAGAAGGCACGACCCGGCCACCATATTAGTTCGGCGCTCCTGCTGTTTAGCTAGCAGAAGTCGCAGCAGGTGGTCGAAACCGACGCAGCAGGAGCGCTTTCTCCACGTTTCTTTCTTTGATCATGGGCAAAAGCAGAACTGGACGATTCAAGGACCATCACAGTCATAGAGGGCAATCCAGCAAAACCCATGAAGCTGTGAGGTAATTCATTTGCTTTGGAGCACTCGGGTTCTCTCCCTTTTTCTTGTCTCGTCTGGGGCTCTGTGTCTTCGTCCCCCCTCCTCTTTTGGACTATTTTTCACTTTTTCAGTTTCTTTTGCAGGGAAGACGAGTCTCTACCGAGTGAACCAGGTTGGCCGCTCCGTCTTTCTTAACAGTTGATTGTAGTCGCCTACCAAGTGCTTGATGGAATGCTTTGGTGATATCTAATAGTTGCTGTTCTTCCTTTGGCAGTTGACGAGGAGAAGGAGGAGAGTACAGTGCCCAAAGTTCAGCTTGCAATGTGGGTATGCCTTTCCTCTACCCTTCAAATCTTGTAGAAATTGTCGCCGCCGCTGGTTATGGATTTTGGATAAAATTAACACCATCTGTGGAAATTCGTTTGAATCTTGGTGATCGTAGCATCCAATAGTGGATTCCTTACAATTTTATTGATGAAACACGGCCTGTGTAGCTTACAAATGTGGCTCGAGATGGTGATTAGAAGGCAACTTGGCTACTTAAATTTTTGCTGTGTCCCTTTGTTTTTGTGTACCTGTCTTGTCACAAAGTTCTCTCTTTAGCTAAGGTATATGGTATTTCTCCTACATGGGAAAAGATAAATTATCTCCTCTGATAGATTACTTGATCCAGACCTTCTATCAAATGTACAAATGAGGATTGTTTTATCTGGATTAAAAAAATTTAGTTGTAAAGGAGCATATTTCTTGTTGGTATTGCTGTTGTTTGTTCGGATTAAGTAATTTGCTGCATTCCATGATTGGTTATTATTGATGAACAATCATGGATCAATTTGCTATTAAAATGATAAAGAGAGAGCTCCATCGATATACATTTTCAATGTGATATCTTGCTGGATATTTGTGTAGTTTGACTCATTATTCTTATGGTACTTCTTCCTCAGGATTTTGGGCAATGTGATGCAAAAAGGTGCACGGGACGCAAACTTTCGAGATTTGGCTTGATAAAAGAAAGTATCTGCTTCTAAAATGTTGTCCAGTTTATTCTTTTCTATGCATATTTTTGCTATGATGCCTCTTCCTTTCCATGAAAAAGAACTTCGGGCCGCATTCGGAGTGAGCATTATATTGATAATATGTTTTGTAAAAGTGACTTTTTAACATTTAATGCAGTTTATTGAATGCCAGCAAATTTAACAAGCCCCAAGGCCAAATGAGTCCACACTAGTTAGATGAAAATTGGAATGATTCCTTTTGAACATCTAATGCCATGTCAGCAATAAACCGGCCCAAAAATGAAATCACTTTATAGTATTTGAAAGAAAATAGTATATGATAAATCCACTGAATATGCTTTTGTGTATAAAAGAGTTACTATGTACCATTCCTTTTTCCCTGAGTGGAAACAACATCTAGCATATTTGTCCACTGGCATCTTCCTTCTCTGACTTATATGGTGTTTAGTCCATGGATGAGCAGTTCCTTCCCCTTCCTTGCTTCAGAAGATTTGATAGAGCTCGCAGTTAGTTTATTTTATTCACTTAGGATCAGTTAGTTTATTGGAGCTTGCTAATTGGTCTGTTGGAGTTAGGGAGCCTTTTCTGGGATTGGAGCATAACCACCACAAGTTCAGACCATTCTTTGTGCCTTCTTTCTTAATCATCTCAACCTGGGACCCAAATTTAAAGAGCCTTCTTTTCTTTCCAACTAGTCCATTCAGAGAGGGATAGCTGTAGTTGCTAGAACCCTGAGACTGCAATCTATTGATGTATTTTAGCTGCTCTTTGAGGTCATTGCTTGAAGTGTAATATATTTTCGTTGCTTTATAAGTGCTCGAGTAGAAATAGTTTCTTGAGTTACGATTTTGTCTGTTTTGTTTTGACTGAACTGGCCAGGAATTATATAGAACAATCACATATTGATTTTCAGAGTCAACTGATATAAAACTAGGAGAAAGAATTAGCTATAGTTGCCTGAAATATAGGCAATATCCTCAATAGGAGCTTTTTTCCCTGCAAATTCACATTAATGGTATATGATTTAGTTGGACACATTATGACTTGTCAGAGGCTATTTGCACGATTATTTATGATTTGAATATCACGCTAAATACTTTGTGAAGTCCTGTGAGATAAACTGTTCATTAAATGTCAGTGATTTGATTGATGGGAAAACCCTTGCAGGAGCTGCGCGTGAATAGTGGGTTTGGTGGCATTGCTTTGAGGTACAGAAGGATCTTTGGAATGGTTCATGTTTCTAAGTTTATTAGGCTAAAATGTGTTCTTGTCTTTGTGTGCTATCATTGTAGGTTCATGTTTATAAGTGTATGAAGGAGCCTTCAATTTCTCTTTTGAATTCTCTGTTGGCACATCAAAGAGAAAAGAACAAGAGAAAAGTGAACAGTAGAGAGGAAAGAAACTGAAATTTCTTCATTCACTGTGGTGTCGTACTCTATTTAGAAGATATAATGGTAGTACAAAATGACAAGAATGCCTTTTAACCTATTATACTCATTCAAAGTTCACATGTGCTTTATCATACCTTTTGTCTTGTAGGTGTCACATATGCTTATGGAGCTGTTGTTGAATATGTTCTAACCAGATGGAGCTAATTTAATTTTTTAACCAAATTTTTAGATAATTTAAATAGGTCAACATCCCTGATCTTTAATAGCTAGCATGTGTCAAAAATTGTAACTTTTTAGCATTCTTCATTAGAGTCTTAGAGCCACTAACAAGCAAAAGCACTTCTTGGAGTATTTAATTTGGAACCAACCTATGATTAAATTTATAAAAACTGTATCTTATCCTAGAGAGATGCACTGACTCTTCTACTATATTTCTTACAGTCCTGTTGGGACACAGTGTGTCTCAAAAGAAGACTACAACTTAATCAAGAGGAGAGGAATGGCTGTTGTTGACTGTTCGTGGGCACGCCTAAGTGATGTACCTTTCACAAAACTGCGGTGTTCTTCTCCACGCCTTTGTATGGTCCTTCAATTATCAATTTGTTTTCTGATTAGTCACATGTCACACGGTAGATGCAGTCTATACAGACTTGTGGATTTTGGTGCTGAAGTACATAGCCTCCATGAATTTATCTGAATTTTGGGCTTTCATGTACTTATTTTCATCTCCTTTAGAAGTGCATTGACTTCTTCCTGATAAATTTCTTGCTCAATCTTCACCTTTAAAGATTAACAATAGTTGACAAGGAACTGTGGAATGTACTAGACATTGATATCTTCTTCTATGCTTAGTCAAGATGATATTTTAAGCTTCCAAGGAATCTGAAGTTGGTATATGTTCCTTCAGCAAATAACATACAATGAGCACCCTACAGCAAATAACATACAATGAGCATAACAATACAGTCCTAAAAGTGGTTTTTGGACTCGGACAGTGCAATAAGAAAATGCTGTCTCTTAACAGTTCTTATTGTGTTGTGGTGTCTTTCTGGTGTTTTTGTTTTTATATTAATCCAATTCAATTATTTGGCTTAAGAGAAATATCTGAACTGAGACTCTATGAGTATATTTAAGGGGTAAAGTTTAAGTCGATTTATGTGAAGGCTGGAGCCACTTGAACTAGCAATTAGGCAAGTATTCGCATATATTTCGTTCTTAAGGATCTGCAGTCTGTACTTAACATGTGAATGTTTTAGAAAGGCAGTGACTGAGGTAATCTGTTTTCTAGCTGGGAATCAAATTGACTTATAAAATGTTTTGAAGCAACTAAAATAGAGGCAACTGTCTGCTGTAGCTACGATATCAAAAGTAGTGTTCATATTTTATCCTAGATAAAATCTAACCTTCTTGATGATTTAACTTATCCTGAAGGTTATTTTACTTTACCAAAGTTCGGTTTCCTCACAATAATTCACATCTCATGCACCCTTCATCAAATTTCGTCTGCTATATTATACTCCTTTCCTGAAAGTACATATCAATTGTAACTGCAGTGCCATGGCTTGTAGCAGCTAATCCAGTTAATTATGGTCGACCATGTGAGCTATCATGTGTTGAGGCATTGTCTGCCGCTCTCATAATATGGTATTTATTCTGCCCAAAGGAAATATTTTTCCTCCTTTTTCCATATCTATACCGTAATTAACAATAGCAATATAATATAAATGCCATTATTTGGATCCTCGTACCATCTCTTAACACTCTTGCGAGAGCTGAAAATTGGTGTTGATCTTTCTGGAAACAATCTTGAGAATGATTTTGCAAGAGCATATGATTGCCACACGGCCACTCTAGCAGTATGTGCATTGTGTGATATTAATGTTATTATAACTTTGATATTGCACGTGTTTGAAGTCGCTGAGCAGGCATAAATTCCTAATGCTCCCCCATAGAAGAACCATAACTCATCAAACTTCTTGGCTTAGTGAAAGCACTGACTCCAGCTTGTGCTTTAGTTTTTGAGCTCTGTATAGGATGATGCTCAAAGGTGGAACTTTACCTTCGTTAGATCAGAGACCTCGGACTAATACTGGAACTCTTTTTATGACGGAATATGTTTGCACAGATTTTTATTAATTGACCTAAATAATTTCGTTGCCCACTAAGTTAGACTTTAAGAAGAGAACAATTCCTTCCTTTTCCAAATGGTCCTTCAACTTTGGCCAATGGCGTATTATCTTTAATTTGTGTTTATTTCCTAGTGGGAGGTTGCTATCCTATCTATGTCTGTGGGAATCAAACTTTCAGCAGTATTTTATAATTCAGTTTTGTCTCTCAATCTGTAGAAGTGATAAATTTCACGAAAGGTAGGTGCTTGTTTTATCCTTTCACGTTCATTCACAGTGGAGAAGAGGAAACTGCAAATTTGTTGCTGGGAAAGTTCAAGTGGGGTCATGCTTTTCTTTCTTTAAATAGGTACTGGACTCTCTCTCTCTCTCTCTCTCTCTCTCACACACACACACACACACACACACACACACACACATGGGTGGTTGCATGGAGTTTTATTTTTGTTCCTCTATTTTCATTTGTCTACTCTTGTCTTCTTTTCTTTTTGTATGCACGTGGGGAGTGTGGAAGGGATGTTTAAAAGAGGCGATGATTTCTGTGGAGGCATTATTCCTCTGTGGAAATCTTATTGTGGATCTATATCTGTGGGTATTCTTCCGCTACTGGATATGTCCAGCTATTCTAACCAGTTTGGGCTACGAACCACACCTAATTCTAGACCGATTTGCTCCTTTAGGATACTAGTAAATCAAGTGGAGTGCTGGACCCTGTTGAGGTAGGTGGCTGATCAGCTAGATGAGGCTTTGATAAAACTTAAGAGAGCAAGTGTAGAAAAACATTTGAAAACCTGCTTTTGTCCAAACAGTTGAGGAATATATTACAAGTTGTCGAGGCTTCAGCTCGGAGCAGTCTCTTAGTAATGAGGCATATGTACTTATTCTACATTTTTATACGAATTTGCCTTCAGAAAAATCCCCACTCATTTAGCCCAACCAATGACAGCACAACCTAATAACCCAGCATCTATGTCTTCAAAATCAGACTGGAGCAAGACCATGTGGGGATTCATGAGTCCACCGATTAAGCCATTGGCCTGATAATGTCGATTTCTTTTTAGGGGCTAAAGACACTAAACCTAATGGCTACTGACCAAACTGGCATGTGCTCCAAGTGACAAAATCTCACTCATTGGCTTCTTAAGGGGATAAGCTTAATTCCCTTCACCTTTCATTTGCAATAATAGGATTATGTCTCTTCCATCATTCACACAATCACAGAGGAATCTCTGACATTGTTGAGATGCTGACAGAAAGCCAACTTGGCCTGTCACAAATTCCAAGGAAGAAACGGGTAGTTATGAAATTACTAAAAAGGAATGTCTATTGCATTAATAACTTTTTGAGGGGAAATCCTGCTGATATGGTGTAGTAATTGCATGTTGCCTTCATAAACAGTCATATAACCAGCTTGGGGGTTTATTTTAATGCAGGGAACTTCTCAAAGCGTACTCTCAATGTGAAAATGGCGCTGATATTATTTCGGTCCAAAATTCTTGGCTTTCGCAACAAAATGAAATTCCGAAGGTCATGACCGACATAGAAGGTATTGTCCATTTGTCAATTGGAAATTCTTCCTTCGATTTGTCACTTACGAGCCATATTAGAGGAGATTCATGTGTGCAAACTATTATTCTGTTACGGTACAAACCTTATGGCATTACCAATGAGGAATTGTGAAGAATATATGAGAAAATGAGAAACATTGAACCGGGTACATTATGGCTGGGCTAGTGCTGCTATGTTTGCTTGCAAAGAAAGAGTTAATTTTGCAAAAGGTGTTGCATGGACCTGACGAGTTCAGCAACTTTCGAAGAGTGTTATCTGACCTTGTCATATGACTTTAAAGATCGTTCGCCCTATGCTGCAATTTTGATTTGTATCTCAATTGTTAATCACGCAGCCTTCTAGAGTATGTCGGTCACAATGCTTGTCAGTATGTGCTGCTTCCTGAAAATTTAAATCACTGTTGATTTCTAGAGGATGACGATTTGAATTCTTATGTTTTAGTACTTCATGCACAGCATCATCAAGCAAACAGCTCAGTCCTCTGAATCGCCAGCGGACTGTTAATGTAGATTAGGGGTCTAATTGAGTCAAGTTTGGTCGATAGATTGAGCTCCATGCAGCATAAAAAGTTAGGCTTGAGCTCAACTCGAATAAAAATTCCAATATGCAAGCTAAGCTTGATTATAATAGAGTTACACATAAACACGAGCTTGAGCTTAATAAGCTCGGTTATTTTCCCGTTATGTATAGGTGGATACAACATGTAATTTTAAGGACTGCTGTCTATTTTGAAATTATGAAATATTTCGCGAAAATATATTAGAAGCTCAATTAAGTTCGCAAGCCTATCAAGCTTCATATTGGAGAGCTCGAGCTTGACTTCTCAATAAACTCAGGTAGCTCTAGCTCAACTCTAGATTGGGCGAGTCAATCCCGAGTAATCTTTGAGTTGAACCCTAGTTACTCGTGAGTATCTTGACTCGGTTACACCCTTAGTGGGATTCTATGTAGGATGATCTATTGCAAATTGGGAAATTTATATACTTTTTAAATGGAGAAAAGAAAAATATTTAGTTGAGTTACGGTATATAAAGTCTCTTTGACAAAAGTTCCTTTCATGGACTCAATGTCTCCTCATAGAAATTGTATATCTTTTATAGTTGCTTCGATGGTGTGTCATTTTCTCCTCACATATGTATTAAGTTTGTAATTGATTTGGAGTACATTATGTAGTAAACTAAAAGTAGAATAAATTATGACTAAATATAATTTTACAGATGTTATTTGATATGTTGTGAACGTATCATGATAGAAGAAATCTATGAAGAGTGCAAAGGTGATATGGAATGTTTGCTATTTAATATATAAAAGAGAGTTACTAAATAAGTTAGTGCTGAGAAATTGGTTGTCATTATCAAGAAAATATAAAAACCATAGATAGCAGAGTTTTTGAGGTTGACATGTCCGGCAATCGTATTTTTCCTGTCTATCATTCTATAATGTATATCAGATTAAATTATCATATGACCCCACTGCATCGTGTTTCTTAGATTTAGTCAAGAATTTTTTAGCTCCTGGGCTGCTTTATATGTATTTTCTGCTTCTGCTAAAAGTGGTTCTTGATTCACATAGCATGGCATTATGAGCAAGCAAGACTTATTGATGGTGATCTTTCATTTCTGTGCTAAATGATATCGACAGAGTCCAAATGTTCGTATATTGTTTACTTATCTCAACGCATGTATAAGCTGTGTACAATGCAGGCCTTAGAAATTCTGGTGAATGATTTTCCATGCGGGTTATACATCTGGAAATTCTTCTTTTTTTGTGGTTTATGTCGTATATCACCGATATCATCTACTTTATCGATACTAGTGAATCTAATGCAGTCATCACAACTAAGAAGTCCTATCTTTGTGTCTATATTATCTTCTTTTGCTGGCAGCCATTTAAAAAACTAGGGAATCACTAATTAAAAGTTTTTTCCCTCTTCTTGTTTGAAGTTAGTAGAGGTAATTCCGAGGCCAGAAATGAGAGAGACCTTTCTTCATGAAGTCAGATTCTTGATTTACTTTTATTTGTTAGAGCGCTCATCGGCGAGGATATAAGGCCTATGGAGTTGACTTGCAGATTTATTAGTGGAATACATGTCAGTGTTCTTGAGCTTATTAAAGGGAAAGTAAGAAAATTTTTGCATGTTTCTGGCAGCAAATGGCTTTTGTGATCCATTTTATATCGTGGGGACACTTTTGGGAATTGTATGATAAGTAGATGTTGCCCACTGTAACCAGAGGAAGACGGGAGATTCTTTTTTAACTTACGTTCATAGCTTTTTTCAATTTGGTTCACATAGTCCGTTGATAGAGGAGAGTCAAGAGGTTGACAGTGATCCAGTGCTTCTCTCTTTGCTACTTACTAAGAGCTGCCCTAAAAACTTTCAATCATTTGAATATGATCTCATAATCTAACCATGTCCCCACTCTCTGCCTTCCCAGGTACGGCCACGAAATCCCATGATGAGGACGCGGACTCGTGCGATTCTGAAGACGGGCTTCCACCTCTTGAGAGGAATATGAATCATTTAGTCCTCCAGGACAGTGAAGATGAGAGCGAGTAGCTGTTGTTGACTGAGAGGTCTGTTCATGCTTTCGCTGCAACAGTCTCCCGTCTCTCTTATCATCCTTTTGGGTGGCTTCTGCTATGTATATGAATAAATTACAATTCCCGGGTTTGGTAGGATCATCTCTTGTGTCATGGCAGGGTTTTTTGTGCTCGCATTGGTTGACTATTTAGCTTTTTTATGGTACTATCCATGGTATCAAGCTCGCAGATGGAGCGAAGGCAGCTATCTAGTGTTCTACTTGCCGGACCATGTTGAGCTGCTCCCAGCCTCGCGGCAGTGTTTTTAAGTAGTTTATTTGAGACATTTGTGCATCTGCCGGTGAGTGTGCTTGATCGAGAAAAGAGAAGGCATGGGAGTGAGGAGAGTTTTGCTCAGGTGAAGAAATCTTGCGAAAGTTTCTTCTCCAAACCCATGGTAAAATTTTCCTTTCCCGTCTCTTATGCACCCATATAAGGAAGGCGCTTTGCTTATTGAGAGGAGAGAGGACTGAATGGATTTGACCTTCCTCTTACACATCCATAGGGAACCTATTCATCCCTAAAAGCTTTGACCTTGTCGTGTGGGCTACGGTCTCAGCCTGATTAATTTGGAGGATCGGCGGAAAAAGGTCTGGACTAACGAAGGGAAAATTGTCCAACAAGTTAGTAATCGTATTATATGAAGGTAAATTCAATTTAGAAACCTTTCAATTTTATTGATTTGATCCCAACTCCTTTTTACGATTTGTCAATTTAGTCCTAAATTTTTTAATTATATCAATTTATTCTTAAACTATCCTAAATCTTTTGATAATATGCTAAAATAATCATTTTATAGAAATATGCAAATCAGAGGTCTATGAGTGGATTCGTAAATTTTGAAAAAAAAAACATAACTAAATTAATCCAATTGAAGGATGGATACATGTCTAAATTAGCAAATTGTCAAAAAAAAATTATGACTGAATTAGCACAATTGAAAAGTTTAGGACTGAATTGGTCGTACAATAAACTTAGGATTTTTTGAATAATTTATCTAGGTCAATAAATGTTGTGGGATGGTAGGTTTGATTCTAGAAATGTATTTTGACGAGTGCTTGGAAATTACATCATTAACACAAGGTCGAGCTCAAGTATTAGTAAATCGAGTTGATTTGACTCGGCTCGATTATGCTGGGCATTGGCTTCGTCTCAAGCCATATATATCGAGCTCAACTTCTTGAGTTTAAGCTCGACCCATTCAGACTCCAATTATCTCGAGTTACTCGAATTTGCAGGTGAGTGTTTAGTTTAGGCTCAAATTCTTCACCGTGAACCCAAATTCTGAAAGTATATTGGACGAAACAACAGCGTCATTTGTTAATTTGTTTCCCTGATAAATAGAGTAATCAAGGTACAACCTCCTCCTGTATAACGAGGCTAGGAAGCTACTCGAGTAAGGTATTGTCTAGAGTTTGCATTTGAGTCGATTACATGACCCATTTGAACTTGAGAAGAATCTAAGTCGATTTTTATGACTCGGTTCGACTTGACTCAATTGGCAAGCGGTCATAAAATTCCAATAAAAGCCCTATATTCAAAAGTGTGGATTGTGACTATCGAGACTTCGCTACATTCTCTAGAAAATCAAATGTGGTTGGATGAACATCTCTACATTCCATTGGGCTATTTTCCATTTTTTCTATGTGAACTTTCGTGTTGTTGTTCGCGTGGAATTTGATAGAGATGCTGGAGTCAACAGGTTTTTGTGGAGAAGTTTCATGTCTTGATTTAATTAAGAGGTAAGACAAGCTTGTCGACTGTATGTGATTTGATGCCTCGGTCATGGGGTTCTAAAGAGAAATGCACCAGAGTGGTTTGTTAAAATGCCAAGCTACGCTCGCTCTCGTGTTTGACTTTTTCAGATTGACACTTCTTTTTAGAATTTTTTTTTAACTTGAGATGGGTAATATGAAAATAGTTTTTTTAATAATCCAACATTATTTCGCAAGTGAAATAACAGCGGAAAACAATCAGTGACGACCAGCAAATAAAAAAAAGATTTATAGAGTTTTTACATAAAGCGGACATACAAATTCGTGAAAAAGTAATCGAGTTGGTTCAATTTGAAAATCAAATCGATGCGGTCTTACCTACCCAATTTCAGGAATGATCACGTAAGTTTTTAGGTAAAAAAAATTAGGAAATCCATTTTAATTAGTTCAACTCTATCCGAAAATCGATCTTTTAACTTCTTCTGCCTAAAGACAGAAGGATATGTTGGAAATCTAGATATTTGAACAAGGGAAGATTAGAAAATTCATCTATCTCTTGACCCATATTTTCATAAAATAATTAAATTACTTTTAGTTAAGCTTAATTCTCATATTAACTTAAAATTGAATCGGTTTGATTCTCGATTCCAAAAATCAGAAACCCGACCCGAACAAGACAGATTTCCGGATCCTGATCTGACCTCAAAGTCGGGCGCCATCGTACTTAAGATGAGGCCATTTATTTCTAATTTCCTTTTCTTTTCACCCAAAAAATAAAAGCTTATTTACCATTCGTGGCCAGGAAAAAAACAAATGGAAATCATCAAATTACCATTAGCCCCATATGAAGGGCGCAGAACGAGACACTACTTCCCCAGTAGAGGAAGGGCATTGTGGGTATTCAGCTTTTGGATTGAACCCCCTCTCTTCTCGCTGCTCCATAAGGAACCCGCAAGCAACGACCCCCGAAAGAGAGAAAAACAAACCCTAGAAACGCCTCTCGGTGTTCTTCCCCCCCAAAATGCATCCGGCGTCGGAGTAGAAACCCCGCCATTCCCTCCGCCGTCCGCCTCCGTTTACCGCCGCCCCCCCGATCCACATCCGCCGCCTTCCCGGCTGAATACAGATCCGCTCGGGGTCCCTCGCTCTCGCGCTCGCGTTTTTTCTCTGCTTTTTCCTGCCTCGTTTCAGAGTGTTGTTTTCTGTGTGTGTGTTTACAGGCAAAGCAAGGCGGGGGAGTTGGGAGCTGGGGTTTGAGCTCGGGATTTTTGGAGGCTCTGTTTGAGTGGTGCTGTTTTGGGTTTTTTTTTGCGGTTTCTGTTGGATCTTGGTGATAAGCGGCCTTTCTGCTGCTCAATTAGGGTTTCGCGCCACCGGAAGGCGGACTTTCTCGTAAGTTGCGGCTCAATGTTTCTCCTTCGCGATTGCTTTCTGTGGTGTTGTTTTTCTTCTCTCTTTTGTCCGGGGAGATAGTTCCTTCATTTTTTACCGCTCGTCGTTCTTTTGACATTTTTGGCTCCCTAGTGTTAATGTGCGAATGCCTTCGTTGTGCCGTATCTTTTTATTTTATTTTATAGTTTTACCATTTTTTGCTTCTGTGAAGATGGTATTGGATTATGGGTTTGTTTGCTTGTCTCGGTGCAAGGATTCTGGAAGCATTTGGATGGGAATTTGGTGATAATTGAGTCCCATTTGAAGAATTTCTCGCAAAAGCAAGTTCGAGGCTTATTTTCCCCGCCATGTCTGGTTATCAGCATAGACATGCTTTGTCATTCATCGTATTCTGTGGTGTTATGTTTGAGCCTTTATATTTTTGGGCCTTTTTTATGTCTCGTGCTAAAATATATTTTATTTTGAGTAACTTTATACGGAAAATGTGATTCTATGCGAATTTTGTGCATGACATGGGCAATATGGAAATTGTAGCATTTCTTTTCTTTAGGGCTTGTGTTTGTACTCTTTCCTTTGGATGTATCGGGTGTATTTGAAATACACTACCGGAGAACTCTATTATAGTAAAACTTTTTAGTCATGATTTAGTACTTACAAATTTGTAATTTTGGCTATGGAAATGAATTAATTTAGCCTAGTTGTTATTATTTGGTTTCTTTGGTAATATTAGTTAGCTTGTTCTCTGTGCGCGCGCGCGCGCATGTGTAGGGGTCAATGTGTCTTATTTATTGGATGCCTAGACTATTTAGTTACATATAACCTTCTGCATTTTGAGACATATGTATTTAAGGTGATCTTGACAGGCGTGAAGTTTCCGTTTCATCGTTGGCGGTGTAGATGTGCTGATATTTCTCTGATTTCCGATTTAGATGAGCTAGTGTTAATATTAACTTGTACAATGTAGCTTGAGAATGACCTTGTGTGAAGCCTCACGTTCTTTGGAGTTTGATCTATGGAATACCTATTTTGCTATTGCCCTTAGTCTTTTCAATTTGGATTTTCTGGCAATCTTACTAAGGTTAGGGGCACTGATTCTCATGATGCCAGAATTCTTATTTATGGTCCTTAAATTTCTGAGTGAGGTCACTTTTAGTCATGGTGAGGAGCTGACATATTAAGTTGATAGAATTGATCTGAAGAAATGTACTTCTTGGTACTCTCTTGGCTAACATCGAATGTTGTGCTTATTTGTGGGACAGCTTCATGGTTGCATGTTTTGTTTGCCTTTTCATGTTGCATTAGGGGATGTTGAGTAAGGACAAGTGGTGTTATATTATGTCATGTTACTTCTGGAATCTGACGGCGTAGTGACTAACCCTGTTTGTTGGTAATTTGATAGGCTGTGGAAGGTCAGTCATATCTGGAAATTTTTTTACAATTCTAGAAGATGTCATCGTATCCGATTCTTGGCAACCGGCCTATTGACCAGTGGAAGGTGACAGAGTTGAAGGAAGAGCTTAAGAAAAGGAAGTTGACTACAAGAGGTCTGAAGGATGATTTGGTAAAGCGCTTGGCAGAAGCAGTTAATATTGAAAGGGAAAATGCGGAAAATGAGAAGCAAGTGGAAACTGGTTTTAGGTCTGACCCACAGCCTGAAATTACTGCTCAAGATGCAACAGATCCTGTTGCATGTCAGAGTGTGGAAAGTGCAGATGATGGTGATAAGAAAAATGATGAGTTGGTTTTTAATGATGGTGATGATGGAAATAGGAGAGAGGTTGATTCTAAAGTTCAGATTGATATCAACAACAGTTTTCCAGTCCTAGATCAACCTGCTCCAGAAGGCGAAATTGTAAATGTTGGTCATTTGGGGAAAGGGGAGGAGGAGCTGGTTTTGGGGAAAGGGGAGGAGCTGGTTGCTCCTTCTATTGCCGAAGCCAGCATTCCAATCACTGTGACCAGTACGCCCGATGTGACATCAAGTGACCAAGATCTACAAAATCTTGAGACAAAGGAGGAGAACAGAAATTCAAAGATCGAGCTGGAGAATGAGCATTTGAAGCCTCTGCAAGAGGATGTCGTCCTTGATTCACCTGCCCCAACTAACCAGGTATCCGAGGTCAGCCCTTCTCTAGGGTTTCAAGTAAGATCTGATTCTATTTCTGCTGATTCTGTGTCAATTAATGAAAAGAATGAATTTAAGGATAATATAATTGCTGATAATGTAAAATTAGAGCTAGATGTTAAGCCGGAGATGGTGGAAGTGGAACCACCGTCCAGCAATGTCGACCCAGTTGGTGGCGAATCACATCTTATGGATGTTGAAGAGCCACCTGAGAACAATTTAGCTGTTGAGGTTAAAGAAGACAATGATTCTGCAAATGCAGACATGAACAAAATCAATGAGATTGCAGATGTGGGGGACTCGGAAAAGTTAAATTTAGATCGAAGTTCAGGTGATGATTCACTGGATGAAGATGTGTTGGATAGTAAGCACATTGATTCAAAGCCTGTCTCTGAGGAAGTTGGAGGTGGAAGTGAGAAAAAGGAAGTCGTGCCTGTTAAGGAGGAAAGTCCTGTTGATATCATGGGAGATGCTGACACGAAGGATGTCAGTGTGGAGAGAAATGGTCAGCCTTTGCTTGCAGAGAAACGAAATCTTCTTGGTATGCCTTTTACAAAGAAAAAGTTTTCAACCTGCTTTGATCTAGCAGTTTCTCTTATGCATACATTCCTTGATTAACCATGTCGCTTGCCTGACATTCTTGCATCAAGCTGACAGATTTTCTTAGCGCAGTATATCTAGTGTCTTCGATTTCCAAATCTGAACAAGGCTTTTATTTTTAAGAGACATTTATTTCTGGACAGTTTCAGTTTGGATTGTTCTTTTTTCTGTTGTTGGGACTTCCCAGTTTTATGCTTCTGTCAAATTACTGATAAGCAACGTGATAGTTTGATACTTTTTTGCAATGATTTAGTGTCCAAGCACTCAACTACTCATGAAGATAGAGGGGATGCAAATTGGTAATGTTGGTAATGTAGAAAAGTGCTGTTGTTTGTTCTGGAGGAATCAATGATATTCTGATCAGTATAGGGTTAAGAGCAGATGGTTGATTGCTGATGGAGATGTTTAGTGGAGTTTTTAAGAAGTAAGAAGTTCCTATACCATAGATATTCGTAAGCATAACTAGAATAAGAGTCCTAGACCATTGTGATACTACTTTATAAGAATTAGTTTTCTTAATCATGACACTAAGGTGTAGATTGTTCAGGAAGATACCCAAGAAATTCTCGATACTTGGTGGACACTCGCTTGTGAGTAATTTGTCTATCATTTAGATATGTTTCCATTTAATAGGTTGACTACAACGATCAGTTGATTCTTGTATGACAATCCAGATCTTGTTTGACAATGCAGATCTTGTTTGATTTATTTTTGGAGTATAAGCTTTGATTTCTCTGTTTCTGCTATTTATGTTTGCTTGGTCAATCTATGGCTGCATGGTGTTTTGCTTCTGCTTTTCGTGTTTGCACCTGCATGCATGTATAAACTTCAATGTTTTTATTAAATCTGTCATCCATAAGAACGGAAGTTGTTTGTCTCCTCACCTTTATACTGTTAAGTCCATATGATAAAAAAAACTTATTATATATGATTGGCGATCTATGTATGCTAAAAAAAGAACAAGCTTTTTGGATCATTTTGATTTGATATCCTGATGCTTTCAGATCAAGGAGGAAATGGAAGTACTGATCCTGCAAAGAGGCAGCGTAGGTGGAAATCTGAGAGTGTCAAAGATGTTGAACCACAGCGCTCAAATGTTACACCTGTAACAACACCTAGGGATGGAGCCCAGACCCATTCTTTTAGGCCGACCTTCTCTAGGTCTAACTCTGCAGTTAGTGATGACACTCCTAAGGAGCGTACTGGTAATTTTTTGTAATTTCATTATATTGAGCATGTTTGACACTATCCAAGTTAGTTTATCATGCTTAAAATTTTTTCTTGTTCTTTTGTTTTTCTTTTTTAATTCTTGGGGACAGTTCCACCACCACAAAATCCTCCAACCACTTCACTCAGAATCGATCGGTTTTTGCGTCCCTTTACTCTGAAAGCTGTCCAAGAGCTTCTAGGAAAAACTGGTTCGGTTACCAGCTTCTGGATGGACCAGATCAAGACCCACTGCTTTGTTACAGTAAGATCTCTTTTATTCTCTCCGTGGGGTTAAGGATTTGCATTTATGCAGGTTTGGCAGTGTAGAGTGAATCTTATGGATTTGTTGTGTCAATTTGTTGTTTTGCCAATCAGTATTCTTCTGTGGAAGAAGCCATTGAGACGCGAAATGCTGTGTATGACCTTCAATGGCCCCCAAATGGCGGTCGCCAACTTGTGGCTGAGTTTGTTGACCCCCAAGAAGTAAAAGCACGGCTGGAGGCTCCTCCAACTCCAACACCCAAACCTTTGCCTCTGCCAGATTTAGCTCCAGCTGCACCTCTTAATATAAATCCGACTGCTGTTGCTCCACCGACAGTGCAGCCCCAGCCATCTCCCCGCCAACTGCCTCTTAGGCAGCAGCAGCAGCTGCCTCCACCACCACCTCTTCTGCACCCACAAGCAAAAGCTTCACAAGAAAGGGATCGGCTCCCCCTCCCGCCGCCACCACCTCCACTTTCTGATAAAGTTGACCCTACCATCGTCACTCTAGATGTTCTCTTTAAGAAGACAAAAGCCTCTCCCCGGATATACTACTTGCCATTGTCTGAGGATCAGGTTGCAGCCAAATTAGCGGCACAGAGGAGAACTGGCAGGCAGTAGGGACTCTCTGCTGGCTTTGAGTCTTCAGTCAGTAGGAATCGTTGAACGAGCATGGTATTAATTAGTTAGGTTTGTGCAGATACCTAGGTGTTGGAACTTTCTAGGCCAGGGTTGTGCATGAGGATCTGGGTATTGTGGAAGCGGATTCTCTGGAACACTTCTTTTTTATCTCGAGTCTTGTCGGGCAGCGTCCGAATAACCCTCATGGGGTTGTTGACAGCTCGATTTGATTGATTGTCTTTGAACCTTTTGTTTCAGGTAAATCGAGAAATTCTATGCATCTCTCTGCTGTTAAGGAATGAAAACTTGCAAAATAATGCCATGTATTCTTGAGGTATAAAGTTTCTAGGTGTTCTTTCCATTTCGAGGATGTCCCGAACTCTGACTGTGAACCAAGCCAGACAGACTTCTCTGTCTCTTACGTTGGGCTAGTGAAAGTCAAGAAAGTGTCGAGAGATTGGGATTCACTCAGGCTATCTACTCATCATGGTAGTCCTCTCGACAATCATGTTTTTCCACATTTGCATACACATATAATTACTTTTAAAAGTTTGCAAGGAGGTGATCCCGCCGGCATGAGATGACAAAGTGATAAGTGGGGCTGTTAATTCATGTTCATATGTCTAAGTCGTGTTCTGCGACCATGTCAACTTGTTTCGCTCATGCTAGAAGATAGGCAACTGTGGCAAGGGGTCAATACAACCTTCGCGATGTGAACAGATGTGTACTCTTTGGATGGTCAAATTTTCAAGCCAACATTTGCCACGTGTTGTTTTTGTGATGGGTCCGCGTGGCCTTTTTGATATTGAGAAATGAAGAAGTGATTTAGCTGAAGCTGGGTCGCTTCTATGACGTGAAGGCCTCGAGTTCGTGTCTTATTGTATTGGCCTTCGTTTTATTTGCTGCTCGAAGCGTTGGGCCCTTTGTTTCCCTTCAGCAAAATTGTTCATTTCCTTTTTCTTCTCAACAAACGTAAAATTATGTGAACAAGAAGACAACAATGTTTTTTAACAACATATGTATTTATCTTTGTGTAGTGGCACAGCACGAGTAGTTTTCTAATTCGATATATTTGATTTATTATAGCCATAAACATATTTTACTTTTTTTTGGCGGAAAGAATAGATCTTAATTAGGATAAGCAGATTAACTACTCAAATTGTACAAGGGATTTGATTAAGATCATGGATTTTCTTTCTTCAAATAATTTTGTCTTTTTCTACACCCGTTGCGAAATATTTAGATTGACCTATCGGCTGTCTTGCATTATCCATGATCCGAACATATAAAAGTTGTGAAACTCATTATAGCAATCCCGCCATGATAGACAAAAACCCATAAATATTAAAAGGAAAACAGAAAATCAATTCCAAATGGTGTTTTAATCGAGAAAAAACGGGAAACACCATCGTCTTCTGCTCTCTCTGCAATTTGAAATTTTGAATTAGGGCTCGCCGAGTTCCAGTTCCTTCCGCTCGAAGTCTCTCTCTGCCATCTCTCCTTCTCTCCCTCTCTCCTCCAAGGCTTGTCTCTGCGGGTAATCGCTCGGCGAACACAATCCCTCTCTCTCTCTCTCTCTGTGGGTGTATGGTTGAAGAATGTTCTGTGGCTTGAAGATTTCGTGTCCTCGCGCGGTCGATTGATTGCCGTTGCTTCGAATTCGCTTCACCATGCATATCTCTTGGCTTTTTGTACATTCGTGAAGTGGGTTTGGTTTGCTTTGATTGTTGGCATGAAATGTATTCATGGGTGGTGATATGTATCCCGGAGTTCTCCTCTTTAGGTTTGCATTGCGGGTGCTCTTTGCGGCTCGGCTATAGTTTCCTTAAGCAGTTAGGTTGATTGGGCATGACCAAGATATATGGAGTCAGATGATTTTGCCTGTCGTGGGTCTCTCTTGTGTTAGTCTGGCTAGTTATATAATATTTTTTACTTGGGAACAACTACTTCTGCAGGTTTGCTGTTGGCAAATAATTCACATTCCTTATGTTATGTCTTTCTTGTAGTTGGCCAATCATTTGATTTTAAATCATATGTTTTGTTGATCTCTATGGCAGACCGCTTATCTTGACCGATTTGGTTTTAACTTACTCAATAGGATCATCATCTGTCTAGGCTTGAATTGGGCAGCATATTTTCTATTGTCTTCTGGAGTATTGAGATGAATCCAGTTGGAGGTGCTGCAGACTGTATGTTGTGCTGTGTTTCTACGGTCGATTCGTGTAAGAATAGATGTTTTCTCGGCCTGCAATTGTTAGTCTTTATTTGCTTATGATATTAATCAGCCCTATAAGTGGGAGCTTTATGAAACTACTGCCTGGTAGTCCACTTACTTAGGAGTATTACTTCAATTAAAACCCTTGCCTGCACCTTGTTCACGAACCGAGCCTACTATTTTGAATGGTTCTAATGCACCAACTTTGCGTACTCATTTGAAAAGAAAGATATGAAGTAATGTAGGTCAAGTAGTATTGCTAGAATAAGGATCACATCTCACATAATTATTGTAAAGATGCTGGCTCAATTTCATCTGGACACAAGTTGTGCAATGCAATTTAGAAGTTCCTCACGACCATCTAAAACTTGTCATTTTACTATTTGATCGTTAAATCCCACTCGGTAGAGACCCTTCACTGGTTGTAATTCAAATTTTGGCTTGTTTCCCTTCAATTGCCATGTAATAGTTCTTTTTCTGCATTTTTGTGCATATGGCATTTTTTGTCACACCTTTTTCCTACTTTGTTTACGATTCCTTATGTTCTCTGCAGCAATTTGGCTTTGAAGGATGGCAACTAGATCAGCAAGCATGAAAGGTTTCTTTAAGGAGAAGAAGAACACAAAATCCACTTCCAGTAAGAAGGGCTCCTCCAAAAGATCACCAACTAATGCCTCAACTGTTGGTTCTGATGTGACTCAACCGCCTGCCCTTGTATCCCATGGTTCCCTTGACCTGAAAGGTTTCTCTCTCTCTCTCTCTCTCACACACACACACACACACATACACACTTGATCTATAATGCTACTTTTGTCTTAATGTCATTTGTTCACTAAATAATACTCTACTGGATCCCCTGAAGAAAATCCAGTGATGATTTACAAACTAAAAGTCACTTGGTAGAAAGTTCCTTAAAATGGTGTGAAGGCTGCTTAGGAGGTTCAACAATTTCTTTTTCTGCCCAAGAAGGTTTAGCACTCTTTCTGTTGCACTAAAATGGGCGCTTTATGATTTTGCAGATGATCATGATCAAGCAGAGGAAGTGCTGAGGCAGTTTGACATGAATATGGCTTATGGACCATGTCTGGGAATGACTCGACTGTCTCGCTGGGAGCGTGCTCAGAAACTTGGTTTGAACCCTCCAAAAGAAGTCGAGGTCCTCTTGAAAGGTGGAAGAGTAAGTTCCGAGAGCCTGTGGGACGGACGTGTCTAGAACTATATATTTCACTCTCTGGGATGTACTGCTCCTGTCTGTGATATGTTGTGGACTCTTGAACGGTATCTTCAGTTGCCATCCTTAGTTGTCGGCGCACCTAGCTGTGCTCTTCTGTCTCGAGAAATTCAACGACCAGTTGATTTATATCTGTAGGATCTGGCTCTCTAACTAGTTTTTATGCCAGTTAACTGAATTCTCATGCTTAGAGACGTGTTACATTGGGTTGGCATTAGAGAAAGGAGGATGCAAATTCCATGGAATCAATTCGGGTGAACTCGAGTGCAGTTTTTGTTGTATCGGTCAGTTTCTTATGATCACTAACGTTGTTTCGAATCGACAGCAGTTCATATTAAAATCTCGTGTGATTTTGGACAACTTAAAAGCCGATCAAATAATTTTGTCTTCTCTTTCTTCTACGTGTGAATATTTATTTATATCCTAGTGGGTGATCCCATGATGTGCGGGAATTGTAAGTCCACTCGAAAGACCCAATGCCGAAAAACAAGAAAAAAAACACAAACTTATATTATCTGGAGAAAGATAATTGTATTTTTCAAAGAACCATAAATAGGGAAAAAGTCACTAAAAATCTCAAATTATGATATAAAAAAGACTTTAATTTTTGTCCATGTAGCACGTTTATCGTTTATTAGGGTTCTTGTCAGAAAATACCGTAAAAAATTCTAGGCAGCCGCGTGAACCATGGAATGTAAAGGGTGTATGGCTTCTATGCAACAAAAAGCATGTTTGATATCTAACGTGGTTGAAGAATTACAAATGACGTTTGTGGCTTTATCTCAGTCGCTTCATGTTCAAAACTCCATGGCTGCGTGCTAGAGAGCTCTTTGAAGCTCTATCATGAGCCGTTTGCTTGGTCTCTCTCTCTCTCTTCCCGCTTGGAAACTCCATTGCTCCACAGTCCCTCTCTTGTTGAATCGAAAAATAAATTCGCTCAACTGTTAAGAATTTATTAACGCTTTGTCTCTCTTGAAAATTGTTAGAATAATTAACAGTCATCTAACGGCTTAACATTTTTTTGAACGGTTAGCAACAATCTCACAAATTTTTATATGATATCATAATAAAAGGTCCTAAGTTTTAATTCTTCAAAACCCTATATTATTTATTTATTTATTTATTATGTCTATTCTCAGTACTAGGCTTGGACCCCCACAGTTTGATGAGATCAATCCCTGCCCGACGTCGCCTTCTACCTCGTTTGATCTAGTGAGGGAAGCCCTCGCCCAAGTGAGACTGGCGAGGGTCAACCTTGCCCAAGCTAGATTTGGTAGGCTAGATTCGGAGGGGTAGCTTGGGTCTACTGCAAGTGATGCCGTAAGGGATGGAGATGCTGGCTGGATGGGGTGGTGCTCCGTGCTGCCGCGCCGGCGGCCAAAGAGGACAACCGGATCCATAGAGGAAAGAGGAAGAAGATAAAAATTTATTTTTTATTTCTTGATTTCACCTCAGCTGACACACACGTGTATCTATTATTGAGTCTAAGTTAAATCCAGCACCACGTGCGCGTTGCAATCACTGAAGATTTTCTCGCAGAGACCCCAGAGGGGCTCCATCTAATGCGTGGTTCCCCCTGTTCTGAAGGGTCAGAAATGGATCAGAACGAAGCATCTGTTCCCAACCGTTTCATCAGGAAACCCTAATGTCAAAACCTCAGTCTTCCTTTTCAATGTAGAAAGCACGAAACTCGAAAAGGGAATTAGAATTCTGTCAAAGGAAAAGAAAAAGGAGGAGGAGGAGGAGGAGAAAAAGATAAAGGGAATCGGAAGTTGGTCTTCATTAGCCAAATCTGAACGATAAGATAACAAGTTATTACCGATCATAAACCCAATTGCATCCCCTGTTATAGTCTTATGTTTCTAGAAGTAGACAAAGGTGGGAAGAAAAGATCTAAACTTATGCATGTATAGCATACATATCATATATGTCAATTTTATTCAAAGCATATTTGACACGATCAATCCTCGTTATGGTCTGTCGGAGCCTTTCATCTGACCACTTCCCTTGAACTGCGATGGTAACTTGCCCGCCACGTCGGCACGTTCTTTGGACGGCACACCCTGGCCCTCGTCCGGCGGCAGGACACGAATCAACCCTTGCAGTCCGGCGTCCCTTTGCATCTTGTAATGCGAGTAGTACGGGTACGTTCCGAGCTGCAAAAATTAAAGGCATAACGTCAGTGTTACATACACTTAGTGAATTCATCTAGATAAAGCAGGTGGAGTGTCAACTCAAGAGCTTGGAAGTGACGATTCAGTTTCAAACGAGGGCTCAAGGCTGGCTAACAAGTGATTTTCCTGGCTACAAGGACAATGGCACTTTTGTTGAGAAAAATCTGAACGGAAAATTTGAAGACCGTCAGTCATGAGATCGCTGGTTTATGAGAACGAGAGGAGCAGGGGCGAAGAGGGTCTTGAAGTGGGCCGATCGGAGAGGATGGCGGATGCTGAAACGGAGATTGCAGAGGTGGACTACCCCCACCACCGACTCCGGAGTGCCCGTTACTTCTATCACTTCCCGACCACTAGCAGCTTCAGATGGAAGAAGAAGAAGATCGTAACATCAAGGAGAAAACCGCCATCTCCGGCGTTTGCGGTCAAATATCTCTCTCCACCGACTCTGTCTCACCATCTTGCTGTACCTAGTCCTTCTCTCCCCAGCTAGTCCCACTCCGCCACGCACACCAGCACCCCTCGTACCCAGCCGGGGCAGGCTCGGAGCCCCCGGGTTTTATCGCTGGGTCGTCGATCCCTCCCGCCGCCATCGGGTTTTCGAGCTCCCACACCTGCTACATCACGCTCTCCTCCCGACCCTGAGCTGCCGTCCTCTCTCGCCCGGTCGCCTCCTACCCCCAGAGGCAGGGTCGCTAGGCGAACGCCCTGAGGACCCTCGCGAAGCCAGGGAAGCCCTCGACTCCGGCCTGCATCCCGATGTTTTGGGCGATGTTGGCCCTGACGCCGTCGTCGATGTAGAGCAAACCGAAGTTGGCGCGGTTGGCGAGCCAAAGGGGTCTCTGCTGCTGCCGGGATCCCGTGGGGGCAGCATGTGGGAGGCGACCCACCGCAGCGTGGTCCAGCAAATTCGTATGCAGCGAGGAGGGCGGCCTCCGGGGTGAGGCGTTACTCGTCAGAGACGCCGACGACCCCGGCCTTGGCGACGAGGCGGTTGACGTAGCAGTGGACGAGGAAGGAGAAGGCGGACTCAATGCAAAATGCGCCCGCCATGGTAGTAGACGAGAATATGGAGCTTGCGCAGATGGTGATGTCCTTGGAGAGGACGTTGAACCGCGGGGGTTAGGTAGTCGGTCGGTAGAGGGGATGCGCAGGATCAGGGAAAGGAGGAGGGAAAAGATAGAATGAAAAAATTTAATATGGGAGCTTTTCAAAGTTGATAGAACCCTTCTTTAGATAGTAACTCAACTTTCGAAACTTTTCCAAATTTAGATGAGCTTTGAGCTTAAAAAAATGCTTCAAATCATTCAAACTTCTGTAAAATACATAGGGACTCACCCGATCAACTACAAAGCGAAACGCAAAAGTCTTTCCAGGCGGAATGGGGACCGTTGAACCCCCTCCAATCTGCAACAACCTCAACATCATCAGTTCATGAACCGACCACCTTCATTAATAGACTTCTGATGTCTTTACTACGTACCGGTCGCACGCCATTCCACTGGATCGCGATCTTCTCCTCCGCCAATCCGTTCGTGACCTCGATGATGAGGGAATCTCCTTGATGCGCCAATATGGTTGGGCCGGGGCTTTGTCCATTGATCGTGATGGACAGCTTCGGGTAACCCTTCGGCGGAGTGAACCCGTACTTCACTATCCACTCGTACCGTCGTGCGGTGCTCTCTGACAGAGCAAGGATTGCGAAAATACAGAGCAACGCCGCATATGATCGACTCATCCTTTGATCGGAACGCAGGGAGTATGTGCAGAGATTTGCAGTATGATACCATGGAGGCCGTCGTGGTTATGTACCAATTGGGTGGAGAGAGAGAGAGAGAGAGAGAGAGAGAGAGAGAGAGAGAGAGAGAGAGAGAGAGGCAGAGCCCATTGGGAATCTGTCTTAGTCTTTAATGCATTTTTGTCAGGAAGTGGCTTCCACAATCGCGTTTGGATTCATGCGCCACGAACGAATGGGAGGAGGCCCCAGCATTGCAAATCAAAAGACCCTTCGCCCTGTTCTCTCTTTAGATCAGTCCGACTGTGTCAGTGCGCGCGTATTTCGCTCCATCTGTCCACGCATGATGCCGAAAAGCCAAGCATGGTGACGAGACGAAACCAAGAAAACCACTTCTCGTCGGAAAAGGTGAGTGGAAAGACGAGAATGCCCCTAGGTTTCCTCTTCTTGCGGGGAAGTTGCACCGTTTTCTCCCCCCCCCCCTCCTCCTTCTCCTCTGTTCTCCATGCTAAAAAGGAAAAACAAGACAGAAAAAAAGAAGTCGCGCTAAATAACACACATATAATAGCATACGTCAATATTCAAAAACCATCCATCTTGGAGTTGGATCCCGATTCCGCCAATTTTGACTGAAAATCTGTTGCAAAATCGCCAACTAATATTTCTCACCAAAAGTTCGTTGGCAGCATTCGAACTATGATAAATTGCTAAACTTATATCATGATATTATTCCTCAGAAGGGAAGACCAGGATGCGCTTGAAAAGAGACCTAATGGAAACTTAGTCAGAGCATCACCATAACCACAGATACATCGGATGTCAATTGCGGCCAGTTTTACAAACAAGCATTGAAGTTACCATGAGATATCAGTGGCGGCTTCTGGCAGAAACATACATGCTGAGAAGCTCCCGACAAAGCTGACGAGGATGACTGACCCACAAGAATTTAGTTACTTTAAGAAGGTCACGACACCGGATTCATGTACAGTGGGCAAGAAGATGCTTCCATAATTTCCATCAACCAGGGATTACAAAGAGATTATCAAGCACAGCAATCATCAATATACCTTTCTCCTCTGTATATCGCACCCTGATTTTGCTTCCCTCGAGCATTCTAGAGGCCTCCTTACCAGACTCAGAAGCCCGGAAGAATTCGTGCTTGATGTCCTTTATGCCTGAAACGAATTCTTTTGCCTTGCGGGTAATATACTCAGAAGGGTCCTCTCTTTCAGTGCTTAAGGGTGCGTTTGGTAACCATTCTGGTGGTTGATTTCTCGTTCCCTGACAAGTTTGATGAGTTTGGGACAAGAAACCTTTTTGGCAAATGTCCTTACAATTTTCATTCCCATGATGAAAAAAAAGGTAGGGAATAGGTTTTAGATGGGAAATTTGAACAAAAAAAATTTTGGTTTTCTGTTTCTCGAACGAAAATGCACAATACAAGAGAGAAAACCGATTTCTTCCTCAGTTACCAAACGCGTTTCTTTTCTCAAAAACACATTCGAGAACTATTTCTTAAAAAAACTTGTTCTAAAAAAAACCGTTTGTGGGACGAGAATGATTACCAAACGCACTTTTGTTTGATGTGGTCATTTCTACTTTAGAACTCGAACATCCAAAACCACCCTTTTTCCTGGGAACTTTGGCCCGGATCATTGGCACTATGTTTGCTCCCCACCTGTCTCGCCTCATTAGCTGATCCTTTCTTCGAAACACCTTGCGGATCTCCTTGAGCAATCAATTTACAAGCGTTCACCACCGCTAGACTATGTGTTGGTTTTAATGGGCTTTCAAGCTGCCTAAGATGGGCTAAACCCACCCGGCCCGTTCTAAGAGCCCGGTCCATGTTCCAATAGAAATAACCGCTTGGTGGTTTTTGTCTTCTCATGCTTTTTTGCGGCTCTAGTCTTCTTCAAGAGAGAAGAAGAAATATCGTTATTTTTTCTTTATGTACGAGGGTTTAACAAAGAGGAAGAACAAGGCAAAGAGAAGTATTGCTCGTTCAAGTATTCTCCGACTCATGCTCGTGTTCGGATTTGCAATCCATTCTCACAAGTTCAACATTTAATATGGATACAACATGTATTATTCAATCATGTAATTATGCTTAAGATCAGTGACTCGAGTAAAATTTGTGTTTGGGCTCGATTAGAGAACCTTTCGCCGCAATTTGTTCGTACAACGATCCCGGAGATTTAGCATCTCCCAACACTATGGCCGTCACTTGTAGTGGATATATCACCTGATTTCAACACAATCTTTCGTTTCTGATCTGAGGACTCATTTTGCACCATGAAATACATCAGCTTCACTTGAATTTACCTTTGACTGGTCAAGCTTTTCACCCTGAGACTGCGACCAGTCTCTTAAACTCTCTAAATTAATATCAACTCCACATTGGCCATCAGACCTGAAGCTCTCATTCTCATCGATAGGATCGAAGAATTCCCAAGAGCCACTAGATTCAGGTGGCAGAGGGGGTGGTGGCGGGATCCCAAATGCCATCGTGTCATCATCCAAAGATCTCATACTAGCAAGAGGATTCAAACAGACGGTCATGGAAGTTGAGCCCCCAGATTTCATAATACTCATTCTAATCGTCAGTGGTGAGAGGGGGCTTCCGTTGGGAAACCCGATACATCCACGAGGTGCGAAGGAGATGGGGACGGGTAAGAGGAAGGCTAAGGAGTTTTCTCGATCTCGGTGGCGGAAGTTAAGAGAGATGACTCTATCAATATCTCAGCTTCCGCATATCGCCGCAGAGCTACACCGATGTTTTTAAGAGACTGAATGCAAGACACATGAGCAGCAGCTAGTGCATATCTGGAGATTATGCCTTCGTTAATGAATTTCTTTCTAGCCTTGCACAAACGGAGGGCCTCAATTCTATCAAGGTTCGTGTTTGCGGAGCCCATTTTTCTTCACCGGTCAAAAGCTGCAAGACTCAGCTCCAACTTAGCACAGGCATAAACCACCTATTTTGTAATTTGTAAGTCCAAAGCTCCACTCAAATCGCAAATAAACAAAGACCCACCAACCAATACGCTTCATTCTACCTCAAGCCAAAGAACCCAACAAGAGCAGAACACAGAAAAACAATTCTTCACAGTGCTGAGGCAAACACAGAATAGAACAACCTCAAAACACTCACACCAGTAAACATAATGTAGCTCATTGTACTAGACCACCACAAAAGAAAACTTCCTTCCTCATTTCACTTTAAAAAAAAAGACCCAGATAGTAATAATAGATATTGGAAGAGAAGAAACGGTTCAACCTGCTTTCAGTTCCAAGTATACTCCTTGGCTTCACGCTTCACCAGGGCAAGGAGAGAAGCAGAGGACGAGTAGCTTTCACGCTTCTGAGTAGAAGAAAGAGCAGCATTCGCAAGCAACAAGAGAGGAGTCAGCGATACATAAATCAGAGATCTCTTAAAAGTAAACCTGAAATAGATTGAAAGCGATGAATGGGATGAGCAAAAGCATTCCCCTTTTTCGCTAATGTATCTCTCTCTTTCTCTCTCACCGTTTCCGAAGCAGAGAGGTTTTGCAGGGGGTGGAGCGCATCGGATTAGTGCATTCATTCCAGTTCATTCGATTAGAGCAAATCGAAGAGAACGAAGATTAGGAGGCCCCAGCATTGCAAATGAAAAGACCCTTCTCCCTCTTCCCTCTCTAGACCAGCCTCTGTGTGACTGTGTGGGTGTCTCTCTCTCTAAATCCAACCATGGGGACGAAACCAAGAAAACTTTTTCATCAGTGCAAAGGAAGCAGTGTTCGAGATATGGCCACAAGGAAGTGTGAAGCAGTGCTGGAAACAGAGGAGTCTAAGGCAGAGACTCAGTCTACATCACCAAAGGCAATGGATTCGCAAGATGAAGTACAATGTGAGGAAAAGCAACCTCCAGATAAAGCAACAACTAAAGTACGAATGAGTACTTGTACTGATGCTCCTATTAGTGTATCTCTACGTAGAAGAGAGTATAATGACTCTATGGCAGGTGGTTAGTCCGAGTACTAGCTGTCATTGTTAAAACAGTTATAAAATAGTTAGGTAGTTAGAGTTAGTTTTAGAACAGAATGTTGTATATATACACTGAGCATACTTCACAAGATTGTAAGCTGGAAGAATTTCAGTATTGATATACAAAGATCTTCAGATGAATGAATGAGAAATTCACGAGAGCTCCTTCTCTGTTTTGTCTTCTTCGTATTCAAGGTTTGTTCTCGGTTATCTCTGTGCTTCGATCTATAGACTTCTTTATGGTATCAGAGCCTGTTCTCTGAAGATCTTTGTAGAGAACTGTTCTTTGTTTCATCGTTGTATTGCTATCAATGGCAACACGAACACCAGCATATCCATTTCCTATCCATGTAAACATAG
The DNA here is from genome assembly GCA_019926035.1 of Melaleuca alternifolia. NCBI lineage: Eukaryota > Viridiplantae > Streptophyta > Magnoliopsida > Myrtales > Myrtaceae > Melaleuca > Melaleuca alternifolia. Next base: position 163,202 of record JAGKPW010002167.1, read on the forward strand.
GAAACTTCGTGACTATAAAGCTAGATGAGAACAACTACTTGCTCTGGCAAGCACAATTCCAGCGTTTCTTAAAGAGCCAAGATCTCATTGGTTTTGTCAATGGTGAAATCAGATCACCACCAACGACTGTATATGAAGAAGTTGAAGGAAGAGGAATAGAAACACCAAATGGTGTTTATACAGATTGGATGCGAACCGACCAACTTATCTCATCTTGGATAAGTGGCTCGGTCTCAGAAAATATCTTAGGGCTTATCATTGGCCTTGAAACATCAGCTGAGGTATGGCAAGTGCTTGGTAATCGATTTAGTCAAAAATCTATTGCTCAGGAATTTGAGTTGCGAGGCAAATTACAAGTTTGTAGAAAGAGAGATAGAAGTCTCTCTGAGTATTTGAGAGAGTTTAAAAATCTGTGTGATCAACTTCATGCTATAGGGAAGCCGGTAGATGAGATCACAAGAGTATTTGGTGTATTAGAAGGTTTAGGTCCTGATTATGAGACCTTTAGAACTACAATGTATTGTATAAAACCTCAACCTGAGTATGATGAAGTCATTTCACAACTCGAGAGGTTTGAAGTGAGGTTGCAGAATTATACTTCAACTCGGCACTATGAACACTTAGCCTATTATGGGCAGAAAACTGGTGATTATATGACACAAGTGAATCCTCCTGAGTATGCTTTTGTTAGTCAAAGAGGTAATAATCACTTCTTTAGAGGAGGAAGAGGTGGAAGGTTTTTCAACAGAGGCCGAGTGGTTGGTAGAGGTCAGAATGTTAATACTGGCAATACTGGAAGGGGGCATAGTACTAGAATGCCTCATCAGAATGGTGAAGAAGTAATATCTCAAAATACTTCTAATCTGAACCATGGGTTTAAGCCATATGCTACTTCGTCACAGCCATATAATGATGTCAAGAGTTATCCAAACTCTGAAGGTAGGCATTCACAGAATGCAAGATTAGGTGAAGTAACAAGAATAATATGTCAGATTTGTAAGCGTCCAGGACATGAGGCCTTGAAGTGTTGGTATCGGTTTGATAATTCCTATCAAACTGAGGAGATTCCCACTGCCCTGGCTGCAATACATCTGGAGAATCCAGCTGGAAGTGACTGGTATCCAGACACAGGTGCAACTGCACACATGACTTCAAACACAGGTATTGTTCATCATCTCACTTCTTATCATGGTCCTGATAAAATTATGATTGGTGATGGTTCATTACTTCCAATTATGTCTTCTGGCACGTCTATTCTGCATACTGACATTGGTAGCTTACCATTACGTGATGTTCTGATTGTTCCTGAAATCAAGAAGAACTTGCTATCAGTTTCTAAGTTGACTGAGGATTATCCATGTGCCTTTATTTTTGATAAGCTTGGTGTATATGTTAAGGATCTTCAGAACAGCTCTATTGTGAAAATTGGGACGAAGGCAGGAGGCTTATATCGAGTGAACCAGAAACTTTCAACAGCTCTCTTCACACAAAGACATAAGCTGGTGGACACAACTACTTGGCACCAAAGATTAGCACATACAAACTTCAATGTGCTTAAAGTCTTGCAAAGACAGAATCTTATTCAGTGTTCATCACAAATAATACCTACAGTGTGTCGAAGTTGTTCACTTGCAAAAAGTACCAAATTGTCATTTCCTTTGTCCACAACACATACTAGTTTTCCTCTTGAGAAGGTGCATTGTGATATTTGGGGTCCAGCTCCAGTTAGTTCTGTTCAACATTTCAAATACTATGTTGTATTCATTGACGATTACACTCGGTTTAGTTGGCTTTATCCTCTGAAATACAAGTCTGAGTTTCATGATGTGTTTCTCCTTTATCAACGATGTGTTGAGACTCAGTTTGAACGAAAAGTAAAGATTTTTCAGAGTGATGGGGGTGGTGAATTTTCAAGTCTAAAATTCCAGAAACACTTACAAGATAATGGAATAATTCATCATATGTCTTGCCCACACACCCCTGAACAGAATGGCATGGCTGAGCGTAAACATAGACATATTATTGAGCTGGGACTTTCTATGATGTATCATGCTTGTCTACCCTTAATATACTGGGTTGATGCCTTTCTTACTGCCAACTATATCATCAATCGTCTTCCTTCAACAGCTCTAAAGTCAGCAAGTCCATATAGCAAATTTTTTGGACAACATCCAAACTATGAGTTTCTTAAAGTCTTTGTCTCGGTCTTCTACGGAGGCTGAGTATCGTGCGTTGGCATCTACCACAGCAGAACTCACCTGGATATCATTTGTGTTGCGAGACATTGGTGTTTCTATATCTGCTCCTACACTTCTGTTTTGTGATAATAAGTCCTCTATTGCTCTTACTTCTAATCCGGTTTTCCATGCTCGCACGAAGCACATTGATATAGATTATCATTTTGTCCGAGAGAAGGTGGCTTTAGGCATGTTACGTCTTCGGTTTGTTCCCAGTTCTGCCCAACTCGCTGACATTTTTACCAAACCTTTATCCCGTCTCTCTCATTTTACTCTCCGACGCAAACTGGGTTTAAGCATATTACAACCCAGTTTGAGGGGGGATGTTCGAGATATGGCCACAAGGAAGTGTGAAGCAGTGCTGGAAACAGAGGAGTCTAAGGCAGAGACTCAGTCTACATCACCAAAGGCAATGGATTCGCAAGATGAAGTACAATGTGAGGAAAAGCAACCTCCAGATAAAGCAACAACTAAAGTACGAATGAGTACTTGTACTGATGCTCCTATTAGTGTATCTCTACGTAGAAGAGAGTATAATGACTCTATGGCAGGTGGTTAGTCCGAGTACTAGCTGTCATTGTTAAAAACAGTTATAAAAATAGTTAGGCAGTTAGAGTTAGCTTTAGAACAGAATGTTGTATATATACACTGCGTATACTTCACAATATTGTAAGCTGGAAGAATTTCAGTATTGATATACAAAGATCTTTAGATGAATGAATGAGAAATTCACGAGAGCTCCTTCTCTGTTTTGTCTTCTTCGTATTCAAGGTTTGTTCTCGGTTATCTCTGTGCTTCGATATATAGACTTCTTTAAGCAGAGTGTCAATGAGGACTTAGAGGAGGCAGGTTTCGTTGGAAAAGGTGAAAGGCGAGAATGCCAACTTCCCATGACCTCCGAGGCCAGCTTCCCCACCTTCTCTGACACCTTCTTCAAACACCACAACCATGACCATATAAAAATGAGACTCCTTATGGCAATGGATCGCCCGGGTTGTCCGCGATGGATCTTAGGGTGCTCCACCCGTAAGGATGGACCGACACCGTGTTCTTAGGATCATCGTCAATGTTGAATTTTCCCAGTCCCATAACCGACGGCCCAATACTCAACGACCGAAAAAGTGGCTGTGGAAGTGCCTCGATTGAGTCTATTGACACTTTAATTTTTTGGTTTTTTCTTTAAAAAAAAAGAAAAATAAAAGGAAATAGAAAAGAAAAAAGAAAAAATAGAATCGAAATCTAGATAATAGAGTTCGGGTCGGATCTGGGCTAGCTTGTTTTGTGGAATGGAGGCCGGGCTAAATCGAGGCTGGCAATGAATTTGGCCAATTTTGGCTTTGGGCCGAGCTTTGTGAGAATTTGGTGTTGGGCCAAATTTGGTAAAATTGAAACGGGCTTTAGGCTCAATCCAATTGCTGACCCAACCTGGACCAACAGGGTCTGGGTCAGCCAGCTGGACTGGGTTTCCCTGAACCGGTCCGCAATCCATTTTCGGAATATAATAATATTAAAAATTCAATAAAAATTTAGAAAATATTTTTAAATTTGTATATATATATATATATATGAATAATATATATGTATAATAACTTATGGTTGCACAAGAAGTAAATCATTTTTCCGTGCTTTCACTTAATTTTTAGCCAACCTCAATATGCTAATGGCGATTCATTAAATAAGTTTCTATTTGTAGTAATTTGATGAAAACTTCCAATATTGCGCAAGATATGGGCTCGAGGGAGCCCATATTTGTAATGGATGACCCAGACCAGATTATGATTAAATGGTATGTTGGAGCCATTATTTAGAAATGTCGATTTGGATCTCCTTATGACTTATACATCTATCTATTTCCTTTACAAACAGCCCCTCAATGGGTAGGTCACAACAAAGTCTTGCTATTGTTATTAGAGGCCTAATTCCTTAAACTCCCGAACTTTAGGTTTTGTCTCAAAAAGAAAGTAGCATTTGTCATATGATCCAATTGATAAATTTCAATGTACAAGCCTTTGCAAATGTTGTATATAAAAAGCACATCGATTTTAATTGTATAAGAAAAGAAAATGAATTAATATCTCAAAATATAAAAAGATGAAGAGAGCATTGATTGACCTTATTTGGTACAAGTGGTTATTCTTATGTGCTTAGCAAGTGGAAACTCATTTAATAATTGACTTACATCTAGATTGCCGTTTACGATTTCTCTCAGTATCTTGTGTCAATGACAATGCAATTCAATAATACAAAAACTCATCATCAAAGAATCTTAAATCTTCACGATTTCCATAAAAAAAAAGATGAACGAAGACGTATCTTTATCCACAACCATAATCTTGAAAATGATGATCCGTGCAGAAATATGAGAAGTGAAGAAATCACTTTTTTCTCTTTAACCCATTTTAGTCTTAACGTTTTTTATTTGATGGATGATATAATACTTTTTTTGTTATTATGGGAGGTGCCGTGACTTACCCAATCTCAAAGGGCCACCTTAAGAGAGAGGGAAAATATGTTTAGAGGTATTACTCATAAGGAAATTTGAATTAGCATCTATAAATTTATATTATTTGTCCGACTCATATTGGGTTACTTTACTACTCGTTCTTTATTATTAAACTTGAAGTGCTAGTTTTGTATCATTTTTTGTGTTGTAATTCATTTTCTCAATTGAGTTATCAAGTTTTTCTTAGATCATAATAAACATAAAAACATCACATGAACACCTAGCGGATGAGAACATTAGGACTCATTATTAGATAAAAAAAGATTGTCTGTGACACCTAGTTGACAAATAATCAAGTTAGGTACCGAAAGGGAATTAATTGAATAATTAAAATTCCAATGTTGCGCAGGAAGTAGGGTAATCTTCCATGCCTCAATTAGTCTTTAGCCAATTTCAATAGACTAATGGTGACTCCTTATTAGGTCGAATATTATAGACTAAATCAAACTAGAAATTGAAAATCCCAATCTTGCGCAAAGTAAGGGCTTGGAAGAACCCGTGCCAATTGGAGATCATAGGTTCAACTCGACAAGACCTCTAATTTTCTAACAAAAACCATATGTAAATATTTAATATTTTCAATTTGTTACAAATAAACGCAATTCGTTGAAGAAAAGAAATATTATAATAAATGTCATACAAAATTTCAGTGACTTCATTGAACAAATTAAAAGTTCAAAGATAACATTGAATATTTACTAATAATTTAGGAACAACATTGGAAAAAAAATTTCAAAATTCAAAGATGGTATTGTGCATTAAACTAAAAGTTAGGAATTATTTGTGTCATTTTCTTTGATTTAAAATGAGAGAGATGACGCAGAAACGAGAATCCATAGCTAATGAAAGTTCATCTAAAGAGAATTTGAAATCTCTCTCCGCCTCACCTTTGAAATCTCTTTCTCTCCCCCCCTCCCCATTCTCTCTCTTCCAGTCCCTATCTTCCCTCTTCCCCAACACACACGAAGAATTCAGAATTTTCTCATATCCAACCCAATTTTGAAATGTTCTCGTTTCTCTCTTTTCCCAGACAAAGGATTAACGCTTTTTGAAATCAAAGTTCAGTAAACAAATTGAGCAGGGCCTTGAGCTTAGGGTATAAGTATCAATTCTGGGATAAAAAGCAATTTTCATTTGGTCGGTATGGAATGTGCATAGTTTCGTCCAGTGAATATCAATTTTGGAAAAAGAAAAAAAAGAAACAAAGGGCAAAAAGCTAGTTAATTAAAGATACTCCCGGTGAACATTAATGACTTCGGTTGCCCGTGCTATAGGTAGTGGGATGTACGACAAATTTCTTTGTACAGAACCACCAATTAACATATGCATGAGATATGGCAGGTTCTTACATTTCATCAAAAGCCAGCCTTTCATTCATTGACTGATACTCTCGGGTTGGTGCATGTCCAAGCTCTCAACCTCACAATCAGTTGAAAAAGAATGGTTCGCACGATCCCCGTATTAAAATCAGATAGGAATGGAATGGAATGATTAATGCATGGAAATAGCTCTGACAGTACACCTTGTTGAATGTCTCAACCTATTGCACCAACCAAACAAAGCAATATGCATTTAGGAAGGAATCCACCAGGATTGAAGCTCTTTGAAGCTCTATCGTCCACACGAATGAGTCGTTTGCTTGGTCTTTTACTTCTTTCTCTTCCCGCTTGAAAACTCCATTGCTCCGTAGTCCCTCTCTTGTTGAATCGCAAAAACACATTTGCCCAAATGTTAAGAATTTATTCGCGCCTTATCTCTCGAATGTTATTAGAATAATTAAATATTAAATCATATCGTAACCTAACAGTTTAATTTTTTTTTGGGACATTTGATAATAGTCCCATAAAATCTCACATGATTTTAAAATGAGGTTTTGAATTTGAATCCTTCAAAACTCTATGTGTTTCCCTAATTTAATATGTCCACCCTTAGTACTGGGCTTGGAGACCTACAAATCTGAGAAACAAGTTCTATTGTTGCTCCTTACGGGAGGTGATGGTTTGTTGATTTTGTGCAATATATTATGGATTGATGAGCTAGTGCATCGGCATTTGAAATGGTTATTTGTAATGGGCCTAATGGTCATTTGACCGTGAGACCTGTTGAGTTTTATGGGTTGTGGATTCTGCTTGGTCTGCTTAGGATGCGTATAGTAACGTTTTTATTCCATAAAATTATTTCTTTTCTATTTATGTTCTCGAGAACAAGAAGTTTTTTTTACTTCTTATTTCTGTATCAAAACTATTTACGAGCTAACTTTCTATTCTGGGGAACATAAAAATAAGTTGACGTTGCCAAAAGAATTTCTATTTTTTTTTGTTCCAAGCAATAAAAAATAGAAATTGGGAAAAATAGAAAAGTCACCATGCAGGCTCTTAGTGCTTCACTTAATTTCTAGAGTTCCCAATAGAGCAACCTGCTTTGCTATGCATTGTGTTGTGCGTCGTTGAATTTGAAGTTTTTGTCAAGAGTGATGTGTGTATTTGCTAGAATTTGATTAGTTTGCTTGTATCTGATGAGCAATTCTACATTCTCCGGCTAGAAAATAAGCTATAGCACAACAAGATACAAGAGGAAGCATCTCAACTTGAAGCAAAGAAGGAGATTTTTTGAGAGGCATAGTTGTATTGTTAGGATAGATGCGCGCGGTACTACTATTGAAATTGGACAAGAAAAAGGAGACATTTGTCACCTTAGATTGGCAATGATGATGTTTTTGGTTTGGCTTAAAGCCTTTAAAACAACGTGAAGAATTTTGATTAAAGGATTTGGTGAATTGTAAAGATTGTATGCTAAATTATAAATGAAAAGTAGCTTAATCCCATGTGGATAATCCCAAAGAGGCACGGTCAAGTAAGAAGTTTGTAAGCATTATCTACGATTATTGTTGGTGAGTGATGCTGTTCTTTCGCAACGCTTTATCATTTATAGTCCTACTCATCGTTAGGTTCAATTTTTGAATCTAGAGAAAGGTCTTGTCAGTCTGAATTCTATGCGGATGAATTTGATCAAAGACTAATAGGGAAAGTTGGTTCTTACCATTAGAATTGTGTGATCTCAAGTGAGATAAATATGGCAGATGAATTTAATGAGACAGCTACGCTGAAGCATGATCCATTCTGATTTTGTTTGAGAATGTGGATTACCTGTTGGTTTAGAAAAGGTTCCACTAAAAGCCCGACTGCTCAAGGCTACATGGATCCTCCATATAAGCTACTTATCTATACACGCAAAATGCATAGAGCATAGCGTGAGCTTTTTCTAGAAAGCGGTCCAATCCTGATGAGTGGTTCCATAGGAAATTGGAACTAGACCCGATCCTTTGGGAACCGCCTTGAATCAATAGGTTCGGTCTGGTTTGGGTAGTTTCCGATTCTTTTGCACACCCTTATCCCAAGCTCTGAACTGATTGCAATGTGGTGTCATTCTGAATCGTATTGCTGGGTAGATCCTTGGGTTGGATCCACTTTGGATGGTTTGGGAAGTAATTGAGCACAGCTAGCTCGGGAGGGGTTGTGGTAGCGGCGTTCTTGCTGATAATATTGGTCGTGATCCAGTAATTTCTCGATGGGTCTTGATTGGCTTTGATCAAGATGGAGAATGTCTCGCTCGAATACATGAACAGGTTTTGGACCACAAATGGCTCTACATGTGCCGTTCACTTCAACTATGGTAGGGTTGTGACCCTGAAAATTAACAAAATAAGGCCCTATACTTCATTTCCAAATCAATATCCAAAATTTCTTCAATCTAATGGTCTTTAAAAATAAGGATAATGACACATATGGCCCCTGAACTTTGGCCAAAGTGCAATCTGATCCATAAACTTTCAATTTGACATAAATTATCTTTAAATTTTAGTCCAATGTGTAATCCGATTCCTAACATTTAATTTGTTCAAAATAATCTATAAAATTTTGGTACATATTTAAACTAGTCTCTGAACTATTTGAAAATGTTCAATATGATTGTTGAACTTAAGAAATAATGGAAAGGATCATACCGAACATTGTCAAATAATCTAAGGACTAGTTTGAATATTTACCAAAAGTAGAAAGATCATATTAAATAAATTGAGAGTTCTCGGATCGGATTTCAGATTTGGCTATATAAAATATAGGGACAATTTATGTCAAATTAAAAATTAAGAGATTAGATTACACATTGACTACCGTTCATAAATTATTTGTGCTATTTTTATAATCAATACAAATTTGGGGCTAAAAAAGCGCCCGATTCAAGAAAGTGCAGATTGATTTTAAGAATGGGCACACCTAATTGATTAGCCCAAGAGAATCCAAATCTGAGTCAGAGAGTGGAACGGAAACAAGCGGCGGAAGAGAAAGCATTACGTGCCCTATTTGATCACTTGGGGCACATGGGCACACACAAGCAGACAACCCGACCAACATCAACGACGCAGCAGAAATGGGTGATCACTACGTGTAAGCTTTCGAGGCACGCAGTCCAGAAAAGACAACCGGAGGGGCTCCATCTAATGCGTGGCTCCCCCTGTTCTGATGGGCGGGAAATGGATCATAATGAAGATCCGTCGTTAACAACTGTTTCATCAGGAAACCCTAATGTCAAAACCCTAGTCTTCCTTCTCATGTAGAAACGGGCATGGGAGATCAGAAAGCACGAAACTCGCACATGGAATTAAAAATTCTGTCAAAGGGAAAACAAAAGGAGGAGAGAAAGATGATGGAATCATAAGTTGTCTTCATTAGCCAAATCTGAATAATAAAACATCAAATTATTCCCGATCGTAAACCCAATGCCATCGCCTCTTCTAGTCTCATGTTTCTAGAAGTAGACAATGGAGGGGAGGACCAATTGGAAACAACCGCAAAACATTGAACAAATCGACGGAAATATGCTCTCGAAAACTTGCGTGAATCCAAACAACGTTTGGATAAAAAAAAGAAAATTATCATATACAAAAGAGTTTGAGTTGAGCGGGTCTTGAGAGTCTCCTCCTGCATCAACCCATCTTTCATGTCTCGAAGAGTCACGTTTGATAGTATCTACGTCTCAAATTTTGCACACATCCATCTCGCGTATAGAAATAAGTGTACGCATAATTCTGTTGCGGCAAATACCATAAAAGACCCTAAACATTATATCTTAATATTCTTTTATGTCATCAAAAGTTCTAAACATGCCTTATATGGATAATCACCTCCAATGTTTTTTTTTTTTTTTCATTACGAAACAATCTAAACTTATACATGTATAATATAGATATCATCTATTTCAGTTATATTTGAGGCATATATTGCTGCTTAGTTTGGAATTTTTTGCCATAGAATCAATCTTCGTCATGGTCCATCAGAGCCTTCTATCTGACCACTTCCCTTGAGCTGCGTCGGCAACTTGCCCATCTCGTCGGCACCTTCTTTGAACGGTACGCCCTGGCCCTCGTCCGGCGGCAGGACACGAATCGACCCTTGCAGTCCGGCGTCACTTTGCATCTTGTAGTGCGAGTAGTACGGGTACGTTCCGAGCTGCAATAATCAAAGGCATGACGTCAGTGTTCATGCACGTAGTGAATTTCATCTAGATAAAAGAAGGTGGGAGTGTCAACTCAAGAAATTGAAGTGACGATTCAGTTTCAAATGAGGGCTCAAGGCTGGCCAACGAGCGATTTTACTGGGTACGAGGACAATGGCACTTCCGTTGAGAAAATTCTAAACGCAAAATTTGAAGACCGTCAGTCATGATAAATTCGGGGAATAGCCGGGGAGATCGCTGGTTTATGAGAACGAGAGGAGGGTGGACGATGGAGAGAACAGGGGCGATGAGGGTCTTGAAGTGGGCCGATCGGAGAGGATGGCGGATATGCTGAAATGGAGATTGGAGAGCAGGACTACCCTCACCACCGACTCCGGAGTGCCCGTTACCTCTATCACTCCCCAACCCCTCGCAGCTTCAGATAGATGAGGAAGAAGCGGAAGAAGAAGATCGTGACATCAATGAGAAAACCGCCATCTCCGCCGTCTGCGGAGAGATGACCCATCCATGGGTGCGGCAACAGTTAATTACCTCTCTCCACCAACTCTGTCTCACCTTCTTGCTGTACCTAATCCTTCTCTCCCTCAGCTCGTCCCACTCCGCCACGCACACCAGCACCCTCTCTTACCCAGCCGGAGCAGGCTCGGAGGCCCCGGGATTTATCGCTGGGTCATCGATCCTTCCCGCGGCCATCGGGTTTCCGAGCTCCCACACCTGCTACTTCGCATTCTCCTCCCCACCCTGAACCGCCGTCCTCTCTCCCCTGGTCGCCTCCTACCCCCAGAGGCAGGGCGGCGAGGCGAACGCCCCGAGGACCCTCGCGAAGCCAGGGAAGCCCTCTGGCGCCAGCCTGCATCACGCCGTTTTGGGCGATGTTGGCCCAGAGCCAACCGAAGTTGGCGCGGTCGGCGAGCCAAGGGGTCACTGCTGCTGCCGTGGATCCCGTGGGGGCAGCATGTGGGAGGAGACCCACCGCAGCGTGGTCCAGCAATCGTATGCAGCGAGGAGGGCGGCATCCGGGGTGAGGCGTTACTCGACAGAGACGGCAACGACCCCGGCCTTGGCGACAGGGCGGTTGACGTAGCAGTGGACGAGGAAGGAGAAGGCGGACGCAACGCAAAATGCGCCCAACATGGTAGTAGACGAGAATCGGGAGCTTGCGTAGATGGTGATGTCCTTGGAGAGGACGTTGAACCACGGGTGGTAGAGGGAAGCACAGGAGCAGGGAAAGGAAGAGGGAAAGATTGAATGAAAAAATTTAATTTTGGGAGCTTTTCTTAAGTTGATAGAACCCTTCTTTAGATAGCAACTCAATTTTAGATTGAGCTAAAAAAAACGCTTCAAATCATTCATGATCTCTGTAAAATACATGGGACTCACCCGGTCGACCACAAATCGAAACGCAAAAGTCTTTCCAGGCGGAATGGGACCTGTTACACCCCCTCCAATCTGCAACAACCTCAACATCATCAGCTCATGAACCGACCACTTTCATTAGCATACTTTTGACGTCTTTGCTACCTACCGGTCGCACGCCATTCCACTGGATCGCGATGTTCTCCTCCGCCAAGCCGTTGGTGACCTCGATGCTGAGGGCATCTCCTTGATGCGCCGATATGGTTGGGCCGGGGCTTTGTCCGTTGATCATGATGGACTGCTTCGGGTAACCCTTCGGTGGAGTGAACCCGTACTTCACTATCCACTCGTACCGTCGTGCTGTGCTCTCTGCCAAAGCAAGGTTTGTGAGAATAAAAAACAGCAGTGCAAATGATCGACTCATCTTTTGATCGGATTGCATGGAGTTTGTGCAGAGATTTGTGATATGATATTAACGACGGAGGCCGTCGTGGGTATTTATCATGGGATGTGAGAGAGAGACGAGGTGCGATGAGAATCCGATACGTTTGTCGGGAAGTGGCGTCGCTGAGCGCATGGGATGCAGGAAATTATTGGGTGGGACCGGCTCGCGACGGCGCGCGCAGTCAGAAAGAATTTCCCACGCCCCCCTCTCCGTTCGCTGCTCCGTCGCTCGCTCGCTCTCTCTCTCTCTCTCTCTCTCTCTCTCTCCATCCTTCAAGACCACTCTGCTCTCTCTTCCTTTTCCGTATGCCCTATCTCTCCAACCCGACTGCACGATCCTCTCCCTGCTCCGCCTCCAATCCGAGCCTTCTCGTTGACCGGCGATCGGGTCGGGCACAGCTCAAAGAGAGACAGAGCAGGTTATCGAAGGAAGACAGACAGCTAACGGAGCAGCGAACGGAGAGGGAGGCGTGGGAAATTCAAACTTCTTGACAGGGTGGGACCGGCTCGCCACGAGAAGTTACTGGACTGACTCACCAATGACGTGTGAAAAGTCAGTCCCACCCAATAATTTCAGCAAATCGAAGGGCACGAAAATTTAGGAGGCTTGGCATTGCATAAGAAAAGACCCTTCTCCCTCTTCTCTCTCTAGACCAGTCTCTGTCTCTGCGTTTGTGTCTCTCTCTCTAAATCCGATTCTGGGGACAAAGGAAGAGAACTCTTCTCCCTCCTCTCTCTAGACCAGTTCTCTCTCTCTCTCTCTCTCTCTCTCTCTAAATCCAAACATGGGGACAAAACCAGGAGAACCTTTTCATCGGCGCAAAGGAAAACGGAGCGAATGTGTCCGCGAGGACATAAAGGACAGCCCTTCCTCCTTCCTTTTGTCTCCATGCTATAAAGGAAAAGCAAGGAGGAAAAGGACGTCGCACAAAATAATAAACATATAACAGTATACATGAATATTCAAGAAATATCCAACTTGCAGTCGGAAATATCGGATTCCGATCAATTTTGACTAAATATCTTTAAGATGGATGTTAACCATCCTTTCAGTGTTGTTGTGGAAAATTTTAATTGCAATTTAATAATACGATACTGTTTTTAATTTCTTTTCTTTTCTTTTTCCTTCTTCTAGTTCTGTTTTTCTGTTTTCTTACTATTAAGTATCAATGTGGGGGCAAAGCCAACATTGGAGGAGGGCCCACGGGCCTCACCTAACTGTGAGATTTTATTTATATATTATATATTTCTTTCTATTTTAGAATATATATATATATATATATATATATAGAGAGAGATAGAATGAGAGCCCTTGCATGTGGCCGGTCGCCCCCTATTGGCCTTTAACCAAAAAAAAAAACAAGTAAAGAAGGAAGAAATAAAAGAAATAAAAAATTGAATAAACATTAAAATGTTATTAAAAGTATATAAGTTATCGCCAGTCCCGTCAAGTAGGATGACTCACATTCGTGTTAGTAATTTATGGTCAAAATTGATCGGATGGATCAATTGACAAAATATGAAATTGTCTAGAATTCAATTACCACACAAGATTTAGGAATGAGTTGACGAAAACACAATAAATTTAAAACTTTTTAGATAATTTTTTCCCATCCACTTCCTCCTTCATTGAGGCTAAGGCCATTCCATCTTAATGCTTAGTTACCTAATAAGAAACTTCATTACGATCTCTTGAAGCCTTTTGACTCCACACATCCCTTGACCCCTGAAGCCAACTTCCTCACCTTCTTGACACCTCCTTCAAACACCGCACCCATGGCCATATAGAAATGAGACTCCATATGGCAATGGAACGCTCAAACACCCGGGTTGTCCGCGATGGATCTCAGGGCACTCCACTCGTAAGGATGGACCGGCACCGTGTTCTTCATAATCGGATTCGTCAAATCGTGTACTTTTTTGGGTCATTGTCAATGTTCGAATTTTCCTGAGTCTTCTTCATGATCGGGTTTGCCAAATTGCATACCTTTTTTCGGGTCATTGTCAATGTTGAATTTTCCCAAGTCTTCTTCATGATCAAGTTCGCCAAATTGTGTATCTTTTTTGGAGTCATTGTCAATGTTGAACTTCAGGTCATAGTCAATGTTGAATTTTCCCAAGTCTTCTTCATGATCAGGTTCGCCAAATTGTGTACCTTTTTTGGGGTCATTATCAATGTTGAATTTTCCCAAGTCTTCTTCATGATCGAGTTCACCAAATTTTCAATTGAAATATTTCCTTGAAATTGGGTCATTGTCAATGTTGAATTTTCCCAAGTTTTCTTCATGATTGGGTTCGCCAAATTGTGTACCTTTTTTGGGTCATTGTCAATGGTGAATTTTCCCAATTCTTATACCCAACGATCCAATACTCAACGACCCAAAAAGTGGCCGTGGAGGTGCCTTGGTTGAGTCTATTGACACTTCCATTTGTTGGTTTTTCCCTAAAAAAGAAAATAAACGAAAAAGGAAATAAAAAAGAAAATCGAAATCTGGATAATGGAGTTCGAGTCGGATCTGATAGACAGATCTGGGCCAGCTTGTTTTTGGAATGGAGCTCGAACTGAATCAAGGCTGTAATTGAATTGGGCTAGTTTTTGTAAGAATTGCTTCTAGGCTGAGTTTTGTGAGAATTCTGTGTTGGGCCAAATTTTGGCAAAATTTTACTGGGCTTTAGGCTAGGGTTCAATTGCTAACCTAGCCCGGACCAATAGGGTCTGAGTCAGCCACTAGGATTGGGTTTCCTTCACTTGATCCAAAGTAGGGCTGAGCATGTTGAATTGCCCAACCCGGGAACCGCTTGGACCGGATCGGACTGAACCAGTTGGGTTGGTCCAGTTCTTCGGAGCTGTGGTCAGGTCCACGATTCCTAAAAATGGAACCAATTCCTAGGCAGTTTGGTTTCTGGGAGGGCGTGACCGGACTGGATCGATTAAACTTGAATGTGAGGAATAAGTGACAGATGATTCTTGCACTGCAATCCTTCACTGTTGCTCTTTGTTGGACAATTCAGAGAAGAGGCAAAGTATATCAATACATAACTAGGCCGAATCTTTTCAAAGGTGAATATATATCATTTGGTTTGTTGGCACTATTTTATCTGCATGAACTGATTCTTCTAGGAGAATTTCCATGTGTATCACCTCACTAAAAAATCATCTCATTATAATATGCCATAAATCCATGATCTTGTTTGGCAATACCTGCACATACATTTTTTTTTGTTGTCGTTAATCATTGAAAGGACGATGCATTTGGGAAAAGCTGCTAATTAACTTGCTTATGTTACCACTTTATTAGATAAATTTGTATTCCAGCTTTATGTTGACTTTTCTTTGTTGCCACTAAAAATAAGGTAATGCATCTGATTAGTTTAAAATTGATCTTTTTATACTATAATTGGATTTGAGATTCATCTCTACTAGTATAACTAAAGTGTTACAAATTGACATTTGTCTATTGATACGGATACGTCCACAAGACAGCAGTTGTTCATGCAGTCAATTTCCATGGTATAGTCGCTTGGGAAATGCTTTCGAAGAGACAATGCAGTAGATAAACTTCACAAAGAATGTTATTCAGAAACTGGAAAGAACAAACTCATAAAATTTTAAGTGTCTCAGACATATCTTCATCAGCGCCTCAAATATGAGTTGTTTATCTGCATGTCATGAAGTGATTGAATGAACTTCTTGACCAACAAGTCAGCGCTTCCACTACAAAAAAACCTGATTTTAGCTACGGATTTTGCGACGAGAAAAACGGAAAAAGTCGTCGCTAAAATGATCTGCGACGACATTCGTGACGAACTAAACTTCGTTGCTAATGGTTCGTCGCTAATTTTTTGCCACGCTGATTAATTGTATCGTCGCTATATAGCGACGAAACAGTAGCTCGTCGCGTAATTCGTCGCTAAGAGGTCGTCACAAAATTTGTCGCCAATTAGTGACAAACTGTTTGTCGTCGCCAATGTCGTAGCTAATTATCTACGATTTATTCCGTCACTAAAGCTATCGCTAAAACGTTCGTCACAAACTTCGTTGCTAATTTGCGACAAATATTTTTCGTCGCAAATCTCGTCGCCAACCCAGTTTCATTAAGTTGTGCAAGGATCGACATCGCAAAATAGCGACGGACAAGAATACATTATTGTCGCTAATTAGCGACTATTGTTTGGAATTTGCGTCGCTGTTTAGCGACGGTACCCGTTTTTCTGTCCCTGATTTAGCGATGAACATTGACTTAAGTCGCTAATTAGCGACGATTTTTACTTATATCCGTCGCTAATTAACTACGGCTATGCCTAACCGTCGCTAAATAGCGACGATTCAGTCATGTTGTCGCTAATTTTGCGATAGACGTTATATAGTCCATCGCGGATTAGCTACGGTACTGTGTATGTCCGTCTCTATTTGGCGACGGCGTATGTTGTATCGTCGCTATTTAGCGACGACACTTTGTTTGTTCGTCACAAATTAGCGACGTACGTTTTAAGTTCGTCGCTATGCGTAATTTGCTGGTTAGCCTATTTCTAATTACCTCAAGTTCAATGTACGTCCATTACTTATTTCGCATATTTGGTTCGTGTAGTGGTCCACTGAATCACTTAAATTGTTCGCAGTCAAATAATTGTTGACACAAAATTTAATACCAACAACATATCATACATCAATGTATTGTCATGAACAATGAACAACATATAGCGAAGAAATTGCAGCTCAACATAATGCATTGTATTAGTGAAGTCTATAAAGGTGTCTTCATAAGTTAGTACACTAAATAAAATCGAAAATAATTATCCACCATATCAAATAGAAAATGAAAAAATTACAACCGCACATCAAGACAAAACCCGGAGACAATGATTAACAACAGCCATATCTGCAACCATGCTCCAATTTCCTCAATCGAACTATAAGCCCACAGCTCTCCGGTGTATCTGTAACGAAAATGGGGTAAGTACATATATGGGGGTACCTTGCCAACATCCTGATATTGTTAGAAGCAATTTAAACATTAAATTTGCCATTGGCATCACCCATGTTCAGCATGTCTTAGAAACCGGCCGTCACGAGGAAAAGTACATTACAATATTTTTCACAACAATACCTAACCAGTCACAACATTCAATATATATCTTATGGCATAATTGCAATGTAATTACTCTATATGTATGAGTTAATCATCATGGACAAGCTATAAAAACATGTAAACGATAACAAATTCATATATAGCTAGGTTGATACCTGGGGAAGTCATCAGCATTTGCCTTATTACGACCCTCAACTTCATCAATATGGAAGGGTTTACTATTCCCAAACATGCAAATAAAAAAAATTGCATTAGGTTACAATTATGTAATATCATTTAATGGGAATACAAGCTTCAATCAAACAGAAGCTTCTTCGGGGGAATACAAGCTCATAACATTGCAGAAAACAGCCATCCCATCTCTTTTCAACTCATTGTAACTGAAATCATAAGAACAATCCACAGGACCAGCAACTTGCATACATCACAAATACATTAATTAGTATTATACCTCATCGCTGTCGACTCTCTGATGTCGCGAGCCCATCTCCTGATTCATTTTCTGCACCAGTCATCTCTTCATCATCGTCCTCATTATGGTCGGGATTAGTCGGGGGTCCATCAAGATCGTCATCTACCTCAATATCCAGGTGTTGCAATATCCGAGCCATTTTCCTCTCAAGATTGATTATTTTTCTATCTTTTTTATCAAGCTCATCTTGCATGCGTTTCATTTTTCTCTCCATTTCCACAACAGGCTGACTCCTCCTTGAACCAGAAGATACACTGGATGATGACGATGCAGCAAACTTTCTGGTGCATTCCCTAGACAATGAGCCCATGCCAAAAACTCGCCCTCGTCTTACCCCACCCGATGCTTCGACCCATAAAGCTGCCTCATCAACGGACCCAACAGACGTCCCAACACCATCACCATCACCACCAGTAGGCATAATCCCCGCAGTAAGCTCGTTAAATTTTTCCTTCAACAGCAACATAAGATGATTGTTAAATAAATTTACTTAACTATGGCATACCATCAATATAGGACAGTTCATCCAATTTTACATCAACTCTAATTTCGGTAAGTTAACATACCTTAACAGCAGTACATCGACTGTTAACGTACGTCTTATCTTTTTTCATAAAGACCTGTTCAAATGTCTGTGAATATGTTGGTTCCCTCCCCAATTCTTTCGCCTACAGAATTTGAACGACATCAATCAGATATTGCATGTGCATTAAATCCTTTAATGCTGTAAAATACTTACCATTCTTCGACTGTGCTCCCCGATGTTAATCGATCCCCCAGCATAGGTGGATGATCCTTCACTTGAACTCGCGACTCGATTTAGCTTATTCATTTCACTCGCTTGCCTATGCTCATCAGTCTCCCAAACACTCATCATCTCCATCCACACCTCACTTGAAATCCAAGCCGGCTTGGCTTTGCTTGTCTTCGCTTTATTCATCACATTTCTCATGTGATCACCGGCTTTCTTGTTGAAAATTCTTCTAATTTCAATCTCATCTAAGTCTGCCCATCTAAAATGCCTCTGTAAACAATCAGAAAACATAGCCACTCATATTAACCCCATTTGTGACTAGCATATGTGTAATGAAGTCTCAACATTACTTACCCGGAACTCCCTCCACCACAAGTTTCTTACGTCTTCGGGAGCACTGCTATACGTAGTATATGGCCCCCTCCAATGATCGTTGATTATTTTATTAAGAGCCCTCACAACCGATGTAGCATCTGTGAAGCTACAGAAAAAGATTACTCAAATTAGCTACTTGACATTCCTTATATAAAAACATTCAGTAATTTCGGTTGACTAGTAATTATAAATTACTTACGAATATCCATATGGTGCAATCAACTTCCTCCCATCTAAAGGGTCAACCTCGACTCCCTCATTGTTGCTTTGTTCCGCTGTGGTAGGTGTTCCTATAGTTGGCCCTTCTGTTCGCCTTTGATATACCTGCCCGGACATATTGTGTAAAGGATCGAACTCCATGGGAGTACTTTCTGGTGGTTGAGTTTCTGAGGAGAAAGCGCCACTGCGAACATGCTGTCCAACTTGTTGGTCATCTCGTACAGGGGTAATGGCTTCTGCGGGGGAAGTCCAAAGCGTTGGGGACGGACCCGACACGGAGGGAGGTGATGGGGATGGCGATTCAGCTATTCTAGCTCCACCACCACGTCGAATTCCACGACCACGACGAATACCTCCTCTGGAATACTGTCAAATCAAAAGGTTATTACATATATGTATTAAGTAAAAACAAGCTGAGTTTTTCAATGCAATATATTGTTTTCCTCATCAAGTAAAAAAAGTGCAACCGACATTACCGTCGCGGCTTTTTTATTAGGAAAACCTATGAAAAGTGAACTGGATATCCCCTTCAGGGAGCCTAGAGGCCTTGGTCCGAGTAGATGAAGTGCATGAAGACGAAGTGCTATTGGATTCTGATATGGCTGCTAAACAACTCTTATCTGCTTATTCGTCAGTATGCTTAGTCTTTCTTGTCCTTTCTAGTTTGCCTGAATCTATCTTCCCTCCATCTCAATGGAGTTCATAGTGCTCTACTACTATCACTATGGATATAGCATAGGTCAGAAGCCTATTGGATCGACAGATTAACTTCATAAAGACTGAGACATAGTTTGGCACACTTTAGGAGAAATAAATGATTTCTTTTCCACACCCGAATAAGCACCAGGGTTATCTTTTCCTAATGTTGAAATACTACACCAAGGTCCCCAGAATGCAGAATCTACTAAGCTCTAATAGCTGCCCTGGCGCTTGCTCTCTAGGCAGCTAAGTTTCAGCCAAAAGTGTATGATAAACAGGTAACCTTAAGGGAGTGGCGGCAACGATTAGTATTTCCATAGGGGTAACATAATGACTAGTGACAAATTATACTTACCATGTTCATATATGATCAATATTGGTTGTGGATGTTCTTTGTCTCTATAAGCTGCATAATATAAATCAAACAGATTAATAGAATGATACATCATACAACTACACTTACATCATATATCGGCCATCTAATCTATTACAAACGAATTAGATCCCCCCCAAATAAGAATAAATGATCTTCAGTTTTTGAGACGAAACTTCTGGCTATACTCATTCGCAATAAGCCAAACAATTGCACCCTGTGATGCCTATTTATTCGGTGCACGCAAGATGTCATGCATTGAACAGACGATCTCTAGTGCACAGACTTGATTACATAGATACTACCCATAAATACCCTGCAGATTGGACAATCCGGTTAAATACAAGACTTGCATGAGTTCGTCCCAAGGATTAGTTTGCGCATTTCGTGAAATTTGAACAGACGAGTAGCAAACATACAATATATGGGTCACCTTCAAGAGCAATAGCAAAATAGAAGGGGGAAGAGTCGAAGGCTCACCTTCGAACCGGCAGATACAGGAAGAGATCGTGAGGGAGAGGTTGATCGAGAGGGAGGCACACCGGTTGATCGAGAGGGAGAGAGGTTGATCGACAGGGACGAAGAGGGGTTGATCGAGAGGGAGATCGTGACTGAATGGGATGCGAGTAAGTCGATATTAAGTCGGAATTTACCGACGGAGAAAGTTTTATCGTCGCTAATTAGCGACGACCAACCGCATGTCGTCGCTAATTTGAGACGACAAAACCCTAAGCCGTCACTAATTAGTGACCACAAACCCTACTCCGTTGCAAATTTGCGACGACAAAACCCTAGGCCGTCACTACTTAGCGACAACAACCATGCTTCGTCGCTAATTTGCGACGACAAAACCCTAGGCCGTCACAAGTTAGCGACAACAAATCCCTCCGTCACTAATTTGCGACGACAAAACCCTAGGCCGTCACTACTTAGCGACAACAAACACCTCCGTCACTAATTAGCGACAACACATCTGGCCGTCGCTAATTTGCGACATCAAAAACCTTTGTCACTAACTAGCGACAACAAATCTCTCCGTCGCTAATTAGCGACGACTAAACACTACGCCGTCACTAACTAGCGACAATAAATCCCTCCGTCGCTAATTAGCGACGACAAAACACTAGGCCGTCACTACTTAGCGACAATAAATCGCTCCGTTGCTAATTAGCGACGACAAAAACAAGGCCGTCACTACTTAGCGACAACAAATCCCTCCGTCGCGAATTTGCGACGACAAAACCTAGGCCTCATCCGTCACTAATATGCGACGACCAGCCTCATCCGTCCCTAATTACATTTAGCGACGATACAACATTGTCTGTCACTAATTACATTTAGCGACGGAAAACCTGTAGGTGTCACTAATTAGTGACGAAGCCGTTGTCCGTCACCAATTAGCGACGAAGAATCCCTAGTCCGTCACAATTTAGCGACGAAAAATCCATGCCCGTTACAATTTAGCGACGACACTAATTGTCACCGTCGCTAATTAGCTACAATACAGCATCAATTCCGTCGCCAAATTAGTGACGGCCATGTCTATCCGTCGCTAATATGCTGGATAATTTAAATTATAAAATAATATGAGCAAATTAAATCCTGTTAAAACTTCACAAAATTGTCATGGCAAATACTTAAGTTTTTCAATAATAACAACACTAATTAAAAAAAATAGTACCCAAATTAACAACATTGTATCAAAAATCTTCATCTTCTTCTTGGCCTCCCGAATCACGTACGTCTTCATCTATCGAATCAGATTCGTTACAGTCATCGGTGAAATCATCTTCGTCTTCATCGGTCAAATCATTTCCGTCTTCATAATCATCTTCGTCTTCATCGGTCAAATCATTTCCGTCTTCATAATCATCTTCGTGATCCGAATCACTTTCTAAATGTGCTCCGCAAATTTCAGTTGCATCAACATCTATCATTGCTCCACATGGATCTCGTAAACTTGAAATGGTATATTCCTCAGTGTCATGGGTGTTACCAACTTCCTCTTGCTGATATGCCGTGTCCTTCCAATGTTCTTCGATTTTTCTTCGAGCTTTGATTTTACATACAGCCGACCAATCAGCTTTGTCTCGTTTCAAACTAGGGTATGATGCATAATATACTTGAATTGCTTGTTGTGCTAAGACAAATGGTTCATACTTCATATATTTTTTCTTGTGATTTATTTCAACCAAATTATACTTCTGATGCACCCTCATTCCTTTGACGGGGTCGAACCACGTGCACTTAAATAACACAATGCCTAATGATGTCCAGGGTACTCAATCTCTAAGATTTCATCCAACAAGCCATAAAAATCAGTGCTCAAACTAGAATCATCATCTGATTGCACACACAGACCACTATTCATTGTTGTTTTTCCCATTCCGTAGTCTTGAGTATGAAAATTATAGCCGTTAATGAAATATGCTGGCCAACAACGTACTCTGGATTTTGGACCACTGGCCAGATGATATAGAACATCATGCTCTGGAACTTGATCCCTATTAATATCAACCTAATTGATGATGATAAATGCAAAGTCAATCATAATATACAGACCAGTGGTCAACTGTTAGTAATTTGAAAAACGTGGCAACCCTAGCTCAACAGATAACTTACATATGATTTGAACCATGATGCAAAATATTGATTTATCACAAAATCAATATCATTTGGCGGTAGTCCGGCAATTGAACTTTGGAAAATCCTGTTGTGCAGAAACATATATATACACGTTAGCCAAAAAATTACTTAAGTCAACAATATATGGATAAATAGTTTATTTATTTATTTTTGGCATGTGCACTTACTCGAAATATGGATCAACGTCTGGACAATTCAATAAAATGTATGTATGCGCTGCATGCCATTCTTCGCCAGTTAAGTAACGATACCGGCTTACGCCGCTTGGTCGACTGAGATAATTGAAAATAGAGAATGACTTTCTATTGGGATCAAAGGAGCCCCCATCGTTTCGTCCGGCTCTCCTCCTTTTGCACCGCACGTGTGGCTCAAAATAATATGATGCAAATGTAGTCACTTCTTCAACAATATATGCATTACAAATTGAAGCTTCCACGCATGCCTTGTTCTTTATTTTCTTCTTCAAATGAAATAATAACCTAGTAAAAATTAATGAAGGAAATAGTCAGAACATAATAAATAATAATTACTTAAAGTAAGTTTGCAAATGAAGTAAACAAAAAAAATCATTTCACCTCTCAAATGGGTACATCCATCGATATTGTACGGGACCAGCAACTTTGGCCTCATAAGGCAAGTGAATTAAAAGATGCTCCATTGAATCAAAAAATGAAGGAGGAAATATCCTTTCTAAGTTGCAAAGGATAATTGGAATATCTCTCTCAAGCTTCTCCATGTGTGATGCTTTTAAGATTGTCGAGCAAATATCACGTAAGAAATTACTTAAGTTTGTAATGGCGCCCCAAACAAAGTGTGGTAGAATTTCCTTCGTCGCTATGGGGAGCAGTCGCTCCATCAATATGTGACAATCATGACTCTTCAAACCCGTAAGTTTACATTCATTCATATCGACACACCTTCCGATATTTGAAGCATATCCATCAGGGAAGCGCACAGATTTCAACCATTTACAAATAACACGTCTCTGCTCCTTATTCATAGTATAAACAGCTTCGGTTTTGGTCCCCTGCTACAAGCATCAACATGTAGTGTTGGCCGATTACAAATATCTCTCATGTCTTTCCTTGCATTCAAGTTGTCTTTTGTTTTTCCAGTAACATCCATTACCGTATTGATGACATTATCAAAAACATTTTTCTCTATGTGCATGACATCAAGATTATGATGAATAAGATGGGACTTCCAATATGGTAGATCCCAAAATATACTGCGTTTAGTCCACTTATGCGTACTTCCATATGCATAGGTTGTGCCATGGGGGTTTTCGACAACAGTTGGAAAGTATTGCACTCGTTCCCAAATTTCATCACCGGTCAACCTCAATGGTGGATGTGTTACATCGATTCTATTTTGTACGAACTCTTTCTTATTCCTTCTGAATGTATGATTTATAGGCAAAAATTGTCTGTGACAATCAAAGTAGCTCGCCTTCTTACCATGTTTCAATCTGAAGGACTTTGATCTCTCCATACATATTGGACATCCTAAAAGCCCAGCTGTACTCCACCCAGATAACATTTCATACGCTGGGAAGTCATTTATCGTCCAAAGAAGGGCAGCTTTCATTACAAATCTTTGATCCTTACAAACATCATACGTCAGGATACCTTCATTCCATAGTAATTGTAACTCTTCTATCAATGGTTGCATATAAATGTCTATCAACTTTTTCGGGTTTTGTGGACCAGGCACGATCAATGTCAAAAACATGTAAGGTGTCTTCATGCACATACCAGGTGGAAGATTGTACGGAGTTAATATAATTGGCCAACATGAATAACTTTTCCCTGTTTTTCCAAATGGAGCAAATCCATCGGCACATAGACCTAGCCTGATGTTGCGAGGCTCCATCGCGAACTCGGGGTATGTTTTATCAAAATGCTTCCATGCGGCTGCATCGGAAGGATGAGACATTATATCTTCTTCTGGTTGATGATTTGCATGCTAAGTCATGTGTTCAGCAGTGACTGATGACGCATAAAGCCTTTGCAACCTAGGGATTATTGGCAAATGAAACAATTGCTTGCATGGTCTTCGCTTCTGATGACGACCAGCCCTCCTGTTAACCTTGTACCTAGATTCATTGCAAAATTTGCAATACTCTAAATTTTCATCTTCTCTCCAATATAACATACAACCGCTGCTACATACATCAATCCTCACAAATGGAAGACCTAAGTTATGTACTAGCTTCTTCATATCATAAAAATCACTAGGTATGATGTTATCACGAGGTAATGTCTCCCGCATTAATTCAATAAATGAGTTGAAACAATTCTCAGACACATTATGCTCTGCCTTTATATTTAACATTCTTACCGTCACAGATAACTTAGTGTGGTTATCACAACCAGCCCATAAAGGTTCATCAGCTGTGCTCAACACTTCTTGAAATTGATTACAAACATTATCATCAAATCCTCTTCCTCTCTGGTCATGCAAGTGTGCGACATGACTCGAACCCCCTTCTTCATGTGTAGGAGTATAACTAGAACTCGCGTGGTTAGATTCCCAGACGTAATTCTGATTAGCTGCATTCATAACCATCCTCTGGTATGGATTCAATTGGTGATCATAGGTACATTTTCCCCTGCTCGGAAACTGGTCACTTATTTCATCAAGTTCATCGAATATAAATGGTTCACCATGGCAAGTCCAATTATAGTAGTTTGGAGTAAAACCGAATCTACAAAGGTGCTCACCAACTTTATTTACTGGAAAAAATTTTCCATTACTGCACTTTCTACATGGACATCTTAACATATTTCCATCCATAAACTCAACGTTGCTACTAGCAAAGTCCAAAAACAGTTTCACCCCGGCACGATATTCCTCGGTCAATCCAGCTCGATTAGGTAAGTTTTTATTATACATCCAAGATCTCTCTCTTTGCATTATATCTGTATGAAAATTAATATATAATGAAATAGTATACTAAAAATGAAACTCATAGTGACATATATATATATATATATGTATGTTTTATGATGTGATCAAATGAAAACACAAAGTAAAATAATAATAAATTAATTCTTACAATTTAATTTGTCATCAAAACAAAATTACTGTTAATTTTTTTATATTTTCTACCGTTTTATCAACTACTCAAATGCCATGCAAGCCGAACTAGCTAGATTATGCAAATCTCTAACTAGGAGAGGAACTCGACGCCTCGGCCGCCGATAGAAATGGTGAGTGGCCTGCCATATGGGGGAGATCAAACGAAATCGAGCACAAATTAAACATCGCAGCTCAACATCACCGTTGGCAAAACGATTGAACCCACAAAATCGAATACCATGAACAAGCAAAATGCAGAAATAATCTTAGGTAGCTAGTGTACGTACGTAGGGAAAAACTAGTAGCTAAGAAGCAATTAAAAGAGAAATGCACATACCTTCTTCGTTTGGGTTTTTGGGTAGCAGCGGAGGAAGAAAGGGAGCTGTCGGGAGATACAAAACTGCATCTGATCGCGAGTTGTTAGGGTTATATCAGGGATTTAGCGACGAACGTAGCGACAAATTATTTAACCGTAGCAAATTATCGACGGTATTTGCGACGACATTCCAATCCCCGTAGCAAAGTAGCGACGCATTTTGCGACGAAACATTAATTGGTCGCTGATTTGCGACTTTTTTCGCGACGGAAAGTTTTTCCATTGGAAAATGGAGACGGAATTTGTAGCAGTCGCAAAAGATGTCGCTAATTAGCGACGTGTTGGCATTTTCGTTGCAAATTAGCGACTGTATTAGTCACGGACAGTAACCGTTGTCACAAATTAGCGACGACCTCCATTAGTTGTCGCTAATTAGCTACGTCGTATTAATAGTAGCAAATCCCGTAGCGCTTTAGCGATGACCTTGTGTCGTCGTAGCTAAATGGCGACGAATTTTGTGACGAATAATTTAGTTTGTCGCTAAAGTGCGACGTTGTATGTGTTCTCGTCGCAAAGTTCGTCAGAAATAGCGACGGACTGAATGTCGTCGATATTAGTGACGAATTTGTTCGCTTCGTCACAAATTAGCGACGAAGATCCCTAAATTTGTCGCTAAGTCGCGACGGGTTATATACCGTCGCTAATTAACCGTAGCAAAAATCAGGTTTTTTTGTAGTGTTCGACTATCTATTGGTGCTCTTGTTGCTTGCCCAGGGAAAATTTGATCGTTTAACTACTATCCATTGTCAAAACTTGACATATCGCCCCCTATTTGTACAAGAAATTAGATTAAGGAGCATCCTATGAAATTTTTTGTTTGAATTGTCACTGTGTCAATTTTTGTTTGAATTTTTCTCGGTCCTATTGGACCGCTCGAGAACCGAATCGGACTGGTTGATCTCGTCCGGTCCGGTCCAGTCCTAGGATTAGTCGGTCCGGTACCCGGTCCAAAAAAATCGGGGACCGATTCCTTGTTCCAGGAGGGAATCGGACCGCTCGGAAAACTGATCACCTCTGATCCGAAGTCCATTTTCAGAACATAGCAATATTAAAATTTTTAAAAATTCAATAAAAATCCAGAATATAAATTTTTTATGTAAAATTGAAAAACATTTATGAAAGTGGCCACACTTGATTTCATTAAACTATTAGCACCGATGCTAGTGTTGAATCAATTTTATCTTTTCCCTTTCAAATGAACATTTTTAGTTTGGCCTAAAAATGTGAAATTTTTTAAAACCCAATTGAATAAACTCTTAAAGCTTTACAATAGGTAGAATTGAGCAACTTGGACCGCTCGAACCGACGAGAACTGGTCGCGAACCGGAATTGATTGGAAGTGTCAGTCCGGTTCTCGGTTCTCAAAAGTGGAACTTGTGTTCAGGCGGTCCGGTTCTCAGTTCCTAGGAAGGCCGAACTAGACCAGTTAAATTTTTCATATTTTATTAAAAATAAAGATGTAAAAAAGTCAAAAGAATTCAATTTAATTTTCTCAATAAAGATGGGTCCGGCTCGATCTGGTCCAAGACTTAGGCAGATTGGTCCGCGTGTCTAGAGACTGGGGATTGGTCCCATCAGTTTTGTTCCTGATTCCGGGAAGGAATTAGACCGCCCTGGATCATGCATACTCCTAACAATAGGGGTTTGTTTTGTGTTGTTTTCTTTTTAGAGACAATGCTAGGTCGTTAACTATGCAATCTCATTTCGATTATACTTTATTGCACATTTGCATTATACTGATTGTTAATTTTCTTTCTAGCATGGTTAGGAATTTGATAAAAACACTATATGATCACTTAGCGGATAAGTCTCATAGTTGATAAAAAGATTGCATGAAAACATTCTAGTTAAAAAGATAATCAAGCCTAGGTATCAAAAATGCGTTAGTTCTTCAATACCTAGTGTAATAAAACCCTCTTTCCTTAACTTCTAGTTACGTAAAAAGTGAAGTATTTTTCTTGTGCTTTTACTTGATTTGTAGCCAACCGCAATAGGTTAGTGATGAACCATTAAATAAGTTTCAACTTGTAGTAATTCAATGAAAATTTCCAATGGCATGTAAGGTATGGGCTCGAGAGAACCCTTATTGGGAATGGATGAGTTAGATCGGCTTACGATTAAACTACAATGTGCTCGAGCGTCCTTTAGAAACGTCGATTTGGGTCTCCTCAAAGTCTCGCCGTTGTTATTGGAGGCCTAATTTCCTAAAATTCTGAATTTAGGTTTAGTCTCAATTATATCCCAAATTTTTTTCTTAGAAAAAACCTTGTACTTTTGTTGTAGTCCCAAATTTACCTCGAATGTCTAAAAAACCCTACAGTTTAGGTTCAATCTTGAATTTGCTTAAACAAATTTTCTTTTGTCTAAGAGAAAAATCATCAATATGTACATAGTCCCAAATTTTCCTACATTAGCCTTACTTTCATCCAAAAATTGTCATTAGTCGTCCTTAATTTTTATATCTTAGAATAGTTTCATAAAATTTATAGATAATTTTTCATTTTACTTTGCTGACGTGGATTTGCTATCCATGATCAAATGCCACTTCAAGTTGGAACTAGATCAAATGAGTATATTTGAGAATAGATTGAAAGTCAGTGATTTTTTTAAACAAAACAAAATTCACAACAAAGTTGGGATTATACCTCAAGTTTGGGGTTTTTTATGAGACAAAAAAAAGTTTATGATAGATTTGGAACTGAACCTAAAGTTAAGAATTTTTCACGAGATAAAAAAATTCGAGGTAAAATTTGGATTATACCTAAAGTTGAGGACTTTTTAGGGAACTAGGCTTTTTTTTTTTGAAATAGTGCTTGCATTTTGCAACATGATGTCCACAACAAAGTTAAACTTTAGTCTATACATAGTGATGCTAGAGGTGAAATTGGGTGCTGTTTGAAACGCGGTTGACATCAAAGTCCCTGAAGTCGTATAGTTAGTCGGTTATAGTGATCAAACACTTGTCCTATAGGGCAATCATATACGATGTGTGTGGGAGCATGAATGAACACGAAGGTACCCTTGGTGGGCTTTAATCACAAGGCTTTAAGCCAATCATGGCTCGATGTCGTACCGAATCGGGTTCGGGTAGTAATTGAAGATGTCAAAACGATGGGGATCGTGGTCATGGCATTTTGGCGAACAATCTTGGTCGTGATCCAATAGTTTATTGAAGGTTTTTTTATCAACTTTGTTCAAGGGTCAAGACCGAGTATCTCTTGCTCAAGTAGATAACAGATTTTGTGCCACAATCGGCTCTACATAGCGCCTGTCTGCTTCAACTATAGTCATGTTGTGAGCCTACAAAAGAAAGTAGCATTTGTCATATGATCCAATTGGTAAATTTCAATGTGGAAGCCTTTGCAAATGTTGTACATAAAAAAGCACGTTCATTTTAATTGTATAAGAAAAGAAAATGAATTAATATCTCCCAATGTGAAGGGTGCGGAGAACATTGGTTGACCTTATTTGGTACAAGTGTATATATTCTTATATGCTTAGCAAGTGGAAACTCTTTTAATAATTGACCTACATCTAGATTGCCGTTTAGACTTCTCCTAGTATCTAGCGTCAATGATAATGTAATGCAATAACACGGCAATTCAATAATATCACAGAAGCTTAGATTATCATGATTTTCACAATAAGATGAATGAAGAAGTATCTTTATCCACAATAATAATCTTGAAATGATGATGATTTTAGAAAGAAGAAATTTAATTTCTTTCCTAAACCTATTTTATCTGATGTATGATATGATACTTTTTTGTTGTTATGGGTGGCGCTGTGACCTACCCAATCTCGAGGGGGCCATCCTAAGAGAGAGAAAAATAAGTTTAGAAGTATTGCTCATAAGAAAATTCAAACTAGTATTCCTTTGTCTGACTCATATTGGGTCACTTTACTGCACTTCATCTTTTACTCAGTTCTTTATCATTATACTTGAAGTGCTCGTGTTGTATATTTTTTGCGTTGTGATTCATTTTCTCAATTGAGTGGTTAGTTTTTTTTTTGGATCATAATAAACATGAAACATCGCATGGACACTTAGCGAACGAGAACTTTACAATTCGTAATTAGATAAATTAGATCGCACGTGACACTTAGTTGACATATAATCGAGTTATTGTACCGGAAGGGCATTAATAGAATCAAATCTGGGATAAAAAGCAATTTTCATTTGTTTGGTATTGAATGTGCAGAGTTTCGTCCCGTGAATATCAATTCTGAAAAAAGAAAAAGAAAAAAAGAAATCAAGGGCAAAAAGCTGGTTAATTGAAGAAATTCCCGGGGAACATTAATGACTTCATTTGCCCGTGCTATAGGTAGTGGGACGTATGAAAAATTTCTTTGTACAAAGCCACCAATTAACATATGCATGAGATAGGGCAGGTTCTTACATTTCATCAAAAGCAAGCCTTTCATTCAGTGACTGATACTCTCGGGTGAGGGTCTAGTTGATTTTCTCCTTCTTTTAGGGAGGTTGGTGTATGTCCAAGCTCTCAACTCACAATCAGTTGAAAAAGAATGACTCGCATGATACCCAGATTAGAATGAGATAGGGATGGAATGGAATGATTAATGCATGGAAATAGCTCCGAGAGTACCTGCGGCCCAGTTGAATGTCTCAACCTATTGCACCAACCAAACAAAGCAATAGGTATTTAGGAAGGAACCCACCAGGATTGAAATAGTCGTTCCTTCTTTTGAACGATTATCTTAGTTCAATACAAAAAATCTTGAGAGTTCTCTAGCCACGGGCCCAAAGCCCGGCCCAAAACCGAAAGCATGAGGCAGGATGGATGACCCTGCTTCATCCCCTCTCCCCTCTCGTCTGGTATGTCTATTTTCCCGACTCGATAAAGCTGAAGCTCAATTCTAAATGAAGTTATGCAGGGACTCGAGTCCGCAAAACCTAAAATCGTGGCCTAAGACTCTGCCAGTGCCGGAGGCTGGGTGAAACTTTCTCCCAATTCTCAAGTAACCAACTACAACCTATGGTTTAGTCCTGAACTAAACCAGCAATTAGCTGAGTTATCCATTCTGAACTTCAAGGATCCATCAGAGTAATAACAAGCTCATATGCACATACTGCCTGCTACTACTCAACAATTGACATGCTCCCCATGTCCAGAGTCCAGTGGCTCATGCGAAGGTAGGTCTATAGGTCGTGAGCACTGAATAAATTTGGCTGCTTTAGTGGCAGCACTAAAAGCCAGATCACCAGTTCATATTGAACAGAACCTACATTCGAAACACAATCCAAGGTTACAATTTAACCCTCAAAATGACAAATTATTTCAGCTGCTCTACGAATGCGTGGTCTTACCTGTTAACTGGAAACCAAACTCCACAAAATTACTCAAATTTGTCCTGAAAAAGCTGCCACAGAACATGCATCATTGTTATTGCTGTATTACTAGGAACGGTCTGATAATTCTAGTACAACATGCTCGGTGGCTGAAGTGGCTGAAAACTAGGAGGTGCAGGGGGTTGTTGAGTCAAGGGCATGGGTTGTTCAAAGGGAAAAGGTTGCTGAGGCAAAGGCATTGATGGTTTCTGTGCCATGGGTAATGACTGCTGACTCAAAGCACCATTGCACTTAACACGTGGCGGTGGGGCTGGTCCAGGTGACATGGATGGGAAACTAACTTAACCGTAGGAGACTGGCTCTGAAGTAAATCCGGATTTTGAGCCGCTGAGATTTGCTGGTTAACAATGACAGATTGGTATAACTGGTTTGAGCGAGCAGTATGTGCCCGAGATGGCATAAGAGCACTAGGATCTAATACAGGTGATATTTTGTCTAATTTATTGGAGCTCTTCGTATGCCCAGCGCTACTTGCCTCTTTCAGCAGCAAAGGTAGACAAAACTGAACTCATAATCAGTTCTGAGGAGAGCTAGAAGCTGCGACCTTGTCTGCAACATCAGCTGCAACAGCTGCAGCCATCCTCCTGGCCGTTTGTCCCCCCTTCACGTGTATGTCAAGGCCTTGAATAGCAGAGGTGGATGATTTGAATACATTGTCTTCATCCATTAGCTGTTTCCTCATACTTTCAGTTTCTTCCGCCTGTGCTTATGCTACCCAATTTTAATGAGACATCTTACAGTTACTAATCCTGAAGAAGCATCAATAAAATATCCAAGCAAAAACCAGACAAAAGTTCTAGCGTAGTTAAATATCAAGATGACAGTAAAAATTCAATATAGACCTGTGAGCTCGCAAAGAATTGATGATAAGCTAAAATAAGAAAATGCATACCTGCATTTGAGTGCGAACATTCTCAAGCTGAAATCCCCCCAAAAAAATGGAGGGAAGAAAAGATCAAACTGATAAGCACCTGAGAGACCAGATCTGCAATGTACACATGCCGATTTAGCAATAATTATTTGTGCGACATGGCAAAGAGCAGAATAATAATGATTCCAATGGAACACCTGTTCATCTAGTGCTTCTTTTGACAGAGATACAGGTAATACTCTATTGCTTCAACTGATTTGAGTTTTCTCGATGCATTGCCTTAAGGTGTTTATTCACGCCCTATCTCTCGAAAATTGTTAGAATAATTATATATTAAATCATGTCAATGTCTAAAAGCTTAAACTTTTTTTGAGAAGTGGATAATGATCTCGCAAAGTCTTATATGGTATCAAAACTAGAAGTCTTGATTTTGAATCCTTCAAAACCCTATTTGTTTTTCTAATAATATGTCTAACCTTAGCACTAGGCTTGGACGGCTACCGATATGAGAAACAGGTTCTATTGTTGCTCCTTATAGGAGGTTATCGTTTGTTGATTTTTTTTTGCTATATATTATGGATTGATAAGCTAGTGCATTGTGGTTTGAAATGGTTGTTTGTAATGAGCCTAATGGCCATTTGACTGTGAGACCCGTTGAGTGCTATGTGTTGAGGATTCTGCTTGGTCAGCTTAGTGTTTCACTTAATTTCTAGTGTTCCCAATAGATCAACCTGCTTTGCTATGCATTGTGTTGTGCGTTGTTGAATGCGAAGTTTTTGTCAATAGTGATGTGTGCATTTGCTAGAATTTGATTAGTTTGCTTGTATTGGTCGGGTTGATAATTGTCATCTTTTCAAATGGATTGATCCTAAACCCTCACTGAATGACAGGAAGGTGATTTGTCGGTTGATCAATGACAACAAAGCCTTAGTAAATAGAATTGAAAATATGGAAAGTCAGTTAAAAAGTATCTAATGAGGAATTCTACATACTCCAGCTAGAAAAGTGGAAGCAATAGAACAACAAGATACTGGAGGAAGCATGTCAACTCGAAGCAAAGAAGAAGATTTATTTGAAAGGCATAGTTGTATTGCTAGGATTGACGTGCACAATGCTACTGCTAAAATTGGACAAGAAAAGGCAACATTCGCCGCCTTAGATTGGTAGTGATGATGTATTTGGTTTGGCTTTTGGATAAAGCTTTTGGAAAACGTAAAGAACTTTGGATTAAAAGAATTTGGTGAAATGTCAAAACTGTTTGGTAAATTATAAATTGAAGGTAGCTTAATCCCATGTGGATAATCCTAGAGAGGCACGATCAAGTAAGAAGTTTGTAAGCATTATTTACAATTATTGTCGGCAAGTGCTGCTGTTCTTTCGCAACGCTATATCATTTATATTCCTACTCATCATTAGGTTTAGTTTTCGAACCCAGAGAAAGGTCCTATTAGTCATCGATTCTACGCGGATGAATCTGATCAGAGAGTAGTAGGGAAAGCTCGTTCTTAACATTAGAATTGTGTGATCTCTAGTGAGATAAATATGGCAGATGAATTTATGAGACGGCTGCGCTAGGACATGATCCATTTTGGTTTGCTTGAGAGTGTAGATTACCTATTGGTTTTGAAAAGGCTCCACTAAAAGCCCGACTGCTCAAGGCTCCATGAATCCTCCATATAAGCTACTTATATATACACGCAAAATGCATAGAGCAGAGCATGAGCTTTTGCCAGAAACCAGTCTGATCCAGACGAGTGGTTCTAATTTGAAATTGGAAACTTGACCCGTTCCCATGAGAGCCGACTTGAATCGATTTTTTCGGGCCGATGTGGGTAGTTTCTAGTTTTTTTGCACACCCTTATCCCAAGCTCTGAACCGATTGCGGTGTGGTGTCATTCCGAATTGTATCGGCGGGTGGATCCGTGGGTTGGACCCACTTTAGATAGTTTGGGAAGTGATTGAGCACAGCTAGCTTGGGAGGGGTTGTGGCAGTGGCATTCTTGTCAAAAATGCTGGCCGTGATCCACTAATTTCTCGACAGGTCTTGATTGGATTTGATCAAGAAGGAGAATGGCTCACACGAATAGATGAACAGGTTGCGGACCACAAATGGTTCTACATGATGCCCGTTTGCTTCAACTACGGTAGGCTTGTGACCTTGAAAATCAACAAAATAAGGCCCTATACTTCATCTTCCAAATCAATCTCCAAATTTTTTTTCAATGTAATGATCTTTAAAAATAGGGATAATGACACAAATGGACTGAATTTTGGCCAAACGTGCAATCTGATCCATGAACTTTTAATTTGATGTAAATAATCTTTAAATTTTAGTCCAATGTGTAATTTAGTCCCCAAACATCTAACTTGATCAAAATAATCTATGAACTTTTGGTACATGTTTAAACTGCTCATCTAAATCGAGGAAGGTCCGAGAAAATCGTTTTGTTACGTGACAGGATGAAAAAAAGCAAGTTTGATTTTTAAAAGGAGAATTGTAGGATTTGGAGAAGGCTTTTTCCCGGAAAGATTATAGTGCAACCATCACTATCATCGTGGCTTAAAAGTAGAGGTGATAAAATGGGTCAAAGACCCATATTTTAACTCATAGTGGATTATATGTGTCATAAATATGTTAGTTTAAAATGTTAAATGGGTTTTAAATGAGTCACTTAATAACTTAATTGGTCTTAAATAGGTTATAAATGTTAAATGAGTTTTAAATAGGTCATAAATGAGTTACCTAATTAAATTTAATTATTATTAACAAATCATTTTAAAAGTTATTAACAAGTTATTTAAATACTATGAAAATTTTGGTTATTCTAGTTATTTTTAAAATATGGAAAACATTTTCCATCTTCTTTCTTCACTTTTAGATTTTTTCCATCTTCTTTCAAAAGTGGCTTGTGACCATCGGCCAGTCAATCAATGTAGAACAAAAAAAAAAGAGAGAAAAGAAAAAAAATGAAAAATTGATTTTTTTTATAATTTTTCCTAAATGTCAAATGAACAACCAAAAATATTGTTATTTTCCAAAAAAAAAAGTTCATGAAAAATATTTTCCAAAAATGCTACATTTTTTGTGAAACAAATAGAGCCTTAGTCTTTAATCTATTTTTTTGTGCCAGTTTAATTCTAAAACCTTTAACCTTATTCCAATTCAATCTTTCTATCTTATATTGACAAAATATTACTAACGTGTTTGCCTGTTGGCCTGCATGGCAATGATGACATTGATGTTAACAAATTTTAATTATGTTTTAATATATATATTTCTGAATCTTTTTCCCTTTTTTCCTTTTCTATTCTTTTTTCCTTGGCAAAAAGGAAGAAGAAAAATAACAAATTCAAAAAAAGAAAAGTATTTAAATATTTTTGAACATTATATAAGTCAACATAAGTGGTGCCATGTAGGCTGTCTAATGTTTACATCAACAATATCTTATCAAAATTAGTCAAAAAGATTGAATTGACACCAAATTAAAAGGTTTAAAACTAAATCGACATTAATCGTTTTTTATAGGATCTACATATGAACAAGTATTGTAAATAAAATTTGAGTGATATGAGTATGGGCTGCACCGGCACATACGAGACCAATTCCCATGAATCACCGGATGAGGTGTGGTCCACATAAATCACACATGATCTAAAGATTAAGAAGAGCTCACATGAACATAAGTGAAAGATAATCTTTAACTATATTTAGGGACTAACCCGTTCATCAACAAAGGATAGGTAAAAGTGTCTCTAGGCAAAATTGGGCACTGAGTCACCCCCTTCGTATCATCGCAGAACGGACTTCCATTATGCAATTTTAATCCCACCCAATATCATCATCATCAAATGCTCGAGGGAGACCTTTATAACGTAGACTCGAAGTCATCGCTATGCACCTCTTGGATTCCGTGCCAATGGGTCGCGAGATTTTCCGTTGCCCATCGGTTCATAACTTCCCCAATGATGGTATCTCCTTGTTGCACCAAAATGGTTTGGCCTATGGTCTTTTTCGATGATGGTGATGACCAGCTTCTTGGAGGTGTCTAGTGACTTGAACTCGTACTTCACATCCCACTTATAGGGATGAACTCTCGCCCCCACCCCTGCCATCTCTACGGGAACACATAGCTATAATTTGATTAACCAACTCATCTTTAATGCTTACAGGAATCAAACTGTGCATATAGCACACAACGTATCCAAAATTGATTGAATGAACGTAATTTATGGGAAGATTATCAACCAGAACCATGAGGATGTGAGAAGGAGGATGAGTTGGTATAAGAATATACCATGGTTCTAGTCAAGTCGTGGGCAAAATATAGATTGTTCTTTCTTTGCTACGTACGATGTTTAAAGAGACGTGGGTTGGTCAAAAGAAAAAGGTAATATGGAAACGCTTTCATCAAAAGAGTTTTGCAAATTTTGACTATTTTTTGTTTTTTGGATTTATAACTTGCTCGAATTAGATTTGGACCAGAGCTGCGCATAGGTGTGACAGACCTGGGAAATGTGTCAATCAATTGAAGTACTTGGTCACTTCGACCCCCTAGAGATATCAAATTGCCTAATGTTCTCTGGGGAAGCAAATGATTGTGAGGCTTGCTTTATTGACATGGGAAGATCCAAGGGTCATATTCAAAGAGATCGCGTCATCTCTGACATTTTGTGCGGCTCATTATTAAGAGACACGTTAGTCCTCACAAGTTTTGGATGCCAACTCTGTTTTACGTACGCTAAGACAGAGCAAAATAAGGGTAGATGCAGGGGCGACGCCAGGGTCTCGCGGGGTTCGGGCGCAAGGTCGGCCCAGCGGAAGGGACATCTATCTACTATGCAAGAGAGCCACGAGTGGATATGATCGCAATTCAATCTTCGCATCCTTATATTATCGATCTTTGGGCAAAAACAAAGGGAAAATATTCCGCACGCTACATCAGGTTCGGCACGTGAAATAGTCAAATGAATCGTTGCCATAATGACAGTGGCTGTCTCAATTGCCAAAAATAGGAAGCGTACATGATAAAGTACTTTAATTTTCTGTCGATTGAGTTGCCACCTTTTCTAATGCATTTCTCTTATTTCTTTTTGATTCGTACAACGACAAACGAACGAATAAGTCAAAAGATCCATCTTTCCTATGGTTTATCAGAGCCTTCTATCTGACCACTTCCCTTGAGCTGCGGCGGCAACTTGCCCGCCTCGTCGGGACCATCTTTAGATGGTACGCCCTGGCCCTCGTCCGGCGGCAGAACACGAATTGACCCTTGCAGTCCGGCGTCCCTTTGCATCTTGTAATGCGAGTAGTACGGGTACGTTCCGAGCTGCAAAAACGTAAAGGCATGACGTCAGTGTTCATGCACGTAGTGAATTCATCTAGATAAAGAAGGTGGGAGTGTCAACTCAAGAACTTGAAGTCAGTTTCGAACGAGGGCTCAAGGCTGGCCAACGAGTGATTTTCCAGGCTACAAGGACAAATCTGAACGGAAAATTTGAAGACAGTCAGTCATGCTAGATTCGGGGAATAGCCGGGGAGATCGCTGGTTTATGAGAACGAGAGGAGGGTGGACGATGGAGAGAGCAGGGGCGACGAGGGTCTTGAAGTGGGCCGATCGGAGAGGATGGCGGACGCTGAAATGGAGATTGCAGAGGTGGACTATACCCCCACCACCGACTCCGGAGTGCCCGTTACCTCAATCACTCCCCGACCCCTCGCAGCTTCTGATGGAAGAAGAAGAAGCGGAAGAAGAAGATCGTGACATCAAGGAGAAAACCGCCATCTCCGGCGTCTGCGGAGAGATGACCCATCCATGGGCGCGGCAGCGGTCAATTACCTCTCTGCACCCACTCTGTCTCACCATCTTGCTCTACCTAATCCTTCTCTCCCTCAGCTCGTCCCACTCCGCCACGCACACCAGCACCCTCTCGTACCCAGCCCGGGCAGGTTATCGCTGGGTCGTCGACCCCTCCCGCCGCAATCGGGATTTCGGAACTCCCACACCTGCTGCGTCACTCTCTCCTCCCGACCCTAACCCGCCCTCCTCTCTCCCCGGGTCGCCTCCTACCCCCAAAGGCAGGGCTGCGAGACGATCGCCCCAGGGACCCTCGCGAAGCCAGGGAAGCCCTCGGCGCCGTCGTCCCCGATGTAGAGCCCATCGAAGTCGGAGCGGTCGTCGAGCCAAGGGGTCTCCGCTGCCGGGGATTCCGCCAGGCAACATATGGGAGGCGAACCACCGCAGCGTGGCCCAGCAGTCGTACGAGGTGGAAATGACGGGGCAAAGGCGGTACCCGACGGAGACGCCGACGGCCCCCGCCTCGGTGACATGGGAGGAGCAGGGGGACTCGAGCAAAATGCTCCACCGGGGAAGAAGTCGAGAATCGGGAGCTTGCGGAGGTGGCGACGCCCCTGAAGGGGACGATGAGCCGCAGGGGGTGCAGATATGCGGAGACGCAGGGAAAAGAAGAGGGAAGAATGAATGAATGAATGAATATATCAATTTAAATGAGCTTTGAGCTCAGCAGAAGGCCTGAACGACTCACCCGATCAGCTACAAATCGAAACGTAAAAGTATTTCCAGGCGGAATGGGACCTGTCGAACCCCCTCCAATCTGCAACAACCTTAACATCATCAGCTCATGAACCGACCACTTTTATAGACATACCTCTGATGTCTTTGCTACATACCTGTCGCACTCCACTCCACTGGATCGCGATGTTCTCCTTCGCCAATCCGTTGGTGACCTCGATGCTGAAGGCATCTCCTTGATGCGCCAATATGGCTGGGCCGGGGCTTTGTCCGTTGATCGTGATGGACAGCTTCGGGTAACCCTTCGGCGGAGTGAACTCTTGTTTCACTGTCCACTCGTACCGTCGTGCGGTGCTCTCTGCCAAAGTGAGGGTTGTGAGAACACAAGACAGCACTGCAAATAATCGACTCATCTCTTGATCGGATTGCACGGAGTTCGTGCAGAGATTTGTCATATGATACGACGGGAGGCCGCATGGATATTTATAGAGAGAGAGAGAGAGAGAGAGAGAGAGAGAGAGAGAGAGAAACTGACTTGTATTCTAGAGAGAAAATATTAGGTAGTTTTGCGGGCACACACTTAACCAGGGAAGTCAAAGGCGAAAATCATTGGTCATCCTTGAAGTTGCGGCTAGCACCGGCGTACCCACATATAAACTTTGATTAGAGAGGATGAGATTTATTCAAAGTCAGCAACACAAGAATCTTTTCTTTCATCTCGATCGAAATGAGGTAAAGGGGTGTTGTTTCTTTTAGTGGTGGTTGGGGGGGAAGGTTGGGGTGGCGAAGCTTTTCACATTTTCACTTTCCCTTGCTTTCTTTTTGAAGAACGGACTAAAATTGAGATATTTTCAACGTTGTCACTTCTTTAATGTATCTTTCAAGATTAGCCACGACAAAGCTACAGGTTTAACTAAATGAAATATCGGTAATAAAATAATTGACCAATACGCAAAATACCCATGTTTGTATAGCTGCCAAATGCGATGTGCACGATTTTTCCGTGCTAGAAGGTTTGAACATTCTTTGGTGCGTTCTCTCTAGATTAAATTAATTCACGATTGCATGTTCTAGCGCCGGGTCCCATATTGGACTGTCGGTAAGTATCGTCAGCATGCCTGGTTCCAATTTTCCAAGTCCTCACTTTAATTTTTTTTTTTATGGTTTTGGGCACCTATCCGACTCAAGTTTTCTTTAGATGACTTCATGCTCAACACATATTTCAGTAAGAAAAATCCATTTTGAAGACATGTATTGTACCCCTCCTTGACGCGGCATTCTTCACCACAAATAGCAAATGCAATCAGAATGAATGGAACTAGAACAAATATTACCTAAATTTTCTATTAGTTTAAAGCCAATCTTATGTGCGTATGTATAAAATATATTATCTTGTGTTCCAATGTTCTATCCACACTCGTAGGTAATCATATTATAATTGAAAGGTCACGGTGGCTGGTATACAACCAATTTCAAAGGATCACGTCTCCTCTGCTCTGTGACGCCATCCGATGTTATGAGCAGACGTGCATGAGGAGAAAAATTCCTTTCAAACTCGGTACCGAGGCATGATATTTTCGAGTTGGCCAATAGTTTTTTTTTCCCCAATGCTAGTCGTTTGACCATTCCATTGATGAGCTATTCGTTTGAAATAGTTGTCCACAAAGTTTCAAATTATAATTATGTTTATACTT
Organism: Melaleuca alternifolia; assembly: GCA_019926035.1. NCBI lineage: Eukaryota > Viridiplantae > Streptophyta > Magnoliopsida > Myrtales > Myrtaceae > Melaleuca > Melaleuca alternifolia. The sequence continues at coordinate 203,807 of JAGKPW010002167.1, forward strand.
CTTTCTATCCTATACATATATAGAGAGAGAGCCCTCGCATGTGGCTGGTGGCCCCCTCTCTCAGCCTTTAACGAAAATTAAAAGTAAAGAAGGAAAAAGAAAACGCATAAGATGACTGTTATTCACGTAAGCATCTCCGACCGAAATTGATCGGATGGACTCGGTTGATAAAATATGAAAATGTTTAGAATTCAATTAACATATTTATAGGGTTTAGAAGTGAATTAACAAAAGCACAATAAATTTAAGATTTTTTGGAAAAAATTTCTCCATCCAATTCCTCCTTCGTTGAGGATATTCCATCTCAATGCTTAGTTACCCAATAAGAAAATTTGTTATGATCTCTTGAAGCCGCGTGTCTCTCCACATCCCATGACCTCCGAAGCCAGCTTGCCCACCTTCTTGACACCTTCTTCAAACACCACGCGCATGCCCATATGAAAATGAGACACTATGGCAATTGAATGCCCAATCACCCAAATTATTTGCATGAACCTTAGCGCAGTCCATTCATAAGGATGGACCAGCACCGTGCTCTTCATGATTGGGTTTGCCAAATTGTACCTTCTCAGGTCATTGTCAATGTTGACTTTTCCAACAACCAAATACTCAACCACCCAAAAAGTGGCCATGGAAGTGCCTCAGTTGAGTCTATTGACACTTTAATCTTTCGGTTTTTCGTTAAAAAAAGAAAAAAAAAAGGAAATAAAAAAAAGGAAAAAAGAAATCGAAATCTGGATAATGAAGTTCGGGTCAGATCTGACAGACGAATCTGGGTTGGCTTGTTTTGTGGAATGGAGGCCGGGCTGAAATCAAGGCTAGCAATTGAATTGGGCCAATTTGGGCTTTGGGCTAGTTTTTGCAAAAAATGCTTATGGGCCGAGTTTTGTGAGAATTTGGTGTTGGGCCATATTTGGTAAAATTGAACTGGGCTTTAGGCTCGGTCCAATTTCTGACCCGACCCGGACCAATAGGGTCTAGGTCAGTGGGTTGGACCGGATTTCCCTCACCATGTCTACAGTCCATTTTTCAGAATATAATAATATTAAAATTAAAATGTTCAATGAAAATTCAGAAAATAATTTTTTATATAAATTTGAAATTTTAGGAAAGTAGCCACAATTGATTTCATTAGATTTTTAGCATTGATACTTGTCTTGAATCAATTTTATCTTTTCCCTTACAAATGAACAATTTTAGTTTGGCCTAAAAACGTAAAATTTTTAAAATTTTTAAAACACAATTGATTAAACTCTTAAATCTTTACAATAGGGGTTTGTTTTGTGTTGTTTTCTTTTTAGAGACAATGCTAGGTTGCTCACTATGCAATTTCATTTTGATTATACTGTATTGCTCATTTCCATTACATTGATTGTTATTTTTCTTTTTTGCATGAAACATTTTAGTTAAGAAGACAATCAAGTCTAGGTATCAAAAAGGCATTAGTTCTCTAACTAGTGTAATCAAATCTTCATTTCTTAACTTCTACTTACGTAAGAAGCGAAGTATTTTACTGTATGTTGACTTGGTTTTTAGCTGACACCAATAGACTAGTGGTGACTCATTAAATAAGTTTCAACTTGTAGTAATTTGATGAAAATTACCAATGTTGCGTAAGGTAGGGGTGAGCACAATAGACCGCCCAACCCGAGAATAGCCCGGACCGGACTGGACTGGCCGGGTTGGTCAGATTCTTGGAAGCTTTGATCCGGTCCACGGTTCCAAAGAATGGAACCGGTTCTCGAGCGGTCTGGTTCCTGGTCCTAGTGTGGTGGGACAGGACCGGACCACTTGGACCGACCCCGAATCGGACCATTGGAGCGACCCTTTCTCTTTTAAGGCCGAGAGAGAGAGAGAGAAAACCAATTGCTCCCATCATCTCTCTCTCTCTCTCTCTCTCTCTCTCTCTCTCTCCCCCCCCCCCATAAGCAGCAAACAACCACAGTAATACACCAGAAAGTCATTCTCTTTTTTAAATCATAGGGAGAGATTTATCCATCCAAAAATTCTGATATTTCACCGCAAACTAGTTAAGACATAGTTAAACAACTTTTAAGAAGGAATAGTCCTCAAATTCATTGAGTAAGAGTGTTAAAAATAGGCATCCATTTTACTAGAAAAACAGGGCAGGTTACAAAGAAAATTCGGACATAAATGCATGTCAAAAGGGTATCAATTGTCATTATATGAATCTGAAATTTTGACATGTTGTATCCCTAAACATGAGCTACAATTCTTATGAGTATCATCAATCAAAATTCGCAACAAAACAAGCTCAAAATGACACTTCTTTGAATGGGGTCAAACCCAGTTTTTGAAAAACAGTTTGAACACTAGTCTGAAATTCAAACAAACCGATGATCAAAACACTTCAAAAATTTCTTGAATTAATATATGTTGTAGAAGTGCAAGAGTGAAACAACTTTCATCAAGACAACAATCTCAAATTCTAAACATATAGCTCTAGAGAAAATCGTAAAGCAAAAAATGGGTTCCTTCACCATCTCCCTCTTCTTTTTTATCCTATTTTGATTGGTTTCGCGACTAACTGTGGCCGGCGACCAGCCCAATGAGAAGTACTATAGACTTCTCTTAGAATTTTTCCCAATCCCATTGGACCGCCCAAGAATCGGACCGGACTGGCTGGACTAGACCGAGGGGTTCAGTCTAGTTCGGTCTACGGTCCTAGAGAATGGAACCGATCCCACTGGTCCGGTTCCCGGTTCCGGGGAGGAATCGGACCGCACCGATCACCCCTAGCGTAAGGTATGGGCTCGGGAGAACCCTTATTTGTAATGGATGAGTCATATTAGATTACAATTAAACAATGTTCTCGAAGCGTCCTTTAGGGGCATCGATTCGGATCTCCTCATGAGCAATACCTCCAAACTATTTCTCCTAAAATTAGCCTCTTGATGGATAGGTTGCAATAGAGTCTTGTTGTTGTTATTAGAGGCCTAATTCCTTAAGCATACTGAATTTTAATTTTAGTCGCAATTCTATCTTGATCTTCATTTTTTGTCTTAGAAAAAACCTTGTACTTTAGTTGCAGTCCCAAATTTACCTCGAATCTGTTTTTTTTTCTTTGAAAAACCCTAAACTTTAAGTTCAATCACAAATTTGCCCAAACTATTTTTTTCGTCTAAGAGAAAAATCATCAATTTGTACATAGTCCCAAATTTTCCTACATTAACCTTTCATAAAAAAATCACCACTGGTAATCCTTAATTTTTATATCTTAAAATAGTTTTATTTTAGAGATAACTTTTCTATCACTTTGCTGATATGGATTTGATATCCATGTGCAAATGCCACTTCAAGTTGGGTCTAGATCAAAGGAGTATATTTGAGAATAGATTGAAAGTTGAAAATTTTTTAGACAAAAAATAATTCACGACATATTTGGGATTATACCTTAAGTTTGGAGTATTTTAGGAGACAAAGAAAATGTCCATGATATATTTGGGACTAAACCTAAAGTTAACGTTTTCTATGAGATGAAAAAAATTCGAGATAAAATTGGGATTATACCTAAAGTTGAGGACTTTTTAGTGAATTATGCCTGTTTATGGAAATAGTTCTTGCATTTTGCAACATGATGTCCACAATAGAGTTGAACTTTAGTCTATACATAGTGATGCTAGAGGTGGCATTGATGCCGTTTGCGATGCGGTTGACATTGAAGTACCTAAAGTCATGTAGTCAGTCGGGTACAATGATCGAACACTTATCTTAAAGGGTGATTAGGTACAATGTGTGTGGGAACATAAATGAAAGGTTCATACACCTATGAAAATATCGTCGATTTTGTTTTGCCTGTTGAGGAACACAATCACAAGGTCCGACTTGGGTGGTGCAACATGAACATATCCTTGGTGGGCTTAATCACTTGGCTTTGAGCCAATTATGGCTCGATGTCGTACCAAATTAGGTTTGGGTAGTAATTGAACAATCCCTTGTCATTTTGGCCAGCAATATTAATCGTGATCCAATAGTTTCTTGATGTTTTTCGATTGATTTTGTTCAAGAGTCAAGACCAAGTTTCTCTTGCTCGAGTAGATGAATAGATTTTGGGCACAATCGGCTCTTCATAGCACCTGTCTGCTTCAACTATAGTCATGTTGTGAGCCTGCAAAAGAAAGTAGCATTTGTCATATGATCCAACCGGTAAATTTCAATGTGCAAGCCTTTTGCAAATTTTGTATATATAAAAACATGTTCATTTTAATTGTATAAGAAAAGAAAATGAATTAATATCTCAAAATGTGAAGAGTGCGGAGAACATTGATTGTCCTTATTTGGTAGAAGATATTCTAATTTTCTCAGCAAGTGGAAACTCATTTGATAATTGACCTACATCTAGATTGCGGTTTACGACTTCTCCTAGTGTCTTGCCTCAGCCATTGTGTAATTCAATAATACGAAAATTCATTATTAAAGAATCTTAGATCTTCATTATCTTCACAATAAGATGAATAAAGACATATCTTTATCCACAATAGTAATCTTGAAATGATGATTGTTGTAGAAATATGAGAAATGGAAAAGTTTGATTTCCCTCCTTAAACCCATTTTAGTCTTAACATATTTTATCTAATGGATGATATAATACTTTTTGTTGTTGTTATGGGTGGTATTGTGACCTAGCCAATCTCAAGGGGGCCTTCTACAAGGGAGAGAGAGAAAATATGTTTAGAAGTATCGCTCATAAGGAAATTTAAATTAGCATCCTAAAAGTATATTCTTTGTCCAACTCATATTAGGTTATTTTACTGCACTTCATCTTTTACTCGTTCTTTATTATTTAACTAGAAGTGCTTATTTTGTATCATTATTTGTGTTGTGATTCATATTCTCAATTGTGTTGTTAGGTTTTTCTTGGATCACAATAAACATAAAACATCACAAGGACACGTAGCAGACGAGAACGTTAGGACTCATAGTTAGATAAAAAAAAGTTAGGGTACCAAAAAGGCATTAAGTGAATAATCTAAATTCCAATGTTGCGTAGGCAGTGAGGTATTCTTTCATGCCTCAATTAGTATTTAACCAATCTCAAAAGGCTAGTGACTCCTTATTATGTCAAACATTATAGGCTAAATCAAATTGAGAATTGAAAATTCCAATGTCACACCAAGTGATAGCTTGGGAGAACCTATGCCAATTAAAGATCATAAGTCTCAACTTGATAAGACCTCTAACTTGCTAAACAAAAACTATATGCAAATATTTAATATTGTCAATTTGTTAATTCAAAAAATGGGAGTTGTTGCAGAAATAGAAATATTAGAGTGAATTTTATAAAAAAAATTTAGGGACTATGTTGGATAAATTAAAAGTTCAAGGATGACTTTGAATTTTTATTAATAATTTAGGAACAACATAGAAAAAATTTAAAAGTTCAAAGACGATATTATCTTAGAAATTATTTGTGTCATTTTCTCTTATTTAAAATGAGAGAGATCATGCAAAAACAAGAAACCATACCTTATGGAAGTTCATTTAAAGAGAATTTGAAATCTCTCTCTCCCTCTCTCTCTCTCCACCCAACCTTTGAAATCTCTCTCTGTCCCCCCCCCCTTCGGTCCCTCTTTTCCCTCTTCCCCAACACACACAAGAACTCAGAAATTTCTCAAATCCAGCACAATTTTCAGATGTTCTCATTGCTCTCTTTTCCCAAACAAAGGATTAGGGCTTTCTAAAATCAAAGTTGAGTGAACAAATTGCATAGCCTTGAACTAAGGGTATAAGAATCAATTCTGGGATGAAAAGCAATTTTCATTTCGTTGGTATTGAATGTGCAGAGTTTCGTCCCGTGAATATCAATTCTGAAAAAAGAAAAAAGAAATCAAGGGCAAAAAGCTGATTGATTGAAGAAATTCCCGGTGAACATTAATGACTTTGGTTGCCCGTGCTATAGGTAGTGGGACATACGAAAAAATTTCTTTGTACAGAGCCACCAATTAACATATGCATGAGACAAGGCATGTTCTTATATTTCATCAAAAGCCGCCCTTTTATTCAGTGACTGATTCTCGGGTGAGGGCCTACTGGCCTAGTCGATTTTCTCGTTCTTCTAGGGAGGTTGGTGTATGTCCAAGCTCTCACCCTCACAATTAGTTGAAAAAGAATGGCTCGTACAATCGCTGGAATAGAATATTATAAGAATGGAATGGAATGATTAATGCATGGAAATTGCTCCAAGAGTACCTGCGGATAGCACCAACCAAACAAAGCAATAGTTATTTAGGAAGGAATCCACCAGGATTGAAATGGTCGTTCCCTCTCTTGACCAATTATCTTAGCTCAATACAATAACTCTTGAGAGTTCTCTAGCCACGGGCACAAAGCCCGGCCCAAACCCAAAAGTATGAGTTAGCCTACTTCATCTCCTCTCGTCTCAGTCTGTCTATTTTCCCGACTCGATAAAGCTGAAGCTCAATTCTGAATGACGTTATGCAGGGACTTGAGTCCGCAAAAGAAGATAAAACTATCCCCCAATTCTCAAGCAACCAGCTACAATCTATGGTTTAGTCCTGAACTAAACCAGCAATTAGCTGAGTTATCCATTCTGAACTTCAAGGATCCATCAGAGTAAAAACAAGCTCATATGCACATACTGCCTGCTACTGCTCAACAATTGACATGCTCCCCATGTCCAGTGGCTCATGCGAGGGTAGGTCTATAGGTCGAGAGCACCGAAAAATTTTGCCTACTTTAGTGGCAGCACTAAAGGCCAGATCGCCAGTTCATATTGAACAGAACCTACATTCAAAACACAATCTAAGGTTACAATTCAACCCTCAAAATGACAAATTATTTCAGCTGCTCTACAAATGCGTGGTCTCACCTGTTAACTGGAAACCAAACTCTCCACAAAATTACTCAAATTTGTCCTGAAAAAGCTGCCACAGAACATGCATCCTTGTTATTGCTGTATTACTAGGAACGGTCTGATGATTCTAGTACAACATGCCCGGTGGCTGAAGTAGCCGAAAACTAGGAGATGCAGGTGGTTGTGGAGTCAAGGGCATGGTTTGTTTAAAAGGAACCAGTTGCTGAGGCAAAGGCATTGATGGTTTCTGTGCCATGGGTAATGACTGCTGACTCACAGCACCACTGCACTCAACACGCGGCGGTGGGGCTGGTCCCTGTCACATGGTTGGGAAGCTAACATAACTGTAGGAGGCTGGTCCTAAAGTAGATACGGACTTTGAGCCGCTGAAACTTGCTGGGTTGCAATGACGGATTGGTATAACTAGTTCGAGCGAGCAGTTTGTGCCCGAGATGGCATAAGAGCACTAGGATCTGATACAGGTGTTGTTTTGTCTGATTTAGTGGAGCTCTTTGTATGCCCAGCACTCCTTGCCTCTTTGGCAGCAAACATAGACAAAACTGAACTCATAATCAGTTCTGAGGAGCTAGAAGCTGCAACCTTGTCTGCAACATCGGCTGCAACGGCTGCAGCCATCCTCCTGAACGTTTCTCCCCCCTTCACATATATGACAAGGCCTTTGCAGCAGAGGTGGACGATTTGAATACATTGTCTTCATCCATTAACCTGTGCTTATGCTACCTCAATTTTAGTGAGACATCTCTCAGTTACTAATCCTGAAGAAGCATCACTAATTTATCCAAGCACAAACCAGACAAAAGTTGTAGTTATATATCAAAATGACAGTAAAAATTCAACATAGACCTGTGAGCTCGCAAAGAATTGATGATAAGCAAAAATGTGAAAATGCGTACCTGCATTTGAGTGCCAACATTCTCAAACTGAGATTCCCGAAATAAATGGAGGGAGAACAAGATCAAACTGATAGGCACATGAGACACAAGATTTGTAATGTACACATGCAGAATCAGCAATAATTATTTCTGCCTCAGAGCAAAGAGCAGAATAACTGGACAATGATTCCAATGGAATACCTGTTCATCTAGAGCTTCTTTTGACAGAGATACAAGTAATACTTTATTGCTTCAACTTATTTGAGTTTCTGGATGCACTGCTTTAAGGTGTTTACTTAATCCTCAAGTTCTTTAGCCAATGTACATCGTATCGGATCCTTAGCTGAAGGCAGACACGGACAAGTTAGACACTCAAGCCTTCAATAACAAAAAGCTTTACATAAACTCTAGACATGGACGAGTCAGATGCAGCGCTTCTTTTGGTAATCCCCATTTTTTGAGGTTGCCTTATGTATGCTAAAGCAAAATAAAATAAGAAGAAGACCTTTAACGATTGGGACAGTTTTAGTGTGAGCTTCCTCAGCTTCCCAAAATCTCTGTCTGGCTGAGGCCCGGGCACGCCGTCGTTCCACAGCTTCTCCAACAGCACCATCTCTGTCTCTGTCTGTCTGCTGTCTCTCTCTCCCTCTTATGTCTGCTAAAACATAATTGAATAAGAAGGAAGAGACCTTTAACGATTGGGACAGTATTGGTGAGCTTCCTCAGCTTCCCCGGGCTCTGTGTCTCTGTCTCTCTGTGTCTCTGTCTCTCTGTCTCGCTGTCTCTCTCTCTCTCTCTGTGTCTCTGTCTCTGTCTCTGTCTCTCTCTCTCTCTCTCTCTCTCTCTCTCTCTCTCTCTCTCTCTCTCTCTCTCTCTCTCTCTCAGTATTTCCTTGTTTTTCTTTTCCTTTTGATCCTTGGTAAAGCAAAAAAAATAAATCCCTGAACTACTCTGCACGACCCATTTAATCAGCGAAGAAAGAACATGTAACTAGAGTGCTCCAACCAAAGCGGATATAAGCTTTTCAAGAACCCTAGAGACTTAACAAAATCATGGAGATAATTAACTGGTCGAAACCTGGATATTCCTCATATATATCTGCACGCTGCTAAGATGGATTCTAACACATAAACGCACATACACACATATATGTATAACCAAATCTAGATAAATAACATCAAATTACAACGGATCAGAGATCCAATGAGAACAGGTACAGCTGGAAACGACAGTACAACTCTACACAAACCAACAGACATATCCATTCAAAAAATTGCACAAATCCAACCATGTTTGGAATTAAAAAGGAAAATTAACATACAAAAATGTCGACTTGATAGAATCTACAATCACATCTCTGTTTTCCACTGTTCTGTTGATCCTTGCCATCCTAAGGCAAAACTTGAATCAGCCCCTGCAGTCCAGCCCCTTTTTGCATTCGGTACTCCGATTGGTACGAGTATTCCCCAGCCTACACAAGGTACAAAGTATAATGTCACCTAGAGCCGCCCTTCCAATCGACCCATGAACCGGTGTTGTTGTATGAAGTTGATTGACACACACACACACGGGAGTGTTTCAGACCTGGTAAACTTCTTGACGATATATTATTCCATGATCTTTCGTAGTACATATGGGGACTTACCCGATCAGCAACAAAACGATAGGTACAAGTTTCTCCTGCTGAAATGGGGCCATTTGGTCCATCACATCTCGGAGTTCCAATCTGCAATTTAATCCAAGAATGGCAATCTTCATCAAAAAATCTTGACCGCATGACCAACTTAACATTGTTTCTGTGGGGTTGGCTACGCACCTGTCGGAGTCCGTCCCAACGGATCGCCAGATTCTCCTTTGCCAAGCTGTTGGTAACTTTCACGACGATGGTATCTCCCTGTTGCGCCCGAATGATCGGGCCCGGGCTCTCTCCGTTGATGGCGATAACCAGCTTATTGTCGATGTTCACCTCACGCTTCACAACCCAGTTAAAGGAAAGCAATCTGGCCTCCGCCGCGGCCGCCATCGCCGACCCACAGAGAAGCAACCCGAGTAATATACGCATCTTTCGCGGCCGCAGGAACCGAACCGCGCGCGACAGATGGAAAATGGGTCGAGCTCAGAGGAGTTGTGGAGTTGATCGTCGACGGTCACAATGAAAATGAAAGGAGAAGCAAGAAGAAGATAGAGAAGTCCTAGTAGCAGGGGATATATATACATTCGGCAACGGGGTTCTTCCGCCATGAGGACTGTGCCTGAGGCGGCGGCGGTTTCGTTTCATACGGCAGCAGAAGTGGCCAACCCTTTGTTGTCGTTTATTGCGCTTTATTTAATTACAACTTCAGACAAATATACTGACGTGGATATTGGAATAAAACAAATTGAAAGTCTGGTTCTCTCTCTCTCTCTCTACCTTCGTCACAGCCGCCGCTCCGCCGTAACCGCCATCCACAAGCCCTGCACCCCGCCGTGGCCGCCGCGCCCAGCGGTGAGGCCTCCCAAAGCCTTCGCTGCTGCAGATCCCATCTGGCAGGCTAGATCTCTGCAGCCATGGCAAAGACGGAGGGAAGGCGGAGCCCAATCGCTACCGGGATCTCGACCTCGCCTCGCTCGTCGCAAGAGCAGATTTTTATTGCTTATATCACGTCAGTACGTACGGTCCACATATGCAGTGCATTCCATAGCCAGGTCCGGGTCCGGATAGATTCACTAAAGAGTAGGAGTGTGTGTGATTCAGAGCAATCCGATTCTTCTCCGAAATCGGAAATCGGACCGCTTATGGAGTTGGGAATTGGAAAAAATCTATAAAAAAAAATTTAATTTATTTACTTATTTTTAAGAAAAAAATTAATTGGGTATAATTGGGTAATAAAATTTAATTGAATTCTTTTTTCTCCATCTTTATTTTTAATAAAATATACAAAAATTTAGCCGGTCCTGCCCAGCCTTCCTAGGAATTGGGAACGGGACCGCCTAGACACCGATTTCACTTTTGGGAACCGAGTACAAAATCGAAATTTTCGATCCGATCCGATCCACGGTCGGTTCGGACGGTCTAAGTTGCTTATCTCTACTGGGAAGGAGTGAGGGTCTCGCTAGGTTCGAGCACAAGATCGGCCCGGCGGAGGCGGGGAGACGTGGCATGAATGAGAGCCACGCGTTGAATAGATAAGAATGTGGGAAACTGAATGCTTTTCGGAACAAAATTTAAAGAAATTTCCATTAATGGGTGCCCTAGTAAAAGGGAAAGCCCTCCCCCCAATTGAGGGCCAAGATCTCGGTCCCCTAGCTCAGATCCAACAGTTCGTAACGCAATTAATCTTGGGTATGCAACATGCATGTTCATCATCGTCCCTAACAAAGCATACCCTATTAAGATTTCGAGTGTTGCCGTTCAGTCGGCTCTCAGCTTTCAAATTGAGGTATTCATCACCTACAAATTATCCCTAAGTCGTATAAGGCAGTCTGGGTAAACGCCAACTATTATTGGCGTGCTTTGATGAATATCTAATAGTGCCAAAGAAGGAAATGTCAACAACGTCCTATGCGCTTGGAGATACTTAAGACTTTTCGAGATAGGTATTTAATTTTAATTTTTTTTCTTGGGAGAATAAAATTTGTACCTAAATAAGGACGTTGAGTGAGGATTGTGCTCATAATTCAGGAAATTAACGTACCCGATGAGGATTAATCGGCCCTCGACAAATCCCGAATGCCTGTTGTTAGCGGGAAATTAGAAAAAGAAAAACAGTAAGATAATGTGTTCTTTATAACTTTCTCTACATTAGGTTTGAAGAATTTTCGGAAATAGATTGGTCAACTCAATCCAGACGCAATTAGTTTAACATGCTTTTCATGTAAGAACGCATGAAAAGACATCGTGCTTTGGAATTACTCGTTTGGACCATATGACAAAAATGACTTCTTTTTTGTAGGGCGGCGACCTGAAAATGATTGAGACAGATCGGTACTTTATTGAGCCAATTATGGCTCATGATTCTTCCATCTGCTCCAGCCAGACATACTCTGTCTCGATCAAATTCGACCGAGAATTGTTGAGAAGTTTCTACATCACGGACCAACTACGTGTTGACCGTAATGCCATGGCAACAACCCCTTTTGGCTTAGTATGTAATAGAAATTCGATACTCTCGCTCAAGAAGATTGCCAAGAGTAAGGGTGAGCATAAAGAATCGATGAAACCGGAAACTCCCCGAACCCTGCTGATTTGTTGTGATTCCAAGAGGCGTTGGTCCGGTGTCCGATTCAAATGATTTCTCAAGTTCGAGTCTATACGAAAAATCCTAAGAGAGTCGCTTTCTTGTTTAGATTAGAATTTTTTTCAATTTATATAATGGAGGGGCGCACATAGATTTTTCAATTATATATTGACTTTGTGGCTCCCGAGAAGTAATAAGAAAAAGAAAAGGGAGAAGGTCTTCCTCTATTGAACTTACCTACCAATGACAAAATCAGTCTGCGAATCGGTGGTGCGCACGGATGATGGTGTTAGGTCTGAAAAAGTACGAGGTTATATTATTGGGGTCCTCACCATGATATTATTGTTTTACTATTGGTCTTAGGTTATATGTCGACACTTCTTACTGTAAGGACGCGCTACGGCAATGGAAAGGTGCTCAGCTTGATTAGCTTCGCTTTCTCTTCGGTGTTCTGGCTTTGCAAACGGGGTTAAGAATCTGCCCATGAGATGTTCTTTCTGGTAAAATCATAGTAGACAGACATGGCAGTCCCCAATTTTCAATGCGAACTTTGCCTTGTGTAAACAGCGTAAAATGAGGAGGAAGAAGCTTTAACGATTGGTATTGTGTCGGTGATATGTTTCCTCGGCTTCCCAGGGCCTCTGTTCGGTGGAGATCCAGCCACTCCGTTATCTCACAGCTTCTCTGTAACACCTTGGGTCTTTACTGTACTCACGAATCGAACTTACATTTATCTAAATACGAGGCGAGGCGTTTTCAAATTTTCGGCTTACCAAATGCTAACGGCACGCATGCACGTTTTTAAGTATATACTCATGAGGAACCAAATATGTAAAAAAAAAAATATCCGAATTATTTTTCTCTCACATTTTATTTTCATCACAGCCGCCATTGGGCAGCTCACATCCAATCACAGACTTTCTTCATTTCACATCAGCACGGTCGTCGGCCGAGTGCCCGGTCCAGGTTTGGTTGGATCAAGGGTCTCGACCGGTTCCGGCCCGTGTCGGCCATTAAGGGCGCGAGGGCCACGAGCAGATGCGACCGCCATCTGATCTTTAGGTAATAAAATAAAATAAAAAACTTACGTGGAAAGACATGTGGGGCCTCCCGGAGGACCCCCAATAGGAAAGTAGTCCGTAAACGCGTGGCGACTCTAGTGGAGTGTCGTCCTTTCCTGGAAAGCGCCCCACCAAATCCGGCCGAGTGGACCCCACAATATCACATCATGCATATCATTGTTTCTTTATTGATTAATTAGCCGTGGACCTTTTCGTAGTAGGATTTGATTGACCAATTAAAGAAGTTGGAATAAGAAGTTGACATGGTGGACGTGAAGAAGTTTCGTTTCCTTTTGACGCTTAGAAACTCTGCGAGTGTGAAATGAATGTCTTCGTCATCGATGTAAGGTGTCTAAAGTGTCGTTCATAATCTATCCTATCTTGGCGGTGTTAATTTAGTTTCACAACTTTCTGACTTCACCAATATAATTTTAAACCTTTATGCGGGATCCTGATATCGTCCTTCTTGGCCAATTACAACTGGAAATTGTCGACGTGGCCTCCCGTCATCACCCTCGGGTCATCCTACGTGGCAAGCTAATGTGGATAACTCATGGACCGTATTAAATCGGTAACTTGTTGTGACAATTGGCTGAAAAAAAGAAAGAAAAGAACTACTTGGGGAATCCATACAAAGGTTTAGGCTATATTGGTAAAATTGAAAAATTTAGGACTGATTTATCATTAACGCAAATAGGTTAAGGATCGGTTTGGTGATTATCTTGATATTGGCGTATTTAGTGTAGCCCATCAATCCAAGAATAGGAAGGTGGACTTGCCTCCTTGCTGATTTGTAGGGAAGCACGGCTCAAATTGAAACCCATTATTTGTCATAGTGTGATCTGCTTCATCTAAAAGAAGAAGACAGGATTAGTTACCCACAAATCCAGGATATGCAAGAAGAAAGTTACGTGATCCGCAGGAACAAAGTGCACGCATTTCGATCGGGAGAAAAGTAATCAATGTATAGAGTTCTTTTTAGTGCAAGTCCAGTTCTGCAGCCTAAGTGGAGGTCTATTCATCGATTTGCTTGTCTTTTTCTATACATTTTAGGGATTTTATTTGCTTGGGTCACGCCCTCGATGTCAGCGTTCGCATTACGAGTTTTCAAACTCGCATCGTGCTTACAGCTAATTGAAATTTAGAGTAAACAGCATAAAAAGTTGGGGACTAATCTTTAGCGTCTAGAGTCTAGACATAACGAAATTTATAATTGTGTGGTGTATAAGAGCACGGGTGGAAAGAAAAGTCAACAAAAGGAAAGAGGAAGGAAAAAGAGTCTTGGGCGGCGGTGTTTGGCCAAAAGGGGGGACAGAGGAAAAGCAAAACAAACAAGGGGAGCCGACAAGCGGAGGCAAAACAAATTGGGACGGGAGGGGGCCCTTCAGGGGGACCCAGTTCGGGCCTCTTCGAGGATTCAGCTCTCTTTCTATGCACGGCTGCCCCAATAGAGACGTCATTTTTCTACAAGTGAGATCTCGTATGATTTCGTAATTTAAATTGAAGATCTTGATAATAGGTTATTTGGCTTATCTCCCCCGATGTATTAACCTTGATGGACCGTCGGCAAAGATTATGAAAATAAATGATTTTCGAGCTTGATTAATTAGACTAAGCTCATGGAGATGGAAATTATAATTCCAATTTGGAGGACGGTATTTCGGAAGCTGTTCACAAAGGGACAATGATCTTGAGCACGTATATCTTCGGCCAAAGGATAAAATGATTATTTTCAAACTTTTTTTTATTTATAAAAGTCCTATGGGCGGCGCCTCCTGGTTCGAGCATCGTCCCTCGTTGTTGACGACAATGCGGCTACTCTGATCGTCGGTCCGTGATTGCCCCAATTCGTTGTTCGTTTGAATTTGAAAACGCTACCCGAGCGATATTGTAAATTCGTTACGTATTCTGATTAGTTTGATTTATACGTATTTTGTTGCCTAATTCATTAAATCACAATCTTATTTTAAATCTTTTCAGTGATATTAACAATATCCAAAAAATTCCGAGCAATCTTTAAATTAGGAATTACTAATTAGAAGTCGTAAGTCACTTATTTAAAATCTCACCAATTGCAGGGACCCGTATTGGCTAAAGTCCGTGACTTAATCGGTTCATGAGATTTACGAGATATTCTGTGGACTTTTGGGTACTTAGGTCCCTAAGTTCGTATTCTAAGGATAAAAATCGTATTTTACATAAGAAGAAAGAAAAAAAAATCATCCCGAGGACCTCTAACCATGTGAGAAATAACTTCCTTTTGGAAATATCTCCGACTCCTTTAATCAAGAAAATTGAATTTTATTGCTTGAAAGAGCCTTGGCCTCCATAAAATTTATTTCCTTTAATCAAGCAAATAGAATGGAGAGGTTGCCTCTATTTCCACCCCAATTTCAGTTCCATACACCCCCTTTGAGAGTTGAAATGACAAAACAATCTAAGTTGTGAGCCTTAGAATTCCACTTCCTCTTTTCTCTCCACTTTCTCCATTCACAATTAGGGCGAGCTCTATGATGAAGAATTAGCATCAACCTAATGAAACTCACAATTAACATATCAATCACTGCATAAACTATCAGCAGTGATTCTAGCGAGCAAGAAAGTCCAAACTGAGGACAATTGATCAATAAGTCTTGAATGTGAAAAATCATCAGAAGGATAGATAGAGATGCAGACGAAGAACAGAGATAAAGAACAAAGATGTTGAGATGAAAAGTTTCATCTGAAAGCCTTAATCATTTCATATTATGATCTGTACTTATACACTCGTATCAAGTCTAACAAGATGCACTTAAGAACAAAATAGAATTACAGCTAATAACAGAGCCAGCTAGCATTACAGCTGTCATTAAGCAAAACAATTCTATTTTAGTCTCCATCATTTCTACTCTTTATCTTGTAGATACGCCTTTGTCTTTATACATTGATCTTTAGCTCTGTATACTTCACCTCCGGACTTCACTTGCTCAGTAACTAAAGCTTTAACATCCCCCACAAACTGGGTTTGGGGTTAGAGCCTAAGCCCAGTTTGACCCAAAGAAAGAAAGAAGCGGAGCGAGGAGCGGTTTGGTGAAAATGTCAGAAACTTGACAATGACTTGGAACAAATCGAACTTGAAGTACACCCAGAGCGACTTTCTCCCGAACAAAATGAAAGTCGATCTCAATGTGCTTCATTCGAGCATGCAAAACAGGATTCGAAGTGAGGGAGATGGCAGACTTGTTATCACAAAACATGATTGTTGGTTTAGACAAAGAAACACCAATATCACGTAGAATAAACGAAGTCCAAGTAAGATCAGCAGTGGTAGAGGTTAAGGCTCGATATTTGGCCTCTGTGGAAGAACAAGAAATTGTTGATTGTCGTTTAACAGACCAAGAAATAAGATTGGAGCCAAGAAAATTGCAAAAACCCATAGTAGATCGATGGGTAGAAGCACATCCTGCCTAGTCAGCATCAGAGTAGCCATATAAATGTAAAGAGCTCTTTGAATGAATGAACATGCCAAAATTAAAATTAACTTTGATATACTGTAAGACCCGTTTCAATTTATGAAAATCCCCCATGGTAGGTTGATGCATTTTTTAACATAGCAAATTTGTTGCAACGGCAATATCCGGTCTCGTAAAGGTGAGATACTGTAAGCCTCCAACTAAGCTTCTGTAGTCAAGAGGGTTAGGGAACAAAACATCATCACTAGAGAATAAATTTGACTTGAGAGCAAGAGGTGTAGATATGGGCTTACAATCTTGCATATTTGCACAAGTGAGCAAATCAAGTGCATATTTCGTCTGACATAGAAACAACTTCTCTAAATAGGATTTAACTTCAACACCCAGAAAGTAATGTAAATGACCCAAGTCTTTCATATGGAAAGTAAAGCTGAGAGACTTGATCAAATCAACAAGTAGTGTTGGAGAAGAACCAGTAAGCACAATATCATCAACATAAAGTAAGAGCAGAATAGCGTGCTGAGCTTGGTGTAGAACAAACAGCGAAGGGTCAGTTGTACTACAAAAGAAACCAAGCGCCAAGAGAAAGTTGCTAAACTTCTCAAACCAGGCACGAGGTGCCTGTTTTAATTTATAAAGAGACTTGCGAAGTAAACACACATGACTAGAATTTTCTATGAACCTAGGAGGCTGCTCTTATAGATGGTTTCATGTAATGTGCCATGCAAGAAAGCAATTTTTTACATCTAACTGATGTAATGGCCAATGGTTAACCATAGCAACAAAGAGAACTATTCGAATGGTAGCATGTTTTATCACAGGACTAAAGGTTTCAACAAAATCAATACCTTCTTCCTGATGATAGCCTTTGGCAACAAGGTGTGCCTTAAGTTTGTCAAAACTTCCATCAACTGCTAACTTGGTTTTAAAAATCCACTTGCAACTAATGACATTCATTAAAGTTGTTCTAGGATTCTGATATAAGGCATCCATTTCATCTTGCATTGCTCGAAACCACCCTTCATGAGCAAGTGCTGCTTTGACAGTTTTAGGTTCGGTAGGAATTGAATATTCAGCAAGACAAGCATATTTAGGATTAGGTTTAAGAATGCAGGATTTCAGCCTTGTTTGCATTGGATGAGTAGAACCTCTAGCAGTGTTAGATGATGAACTTGAAATAAGAGATTGAGAGACATCACATTGATCTGGAGAACTTGGATGTGAGAGATCAACACCTGACTGAAGATGTGATATATGAGGCTGATGTCCTAGTTCTTGTAGAAAGCTAGTATGATCATATACTTTTTGCTGTGTAAAACATTTGGTAATAGACTGATGTTGATGTTGAAAAAATCTGACATCCTCAACCCATTTCTTATAGAGATCAGTAAGGAAAGGAAAATTAGTACATAGCTTAGCAGCAAAAGGAAAGGAGCCTTCATCAAAGGTAGCATGTCTACTGATAAACACCCTTCCATTGGTTGGTACAAGACATCGATAACCTTTGTGATTCTCATTATATCCAAGAAACACACATGTTAATGAACGAGGATCAAATTTAGTTTTAGCACAGGCCCTTAAGCAAGGAAAGCAAGCGCAGCCAAGAACCCTGAGGAAATCATATCTCGGCTGTTGTCCATATAATTTGATATATGGACTTTCTAATTGTAAATGTGGTGTTGGTAGACGAGTAATAATATAGTTTGCAGTCATAAAGGCATCAACCCAGTACATTAGTGGAAGACAAACATGATACAACATTAATAGCTCATGTTCAACAATATGCCTATGCTTTCTTTCAGCTTTCCCATTCTGTTATGGTGTATAAGGACAAAACATAAAATGTGTATCCACTATACTACTTACTAATAGTTGATGGAGACTGTATAGAAATCTATTTAGTAAACACATGTAGTTTTAGCTTTTTGTATTGCAAATATTTAAGTTTAATGAATTCGAGTGTTTAATGATGAGTTAAAAATGGTGTTCGCTTAATGATGCTTATGGTGCTGAGGTAGACGATGACAACAATGATGTTGTTGCTGACATAATAGAAAACACTACTCGTATTCATCAATTCACATAATATGAGACAGAACGCACCTTAAAGTTTGATCAAAATGGATAAATCAACACCATAAAAGGAAAAAAAAATATTTATCTTACCATCATTATCATCATTCCCATCGGTATGGTATTCCACAACATGTCCACACTTCGTTGACAGGTTGCGTCACCAGCCTCCTCTATGAAAAATCGACTACAGTACAAACAAAAACGAAAAAACCTATGCAAACACGGTTGTAATGGGAAGAAACATAGCAGGCAAAGATTTTCGTTTAGCAAAGGATAGATTAGTCAAAAACGAAGAAATGTGGCGAATGAAATAACGAATGAAGACTAACAAAGCATACAAACCAAGGAAGAGAAGAAACGAAGTATTTTGGGTTTTTGTTTTAGGGTTTTTAAGTTTTGATATAAGAAGATGATGGGGAAAGGAAATACTGATATAATTGTTTTTTCTTGCCTTTTGTATTTAAGAGTTCTATTTTATACCTAATTTTTTTTACTAAAATACCCCTATTCAATGACCAAATTAATCTAAATTTGGCTAGCCAGCAAACTCAAACCTTTATTTAATATGATTTGGCCAGTTTAGGCCTCAATTTGAGATAATTTGATCATTTTAAACCCTTATTTGAGACAATGTTCTCTTCGGACCCTTTTTTGAGAAAGTGACTCTACTTCGGACCCTTATTTAAAAAATTTCCTTAGTCCTTTATTTGTTGTAAGTTGTGGGTAACATCAATTGGCCTGCTACAAGTCGCTATGCTACAACCTCAGCTCAATTGGCAAGAGAAAATTGTCAACATCAAAAATATGTGTCTTCAGCTTGCTAAGACATGTGCTCATCTAAATCAAGGAAGGTCCGAGAAAATCGTTTTGTTACGTGACAGGATGAGAAAAAGCAAGTTCGATTTTTAAAAGGAGAATTGTAGGATTTGGAGAAGACTTTTTCATGGAAAGATTATAGGCCAACCATCACCATTATGTGGCTTAAAATTAGAGATGGCAAAATGGGTCAAATGCCCATTTAACTCATAGTGGATTATATGTGCCATAAAATATGTTAGTTTAAAATGTTAAATGGATCTTAAATGAGTCACTTAATAACTTAATTGGTCTTAAATGAGTTCTAAATAGGTTCTAAATTTATCATAAATGAGTAACCCAATTAATTTTAACTATTATTAACAAATCATTTTAAATGTTATTAACTAGTTATTTTTATACTATGAAAATTTTGGTTATTCTAATTATTCTTAAAAAAGCGAAAAACATTTTCCATCTTCTTTCTTCACTTTTAAACATTTTCCATTTTCTTTCAAAAGTGGCTTGTGACCATCGGCCAGTCAATATAGAACAAAAAAAAAATGAGAGAAAAGAAAATTCAATAAAAAATTGATTTCTTTTATAAATTTTCTTAAATGTCAAATAAACACCCGAAAATATTGTCATTTTCCAACAAAATGACATCCTTGGTCCCGCTATTCAAAGGTTCGAATCCTTCAGTCCCAAGGAATACCTATTCTATTTTCTGCAGAGGAATTAGGAACTTGGCAATGTTGCGAACAAAATCTCGGAGATAGAAATATTTATTATCGGAATAAAGAAAGGTTGTCTTTTTGAACTACCTTCTGGAAAATATTTTCCAAAAATGCTACATTTTCCTATGAAACAAACGTAACCTTAGTCGTTAATCTTCTTTTTTTTTGTGTCAGTTTAATCCTAAAACCTTTAACCTTATTCCAATTCAATCTTTCTATCTTATTTTGACAAAATATTACTAACGTGTTTGCCTGTCGGCTTGCATGGCAATGATGACATTGATGTTAACAAATTTTAATTATGTTTTAGTATATATTTTTATTATTTTTCTGAATCTTTTTTCCCTTTTTTCCTTTTCTATTCTTTTTTCCTTTCTTCTTCCTTTTTGCCGGTAGACAAAAAGGAAGAAGAAAGGAAAAAAAGGAAAAAAGAAAATAAAAAATTCAAAAAAAAAGAAATACAAGTATTTAAATATTTTTAACATTATCTAAGTCAAGGTAAGTGGTGCCACATAGGCTGTCTAATGTTTACATTAGCAATATCTTATCAAAATTAGTAAAAAATTTTGAATTTACTCCAAATTAAAAGGTTTAGAACTAAATCGACACTAATTATTTTTTATAGGATCTACATATGTACAAGTATTGTCAATAAAATATAAGTGACATGAGTATGGGCTGCACCGGCATATACGAGACAAATTCCCATGAATCATCGGATGAGGTGTAGCCCGCATAAATCGCACATGATCGATTAAGAAGAGCTCACATGAACATAAGTGAAAGATAATCTTTAACTATATTTAGGGACTAACCCAGCCATAAACAAAGGATAGGTAAAAGTGTCTCAAGGTAAAATTGGGTATTGATTCACCCCCTTCGTGTCATCGCAGAACGGACTTCCATTATGCAATTTTAATCCCACCCAATATCATCATCATCAAATGCTCGAGGGAGACCTTCGTAACGTAGAGTCATCGCTATGCACCTCTCATTGTGTCGAACATTATAGACTAAATCAAACTAAAAATTGAAAATTCCAATGTCACGCCAAGTGAGAGCTTGGAGAACCCGTGCCAATTAAAGATCATAAGTTTCAACTTGACAAGATCTCGAACTTGCTAAACAAAAACTATATGCAAATATCTAATATTGTCAATTTGTTAATTCAAATGAATGGAATTTGTTGAAGAAATAGAAATATTATAATGAATGTTATAAAAAATTTGAGGGACTATGTTGGATAAATTAAAAGTTCAAGGATGACTTTGAATATTTACTAATAATTTAGGAACAACATTGAAAAAAAATTAAAAGTTCAAAGACGATATTACACATTAGACCAAAATTTAGGAATTACTTGTGTCATTTTCTCTTATTTGAAATGAGAGAGATCGTGCAAAAACAAGAAACCATAGCTAATGGAAGTTCATTTAAAGACAATTTGAAATCTCTCTCGAAATCAAATTCAGTAAACAAATTGAGCAGAGCCTTGAGCTTAGGGTATAAGAATCAATTATGGGTTAAAAAGCATATTTCATTTGGTTGGTATTGAATGTGTAGAGTCCCGTCCCGTGAATATCAATTCTGAAAAAGAAAAAAGAAATCAAGAGCAAAAAGCTGGTTAATCGAAGAAATACCCGGTGAACATTAATGCCTTCGGTTGCCCAAGCTATAAGTAGCGGGAAATATGAAAAAAATTTCTTTGTACAGAGCCACCAATTAACATATGCATGAGATAGGACAGGTTCTTAAATGTCATCAAAAGCCAGCCTTTCATTCAGTGACTGATACTCTTGGGTGAGGGTCTAGTTGATTTTCTCCTTCTTCTATGGAGGTTGGTGTATGTCCAAGCTCTCAACCTCACATTCAGTTGAAGAAGAATGGCTCGCAGAATCCCCGGATTAGAATGAGATAGGGATGGAATGGAATGATTAATGCATGGAAATAGCTCCGAGAGTATCTGTGGCCTAGTTGAATGTCTCAACCTATTGCACCGACCAAACAAAGCAATACGTATTTAGGAAGGAATCCACCAGGATGGAAATAGTCGTTCCCTCTCTTGACCAATTATCTTAGTTCAATACAACAACTCTTGAGGGTTCTCTAGCTATGGGCCCAAAGCCCGGCCCAAACCCAAAAGTATAAGTTAGGGTGGATGATCCCACTTCATCTCCGCTCGTCTCAGTCTGTATATTTTCCCGACTCGATAAAGCTGAAGCTCAATTCTGACTGACGTTAGGCAGGGACTTGAGTCCGCAAAAGAAACCTAAAATCGTGGCCTAAGACTCTGCAAGTACCAGAGGCCAGGGAAAACATTCTCCCAATTCTCAAGTAACCAACTATAACCTATGGTTTAGTCCTGAAATAAACCAGCAATTAGCTGAGTCATCCATTCCTTCTAGGATCCATCAGAGTAAAAACAAGCTCATATGCACATACTGCCTGCTTCTGCTCAACAATTGACATGCTCCCCATGTCCAGAGTCCAGTGGCTCGTGTGAGGGTAGGTCTATAGGTCGAGAGCACCGAATAATTTTGCCTGCTTTAGTGGCAGCACTAAAGGCCGGATCTCCAATTCATATTGAACAAAACCTACATTCAAAACACAATCCAAGGTTACAATTCAACCCTCAAAATGACTAATTATTTCAGCTGCTCTACAAATGCGTGGTCTCACCTGTTAACTGGAAGCCAAACTCTCCACAAAATTACTCAAATTTGTCCTGAAAAAGCTGCCACAGAACATGCATCCTTGCTATTGCCGTATCACTAGGAACGGTCTGATGATTCTAGTACAACATGCCCAGTGGATGAAGTGGCCGAAAACTAGGAGGTGCAGGTGGTTGTTGAGTCAAGGCATGGTTTGTTTCAAAGGAATCGGTTGCTGAGGCAAAGGCATTGATGGTTTCTGTGCCATGGGTAATGACTGCTGACTCACAGTACCATTGCACTCAACGTGTGGCGGTGGGGCTGGTCCGGGTCACATGGTTGGGAAACTAACATAACGTAGGAGGCTGGCTCTAAAGTAAATACAGACTTTGAACCGCTGAGACTTGCTGGGTAACAATGACGGATTGGTATAACTGGTTTGAGCGAGCAGTATGTGCCCGAGATGGCATAAGAGCACTAGGATCTGATACAGGTGTCATTTTGTCTGATTTATTGGAGCTCTTCGTATGCCTAGCACTCCTTGCCTCTTCAGCAGCAAATGTAGACAAAACTGAACTAATAATCAGTTCTGAGGAGCTAGAAGCTGCGACCTTGTCTGCAACATCAGCTGCAACAGCTACAGCCTTCCTCCTGGGCGTTTGTCCCCACTTCGCATGTATGTCAAGGCCTTGAATAGCAGAGGTGGATGATTTGAATACATTGTCTTCATCCATTAGCTGTTTTCTCATACTTTCAGCTTCTTCCGCCTGTGCTTATGCTACCCAATTTTAATGAGACATCTTAAAGTTACTAATCCTGAAGAAGCATCAATAATATATCCAACCAAGAACCAGACAAAAGTTCTAGCGTAGTAAAATATCAAGATGACAGTAAAAATTCAATATAGACCTGTGAGCTCGCAAGGAATTGATGATAAGCTAAAATAAGAAAATGCATACCTGCATTTGAGTGCGAACATTCTCAAGCTGAAATTCCCCCAACAAAATGGAGGGGAAAAAAGATCAAACTGATAAGCACCTGAGAGACCAGATCTGTAATGTACACATGCAGAATTAGCAATAATTATTTCTGCGACATGGCAAAGAGCAGAATAATCGCAGCATGATTCCAATGGAATACCTGTTCATCTAGTGCTTCTTTTGACAGAGATACAAGTAATACTCTATTGCTTCAACTGATTTGAGTTTCTTGATACATGTTTAAATTAGTTCTTGAACTATTTGAAAATGTTCAATATGATTCTTGAACTTAAAATAATGAAAGAATCATATTGAACATTGTCAAATAAGCTAAGGATTAATCTGAATATCTATCAAAATTGAAGATGTCACATTGAACAAATTGAAAGTTCATGGATCATATTACATATTTGGCTAAAATCGATGGACTATTTATGTCAAATTAGAAATCCAGGGATTGGATTGCATATTTAATCACAATTCACGGATTATTTGTGCCATTTTTTCTCATCAAAATATCGAAAAAGTATTTTTTTTTTTTTTTTGGTTAGCAGAGTGTGTGGTTCAAGAAAGTCTAAATTGATTTTAAAGAATGGGCACACCTAATTGATTTGCCCAAGAAAATCTATATCTGAGTCAGAGAATGGAACTGAAACAAGCGGCGGAACAGAAAGGATTAAGTGCCCCCATTTGACTAAATGGGCACACACACAAGCAGACAAGCCAACCAATATCGATGACACAGCAGAAATGCTACGAGTAAACTTTCAACGCACGCACTACAGAGACGACAACCCTTATTATAATGTCAAAACCCTGTTCTTCCTTATCATGTAGAAGCAGGCATGGGAGATTGAAAAGCACGAAGCACTAAAAGGGAATTAAAAATTCTGTCAAATAAAAAAAGAAGGAGAAAAAGATAAGGGAAGCAGAATAATGAAGACATAGATGTCTTGATCAGCCAAATCTGAACAATAAAATATCAAATTATTGCCGATCCTAAACCCAATGCCATCGCCTGTTCTAGTCTTACGTTTCTACAAGTAGACAATGGAGGGGACGAGCAATTGGAAACAACCGCACAGCATTGAACAAATTAACGGAAAGATGCTCTCGAAAACTTGCATGAATCCAAACAACGTTTGGAACTAAAAAAGAAAATCATCATACAGAAGAGTTTGAGTTGAGTTGAGTGGGTCTTGTGAGTCTCCTCCTGCATCACCCATCTTTCCTGCCTCGAAGAGTCATGTTTGCTAGTTTCTATGTCTCAAACTTTGCACACATCCATCTAGCGTATAGAAATAAGTGCGTGGATAATTTTGTTGCGGCAAATACCATAAAAAAACCCTAAATGATATATCTTAAATTGTTTTTTTATGTTATCAAAAAATTCTAAACATTCCCTCTCTGAGATAAATAACCTCAACATTTTTTTATTACGAAAAATGTATACTTATATGTAGGGACAATTGCCAAATAAGTCTTAGACTTTTTGCTACTTTGCCAATTCAGTCCTAAACCTTTTTTTTATGCCAAATAAGTCCTAAACCTTTTGCAACTTTGCCAGTTCAGTCCTTCCGGCGGATTTTGGCCGGAAAATGCCTACGTGGCGATGACGTGGCACGCCGGTGATGACGTGGCGACTACCGAACCGAAAAAAAATTTCTTTTTTTTTGCCATGTTTTTCTAAAAAAAAAAAAATCTTACTTGGCCGGTGAGCTCCGGCGGCCGGCGGAGCTCGTCGGCCACTCCAAAGGCCAGCCCGGCCCTCGCCGGCGAGGGCGGGGGAGGCCGCCGCCGCCGCCCTCGCCCGTAGCCGATGAGGGAGCTCCTCCCTCGTGCAGGCAGCAAGGGAGTCACTCCCTCACTAATCTGCAGCGAGGCTCCTCCCTTGCTGTGAGCCTCGCTGACAACTCCCTTGCAGATCTGCAGCGAGAGTTCACTCCCTTGCTGCTGCAGATCAGCGAGGGAGTGACTCCTTTGTTGCCTGCATGAGGGAGGAGCTCCTCCCTCACAGATCTGCAGCGAGGGAGCTCCTCCCTGGCTACAGATCTGGGCGAGGGAGGAACTCCCTCAGCGGTCGCGGGCGAGGGTGACGGCGGCCTCCCCCGCCCTCGCCGGCGGCCGGCGAGGGCCAGCGCGGCCTCTGGAGTGGCCGGCGAGCTTCGCCGGCCCCCGGAGCTCGCCAGCCAAGTAAGGTTTTTTTTTAAGAAAAACATGGCGAAAAAAAAAAATTCGGTCCAATAATCGCCACATCGTCGTCACATCATCACCGGCGAGCTTCGGCGCACCACGTCATTGCCACGTAGACATTTTCCGACCAAAATCCGCTAGAATGACTTAATCGGCAAAGTTGCAAAAGGTTTAGGACTCATTTGGCAATTGTCCCCTTATATGTATATGTCATCTATATCATCTATTTTGGTTCTATTTAGGATATATTTGTTGCATTGATGTAAGTTTGTAATTTTTTGCAACACAAACAATATTTAGGACATATGTATCTCAATTGACAAGTTTAGGATTCCTTGTAACACAAAAAGAAGTTCAAGGTATTTATATCCTAACATGTATAGTTTGAGATTTTTCGTGAATTAACTCATTTTGGTATGGTTTCTTGAACCTTTTGTTCCTCCAAATGCAGTGATCTCTAAAGCCAACTTGCCTACCTACTCAACACCACCTTCAAAGACCCATGCCCATATAGAAATGAAAACTCTATATGGCAATGGAACGCCCAAACGGCCGGATTATCTATGGCGAACCTTAGGGCGGTCCATCCCAAGGGTGGAGTTAATACTTTAGTCTAAAGATCGCGTTGTTAGAGGTGGCATTGGTGTCACTTGCGATGCACTAGATGCTATAGTTTGTGAAGTCATTGAGCCGGTCGGGCTATGAGCACTGATCGAACAAGTGGTGGAGATTCTCCTTGAGCGTGATCAAGTACATCGTGTGTGGGAACATGCAAGACGCATTATTCGCAAACCAACAGAAATAACCATGGATCTTGTGCTGCATGTCGAGGAACACAAGTCACTCCGTCCGATTTGGGCGGTTGAATATGAACATATCCACGGCAGGCTTTGATCGACAGGCTTTGAGAATGGCGTGGCATGACATCGTTCCAAATTGGGCGCAAGTGTGGATCCATGGACGAGACCTTCTTTGGATGGTTTGGATAGTAATTGAGCAGGGCCTCGCCCCAAGGGGTTGTGGCCATGGCGTTCCGACCAACAACGATGGTCGTGATCCCATAGTTCTTCGACAGTTCTCAGTCGATTTTGATCAAAACATAGTATTTCTTGCCCGAGTAGATGAGCAGATTTTGGGCCACAATCAGCTCTACATAGTGCCTGTCTGCTTCCGCAATAGTCATGTTGTGACCCTGCAAAAGAAAGCTGAATCGGTCATGTGATCCAAGTGGTAAATTCCAATGTAGAAGCTTCTGCAAAATGTTGGTTTACAGAAAGGATATTAACTTTCGTTGTATATAAATAGAAAATCAAATAATATCTCAAGATGTGCATGTCCGTAAGGCGCGTCGAACATTGTTTGACTTTTAGTGGTGCAACTGGAAACTCAATCAATAGTTGGCCTACATCAAGATTTCCGATTACCACTTTTCTTGGCATCTGGAGGCCTCTCCTTCTGTTGACCCAAACCAAATTGGTTTGGCCTACTGTCTTTTTCGATGATGGTGATCACCGGCTTCTTGGAGCTGTCTAGTGACTTGAACCCATACTTCACGTCCCACTTGTAGCGATGAACTCTAGCCCCCACCGGTGCCATCTCTGCGGGAACACAAAGCTACAATTTGATTAACCAGCTCATCTTTAATGCCTGCAAGAATCAAACTGTGCATATAGCACGCAACGTATCCAAAATTAATGGAATAACGTAATTTACTTACGAGGGGTGGGATTATCAACCAGAATCATGAGGATGTGAGAAGAAGGAGGAGTCGGTATAAGAATATGCCATGGTTCTAGGTAAGTCGTGGGCAAAATATAGATTGCTCTTTCTTTGTTACTTACGATGTTTGAGGAGATGTGATTGGTCAAAAGAAAGAGGAAATATGGGAACATTTTTTATCAAAAGAGTTTCACTAATTTCGACAATTCTTATGTTTGAATTTAAAACTTGCTTGAATTAGATTTGGACTAGAGCTTAGCGTAGGTGTGAAAAATACAGGAGATGTGTCAATCAATTGAAGTGCTTGGTGACCTCGACCCCCTTTGAGATATGAAATTACCTAATGTTCTCTAGGGAAGCAAATGGTGGGCATGCGAGGCTTGCTTTTTTGACTTGGAAAGATCCAAGGGTCATACTTTAAGAGATCACTTCATCTCTGACTTTTTGTTGCGGCTCAGACACGTTAGTCCTCCCAAGTTTTGGATGCAAACTATGTTTTATGTACGCAAAAACAGACAGGCTAAAAATAAGGGTGGATGCAGGGGCGGCGCCAGAGTCTCGCGGGGTTCGGGCGCAAGGTCGGCCCAGCGGAAGGGACATCTACTTTGCAAGAGAGCCACGAGAGGATACAATCGCAATTCAATCCTTCCGTCCTAAGATTATCAATCTTTGGGCAAAAGCAAATCGAAAATATTCCGCACGTTACATCACCTTCAGCACGTAAAAAGGTCAAATGAATCATTACCTTAATGACAGACAGTGGCTGTCTCAATTGCCAAAAATAGGACGCGTACATGATAAAGTAAGTCGGACAACAATAAAGGAAGGAATCAGTCAAAAGATCCTCTCAACGTGCACATTCAATCCTTGCTATGGTCTATCAGAGCCTTTTATCTGACCACTTCCCTTGAACTGCGGCGGCAACTTGCCCGCCTCGTCGGCACCTTCTTTGATTGGTACGCCCTGGCCCTCGTCCGGCGGCAGAACACGAATCGACCCTTGCAGTCCGGCGTCCCTTTGCATCTTGTAATGCGAGTGGTACGGGTACGTTCCGAGCTGCAAAAATCAAAGGCATGACGTCAGTGTTCATGCACGTAGTGAATTCATCTAAATAGAGAAGGTCGTGTATCAACTCAAGAACTTGAAGGGACGAAATCTGAACAAGGAAAATGGCACTTTCGTTAAGAATAATCTGAATAGAAAATTTGAAGACCGTCAGTCATGACAAATTCGGGGTATAGCCGGTGAGATGGCTGGTTGACGATGGAGAAAGCAGGGGCGACGAGGGTCTTGAAGTGGGCCGATCGGAGAGGATGGCGGATGCTGAAACGGAGATTAGAGAGCTGGACTACCCCCACCACCAACTCCGGAGTGCCCGTTACCTCTATCACTCCCCGCCACTCGCAGCTTTAGATAGAAGAAGAAGAAGAAGAAGATCGTGATATCAAGGAGAAAACTGCCATCTCCGCCGTCTGCAAAGAGAGATGACCGATCC
This sequence comes from Melaleuca alternifolia, assembly GCA_019926035.1. Lineage (NCBI taxonomy): Eukaryota > Viridiplantae > Streptophyta > Magnoliopsida > Myrtales > Myrtaceae > Melaleuca > Melaleuca alternifolia. Next base: position 232,911 of record JAGKPW010002167.1, read on the forward strand.
ATGGGTGCGGCAGTGGTCAAATATCTCTCTCCACCAACTCTGTCTCACCATCTTGCTGTACCTAATCCTTCTCTCCCTCAGCTCGTCCCACTCCGCCAAGCACACAAGCACCCTCTCGTACCCAGCCCGGGCAGGTTATCGCTGGGTCGTCGACCCCTCCCGCCGGCATCTGGTTTTTGGAACTCCCACACCTGCTACTTCACTCTCTCCTCCCGACCCTGACCCGCCCTCCTCTCTCCCCGGGTCGCCTCCTACCCCCAGAGGCAGGGCTGCGAGACGATCGCCCCGACGACCCTCGCGAAGCCCTTGGCGCCGTCGACCCCGATGTAGAGCTCATCGAAGTTGAAGCGGTCGTCGAGCCAAGGGGTCTCCCCTGCCGGGGATCCCGCGAGGCAACATGTGGGAGGCGACCCACCGCAGCGTCGCCCAGCAGTCGTCCGAGGTGGGGATGGGGGCCCTCGGGGCGAGGCGGTACCCGACGGAGATGCCGACGGCCCCCGCCTCGGCGACGTGTGAGGAGCAGGCGGACTGGAGCAAAATGCTCCAACGAGGAAGAAGACGAGAATCGGGAGCTTGCGGAGGTGGTGACGACGCCCCTGAATGGGACGATGAGCCGCAGGGGGTGCAGATATGCGGAGGGGCAGGGAAAAGAAGAGGGAAGGATGAATGAATGAATATGTCAATTTCAATGAGATTTGAGCTCAGCAAAAGGCCTGAACGACTCACCCGATCAGCCACAAATCGAAAGGTAAAAGTCTTTCCAGGCGGAATGGGGCCAGTCGAACCCCCTCCAATCTGCAACAAACCTCAACATCATCAGCTCATGAACCAGCCGCTTTCATAAACATACTTTTGATGTCTTTGCTACATACCGGTCGTACGCCATTCCACTGGATCGCGATGTTCTCCTCCGCTAATCCGTTGGTGACCTCGATGCTGAGGGCATCTCCTTGATGCGCCAATAGGGTCGGGCCGGGGCTTTGTCCGTTGATCGTGATGGACAGCTTCGGGTAACCCTTCGGCGGAGTGAGCTCGTATTTCACTGTCCATTCGTACTGTCGTGCTGCGCTCTCTGCCAAAGTGAGGGTTGTGAGAATACAAAACAGCACTGCAAATGATCGACTCATCTCTTGATCGGATTGCTCCGAGCTTGTGCAGAGATTTGTCATATGATACGACGGAGGCCGCAGGGGTATGTATAATGGGGGGGAGAGAGAGAGAGAGAGAGAAACTTGACTAGAGATGATGAGAGAATAAGATTTATTCAAAGTCGCAACACAAGAATCTTTACTTTCATCTCGGAAGAGATTTGGCGTTGTTTTTCTTTTCTTTTTTGGTTTTCGGCGGGGGGAAGCTTTTGGTATATTCGCTTTCCCTTGCTTTCTCTTTGAAGAACGGACTAGAATTGGGATATTTTCAACGTTGTGACACCTTTAATCGATTGAAGATTAGCCACCACAAAGCTACGGGTTCAAGTAAATGAAATATCAGTAATGAAATAAATTAGTCACTATGGAAAATATCCATGTATGTATCCCCGCCAAGTGCAATGAAATCCATCACATTTTGGTGCACCAACGTTACTAACAAAATAATTTTTCATGCTATAAGGTTTGATCATCCTCCGATGCGTTCTCTCTAGATTAAGTTCATTTACAATTGCATTGTCCAGCGCTGGAGTCTCATATGGGATTGTTGGTAAGTATCTTCGGCATTGCCTGGTTTCAATTTTCCAAGCCGTCGCTTTATATTTTTATGATTTTTGGCAACTATTCAATCCAGATTTTCTTCAAATGATTTCAAACTTGAGACACATTTCGATAAGGAAAATTCATTGTGAAGACATATATATTATTCCTGTCCTTGACGCGACATTCTTTACCAAGAAGAGCAAATGCGTTCGGAATGAATAAAACTAGAACTGGTATTTTATCCACACTCTTGACGCGACACTCTTCACGTGCGTGTGTCCAAATATATGCGTCGCCACACTAAAACAGACACATTTTACAATGTTCTATCCATGGGGTGAGAGGAGAGAGAGAGAGAGAGAGAGAGGGAGTAAGAGAGGCAATGGGAATCTGCTACTTTAATGCATGTTGCTTTGTCGGGAAGGCGTCGGATTGGTGCATTCGTTCCGGTTCATTCGATTAAAGCAGATCGAACGGAACGGTAATTAGGGGGCCCCAGCATTGCAAAGGAAAAGAGTGTGTGTATGTTTGTCTCTCTCTCTAAATCCGAACATGGGGACAAAACCAATGCATAACATTTTCATCGGTGCAAAGGAAACAGAGCTAACGGACATAAAGGGCAGCCCCCACGCCTACCTTCTTCCTCTTTACTCCATGCCAAAAAGGAAAAAGGAAAAGGAAGTCACTCAAAATCATATACATATAATAGTATACATGAATGTTTCAGAAACATCCAACCCGGAGTCGGATCCGATTCCAGTCAATTTTGACTGAAAATGTTAACGTGAATGCCAACGCCATCCCTTTTAGTGTTGTTGTGGAAAATTTTAATTGCAATATTTGTTTTCTTTTTCCTTCTCTACTTCTTTTTCTGTTTTCTTATTATTAATTATCTATATGGGGCAAAAGCAACATTGGAGGAGGGCCCACGGGCCTCACCAAACTGTGAGAAAGTTATTCCTATTTTATATTTATAAATTATTTCTTTCTTTCTTTCGTTCTTTCTTTCTTTCTATATATATGTGTGTGTGTGTGTTTGTGTAAATGAGAGCCCTTGCATGTGGCCGGTGGCCTCCTGTTGGTCTTTGACAGAAGAAAAAAGTAAGGAAGGAAAAAGAAAAAAAAAGGATATAAAAATTTCAAGAAATCGGTCGCACTATGTAAGATGGCTTACATTCGCATTAGCAATTTTCGGTCTAAATTGATTGGATGTCTCAATTGAAAAAATATGAAAATGTTTGAATTTAATGACAAACTTACAAGATCTAAGATTGAGTTGCCAAAAACACAACACATTTATTTGAATCCATCCGTTTTTCTTTACAAAAATAAAAATAAATTTAAGACTTTTTAGACAATTTTTCCCCATCCACTTCCTCGTTCGTCGAGGCCATTCCATCTTAATGCTTAGTTACCTAGAAAGAAACTTTGTTACAATCTCTTGAAGCCTTTCGTCACCACACACCCCATGACCTCCAAAGCCAACTTCCCCACCTTCTTCAAACACCACACCCATGACTATATAGAAATGAGACTCCATATGGCAATGGAACGCCGAAACACCCGGGTTGTCTATGATGGATCCTAGGCGCTGCACCCGTGTTCTTCATGATCAGGTTCGCCAAATTGTGTACCTTTTGGTGTCATTGTCAATGTTGAATTTTCCTAGCCCTATACCCAACAACCCAAAAAGGGGCTGCGAAAGTGCCTCAATTGAGTCTATTGACACTTTAATTTTTTTGGTTATTTGTTATTAAAAAAAAAGAAAAATAAAAGGAAAAAAAATAAAAAAGGAAATTGAAAATCTGGATAATGGATTTTGGGTAGGATTTGACAGACTGATCTGGGCCGGCTTGTTTTGTGGAATGGAGGCGGGGCTGAATCAAGGCTGGCAATTGAATTAGGGAAATTTGGGCTTTGGGCCAGCTTTTGTAGAAATTGCTTCTGGGCCGAGTTTTGTGAAAATTCTGTGTTGGGCCTAATTTTGGTAAAATTGAACCAGGCTTTAGGCTCCTCAGTCCAATTGCTAACCTAGCCCGGACCAATAGGGTCTGAGTCAGCGAGTGGGACCGGGTTTCCCTGACCCGGTCCAAAGTCCATTTTAGGAATATAATAATATCAAAAATTTTAAAAAAGTTCAACAAAAATTCAGAAATTAATTTTTTTTATCTAAAATTGAATTTTTTTTTAGGTAAGTGGCCACAATTGATTTCATTGGACTTTTAGCATCGATACTAGTCTTGAATCAAATTTATCTTTTCCCTTTCAAATGAACATTTTTAGTTTGGCCTACAAATGTGAAAGTTTTTAAAATTTTAAAACCCAATTGAATAAGCTCTTAAAGCTTCACAATAAGGGTTTGTTTTGTGTTGTTTTCTTTTTAGAGGCAATGCTAGGTCGCTGACTATTCACTTTCATTTCAATTATACTTTATTGTGCATTTTCATTACATTGATTGTTATTTTTCTTTCTGGCATGGTTAGGAATATGATAAAAACACTATATGATCACTTAGCGGATAAGTCTAATAGTTAATCAAAAGATTGCATGAAAACATTTTAGTTAAGAGTTTCTCTTGCTCGAGTAGATGAATAGATGTTGGGCCACAATCGGCTTTACATAGCGACTGTCTGCTTCAACTATAGTCATGTTGTAAGCCTACAAAAGAAAGTAGCATCAGTCATATGATCCAATCGGTAAATTTCAATGTGCAAGCCTTTGCGAATTGTGTATATAAAAAGCACGTTCACTTTAATTGTATAAGAAAAGAAAACGAATTAATACCTCAAAATGTGAAGGGTGCGGAGAACATTGATTGACCTTATTTGGTAAAAATGAATAATCTTATCTGCTTAGCAAGTGGAAACTCATTTAATAATTACCTACAACTAGATTGCCATTTCAACTTCTCTTGGTATCTTGCGTCAGCAATAATGTAATTCAATAATACGAATCTCATTATCAAAGAATCTTAGATCTTCATAATTTTCACAATAAGATGAATGAAAACGTATCTGTTTCTTCAATAATAATCATGACATGATGATCGTTGCAGAAATATGAGAAATGAAGAAATCTGATTTCTCTCCTTAACCCATTTTAGTCTTAACGTATTTTATCTCATGGATGATATAATGTTTTTTGTTGTTGTTATGGGTAGTGCCGAGACCTACCCAATCTTGAGGGGCCCGCCCTAAGAGAGAGGGAATATATGTTTAGAGGTATTACTCATAAGAAAATTCGAATTAACATCCCTAAAAGTATATTTTTCGTTTGACTCATATTGGGTTACTTTATTGCACTACATCTTTTACTCGTTCTTTGTTATTAGACTTGAAGTGCTTGTTCTGTATCGTTTTTTGTGTTGTGATTCATTTTCTCAAGTGAGTCGTTAGGTTTTTCTTGGATCATAATAAACATAAAACATTGCATGGACACCTAGCAGACAAGATCTCTAGGACTCTTAATTAGATAAACATGATTGCATGTGACACTTAGTTGACAAATAATCCAGTTAGGGTACCATAATGGAATCAATTGAACACTTAAAATTCCACCGTTGCGTAGGAAGTGATGTATTCTTCTATGCCTCAATTAATCTTTAGTCAATCTCAATACACTACAAAAAAACAAGGATACAGCCATGAATTTTGCTACGAAAAATTTGGCAAAATTCGTCGCTAAACCTTTTTGTGACGAATTTAGTGACGGAAAAAATTCGGTAGCCAATTCGGCGTCGCAAAATTTAGTGACGGACAATTTCATTTTTCGTAGCTAATTTGTGACGGAAAAAAATCCGTCACAAAGTCAGTCACAAAATTTTCGTCACAAAATTCGTCACTAATTTAGCGACGGATTTATTTTCCGTCGCAAAATTCGACGCTACGAATTTGTCGCAAAAGCTTCATTGCAAAATTCATCACTAATTAGCTAGGAATTATTTGCCGCCGCAAAATTTTTTGTCACAAAATTCGTCGCTAATTAGCTACGGATTGTTTTCCGTCGCTAATTAGCGACGGATTAGCAATGGATTTTTTTTCCGTAGCTAAATTCGTCGCAAAATCTGTCACTAAATTTTCGTCTCAAAATTCGTCGGAAACAACTATTCGTGGAAAAATGCGTCAATAATTTTAATTCGTGGCAAAATTCATCAGTAACAATTATTTGTGGCAAAATTTGTCGCTGATTTACCTCTATTTTCGTCTTTTTGAACTGTAATTTGCATCGAAATTTGTCAATAATTTGCCACAATTTTTTTTGAATTTTATTACGACTATTGTTTCGGAACGAATTTATCAAAAAAATTTATTGGCAACGAAATATGCAACGAATATTATTTAGGACGATTTCAATATTAAATCTAATTAACATCAAAATTTATTTCTAGAATCAATTCTTAAGCACTTAATAACATCAAAATATTATAATGATATAAAAATGAAATACATTCATCAATATTATGCACAAGAACCCCAACCATACATTTATAAACCCTAAACCTAAACCCCAAAACCCTTATATTTGGGTTTTATGGAGTGAATGAAAGAAATTAGATTCATGTGGAGTATATCTATCACAAAAATTTCATCCTCAATAGAGAGTCCAAAGAACGTACTAGCGTCTCAAAAAATATTCTTGCGTATAGTCTTCTATTCTTTCCTTCTAAAATGTTGGTCCAACTAAGACTTGATTCTTGTTCTTGTCTTGAGGGAGAATACCTTCGTAAGAATTGAGCGTGTGCCCTGGGATTGACCTAGACAGTGAATTAGAATACGCACAAGTGAGTTATTTACAATCCAAGAGTTAAACCTAACTATTACACACTTAAAAATGAGGCATTCTATTTAAAATAAGGACAAGAGGTCAAACCTTGTTCTAGTAGACAAAGGGTCAGTTTCTTGTGATCTGTAGGCTCCTGTTGTCAACCATTGTTGGTCAGCTATAGCTATCTCACCCATTAAGCCTTACAAAACACAGCTAAAAGTAGTAGCGCAAATTATGTATCACATCATACCCACCAGTAAAGTATCCTCTGCCTCCAAAAAAATATAGTTCCTGCATATACATTGGCAACAGAATAAAAAAACTTGTGTCAAAGCCATCCATTACCCGATCTTACTAGTGAAAAAGAATCAATCATATATGTTTGCTTCTCTTGACCTCATTAAACGACAAAGAAGCATTGGTATTCCCCGGACTACCCAGCATTATGTAAAATATCTTCTGCAATAGTAAGAAAGAGGGGCAGATGCATAAGCATGCAAAATCTTCAACTTGAGAAAATAAAATATCTGGATGGCATTGCAGTAATTGCGATGGTTCCATACCATCAGCTCTTGGTCTTTCAAGAAAATGAGGCAGCATCGTCGCAGCGACTTAACATAAGAGCTATACACAAAATGAGGGATTTTAATTTGCAATTACTGTAAGCAGTTAAACATAGACATATGACAATCAAGAAAGCTCATGTAACAACACATTGAAGCAAAAGTAATATCAAAATGAAGTTTGGATGTCCAGCTACATTGCCATTTGCAGACTGACTATGATAATGAGGATCAATAAACTTAAAACAGACACTGATATACACATAAGCACCATATTGATGGCTTATTCACTCCTTTATTTTTCTTTTTCCTTTTCACACATACAGATTCTCCCAGATTAAGGAAAAGAGAAGCTACTCCTTACCACTCAATTAGTTCCTATCAGAAATGAGGATTAGGGAAGCCATGGGGGTACTCATTATCATTCAACCACATACTAAAACTCAGTGACAAGCAACGCAAATACTCTAAACCATGAGTAGGCAGCGAAGAGACATAAACAATGACCAACTGCTTTATCACAGGATTCCTCAAAATCCAGATGTTATAAGCAATTCGTAGCAGTAATTAAACAAATGCTACAGCTAAACCAAGATGCATGCTGGTTTGCATGCAGGATAAAGCCAATCCCCACTTCAATGAAAAAGAAAATGCACTTTGCTCCACTGGCCTTTAACTTCGGTGTCAAATTACTTAAATACTCAATATCCAGAACTCTTACAAGGACTTCAAAAGCTAGAAAGTTCCTCAAATTCCCCCCAATCACACTCAAAAACTCAACTTGCCCAAAACCCATTAAAAGAAATCAAATCAATTCGGGACACGAGCAAAAACCTGCAACTTCTTTTTCGATGGTCTCGACGGTGGCCGTCTTGTTGATTCCCACCTCATAGCACCTCACTATGAACCTCTCCTTGTACGACAACCCGCCCTTGGCCAAGCTGCCCAGCTTGAGTCGGTCGGCCAAGCTGCCTGACAAGGGCTCGACCCGGGCCAACCCGTCGGAGACGATCGCCAGGGTCAGAGCTTCGCTTGCCGGAAAGCAAGAGACGGCGGCGGCGGATCGTTACCAGTGAGGGAGAACGAGGGCGACCCACGGCGAGCAGAGGGAGGGGGGGATCGGGTTCCTTCGCCGACGATCAGCTGGGCCTCAGATCTAGGGTTTCGTCGCTCTCAAGCGGAGGGAGGAGCGAGGAGAGAGAGGGAAACTTGAGGGCGCGAGAGTGAGGGAAACTTGAGGGAGGGGCGAGGACAGCGAGGGAATCAGATCTAGGAGGGGAGAGAGGGAAACTTGAGCGCGCGAGAGCGAGGGAAACTTGAGGGAGGAGCGAGGACAGCGAGGGAAATCAGATTAGGAGAGAAATTTGAGGTAATTGGACTTGAGGTAATAGGCTTCACATTAAGGTAATTGGGCTTGGGACCCGAGAATGAAAAGAGAAAAGAAAATGAACTAAAATAAATCAGCCTCGAACAATACATTGCTCAGAATAATTATAAATTAAGACAAAAAAATTATGTATACTAGAACATCGAGAATTGAATCACAAGGTATGTTTATTTGATTGAGTGAAATTATTATCTGTTGATTAATTTTTCAAACTTTCACAAGTTTGATTTGCTAAAAATATATAATCTAAAGTTAGGAAAATGAATTTCCTAATATAAAAATGATATATTATTTTCTTTAACATGAGATTTTTCTTGGAACAAATGCATTCGTAATAAAAGTTATTATATGAGAGGAAAAAAAAATCACTTGAAATTCACAAATCTCGATAAGACTCTATTGCAAGACTTTTGCATGGAAGATATCATGAGAATTGTTGAAGATATGTAGTGGATAGTTTATATTATTTGATATAATTAGCTAATCAAAAATATTTTCATTATTAATTTATCCCCAATTTTTTTGTACACTTCTATATCTTCTATTTTTGCTTCACTATCAACGTCCCCAACATTATTTATCTCATCCCTAGATTCTATATGATAAACATAATCAATAATATCCAACATAAGCAATAAAGCTATTATCATAGGGATGCACAAATCAAAATAACTATTCGCATGTCAATCCCTAAATGTTCTCGAACAATCATCAAGCACTCATGTAGTAGACTTGACCCGATTTTCCATGGGCCTAAGCCATTGAACCCATTTTCCAATATCAAAATAGCTCATCGTGGTTGAAAAGCAAATACAATGGCAGATTAAATTGCTAAAGTTCAAAAAATTACCAATCTAGTCATAATCGTATGATACGAATGTCAATTTTGTCAATGTAGTCTTAAACATTTATGTGAAATTTCAATAAACTCATTCTAGACAAATATGAATTGTGCGATGAATGTTTCACAAAAGTTATTTCTCGTTGATTAATTCTTTTTCGTTGCAAAATCCGTCGCAAATTAGCTACGAATTATTCTTTCCGTCGCTAAATTAGTGACGAATTATTTTTTCCGTAGCTAATTTGCGACGGATTTTGCCACAAAATTGTTTTCATCACTAACTTAGCCACGAATTTGTTTTTGCGTGGCCAATTAGCAATGGATTTTGCGACAAATAATTTTACGTCACTAAATTAGCGACGAACTATTTTTTCCATCACAAATTTGTGACAGATATTATCTTTCGTGGCTAATTAGCGACGCATTTTGCGACGAACACTTTTTCATCGCTAAATTAGCGACGAATTTTTTTTTGTCACAAATTAGGGACGAAATATTGGTCGTCGCAAAATTGGTCGCTAATTAGCGATGGAAAAAAAATTTCATCGCAAATTTGCGACGTAATTTTGCAACGAAAATATTAGTCGTCCCTAATTAGCGATGAATTTTTATGGTTGTCACAAATTTCGTTGCAAATAGCGACAGAATATTTTTCGTCGCAAATTCCGTCGGAATTAGCGACGGATTTTTTTTTTGTCGCAAATTCCATGGGAATTTGTGACGGATTTTTTTTCGTCGCTAAGGTTCTGTAGCTAAATCCTTGTTTTTTTGTAGTGATAGACTAATAGTGACTCCTTATTATGTCGAACATTATAGACTAAATCAAATTTAAAATTTAAAATCCAAATGTCACACTAAGTGAGGGCTTGGGAGAACCCATGCCAATTGGAGATCACAGGTCTCAACTTGACAAGACCTATAACTTGCTAAATAAAAAATATATGTAAAGACTTAATATCGTCAATTTGTTAATTCAAATAAACAGAATTTATTGAAGAAATAGAAATAGTATAGTGAATGTTATACAAAATTTTAAGGATACATTGGAAAAATTAAAAGTGCAAGGATGACATTGAATGTTTACTAATAATTTAGGAACAAAATTGAAGAAAAATTAAAAGTTCAAAGACGAAATTGCACATTATACCAGAATTTAGGAATTATATTGTCATATGCTTTTATTTGAAATGAGATAGGTCATGCAGAAACGGGAAATCATAGCTAATGGAAGTTCATTTAAAAAGAATTTGAAATGTCTCTCCCCCTCTCTCTCTCCGGCCTACCTTTGAAATTTCTATCTGGCCTTTGTTGACACATAAATTTTATCGGTCTTTTAAATCATTGTCTAGTCTTTTTTCTCGGAAATTAGGAGTTCATATGAAAAAAATGAAATAAAAAAGAGATGATAAAATACATCTAAAATAAAGAGCCCATTTTCTTTACTCACGCCCAAAACAAAAGGGGAAAGGAGAACAAAATAAAAAAAAAAAACAGGAAAAGAAAGAGAGAATAGGACAAAAGGGAGGGGCGCAACTAAACAAAGAAAAATTTTCTCTCGTGCCCTCTCGGATCTCATCTCTCTCTCTGTATGGGTATTCAAAAGGGCATAACGAAATTAAAGAAAAAGGGGGATTCGGTTAGAGAGACACGACGACTCTCTCTCTTTCTCTCTCTCTCTCTCTCTCTCTCTCTCGCCGTGGGACTCTCTCTCTGCAACCGACGCCCTCCGTCTCTCAGCCGCCCTTCAGCTCACGATCCCTGAGCTCCGCCGCCCAAATCTCTTCAGCTCGGCCGACTCTCTCTCTCTCTCTCTCGGACGGACGATCGCCGACAGCTTCGCTTCCTCTCAGCTCACCGGCCTCTTCCCCTAGCTCACATCTCCTTTCCAACGCTTCATGGCCTCCATCTAGCTCCCTCTTAAAAAAAAACCTCTGCTCGCCCACGCTCCAGCTCGCCTGCTCGCCCACAGCTCCTCCACACCTCAGCTCGCTCTTTGTCACGCTCTCTCCCCGCTCGGCCTCACTCTTTTCCCTTCAGTTCTCTGCCTCGCCCATAGCTCCAAGCTCCTGTCCTCTCTCGGCCTTGCCACAGTTCTCGGCCTCGCCTCACAGCTCGTCTCTGCCCACCGCCCACAGCTCTCGGTCGCTCATTGATTCGGTGAAGGGAGAAATTCTTGGAGATTTGGAAGACTTTGAAGTCGATTGAAGTTCCGAGGATCGTTGACCGCCTTTGCTGTTTTCTTTTGCTCAGTCATCTTCATTTCGCAGGTAAGTCTCTCTTGATCGTATTTAGAAATCTCACGCTCGTTATTCATAAACTCGCTGCACTTCTTTCAATTTCTTTCTCTGTGTAATGCTTTGATTTTTGTGGAGTTGATGCTGAATGTTGTTTAGATGATTTCTGAATTACTGTGATGCTTATTTCTTGTTCATTCGTGGATGATCCGAGATTAGATCAAAGTCAGTTTTTTATTGAAATTTTAATAACCATTGCTGCACTTGATATGTTTGATGAAATGCTTAGACGAGATCCAAATGCTTTCTCTTTGATTTTTAGCTTAGTTGTTTAGCAGTCGATTAGATAAGTGTTTAGTTACGGCATGATGAATATAGAATCGTCAGTAATTGTTCTTAGTGTAAAGCTTGGTCTCGGCCGAAGTTGTGAGTGTAGGTGAATGAAGAAGATGAAGTGCAGTGAGAGTTTGGTAGTTCGTTGGTTTAATAGGCTTAGAAGGAAAAGAAGTTGGGTTTAGAAATGATAAAAAATAGGCCAGCGTATTAAAAGAGACCAAATTCGTAATAATAGAAAATGGGCGGAAATAAAAAAAAAAAAAAAAAGGGGGCCGAAATAGAATAATAAGAATGGGCCTGCGTAAGGAGAATAATAAAAATAAAAGGAAGGGAAAATTTTTGGGCCGAAATAAAAGAAAGAAACCAGGGGCCGAAACTGAAATAATAGAAAATGGGCGGAAATTTAGGTTTAAAATTCGTTTTAATAAAACATAAGAATGGACTGGGCCTTACGCCCAGCCCATTCCCGAAATACCCGGACCATTAAGGTCCAGGTCGTTTCGGGCCGGGTTCTTTTAATCCGGTCGGAAACCCTTTTATAAAAAAATATAAAAATAAAATGAATAAAAAACAGAATAGAAAATAAAGAATTCGAAAATAAATAAATGGATAATAGAAAATTAGAAAAATAGAGAATGGATAATAAAAATTTAGAGGAAAAATCAGAAAATAGAAAATAGATAATGGAAAATCAGAGAATAATTAGAAAATAATAAAAAGATCAGAAAATAGGAAATAGATAATATAAAATTCAGAAATTAATAATAAAAATTCAGAAAATATATAATATATAATAAAATTTTGGAAAATAATAATAAAAATCAGAAAATCATTAAAAAATAAAAAATAAGAAAATCATTAGAAAATCATAGAAAATCAGAAAATCGTTAGAAAATAAAAAAAATGAGAAAGTCATTATAAAATCATAGAAAATTGGAAAATTATTAGAAAAAAAAAATAGAAAGTCAATAGAAAATCATATAAAAATCAGAAAATGATAAAAAGCCAATAAAAAATAACAAAAAATATATAGAAAAATAGAAAATTTCGAAAATGAATCAAATTGAATAAGCTCTTAGAGCTTGGCATCAAAGCACTAGTGGACTAGCCTTTTAGGTGATGTAAGCCTGCATGCAAACATCTAGTTTATCCAACCAATCAATCAATTTTAGGTACCGAAAATGCGTTAACTAAATAGTTAACGTAATCAAGTTCTCGTACCCTAGGAATCTCTGGTTGCGTAGAACGTGAAGCATTTCTCCTAATGCTTTTCACTTGGTTCCTAGCCAACCTTAATAGGCTAGTGGCGGCTCCTTTTAAATAAAAAACATTTTGGACTATTAAAGAACTTTTAAAATGAAAACGCCAAATGTCACGCGAGGTATGGATTTGGGAGAATCCGAGCTCGAGATCATAGAATCAAGAGAAAGTACCTCTAAACCTAATCTTTCTCCCCCTAAAGGGTGGAATTTAGGTCGCGACAACCTTTCTCTTATCCAACCCAATTTTCAAATGGTCTCTTTTCTCTCTTTTCCCAAACAAAGAATTAAGCTTTCTGAAATCAAAGTTCAATAAACAAATTGGGCAGAGCCCTGAGCTTAGGGTATAAGAATCAATTCTGGGATAAAAAGTAATATTCATTTGGTTGGTATTGAATGTGTACAGTTTCACCCGGTGCATATCAATCCTAAAAAAAGAAAAAAGAAATCAAGGGCAAAAAGCTGATCAATTGAAGAAATTCCCGGTGAACATTAATGACTTTAGTTGCCCATGCTATAGGTAGTGGGACGTACAAAAAATTTACTTGTACAGAGCCACCGATTAATATATGCATGAGATAGGGCTTATATTTCATCAAAAGCCGCCTTTCATTCGCTGACTGATCCTCTCGGGTCAGGGTCTTGTTGATTTTCTCCTTCTTCTAGGGAGACTGGTGTATGTCCAAGCTCTCACCCTCACAATCAGTGGAAAAAGAACGATTCGCACAATCCCCGGATTAGAATGAGATAGGAATGGTTAATGCATGGAAATAGTTCCGAGAGTACCTGCGGCCTAGTTGAATGTCTGAACCTATTGCACCAACTAAACAAAGCAATAGGTATTTAGGAAGGAATCCACCGGGATTGAAATAGTCGTTCCCTGTCTTGGACCAACTATCTTAGTTCAATACAATAATTCTTGAGAGTTCTCTAGCCACGGGCCCGAAGCCTGGCCCAAAACCGAAACTATGAGGTAGGTTGGATGACCCCACTTCATCTCCTCTCGTCTCAGTCTCTATATTTTCCGGACTCGACAAAGCTGAAGCTCAATTCTAAATGACGTTATGCAGGGACTTGAGTCCGCAAAATAAACCCCGGCCACGATAAAACTTTCTCCCAATTCTCAAGTAACCATCTACAACCTATGCTTTAGTCCTGAACTAAACCAGCAATTAGCTGAGTTATCCATTCTGAACTTCAAGGATCCATCAAAGTAAAAGCAAGCTCATATGTACATACTGCCTGCTACTTCTCAACAATCGACATGCTCCCCATGTCGAAAGTGGATCACCTGCTGTGTGTACGGACCACAGCAGGGGTGCTGTGGTGGCAAGATCGGACGGCTGGAAATTTAAAAAAAAAAAAAGTCAAAAAAAATATTTTTGATTTTTTTTGACTTTTTGATTTTTATTTTTTTATTTATAAAATCCCAGCCGTGGATCATCCAGTCACCTGCTGTGGTCCGTACACCACAGCAGGTGATCCGGATTCCCCCATGTCCAGAGTCCAGTGGCTCATGCAAGGGTAGGTCTATAGGTTGAGAGCACCGGATAATTTTGCCTACTTTAGTGGCAGCACTAAAGGCCAGATCCTCGGTTCATATTAAACAGAACCTACATTCAAAACGCAATCCAAGGTTACAATTCAACCCTCAAACTGACAAATTATTTCAGCTGCTCTACAAGTGCGTGGTTTCACCTGTTAACTGGAAACCAAACTCTCCACAAAGTTACTCAAATTTATCCTAAAAAAGCTTCCACAGAACATGCATCCTTGTTATTGCCGTATTACTAGGAACTGTCTGATGATTCTAGTACAACATGCCCGGTGGCTGAAGTGGTCGCAGGTGCAGGTGGTTGTTGAGTCAAGGGCATGGGTTGTTTAAAAGGAACCAGTTGCTGAGGCGAAGGCATTGACTGCTGACTCACCGCACCATCGCACTCAACATGTGGCGGTGGGGATGGTCCAATTCACATGGTTGGGAAGTTAACATGACCGTAGGAGGCTGGCTCCAAAGTACATACGGACTTTGAGCCGCTGAGACTTGCTGGGTAATAATGACGGATTGGAATAACTGCTTTGAGCGAGCAGTATGTGCATGAGATGGCATAAGAGCACTAGGATCTAATACAGGTGTTGTTTTGTCTGATTTATTGGAGCTCTTCGTATGCCCAGCACTCCTTGCCTCTTCAACAGCAAATGTACACAAAACTGAACTCATAATCAGTTCTGAGGAGAGCTAGAAGCTGCAACCTTGTCTGCAACATAGCAGCAACAGCCGCAGCCATCCTCCTGGGCGTTTGTCCCCCCTTCGCATATATGTCTAGGCCTTGAATAGCAGAGGCGGATGATTTGAAATACATTGTCTTCATCCATTAGCTGTTTTCTCATACTTTCAGCTTCTTCCCCATGTGCTTATGCTACTCAATTTTAATGAGACATCTTACAGATACTAATCCTGAAGAAGCATCAATAATATATCCAAGCAAAAACCAGACAAAAGTTCTGGCGTAGTTAAATATCAAGATGACAGTAAAAATTTAATATAGACCTGTCAGCTTGCAAGGAATTGATAATAAGCTAAAATAAGAAAATGCATACCTGCATTTGAGTGTGAACATTCTCAAGCTGAAATTCCCCCAACAAAATGGAGGGAAAAAAAGATCAAACAGATAAGCTCCTGAGAGACCAGATCTGTAATATACACATGCAGAATTAGCAATAATTATTTCTGGGACATGGTAAAGAGCAGAATAATCGAAGAATGATTACAATGGAATACCTGTTCATCTAGTGCTTCTTTTGATAGAGATACAAGCAATACTCTATTGCTTCAACTGATTCGAGTTTCTAGATGGAATGCCTTAAGGTGTTTATTCCCGCCCTATCTCTCGAAAATTGTTAGAATAATTAGATATTAAATCATGTCAATGTCTAACAGCTTAAACTTTTTTTGAGAAGTAGATAATAATCTCACAAAGTCTTACATGGTATCAAAACAGGAAGTCCTAATTTTGAATCCTTCAAACCCTATTTGTTTTTCTAATAATATGTCTACCCTTAGTACTAGGCTTGGACGGCCACGGATATGAAAAACAGGTTCTATTGTTGCTCCTTATAGGAGGTGATGGTTTGTTGATTTTTTTGCAATATATGATGGATTGATAAGCTAGTGCATTGTCATTTGAAATGGTTGTTTGTAATGGGCCTAATGGCCATTTGACTGTGATTATGCTCGGTCAGCTTAGTGTTTCACTTAATTTCTAGTATTCCCAATAGATCAACCTGCTTTGCTATGCATTGTGTTGTGCGTTGTTGAATTTGAAGTTTTTGTCAATAGTGATGTGTGCATTTGCTAGAATTTGATTAGTGAGCTTGTATTGGTCGGGTTGATAATTGTCATCTTTTCAAATGGATTGATCCTAAACCCTCACTGAATGACAGGAAGGTGATTTGTCGGTTGATCAATGACAACAAAGCCTTAGAAAAGAGAATTGAATATATGGAAAGTCAGTTAAAAAGTATCTAATGATGAATTCTACATTCTCCAACTAGAAAAGTGGAAGCAATAGAACAAGAAGATACAGGAGGAAGCATCTCAACTCGAAGCAAAGAAGAAGATTTATTTGAAAAGCGTAGTTGTATTGTTAGGATCGACGCGCACAATGCCACTGTTGAAATTGGGCAAGAGAAGGCAACATTCTTCGCCTTAGATTGGCAATGATGATGTATTTGGTTCGGCTTTTGGAGAAAGCCTTTGGGAAAATGTACAGAACTTTGGATTTAAAGAATTTGGTAAAATGTCATGACTGTTTGGTAAACTGTAAATGAAAAGTAGCTTAATCCCATGTGGATAATCCCAGAGAGGCACAGTCAAGTAAGAAGTTCGTAGGCATTATCTACAATTATTGTCGGCAAGTGCAGCTATTATTTCACAACACTATATCATTTATAGTCCTACTCATCATTAGGTTCAATTTTCGAACCTAGAGAAAGGTCCTATTAGTCATCGATTCGACGCAGATGAATCTGATCAGAGAGTAGTAGGGAAAGCTGGTTCTTAACATTGGAATTGTGTGATCTCAAGTGAGATAAATATGGCAGATGAATATAATGAGACGGCTGGAACATGATCCATTTTGGTTTGCTTGAGAGTGTAGATTACCTGTTGGTTTTGAAAAGGCTCCACTAAAAGCCCGGCTGCTTAAGGCTACATAAATTCTCCATATAAGCTACTTATATATAAACGCAACATCCATAAAGCAGAGCAGTGCTTTTGCCAAAAACTGATCCGATCTGGACGAGTGGTTCCAATTTGAAATTGAAAACTTGACCCATTCCAATGGGAACCGCCTTGAATCGATTGATTCGGACCAATTTGGGTAGTTTCCAGTTTTTTTTTTTGTACGCCCTTATCCCAAGCTCTGAACCAATTGCGGTGGGGTGTCATTCCAAATTGTATCGGCGGGTGGATCCATGGGTACTTTGAATGGTTTGGGAAGTGATTGAGCACAGCTAGCTTGGGAGGGGTTGTGGCAGTGGCGTTTTTGTCAAGAATGTTGGTGGTGATCCAGTAATTTTTCGACCGGTCTTGATTGGCTTTGATCAAGAAGGAGAATGTGTCGCATGAATAGATGAGCAGGTTGTGGACCACAAATAGCTCTACATGGTGCCCGTTTGCTTCAACTACGGTAGGCTTGTGACCTTGAAAATCAACAAAATATGGCCTCATACTTCATCTTCCAAATCAATCTCCGAAATTTCTTCAATCTAATGGTCTTAAAAAAATAGGGGTAATGACACAAATGATCTCTAAACTTTGACCAAATGTGCAATCTGATCCATAAACTTTTAATTTGATGTGAATAATCTTTAAATTTTAGTCCAATGTGTAATTTTAGTCCCCGAACATTTAATTTGTTCAAAATGATCTATGAACTTTTGGTACATGTTTAAACTAGTTTTTGAATCATTTAAAAATGTTCAATATGGTTCTTGAACTTAAAATAATGAAAGGGTCATATTGAATATTGTCAAATAAGCTAAGAATTAATTTGAATATCTATCAAAAGTGGAGATGTTACGTTGAATAAATTGAAAGTTCATGGATCATATTGCACATTTGGCTAAATCAAGAGACTATTTATGTCGAATTAAAAATTCAAACGTTTGACCACAATTCACGGATTATTTGTGCCATTTTTTCTCATTAAAATCTCGAAAAAGTAAATTTTTTTTTTGGGCTAACAGAGTGCGTGGTTCAGAAAGTCTAAGATTGATTCTAAAGAATGGGCACACCTAATTGATTTGCCCAAGAAAATCTATATCTGAGCCAGAGAATGGAACTGAAACAAGCTGCGGAACAGAAAGGATTACGTGCCCCCATTTGACCACATGGGCGCACACACAAGCAGATAAAGCCAACCAATTTCAGTGAAACAGCAGAAATGGGTGATGACTACGAATGAACTTTCAACGCACGCACTCACAGAAACGACAATCCTCGTTATAACGTCGAAACCCTAATCTTCCTTTTTCCATGTAGAAACAGGCATGGGAAATCAGAACGCACGAAACTCCAAAAGGGAGTTAAATATCCTGTCAAAGAAAAAAAAAGAAGGAGAGAAAGATAAAGGAAGCAGTCAGCCAAATCTGAACAATAGAATATCAAATTATTACCGATCATAAACCCAAAGCCATCGCCTGTTGTAGTCGTACGTTTCTAGAAGCAGACAATGGAGGGGAGGAGCAATTGGAAACAACCGCACAGCATTGAACACATCGACGGAAATATGCTCTCGAAAACTTGCGTAAATCCAAACGACATTTGGAACCAAAAAAAAAGGAAACTATCATACAAAAGAGTTTGAGTTGAGTTGGTCTTGAGAGTCTCCTCCTGCATCACCATCTTTCTTGCCTCGAAGAGTCAAGTTTGATAGTATTCAACGTCTCAAACTTGCACCCATCCATTTCGCATGTAGAAAGAAGTGTATGCATAATTCTGTTGTGATAAATACCATAAAAAAGCATAAATAATATATGTTAAACTTTTTTATGTTATCAAAAACTTCTAAACATGCCCACTCCGAGATAAATAACCTCAACATTTTTTTACAAAAAAATGTAAACTTATACATGCATGTTTTATATATCATCTATTTCAAATCTAATCATGATATATTTGTTGCATTGACGTAAGTTTGGAATTTTTTGCGACACAAACAATATTTAGGGCACATGTATCACAATTGACAAATTTATGATTTCTTGTAACACAAAAGAAGTTCGAGGTATTCTTTACCAAAAAAAAGAAGAAGAAGAAGAAGTTCGAGGTATTTATATCATAATGTGTATAGTTTGAAATTTTTTGTGGTATTAACTAATTTTGATATGGTTTTTTTGACCCTTTTGTTCCTCCACATGCCGTGACCTCCAAGCCAACTTGCCCACCTACTCGACACCACCTTCAAAGAGACCACGCCCATGCCCACATAGAAATTGGTAAATTCCAATGTAGAAGCTTCTGCTTCAAAATGTTGGTTTACAGAAAGGCATGTTGATTCTTATTGTATATAAATAGAAAATCAAATAATATCTCAAGATGTGCATGTCCGAAAGGCGCGTCGAACTTTGTTTGTCTTTTATTGGTGCAAGTGGATATTCTACTTTTTTCAGCAAGTGGAAACTCATTCAATAGTTGGCCGACATCAAGATTGCCGATTACCACTTTTCTCGGCATCTGGACGTCTCTCCTTCTGTTGACCCGAAGCACCTTGGTGCGTTGATTAAAGAAAAAGATAGAATAAAGTATCATACGCCATTAATGAAATGTTAAGTAGAATGAAAGTAACATGCATATAGGGTCATTGCAAAGATTCTCTTACGCAATTTTGCAGTATAATTTAACACATACTCTCCCGTGTCGTCCGAAATGAAGTGTCGACATCGAAGACTTTCTATCTTTGAGACTTTGAAATCATCATAGGAGGAGATGAAAAAATAATAAAAAATAAAACCAGAGGAATAATTGGTAGGTGATGAAAGTTTACCTTAATTTGAGAGCTAAGAGCGGATAGGGAGGTCACATTCGAAATCCTGAGACGGTATGTTTTAGTTGGGATGACTCTTAGTACTTATGACACACATTTAGGGTTGGTTATGTTACACGCCGTTGGGATCTGAGCTTGGAGGGGTCAATTTGGAGCAATCAAACTTGCTCTTTGCTTAATTTAGTAGAGACTACAGTCCAATCAACAAAAGAGAAAGGAAAAAAAACACATATAATGAGTGGGGAAAAGTATTAGTAAAATCCTAAACATGTTGCATTGATGTTAATTTAGTCTTTAATATTTTAATGGTGCATGTTTAATCCTAAAACCTTTAACCTAATTTCAATTCAATCTTTCTATTGTAATTTGACTGGATATTACTAACATGTTTGCTTGTCGGCCTGCATGCCAATGATGGCATTGATGTGAATAAATTTTTATTATGCTTTAATATTTTTTTAAAATTTTCCAAATCTTTCTTCCTTTTTTTATTTTCTATTATTTTTTCCTCTCCTTCTTTTTGCCAGTCGACAAAAAGGAAGAAGAAAGGAATAAATAAAAAAGAAAATTATTTAAATATTTTTAAACAATATTTAAGTCAGGTGTCAGTGATGCCACGTAGGCCGTTTAACATTTATATAAGCAATATCTTATCAAAATTAATCATAAAGATCGAATTGGCACCAACTTAAATGGTTTAGAACTAAATTGACACTAATCATTTTTTATAGGATCTACATATGAACAAGTATTGTCAATAAAATTTAAGTGATATGAGTATGGGCTGCACCGGCACATACGAGACCAATTCCCATGAATCATCGGATGAGGTGTGGTCCACATAAATCGCACATGATCTAAAGATTAAGAAGAGCTCACATGAACATTGTTGACACCTAATTTTAATTTTCGCATATAGATTGCATAAAAAATAGAAAATAGGAATTTATATTCCTAAAAAAAGTATATTCATAGCATCTTGCATTTAGGAAAGATCATCAGCAGCGACTTGGGAAAGAATTTTGATTGATGAATCAGGAAAAGGAAATTTGGGCAGAATATATTTTGTGCATCAATTTGGTAGATTTTTTCGGCCAAGATTATACGTGAGTTGATTGCGTGTGGATTTTGGCAAATAAATAATATTGGAAGGAACATCTTGAACAAAGCCATAAAATTGAGCCAGATTCGGTCAAAATGGGGGCAGGAAAATTTGATGATATTCACACAATATTGAAGAAATAAGAAAAGGAAAATCAAGGGGATTGAGAGATTTGTCGAATTGGCACGATCACATAAAATTGGAAAGGAAATCCTCTCCTTTCCTTGGGAGAGGACTGTTCCTTTTGCCTATAAATAGGGGGTCTTGGCCACATTAAGGAGGAGAGAAAAACAAAGGAGAGAAAAAAGGGAGAGAGAAGGCGAGAGAAGGAGGAAAAGAGTTCGCCTGAGAGCTTGATCCGCGACGTTTCTTCGACGACTTGCTCGTAGCAGCCTGTGACCGCACCTTTTCATCTTTCGAAGGTGGGTTCCGTGGTTGTTTAGCTCAGTTGAGTCCTCCCGAGGATCGTGACCGAGAGTAAAAACGTTTGAGCATCGCTTTGTTTTGAGATTGCTCGAACACATGGGCTCGTCGTAATTCTCGAGTCATGTAGGGAGGTTTTTTCTTTTGTTGTTGTTGTTTTTAATTTTCTGCAATAAAGGTCCTTTATTATGCTAATTTGTTTATTTTCTTTATGTTATTATTTTTGTTTAATTTGCTTGTTTTAGGTAATAAGTTTATCAATTGGAATCAATTTCCAATTCGTAACCGCAAAAGTTGATTTTTTATTTCATCTATAAGACTTTAGACGAGGTAATTAATTGTGCAGGAATCGACAGAATTGATATTTTGATCTTTAAGGCTTAAGATCAACTTATTGATTTTGTTTGCGAGCTTTCATTGGTTAATTTAGGTTTTATTTCTGTGTTAGGTTTATTTGTCTAATTTGACATGTTTTTTTATTTTAAAAAATACCAAAAATTGCATTCCATGTTGAATTACATGTTAGATAGACTTGCACTTTCATGATTAGATTAAATCGCATTTAGGTGGTATTGCACAGCATGATTAGATTGCATTTTAAATATAATTTGCATGTTTAAATTAGGTTTTTATGTTTTATTTCAAATTCAATAAAAATCCAAAAAAAAATCATATACATGTCACATGTATGTCTTTTCTTTTAGTTTGCATTATTAGTCATTGCATGACATTTAGTATAGGCACATTAAATTGCATGTCACTTAGGAATTGCATACAAATTCATCATGGTAGAACATAACATCTAGATAACTTAGGAATCATGTTAGGTTAGGTTTTCACAATTAATTAGTTTATTTAATTCCAAATTTCATTAAATAAATAAAAAGTGTCTAAAAAATACCCTTTTGCATGTCATTTAATTCATTTAGTTAAATAGCATGTCATTTAGTCCAAGTTAATTTAGGAGTTGCATATTTTAGAGCATGTTAGGTTAGCACATTTCATCACATGCATTACATAGTAGACTAATTTGCATATAAAAAGTGAAAATCCCTAAAAATCATTTGTCCTTGTTTATTGTTTGCTTTCTTTGAGTATTTAAATAATTGTTTGTGAACTCGCGTGATCACCTTGCATGTTAGGGAGTAAAGTTAAAAATCAATTCAAGCTGTCTGCAAATTATTTTTTTGAAATAGAAGAAATAGGTTCTCAAGTCCCTGAATTCAAAATCTTTGATTCGTAGGGGTAAAGTACTACTCCAAGTATTTTACATGGGTTTCTAATCGACCCACCATAAATAGATTAGTGGCGACTCTAATTGAAATCAATTTTGCATGTTAAAAAATTGAAATCTAAGTCGTGAATTGGTATGAGCTTGGGAGAGCTCGAGCTAGGCTAGACTTAGCAATCCATTAGCCGAACCCTAGGTGGTGCACCTTCGGGGAGGTCGCGACAAACATAAGTGAAAGGTAATCTTTAACTATATTTAGGGACTAACCCAGCCATCAACAAAGGATAGGTAATAAGTGTCTCTAGGCAAAATTGGGCACTGAGTCACCCCCTCCGTATCATCGTACAACGGACTTCCATTATGCAATTAATCCCGCCCAATATCATCATCATCATCATCAAATGCTTGAGGGAGACCTTCATAACATAGACTCGGAGTCATCGCTATGCACCTCTTGGATTCCGTGCCAATGGGTCGCGAGATTTTCCGTTGCCCATTGGTTCATAACTTCCCCAATGATGGTAAGTCCTTGTTGCACCAAAATGGTTTGGCCTATGGTCTTTTTCGATGATGGTGATGACCAGATTCTTGGAGGTGTCTAGTGACTTGAACTCGTACTTCACATCCCACTTGTAGGGATGAACTCTAGCCCCCACCCGTGCCATCTCTGCGGGAACACATAGCTATAATTTGATTAACCAACTCATCTTTAATGCCTACAAGAATCAAATTGTGCATATAGCACACGACGTATCCAAAATTGATTGAATGGACGTAATTTATGGGGGGATTATCAACCAGAACCATGAGTATGTGAGAAGGAGGAGGAGTTGGTATAAGAATATGCCATGGTTCTAGGCAAGTCGTGAGCAAAACATAGGTTGCTCTTTCTTTACTACTTAAGATATCTAAAGAGACGTGGGTTGGTCAAAAGAAAAAGGAAATATGAAAACATTTTCTATCAAAAGAATTTCACTAATTTTGACATTTTTCTTTTGGATTTAAAACTTGGTCGAATTAGATTTGGACAAGTAGGTAAGTGCGATATATAAGAGAAATGTGTCAATCAATTGAAGTGATTGGTCACTTCGACCCCCTTGAGATATCAAATTGCCTAATGTTCTCTAGGGAAGCAATTGGACTAATGATGGCCAAGTGAGGCTCGCTTTTTTGACTTGGAAAGATCCAAGGGTCATACTCAAAGAGATTACGTCATCTCTGACTTTTTGTTGCGGCTCATTATGAAGAGACACGTTAGTCCTCCCAAGTCTTGGATGCGAACTCTGTTTTATGTACGCTGAAACAGAGTAAAACAATGGTAGATGCAGGGGCGGCGCCAGAGTCCCGCGGGGTTCGGGCGCAAGGTCGGGCCAGCGGAAGGGACATCTACTTTGCAAGAGAGCCACGAGCAGATACAATCGCAATTCAATCCTTCCGGCCTAAGATTATCGATCTTTGGGCAAAAGCAAATCGAAAATATTCCGCACGTTACATCACCTTCAGCACGTAAAAAGGTCAAATGAATCGTTGCCTTAATGACAGACAGTGGCTGTCTCAATTGCCAAAAATAGGACGCGTACATGATAAAGTAAGTCGTACAACAATAAAGGAAGGAATCAGTCAAAAGATCCTCTCAACGTGCACATTCAATCTTTGCTATGGTCTATCAGAGCCTTTTATCTGACCACTTCCCTTGAACTGCGGCGGCAACTTGCCCGCCTCGTCGGCACCTTCTTTGAACGGTATGCCCTGGCCCTCGTCCAGTGGCAGAACACGAATCGACCCTTGCAGTCCGGCGTCTCTTTGCATCTTGTAATGCGAGTGGTACGGGTACGTTCCGAGCTGCATAAATTAAAGGCATAACGTCAGTGTTCATACACGTAGTGAATTCATCTAGAAAGAGAAGGTGGAGTGTCAACTCGAGAACTTGAAGTGACGATTCAGTGTCGACCCCTCCCGCCGCCATCGGGTTTTCGGACTCCCACACCTGCTACATCACGCTCTCCTCCCAAGCTCGACCCGCCCTCCTCTCTCTCCCGATGCCTCCTACCCCAGAGGTAGGGCTGGGAGACGAACGCCCCGAGAACCCTTGCGCTGCCGGGAGGAGCCCTCGGCGCTGCTGTCCCCGATGTAGATCCCATCGAAGTTGGAGCGGTTGTCGAGCCGAGGGGTCTCCGTTGTCGGGGATCCCGCGAGGCAACAGGTGGGAGGCAACCCACTGCAGCGTCGCCCAGCAGTCATACGAGGTGGGGGATGGCCGCCTTAGGGGCAAGGCAGTACCCAACGGAGACGCCGACGGCCCCCGCCTTGGCGACGTGGAAGGAAGAAGGCGGACTCGACCGTGGAAGAAGATGAGAATCGGGAGCTTGCGGAGGTGGCGACGCCCCTGAAGGGGACGATGAGCCGCCGGGGGTGCAGATATGCGGAGGGGCAGGGAAAAGAAGAGGGAAGAATGAATGAATGAATGAATATATCAATTTAAATGAGCTTTGAGCTCAGCAAAAGGCCTGAACGACTCACCCGATCAGCTACAAATCGAAACGTAAAAGTCTTTCCAGGCGGAATGGGACCTGTCGAACCCCGTCCAATCTGCAACAACCTTAACACCATCAGCTCATGAACCGACCACTTTCATAAACATACTTCTGATGTCTTTGCTACGTACCTGTCGCACTCCACTCCACTGGATCGCGATGTTCTCCTCCGCCAATCCGTTGGTGACCTCGATGCTGAAGGCATCTCCTTGATGCGCCAATATGGCTGGGCCGGGGCTTTGTCCGTTGATCGTGATGGACAGCTTCCGGTAACCCTTCGGCGGAGTGAACTCTTGTTTCACTGTCCACTCGTACCGTCGTGCGGTGCTCTCTGCCAAAGTGAGGGTTGTGAGAACACAAGACAGCACTCCAAATAATCGACTCATCTCTTGATCGGATTGCACGGAGTTCGTGCAGAGATTTGTCATATGATACGACGGGAGGCCGCATGGGTATTTATAATGAGAGAAAGAGAGAAACTGACTTGTATTCTAGAGAGAAAATATTAGGTAGTTTTGCGGGCACACACTTAACCATGGAAGTCAAAGGCGAAAATCATTGGTCATCCTCGAAGTTGCGGCTAGCACCGGCGTACCCACATATAAACTTGAATAGAATGGATGAGATTTATTCAAAGTCAGCAACACAAGAATCTTTTCTTTCATCTCGGTCGAAATTAGGTGGAGGGGTGTTGTTTCTTTTTAGTGGTGGTGGTGGAGGTTGGGGTGGCGAAGCTTTTGGCGTTTTCGCTTTCCCTTGCTTTCTTTTTGAAGAACGGACTAAAATTGAGATATTTTCAACGTTGTCACATCTATAATCTATCTTTCAAGATTAGCCACGACAAAGCTACAGGTTTAAGTAAATGAAATATCTGTAATAAAATAATTGACCAATTCGGAAAATATCCATGTATGTATAGCCGCCAAGTGCGATGTGCACGATCGTGACTAACAAAATAATTTTCCGTGCTAGAAGATTTGAACATTCTCTGGTGCGTTCTCTCTAGATTAAATTAATTCACGATTGCATGTTCTAGCGCCGGGTCAGCATCTTCGGCATGCATGGTTCCAATTTTCCAAGTCCTCGCTTTGTATTTTTTTATGGTTTTGAGAACCTATCCGACTCAAGTTTTCTTTAGATGACTTCATGCTCAACACATATTTCAGTAAGAAAAATCCATTTTGAAGACATATATTGTACCCCTCCTTGACGTGCATGGGGAGAGAAATTCCTTCAAACTCGGTACCGAGGCATGATTGTTTCGAATTGGCCAATAGTTTTTTTCCCAATGCTAGTCGTTTGACCATTCAATTGATGAAACTTATTAGGATATGGCCTATTCGTTTGAAACAGTTGTCCACAAAGTTTCAAAATTATAATTATGTTTATACTTCTTTCTCATTCTATACATATATATAGAATGAGAGCCCTCACATGTGGCTGGTGGCCCTCTCTGCCAGCCTTTAACGAAAATTAAAAAGTAAAGAAGGAAAAAGAATAAAAAAAAGTTCAAATATTATTGAAAATCACGCATGTTAGCACTAGTCGTGCCGCGTAAGATGACTTGTATTCACGTTAGCATCTCCGACCGAAATTGATCGGATGAAATCAGTTGATAAAATATGAAAATGTTTAGAATTCAATTGACACACTTCTAGGGTTTAGAAGTGGATTAACAAAAGCACAATAAATTTAAGACTTTTTGGACAAATTTTCTCCATCCAATTCCTCCTTCGTTGAGGCTATTCCGTCTTAATGCTTAGTTACCCAATAAGAAAATTTGTTATGGTCTCTTGAAGCTGCGTGTCTCTCCACATCCCATGACCTCTGAAGCCAGCTTGCCCACCTTCTCGACACCTTCTTCAAACACCACATGCATGCCCATATGAAGATGAGACTCTATGGCAATGGAATGCCCAATCACCCAAATTATTTGCATGAACCTTAGCGCAGTCCATTCGTAAGGATGGACCAGCACCGTGCTCTTCATGATTGGGTTCGCCAAACTATACCTT
Source organism: Melaleuca alternifolia (assembly GCA_019926035.1). Lineage (NCBI taxonomy): Eukaryota > Viridiplantae > Streptophyta > Magnoliopsida > Myrtales > Myrtaceae > Melaleuca > Melaleuca alternifolia. Next base: position 260,340 of record JAGKPW010002167.1, read on the forward strand.
CTCGTGTCATTGTCAATGTTAACTTTTCCAACAACGCAATTCTCAACGACCCAAAAAGTGGCCATGGAAGTGCCTCAGTTGAGTCTATTGACACTTTAATTTTTTGGTTTTTCGTTAAAAAAAAAGAAAAAAAAAAGGAAATAAAAAGAAAGAAAAAGGAATTTGAAATCTGGATCATGGAGTTCGGGTCAGATCTGACAGACGGATCTAGGTTGGCTTGTTTTGTGGAATGGAGGTCGGGCTGAAATCAAGGCTGGCAATTGAATTGGGCCAATTTGGGCTTTGGGCTAGTTTTTGCAAAAAAATTGCTTCTAGGCCGAGTTTTGTGAGAATTTGGTGTTGGGCCATATTTTGGTAAAATTGAACTGGGCTTTAGGCTCGGTCCAATTTCTGACCCGACCCGGACCAATAAGGTCTAGGTCGATGAGTCGGAGGGGTTTCCCTGACCCGGTCTGAAGTCCATTTTTCAGAATATAATAATATTAAAATTAAAATATTCAATGAAAATTCAGAAAATAATTTTTTATATAAATTTGAAATTTTAGGAAAGTAGCCACAATTGATTTCACTAGATTTTTAGCATTGATACTTGTCTTGAATCAATTTTATCTTTTCCCTTTCAAATGAACAATTTTAGTTTGGCCTAAAAATGGAAAATCTTTAAAAAATTTAAAACACAATTGAATAAACTCTTAAAACTTTACAATAGGGGTTTGTTTTATGTTGTTTTCTTTTTAGAGACAATGCTAGGTTGCTCACTATGCAATTTCATTTTGATTATACTTTATTGCTCATTTCCATTACATTGATTGTTATTTTTCTTTCTTGCATGAAACATTTTAGTTAAAAAGACAATCAAGTCTAGGTATCGAAAAGGCATTAGTTCTCTAACTAGTGTAATCAAATCCTCATTTCTTAACTTCTACTTACTTAAGAAGCGAAGTATTTCACTATGCGTTGACTTGATTTTTAGCTAACCCCAATAGATTAGTGGTGACTCATTAAATAAGTTTCAACTTGTAGTAATTTGATGAAAATTTCCAATGTTGCGAAAGGTATGGGCTCGGGAGAACCCTTATTTGTAATGGATGAGTCAAATTAGATTACAATTAAACAATGTGTTCAAGCCGTCCTTTAGGGGCGTCGATTCGGATCTCCTCATGAGCAATACGTCCAAACTATTTCTCTTAAAATTAGCCTCTCGATGATAGGTTGCAATAGAGTCTTATTGTTGTTATTAGAGGCCAAATTCCTTAAGAATATTGAATTTTAAGTTTAGTCTCAATTCTATATTGATCTTCATTTTTTGTCTTAGAAAAAACCTTATACTTTAGTTGCAGTCCCAAAATTACCTCGATCTATTTTTTTTTGTCTTTGAAAAACCCTAAACTTTAAGTTCAATCACAAATTTGCCTAAACTATTTTTTTCGTCTAAGAGAAAAATCATCAATTTGTACATAGTCCCAAATTTTCCTACATTAGCCTTTCATAAAAAAATCACCAATAGTCATCCTTAATTTTTATATCTTAGAATAGTTTCATTTTAGAGATAACTTTTATATCACTTTGCTGATGTGGATTTGATATCCATGTGCAAAATGCCACTTCAAGTTGGGTCTAGATCAAAGGAGTATATTTGAGAATAGATTGAAAGTTGGAAATTTTTTAGACAAAACATAATTCACGACATATTTGGGATTATACCTTAAGTTTGGAGTATTTTAGGAGACAAAGAAAAAGTACATGATATATTTGGGACTATACCTAAAGTTAAAGATTTTTATGAGATGAAAAAAATTCGAGGTAAAATTGGGATTATACCTAAAGTTGAGGACTTTTTAGTGAATTATGCTTGTTTTTTGGAAATAGTGCTTGCATTTTGCAACATGATGTCCACAATAGAGTTGAACTTTAGTCTATACATAGTGATGCTAGATGTGGCATTGGTGTTGTTTGCGACACGGTTGACATCAAAGTCCCTGAAGTCATGTAGTCAGTCGGGTACAGTGATCGAACATTTATCTTAGATGGTGATCAGGTAAGATGTGTGTGGGTACATAAATGAAAGGTTCACACACCTATGAAAATAACTGTTGATTTTGTTTTGCATGTTGAGGAATACAATCACAAGGTCCAACTTGGGTGGTGCAACATGAACGTATCCTTGGTGGGCTTTAATCACTAGGCATTAAGCCAATCATGGCTTGATGTTGTACCAAATCAGGTTTGGGTAGTAATTGAAGATGGCCAAAATGACGAGAGATCGTGGTCGTGGCATTTTTGCCAACGATATTGGTCATGATCAATTAGTTTCTTGATGGTTTTCGATTGACTATGTTCAAGAGTCAAGACCGAGTTTCCCTTGCTCAAGTAGATGAATAGATTTTGGGTCACAATCGGCTCTACATAGCGCCTGTCTGTTTCAACTATAGTCATGTTGTGAGCTTGCAAAAGAAAGTAGCATTTGTCATATGATCCAACCGGTAAATTTCAATGTGCAACCTTTGCAAATGTTGTATATAAAGAGGCATGTTCATTTTTATTGTATAAGAAAAGAAAATGAATTAATACCTCAAAATGTGAAGAGTGCGTAGAATGTTGATTGGCCTTATTTGGTAGAAGTGGATATTCTTATTTTCCCAGCAAGTGGAAACTCATTTAATAATTGACCTACATCTAGATTGCCGTTTACAACATCTCCTAGTATCATGCTTCAGCCACTATGTAATTCAATAATATGAAAATTCATTATAAAAGAATCTTAAATCTCCATTATTTTCAAATAAGATGAATAAAGGCATTATCTTTATCCACAATAGTAATCTTGAGATGATGATCGTTGCGGAAATATGAGGAATGAAGAAATTTGATTTCTCTCCTTAATTCATTTTTGTCTTAAAGTATTTTATCTAATGGATGATATAATACTTTTTTGATTGTTATGGGTGGTGCTGTGACCTAGCCAATCTCAAGGGGGCCACTCTAAAAGAGGAAAAAAAAATAGATTTAGAAGTATTGCTCATAAGGAAATTTGAATTAGCATCCCTAAAAGTATATTCTTTGTCCAAGTCATATTGGGTTATTTTACTGCACTTCATCTTTTACTCGTTCTTTATTATTAAACTAGAAGTGCTTATTTTTTACCATTTTGTGTTGCGATTCACTTTTTCAATTGAGTTGTTAGGTTTTTCTTGGATCACAATAAACATAAAACATCACAAGGTCACCTAGCGGACGAAAACTTTCGGACTCTTAGTTGGATAAAAAAAGATTGCATGTGACACTTAGTTGACAAATAATCAAGTTTGGGTACTGGAAGGGCATTAATTAAATAATCAAAATTCCAATGTTGCATAGGAAGTGAGGTATTCTTCCATGTCTCAATTAGTCTTTAGCTAATCTCAATAGACTAGTGACTTCTTATTATGTCGAACACTATAGACTTAATCAAACTGAAAATTGAAAATTCCAATGTCGCGCTAAGTGAGGGCTTGGGAGAACCTGTGCCAATTAAAGACCATAAGTTTCAACTTGACAAGACCTCTAACTTGCTAACTTGCTAAACACAAAAACTATATGCAAATATTTAATATTGTCAATTTGTTAATTCAAATAAATGGAATTTGTTGAAGAAATAGAAATATTATAGTGAATGTTAAAAATAATTTGAGGGACTATGTTCGATAAATTAAAAGTTCAAGTATGACTTTGGATATTTACCAATAATTTAGGAACAATATTGAAAAAAAATAAAAGTTCAAAGACAATATTATATATTAGACCAAAATTTAGGAATTATTTATGTCATTTTCTCTTATTTGAGATGAGAGAGATCATGCAAAAATGAGAAATCATAGCTAATGGAAGTTCATTGAATTTGAAATCTCTCTCCCTCTCTCTCACCGCCCCACCTTTGAAATTTCTCTCTGTCCCCCCCCCCGCCACAACTCTTCCCTCTTCCCCAACACACACAAAGAACTCAGAATTTTCTCATATCCAACCCAATTTTCAAATATTCTCATTGCTCTCTTTTCCCAAACAAAGGATTAAGGCTTTCTGAAATCAAAGTTCAGTAAACAATTTGAGCAGAGCCTTGAGCTTAGGGTATAAGAATCAATTCTGGAATAAAAAGCAATTTTCATTTGGTTGATATTGAATGTGTAGAGTTTCGTCCTGTGAATATTAATTCTGAAAAAAGAAAAAAGAAATCAAGGGCAAAAAGCTGATTGATTGAAGAAATTCCCGGTGAACATTAATGACTTTGGTTGCCCGTGCTATAGGTAGTGGGACGTACGAAAAAATTTCTTTGTACAGAGCCACCAATTACAATATGCATGAGACAAGGCATGTTTTTATATTTCATCAAAAGCCGCCTTTTATGCAGTGACTGATTCTCGGGTGAGGGCCTACTGGCCTAGTCGATTTTCTCGTTCTTCTAGGGAGGTTGGTGTATGTCCAAGCTCTCACCCTCACAATTAGTTGAAAAAGAATTGCTCGTACGATCGCTGGAATAGAATGGGATAGGAATGGAATGGAATGATTAATGCATGGAAATAGCTCCAAGAGTACCTGCGGACTGCACCAACCAAACAAAGCAATAGTTATTTAGGAAGGAATCCACCAGAATTGAAATGGTCGTTCCCTCTCTTGACCAATTATCTTAGCTCAATACAACAACTCTTGAGAGTTCTCTAGCCACGGGCCCAAAGCCCGGCCCAAACCCAAAAGTATAAGGTAGCCTACTTCATCTCCTCTCGTCTAAGTCTGTCTATTTTCCCGACTCGATAAAGCTGAAGCTCAATTCTGAATGACGTTATGCAGGGACTTGAGTCCGCAAAATAAACCCCGGCCACGATAAAACTTTCTCCCAATTCTCAAGTAACCAGCTACAACCTATGGTCTAGTCCTGACTAAACCAGCAATTAGCTGAGTTATCCATTCTGAACTTTAAGGATCCATCAGAGTAAAAACAAGCTCATATGCACATACTGCCTGCTTCTGCTCAACAATTGACATGCTCCCCATGTCCAGAGTCCAGTGGCTCATGCGAGGGTAGGTCTATAGGTAGAGAGCACCGAAAAATTTTGCCTGCTTTAGTGGCAGCACTAAAGGCCAGATCGCCAGTTCATATTGAACAGAACCTACATTCAAAACACAATCTAAGGTTACAATTCAACACTCAAAATGACAAATTATTTCAGCTGCTCTACAAATGCGTAGTCTCACCTGTTAACCGGAAACCAAACTCTCCACAAAATTACTCAAATTTGTCCTGAAAAAGCTGCCACAGAACATGCATCCTTGTTATTGCTGTATTACTAGGAACGGTCTGATGATTCTAGTACAACATGCCCGGTGGCTGAAGTGGTCGCAGGTGCAGGTGGTTGTTGAGTCAAGGGCATGGGTTGTTTAAAAGGAACCAGTTGCTGAGGCAAAGGCATTGATGGTTTCTGTGCCATGGGTAATGACTGCTCAGTCACAGCACCATTGCACTCAACACGTGGCGGTGGGGCTGGTCCCTGTCACATGGTTGGGAAGCTAACATAACCGTAGGAGGCTGGTTCTAAAGTAGATATGGACTTTGAGCCGCTGAGACTTGCTGAGTTACAATGACGGATTGGTATAACTAGTTCGAGCGAGCAGTATGTGCCCGAGATGGCATAAGAGCACTAGGATCTGATACAGGTGTTGTTGTCTGATTTAGTGGAGCTCTTTGTATGCGCAGCACTCCTTGCCTCTTTGGCAGCAAACGTAGACAAAACTGAACTCATAATCAGTTCTAAGGAGCTAGAAGCTGCAACCTTGTCAGCAACATCAGCTGCAACGGCTGCAGCCATCCTCCTGGGCGTTTGTCCCCCCTTCACATATATGACAAGGCCTTCAATAGCAGAGGTGGACGATTTGAATACATTGTCTTCATCCATTAGCTGTTTTCTCATACTTTCAGCTTCTTCGGCCTGTGCTTATGCTACCCCAATTTTAATGAGACATCTCACAGTTACTAATCCTGAAGAAGCATCAATAATTTATCCAAGCAAAAACCAGAAAATAGTTGTAGTAAAATATCAAAATGACAGTAAAAATTCGACATAGACCTGTGAGCTCGCAAAGAATTGATGATAAGCAAAAATGAGAAAATGCGTACCTGCATTTGAGTGCGAACATTCTCAAGCTGAGATTCCCGAAAAAAATGGAGGGAGAACAAGATCAAACTGATAGGCACATGAGAGACCAGATTTGTAATGTACACATGCAGAATCAGCAATAATTATTTCTGCCACATGGCAAAGAGCAGAATAACTGGAGAATGATTCCAGTGGAATACCTGTTAATCTAGAGCTTCTTTTGACAGAGATACAAGTAATACTTTATTGCTTCAACTGATTTGAGTTTCTCGTTGCACTGCTTTAAGGTGTTTACTTCATCCTCAAGTTCTTTAGCCAATGTACATCTTATCGGATCCTTAGCTGAAGGCAGACACGGACAAGTTAGACACTCAAGTCTTCAATAACAAAAAGCTTTACATAAACTCTAGACATGGACGAGATAGATGCCCCCAGTTTTTGAGGTTGCCTTATGTGTGCTAAAGCAAAATAAAATAAGAAGAAGACCTTCAATGATTGGGACAGTTTTAGTGTGAGCTTCCTCAGCTTCCCAAGGCCTCTGTCTGGCTGAGGCCCGGGCACGCCGTCATTCCACAGCTTCTCCAATAGCACCATCCCTGTTTCTGTTTGTCTGTCTCTCTCTCTCTCTCCCTCTTATGTATGCTAAAACATAATTGAATAAGAAGGAAGAGACCTTTAACGATTGGGACAGTATTGGTGAGCTTCCTCAGCTTCCCCGGGCTCTGTCTCTCTCTCAGTCTCTGTCTCTCTCTCTGTCTCTCTGTCTCTCTCTCCAGTATTTCCTTGTTTTTCTTTTCCTTTTGATCCTTGGTAAAGCCAATAAAAAAAAAAAATCCCTGAACTACTCTACACGACCCATTTAATCGGCGAAGAAAGAACATGTAACTAGCGTGCTCCAACCAAAGCGGATATAAGCTTTTCAAGAACCCTAGAGACTTAACAAAATCATGGAGATAATTAATTGGTCGAAACCTGGATATTCCTCATATATATCTGCACGATTCTAATACATAAACGCACATACACATATATATAACCAAATCCAAATAAATAACATCAAATTACTACGGATCATAAATCCAATGTGAACAGGTACAGCTGGAAACGACAGTACAACTGTACACAAAACCAACAGACATATCCACTCCAAAACTTGCACAAATTTAACCATGTTTGGAATTCAAAAAGAAAATTAACATACAAAAATGTTGACTTGAAAGAGTCTACAATCACATCTCTGTTTTGCTCTATTGATCCTTGCCATCCTAAGGCGAAACTTTAATAAGCCCCTGCAGTCCAGCCCCTTTTTGCATCCGGTACTCCGATTGGTACGAGTATTCCCCAGCCTACATACGGTACAAAATATAACGTCACCTAGAGCCGCCTTCCAATCGACCCATGAACCAGTGTTGCTGGATGGATTTGATTGACACACACACATGGAAGTGTTTCAGACCTGGTAAACTTCCTCGCAACATATATTCGATGATCTTTCGTAGTACATATGGGAACTTACCTGATGAGCAACAAAGCGAAAGGTACAAGTTTCTCCTGCTGAAATGGGGCCATTTGTTCCATCACATCTCGGAGTTCCAATCTGCAGTTTAATCCAAGAATGGAAATCTTCATAAAAAATCTTGACCGCGTGACCAACTTAACACCATTTCTATGGGATTCGCTACGCACCTGTCGGAGTCCGTCCCAACGGATTGCTAGATTCTCCTTCACCAAGCTGTTGGTAACTTTCACTACGATGGTATCACCCTGTTGCGCCCGAATGATCGGGCCCGGGCTCTCTCCGTTGATGGCGATGACCAGCTTGTTGTCGAGGTTCACCTCATGCTTCACAACCCAGTTAAACGAAAGCAATCTGGCCTCCGCCGCCGCCATCGCCGACACACAGAGAAGCAACCAGAGTAATATACCCATCTTTCGCGGCCGCAGGAACCGAACCGCGCAGCTACAGATGGAAAATGGGTCGAGCACAGAGGAGTTTGTGGGGTTGATCGTCGACGGCCACAATGAAAATGAAAGGAGAAGTAAGAAGAAGCCAGAGTAGTCGTAGTAGCAGGGGATATTTAAAGAAACAGAGCTTTTCGGCAAGTTTGTTCTTCGGCCATGAGGACTGGGAACTGAGCCTGAGGCGGTGGTTTTGTCGTGCAGTGCGCTTTATTTAATTACAACTTGAGACATATATACTGACGTGGATATTCAAATAAAACAAATTGAAACTTTGGTCTCTCTCTCTCTCTCTCTCTCTCTCTCTCTCTCTACCTACCTTCGTCACAGCCGCCGCTCAGCCGTAACCGCCATCCACAAGCCCTGCACTCCGCCGCGGCCGCCGCGCCCAGCGGTGAGGCCCCTCCCAACGCCTTCGCTGATGCAGATCCCATCTGGCCGGCTAGATCTCTGCAGCCATGGCGACGACGGGGGAAGACGGAGCCCAATCGGCGACCGGGATCTCGACCTTTTGCCTGTTGCGGCAATGGACGAGCGGGTCTTGGCCTTCGGATCCGGAAGTTCGCTGTCCGGATCTCGACCTGGCCTTACCCATCGCTGCCATGGACAAAGCTCCCACTCGAAGTCCAACCGTCGGAATCTCGACCTCGCCTCACTCGTCCCAAGAGCAGCTTTTTAATTGTTTATATCACATCAGTACGTACCGGTCCACATCTGCGGCGCATCCATCCCCGGGTCCGGATAGATTCATTGTGGACGAGCAAGTGGTGCTGAGTACGCTGGACCGATCGATCGCAAAACCGCCCAAACTTAACCGATCCGATTCTTAAGAGCATTGGTTTGATCCTCGGTTCTTAATAACAGAGACGGTGTTAATAATAGAAATAGTGTTCAGGCAGTTCCGAGAGGACGAGATCGGGACTAGTTGAAGTAACGGGCCTTCCAATACAGATTAAACATTACATAATTTTGTTATTATTTAGTTTTCTTATTACCCAATTTACTTTTTTAATTCCTCATATCCCACACCAGAACGAGTATTCCCTTTCACTCTCTCTTCCTCCACTTGCGCTCTTCCATTTCGTTGTTCATCTTGCTCTCTCACTCAATGAATTTTTTCCGATCCCATTGGATCGCTCGAGAACTAGACTAAAGTGATCCTAAGACCAACCTATCTGGTTTTCGATCCTATAAATCGAAAGTCGAACCCGTTCAGAGAATCGATTATCTCTATAAATGAGGGTCTCCCCAGGTTCGGGCACGAAAACATGGCATGGCCACACATTGACTAGATAAAAATGTTGGCTACGGAATGCTTTTCAAAACAAACTCTTAAAGAAATTCCCCTCGGGTCACGATCGGCACGAACAAATCAAAGCATCCCGCCTTGAAACCTGGTCTTGCTTACGTTATGCGTATCCTTTTATTTTTCATTTAATCGACTCATAAGGCGACGGAGATGAATCGGCCTCATCTAAAAATTCGTATGAATACGGTATATAAATGAAGATAGAGAATCAAAAGAGAGATGGTGAGCTAATGTCGATCATAACATAACTTATCTATTTTTTGTGATCAAAAGGTCATTTGATCATTTAATACAAATTGGGCATGTATTACCTTTACCAAGTCCGGTGTGCATCGGTCCCGGTTCAACTTGGGAAACAGACCGATTCGGCCGACGGGGTAGTTTCCGAAAGATCGATCCAGGGAAGAGAAAGTTTGATCGCTCCGGATTAATGACTACAAGCTCGGATCCAACAGCTCGTAACGCAATTGATCTTTGGTATTCATTGTGCATGTTTATCATCGTCCCTAATAAAACATATCGTTTTAAGATTCCGAGTGTTGCCGTTCAATTGGCTCTCAGCTTTCAAATTGAGGTATTCATCACCTACAAATTATCCTTTGGCTCTTTTTATCTTTTTCTTTTTTTCCTTTGCCCCTCGCTTTATGTGAACTCTTCATCGCTAATAATATTAGCAAAAGAACATTCTCATGTGCTTCCAGACATGCTGAGCTCCACATATTCTTGTACAGTTAAAGGGGGGGATTATAGTACTCAGTACGTATACGTATGTACATAGGGTCATCCTTTCCTTTTATTGAGTTTCGATAAAAAGATCCGAAAAAAACCTGCTAGTGGAGGAAGACCTCCTAGGGATAAGAGACATAAGGCTAAAAATAGAGTAAAAAAAAGATCTTTCGTATATAATCCCACATAATCTCAAATGTTATCGGGTCCGGTACGTAGACCAAATAAAGGAATAGAAAACTAGAGAGCTGGAGGAATTATGCTGACGTAGGTACGGGGAGAAGTCGTATTGGGCAGTCTGGGTAATTGCCAATTATGATTGGCGTGCTTGATGGATATCTAATAGAGCCAAAGAAGAAAATGTCAACAACGTCCTAAATAAGGACGTTGAGTGAAAATTGTGCTCATAATTCACGAGATTAATGTACCCAATGAAGATTAATCGGCCCTCGATAAATCCCGAATGCCTATCGTTAACGGGAAATGAAAAAAGAAAAAAAAGAAGAATAAGTAAGAAGTTGTGTTCGTTATAACTTTCTCTACATTAGGTTTGAAGAATCTTCAGAAATAGATTGGTCAATTTTTTTTACCGAGGAACTCAATCTAGAAGCAATTCGATTAACATGCTTTTCGTGTAGAACGCATGAAAATACTTTGTGCTTTGCCATTACTCGTTTGGATCAAACTACAAATATAACTTTGGCATTAATCGTTTGCATCATAGGACAAATGTAACTTCATTTTGTAGGGTGGCAACATCACAATGATCGAGGCAGACGGGTACTTTATTGAGCCAATTGTGGCTCAAGACTCGTCCATCTACTCCAGCGAGACATACTCTATCTTGATCAAATTCGATTGAGAATTGTTGAGAAATTACTAGATCACGGACCAACAACGTTGGCCGTAATGCCATGGCAACAACCCCTTTCGGCTTAGCATGTAGTAGAAATTTTATACTCTCGCTCGAGAAGATTGCCAAGAGTAAAGGTGAGCATAAAGAATTGATGAACCAGAAACTCCCCGAACCCTGCTGATTTGGTGCGATTTCAAGAGACGTTGGTCCGGTTCCCGATTTAAATAATGTCTCGATTTTATGTTTATCTGAAAAATCCCAAGAAAGTCACTTTCTTGTTTAAATTAAATTATTCAAATTATACAATGAAGGGGCGCACATAGATCTTTTAATTATATATTGACTTGTGGGCTCCCGAGAAGTAATAAGAAAAAGAAAAGGAGAAGGTCTTCCTTCATTGATCTTACCTACGGTAGCCGCAAAAAGGAAATGCGTGTGGATCCCGGTACAACTTAGGCATGTTGACACATTGAATTGGGCACGAATAAAAGTGTGTTTTTCTTTCACACAAGTTCACAGGAGGAGTATCAAATGATCTTTATGTGAATTTTTCAACTGTGAATTCTCTCTGAGAGATAGTGAGATGGAATCAGTAGATTTAAGTTTACTTTAATTGTGACAAAAACACTCGAGCAGGTAAACAATTATCAACTCTGATTTTTCGATTAGTTATCGGCTCTTCTTGTGAATATATGTACTGATACTCGGATTGAATCACATAAATATATGATATTCTTATTATTCCTAATTTAATTTTTTGGGTATTTTCACATTGATTTAATTTACAAAATTTTATCGTTTCCACATTAATATTACAACACTAACATTCATTCATTCTAGAGAACTTAACCCCACCTACCAATGACAAAATCAATCTGTGATCGGTGGTGGGCACGGATGATGGTCTTAGGTCTGAAAAAGTACAAGGTTATATAATTAATATCCCCGCAATAATTTTGACTGTGAAAATGAATGCTGTAACTTTTCTAAGGTATGTAAAGTATTGGATTCGCCTTTTACGATTTATGTCGGCACTTGTTACTGTAAGGACGCGCTACGGTAATGGAAAGGTGCTCAGCTTGATTAGCTTCGCTTTCTCTTCGGTGTTCCGGCTTTGCAAACGGGGTAAGAATTTGCCCATGAGATGTTCTTTCTGGCAAAATCAAAGTAGAGAGACTTGGCAGTCCCCAGTTTTCGATGCAAACTTTGCCTTATGTACGCTAAAAACAAAGTAAAATAAGGAGGAAGAGAGCTTTAACGATTGGGACCGTGTTGGTGGTACGCTTCCTCAGGTTCCCAGGGCCTCTGTCCGGCGGAGGCCTGGCCACGCCGTCGTCTCACAGCTTCTCCGACAGCACCATCTCTCTCTCTCACATAGCTTAGACAATAAAGAGAAAATAGAGCGGATGGGATTTTATCAAAAAGCCCGAAGTTCAATCTTTGATATATAAGACGCTCATACCATGTCCGACAACCGGTTCAAAGCTTGAAAAGCCTTGAAGCTCACGAAACTCCCTGTCTTATTATATATGTTGAAATGGTCGGTGGAGTTGACTTTATCCCAATAAGCGGCCCACTCAATCAGAGAAGAAAGATGGCGTAGCTATAACGCACAACCAAAGTGGCTGTGAGCTTCTGAATAGTGTTCTGCGAAAACCTAATATCGATGAGTATGAGTAAGGGGTTCTGGAAGGCACATCGGCACCTACCGGAGGTTCATACGCTCACACTCATTCCGGGTATTCCACCAACACTAGATGGTTCGTTTGTAATTACATTTTCTCAGAGATCACTTCAAGAAAAAAGTTGGCCGTCTTAAGTTACTTTGGTGCTACAAGCTGTTAAATGACTGCTAGAGCATTTCTAGTGTAGGGAAGATCATTTATGTAAATAATTATGTTACTTCGTTACTCTACAGCTTGCTAACTTTGTTAGCTCAAGTGCTCGTTTTACTACTCGCTCGTTCGCTTTCATTTGCCCAAGAAGCACGGCTATGAGTGCACAACCCTCTCTACCAGCTCCAACAACGCTGAAAAGGCCAATTAAAAAACACAGGTCAGTTAACAAGAGAAGACTGTATCGGAATCACATAGGACAAAGGACTAGCAATAGCCCCTTTCTTCCCCATTTACTTAGGGTGTCCTAATGCAGCCTAGTTTTGAGTGCTCCAAAACAAGAATCAGCCTGCTTTTCACAGGTGAGACAAAGAGCCTAAGGAAGCAGAGCACTGAGAAAATGCAGGTTGAGCACATCCTTATCGGTACCAACAATTTAAAACTGTTTTCCCCTACTTGCTGCATCAAAAACTAAATCACAAGCTTCCGGCCTAATCAAGACACCAATCTTCCTTTCTCTTAGAAACTTAACAAAATCATGGACTAAATCACAAGCTTCTGGCCTAATGTCAAGTAATTCCAATCCTCCTTTCTCTTGGAAACTTAACAAAATTAACAAAATCATGGACTAAATCACAAGCTTCTGGCCTAATGTCAAGTAATTCCAATCTTCCTTTCTCTTGGAAACTTAACAAAATCATGGACTAAATCACAAGCTTCTGGCCTAAAGTCAAGTAATTCCAATCTTCCCTTCTCTTGGAAACTTAACAAAATCATGGAGGTAATTGATCGGTCAAAACCTGCATGCAGTTGATTCCACATATATATCTGCATGCTGCTAAGAGGGATTCTAACACACACACACAACCAAAATCCAAATAATTAACATCAAATCACTAAGGATCATAAACCCAATGCAAGAGAGGCAACTAATGTGAAGAGGTATAACAGGAAACGACAGTACAACAATAAACAAAGCTAACAGAAATATCCCATCAAAAACTTCCATAAATTCCAAACTTAATTTTAGCGGGTCCTGAGAATCTTGTCCTGCATCACGAACGGCAGTACAACAATAAACAAAGCCAACAGAAATATCCTATAAAAAAGTTCCATAAATTCCAAACATTCTTTAATGAGTCCTGAGAATCTCTGTCCTGCATCACCGCCATTTCGTACTAAAGGCTTTGCTACTGTTGCATCTCTGTTTATGCATTGCTCTATTGATTCTCACTGGCCACCCGACGGCAAAACTTGAATCAGCCCATACAATCCAGCGTCCTTTTGCATTCTGTATTCCGATTCGTACGAGTATCTGCCAACCTACATAAGGTACAAAATACAATGTCATCTAGAGCTGCCCTCCAATCGACCCATGAACCAGTGTTGTCGGATGAATTCGAGCGACAAACACATGGGGGTGTCTCAGTCTGACAAGATATTATTATTCGGTGATCTTTCGCAGTACATATGGGACTTACCCGATCAGCAACAAAACGATAGGTACATGCTTCTCCTGCCAAAATGGGGCCACAGGACGGAGTTCCAATCTGCGATTTAATAATCCAAGAATGACAATCTTCGCCAAACGCTTAACCGCATGACCTCAACATTGTTTCTATGTGATCGTTTACATACCTGCCGGAGTCCGTCCCAACGGATCGCGAGATTGTCCTTCACCAAGCTGTTGGTAACTACGACGACTATGGTATCTCCGCGTTGCGCCCGGACGATCGGGCCAGGGGTCTTTCCGTTGATGGCGATCATCAGCTTCTTGCTAGAGTCCAACTCGTGCTTCACATCCCAGCGGAAGGAAAGCAATCTGGCCTCCGGCGACGCCGCCATTACCATGCCAAAGAGAAGAAACAACCCGACCCGACTCGCCATCTTTCGCGGTTGTGGGGGGACCGTCGACAGCCACAACGAAGATCGAAAGAAGTAGAAGAAGTACGGGAGCGTCTTGCACCGGTGATAAAACCACAGCAGCCCACGTAATTGCGGGCATCGAGCTTACATCCACCTTAATTCGAGGCGATTCCATGTTTCGCCTTTGCCACCTTAACACGACGTCACGCATACGCGTTTATCCGTTATTTTATTCCATATATACTTACGTGGAACCAAATATTAAAAAAAAATCTGAAATTTTTTTTTTCTCACTTTTGACCTTTATCACAGTCGCCGTCCGGCAGCTCACATCCAATCACAGCCACGGCTCCGCCGTGACGTACATCCACGAGCCCCCCACCCCGCCGTGCCCAACAGTGAGTCCCCTCCCAACGCCTTCGCCATGGCAACGACGGGGGAAGACGGACCCCAATCGCAGTCGGGATCTCGACCTCGCCTGTTGCGGCCATGGACGAGCCGGTCGTGGCCAGATCTGAAGGCCAACCCTTCAGATCTAGAAGTTCGCCGTCGGGATCTCGAACTCGCCTCGCCCGATGCCGCCGTGGACAAAGCCTCCTCCGGAATCGCATCCCGTGCTTTCAATTGGGGTCGCCGTCGCATTCCATGGCAAGCCGGTTAAAGTCCGCGGCTGTTGGTTCATGGCGTGCTTCTGGCCGGAAGACGAACCCACCGAGGACGACGAGAGGCAGCACAGAGCTGAAGGAAGAGAGAGAGATGATGATGATAATGGTGGCCTGAACAGATTTTTAATTCCTCTCTTTGAGTATGTACAGTCCACACTCCACAGTGGGTCGAGTGCCGGTTCCGGGTCGGATTACCCGCAGGGTCTCCCCGGGTTCGGGCACGAGGTCGGCCCAGCAGGCGGAACACGTGGCGTCAGAAGAGCCGCGAGTGCAACCGCGATCTACAGGGTAGAGACACGTGGAGCGCTTCGGAGGGCCCGAATGTGTGGGATACGGATCGTTGATTCTTTTCAAAAGAAAATGTAAAGAATTCCACAAGTCACGTGCAGCATGGAAAAAGACAATGGATTGACCCTATCTCCATCAATGTCGTAAGAGAATATGCGTTTGAGTTGCCACAAGCAGGCGCCGTTAGTAAAATAGGAATTTGTCGCGGTGCGACCAGACGCCGTGCTCTTCTTCTTTTGGAAAGTGGACCATCGAATCTTTAAGGCCTGCATAATAACGTTTTTATTTCTTCCGATTTTTATTTTTTTATTCTTCAAAATAAAAGTGCAGAAATTTGTTTAGTAATTCGTTTGGGGAACAAAAGAATAAAAATTCGTTTAGTAACAATAATTTAATTTTTTGTTCCCCGAAATAGTTTTGAAACAGAAATAAGAAGTAAAAAAACTTACTTCTTGTTCCTGGAAATAGAAATATAAAATAACTATTTTTAAAACGAAATAGTTCCCCAGAATAGAAACGTTGCCATGCGCAGCCTAAATGGACCTCACAACTATTTTTAGATTTGGCAAATCAATTACCAGATTGATTCAAAATGATCTATAATGGGAAAATTTCAAATAAGCACCTGAAGTTTGATAATATAAAAAAAAACATGAAGTGGACTTTATCTCAAAATAAGACTTAAAGTGATGAAGTCAGTCTTGCATAAGGACTTGAACTTATCGATCCGCCCAATGCTTTTTCCAGCAACCAGAATAGGGGTTAATCTTTCTGAAATTCCAAATTAAACTAAGATCAAGTTCTTCGATCCAATCGTATCGCGTAATCCTTTAAAAGATGTACTGAGTGAGTTATTTAAACTTCACGCTTTTTTTCCTTTCAATTAAAATTCACTTATTAAGTTAAGTGGAGCCTTAAGTAAATTTATCTTTATATTATTTAGTTACATTTTTGTATTATTTAATTTTTTTTAAAAAAACATGAGGATAATTCTATTTTAATTTTTTATTTAGTTACATTTTTGTATTTGTAGCAAACAATTAGGTAGTTTATCATAATCCAAGTATAAAGTTTAAGGAATAATTTCTTTTTTCTTTAGTGACATAATCGTAATATTTAATTGTAAATTGTATAAAAAATCGTGTGGATAATTCTTTTCTTTAATATATTGATATCCATACCAAAACTGGCAATTTTAGAAGTTTGTTTATTAATAATCATTAAATAATCCATGGTAGAACTAATTATCTTCCATATAAGCATTGTAGTTCATCCAACGATGAACCTAATACAAATTATAGAGTTACGACACAATCAAACCCGAACAAACATAATGTTAAATAAAATATAGAGATTCTCGGAAGATATAGTAGAAAGAAAGATAATATATATATATATATATAAGTTTTATATTTGAATTATATATACTATACACACGAAACATACGAAGCAAGAAGGAAAGACGACCTTCGGTTTCTTTTATCTACCTTGCCCAACAGAATAGGTATGGAAGCTATAATTGTAAACCATGATTGAATTTATGGAAGCATTGGCTTATACATTCCTCTTAGTCTCGACTCTAGAGGTATTTTTTTTTCGCTATCTTTTTTCGAGGACCACCTAAAGTTCCAGCTAAAAAGGTGAAATGGTTTTTCATTATATCAATTAAATTGAAATAATGAGCCTCCCAATTCTGGGAACAAACTCTAGGGAATATGAAGTACATGGATACAGTTTATGCGTTGGAATGAAAGACAATTTCAAATCAATTTGTCTACTAGCAAAGGAATTTGTTCAATAAATGAATAAATATCCAGTATTAATGATATATATTATGAATTAAAGAAATTAGAATATTCATCAATTCAAATTAGCATGTAGAATACTCAGGTTTGAGAAAAAAATGTAAAGAAATCAAAGTATCTAATCTTTCTCAATAAAGTCAGTTCATTAGGTAAAAATTGTATCCCCTAAGAACCGTGCATGCACCTTTTGATGCAATAAGATTCAACAAAAATTGCGAAAAAGAAACATATGACCATTTTTTCAAAAGGTAATCCAAAACTATTCTTGTTCCTATATTATTCTCATATATGTGAATACCAATCCATCTTTCTTTTTCTCCGTAATCAATCTTCTCATTTACAGCCAACATTTTCTGGAATCTTTTTTAAGCAAATACATTTCTATGTAAATGACTTTTCTGCTTATAGTTGAAATGTTCCAAATATTTCTAAAATTCTTGCTCCCATTGGACCATTTGTATTTATATGCATTAGGATCCCGATTCACGGATCTCTCGGTTCATGGAAAAAAAGGATTGAACTAAAAATATTTTTGGAGATTTCCATTTTCCTGGAGACATAGATAAGATTTCTTGACACAATGGCATCTTGATACCCTCGGGAATAGGAAAAACAAATTCTAAGAATCCAAAAAATTGAAAAATTGGATTTATGTCCAACAGATCGACCGAGCATATTATATGTGCCAATTGCCATTTAGCTAATAAGCCCGTGGACGTTGAGGTTTCGCAAGCGGTACTCCGCGATACTGTGTTTGAAAGTTGCTTGAATTCCTTATGATATGCAAGTTAAACAAGTTCTTGCTAGTGGTAAAAGGGAGGTTTGAATGTGGGGTATGTTCTTAGCTCCAAATTCCACTTGAGCATACAAATCTGGATCAATACTAGCAAAAACATATCTGAATAAGGTTTTAGCACCATGCCAAATGTGTCCGAAGAAGAGCAGCAAAGCAAACAAAGCATGTCCAAAAGTAAACCAACCCCTTGGACTATTACGAAAAGCACCATCATATTTCAAAGTAGCACGATCTAATTCAAAAATTTCACCTAATTGGGCACTTTTAACATATTTTTTCACAGTAGCAGGATCACTATAACTAACTTCATTAAGTTCCCCGCTGTAGAACTCAATAGTCACATTAACTTATTGTTCAACACTATACTTCGACTTAGTTACATTTACTTATTGTTCAACACTATACTTCGACTTTGCCCTTCGGAAAGGAAAGTCGGCTTGAACAATTCCGTCTCTGTCTACCAAAACAACATGAAATGTTTCAGAAAAAGTAGGCATATGAGGTACAGAAAGTTTACACCTTTCTTTATCTTAAGCAAATTTCAAGAAGATAAAGAAAAAAAGAAAAAAAAGGGTTTCCTTTTTCGGGTTTTTGTTTTTTTCACCGCACGAATAGAGATAAAAGAAGTCCTTGTAGGTCCGTGTCAAAGGTAAGGTTTGTTGACTCGTTCTACTGGGCACAAATGAAGAAGCGCATTTTTTCCTTCTGCTAAAGAATAAGCTGCATAACTCAGGAGCCATTGTGTGCAAAGCAGCCGCACGAAGAAAGAAAGTGAAAGCGTTCTTGTTTCAGCTATAGGCAGAGCAAACAAGAATAATATCAGATTATTTATGTTTAGGTTTTCCAAGTGAGCTGTCTGCAAGAGATTGCATGATAATACTTGTGGATTTGAGTGAATTATGATTGTTTTTGGAAATAGTGCTTGTATTTTGCAACATGATGTCCGCAATAGAGTTGAACTTCAGTCTATACATAAGGATGGTAGAGGTGGCATTGGTGTTATTTGTGAAGCGGTTGACATTGAAGTCTCTGAAGTCATGTAGTCAGTTGGGTACGGCGATCGACACTTATCTTAGAGGGTGATTTGGTACGATGTGTGTGGGAAAATAAATAACCGCCGATTTTGTTTTGCATGTTGAGGAACGCAATCACAAGGTCCCAATTTGGTGGTACAACATGAAAGTATCCTTGGTGGGCTTTAATCATTTGGCATTGAGCCAATTGGCCTCAATGTCGTACCAAATCAGGTTTAGGTAGTAATTGAAGATGGCCAAAATGACGAGAGATCGTGGTCGTGGCATTTTGGCCGACGATATTGGTCGTGATCCAATAGTTTCTTGATGGTTTTCGATTGGCTTTGTTGAAGAGTCAAGACCGATTTTCTCTTGCTTGAGTAGATGAATAGATTTTGGGCCACAATCGGCTCTACACAGCGCATGTCTACTTCAACTATAGTCATGTTGTGAGCCTGCAAAAAAAGAGAGTAGCATTTGTCATATGATCCAACTGTAAAATTTCAATGTGCAAGCATTTGCAAATGTTGTATATAAACAAGCACGTTCATTTTAATTGTATAAGAAAAGAAAATGAATTAATAATTGACCTACATCTAAATTGCCATTTACGACTTCTCCTAGTATCTTGCGTCAGCCATTAAGTAATTCAATAATATCAAAATTCATTATCAAATAATCCTAAATTTTCATGATTTTCACAATAAGACGAATAAAGATGTATCTTTATCCATAAAAATAATCTCAAAATGATGATCGTTGCGGAAATATGTGAAATGAAGAAATTCGATTTCCTTCCTTGACCCATTTTAGTCTTAACGTATTTTATCTAATGGATGATATAATACTTCTTTTGTTGTTATGCGTGGTGCTGTGAGCATCCCTAAAAGTATATTCTTTGTCCAACTCATATTGGGTTATTTTGTTGCACTTTATCTTAACTCTTTCTTTATTATTAAACTAGAAGTGCTTGTTTTGTATCATTTTTTGTCTTGTGATTCATTTTCTTAATCGAGTTGTTAGGTTTTTCTTGGATCACAATAAACATAAAACATCACAAGGACGCCTAGTTGATGAGAACATTAGGACTCATAGTTAGATAAAACAAGATTGATGTGACACAGAGTTGACAAACAATCAAGATAGGGTAGCGTAGGAAGTGAGGTGTTCTTCCATGCCTCAATTAGTCTTTAGCCAGTCTCAATAGACTAATGGCGACTCATTAGTACGTCAAACATTAAACTGAAAATCTCAATGTCGCGCCAAGTGAGGGCATGGGAGAACCTGTGCTAATTGGAGATCACAGGTTTCAATTTGACAAGGACTCTAACTTGCTAAACAAAAATTATATGCAAATATTTAATATTGTCTGAGGGACTATATTGAATAAATTACAAGTTTAAGTATGACTTTGAATATATACTAATAATTTAGGAAAAACATTAAAGAAAATTATAAGATCAAAGACAATAATGCACATTAAACCAAAATTTAGGAATTATTTGTGTCATTTTCTCTTATTTGAAACGAGAGAGATCATGCAGAAACGAGAAACCATAGCTAATGAAAGTTCATTTAAAGAGAATTTGAAACCTCTCTCTCCTCTCTCTCTCTTCTCAGGCCCACCTATCTCTCTCTGTCTCGCCGCCGCCGCCTCACCCCCTCCCCCCCCCCCCCCCCCCGCCTCCCCAAGTCCCTCTCTTTCCCTCTTCCCCAACACACGCAAAGAACTTAGAATTTTCTCACATATCCAACCAATTTTCAAATGTTATCGTTCTCCCTTTTCCCAAACCAATGATTAAGGCTTTCTAAAGTCAAGGTTCAGTAAACACATTAAGCACAGGCTTGAGCTTAGGGTATAAGAGTCAAATCTGGGATAAAAAGTAATTTTCATGTGGTGGACATTGAATGTGTAGATTTTCGTCCCATGAATATCATTTCAGGAAAAAGAAAAAAAGAAATCAAGGGCAAAAGGCTGGTTATTGAAGAAATTCCCGGTGAACATTAACGACTTCAGTTGCCCATTCCATAGGTAGTGGGACGTACGAAAAATGTTCTTTGTATAGAGCCACCAATTAACATATGCATGAGATAGGGCATGTTCTTAAATTTCAACAAAAGCCAGCCTTTCATTCAGCGACTGATACTCTCGGGTGAGGGTCTAGTTGATTTTCTCCTCCTTCTAGGGAGGTTGGTGTATATGTCCAAGCTCTCAACCTCACTATCAGTTGAAATAGAATGGCTCGCACGACCGCTGGAATACAATGAGATAGGAATGTAATGCAATGATTAATGCGTGGAAAGAGGTCTGAGAATGCCTGCGGCCTAGTTGAATGTCTCAACCTATGGCACCAACCAAACAAAGCAATAGGTACTTAGGGAGGAATCCACCAGGATTGAATAGTCGTTCCCTCTCTTGACCAACTATCTTAGTTCAATACAATAACTCTTGAGAGTTCTCTAGCCACGGGCCCAAAGCCCGGCCCAACCCTGAAAGTTTAAGTTAGGATGGATGACGCCACTTCATCTCCCCTCGTCTTGTCTGACTATTTTCCCGACCCGATAAAGCTGAAGCTCAATTCTGAATGACGTTATGCAGGGACTTGAGTACTCACAAGAAACCTAAAATCGTGGCCTAAGACTCTGCAAGTACCGGAGGCCGGGTAAAACTTTCTGCCAATTCTCAAGTAACCAACTACAACCCATGGTTTAGTCCTGAACTAAACCAGCAATTAGCTTAATTATCCATTCTGAACTTCAAGGATCCATCAGAGTAAGAACAAGCTCATATCCACATACTGCCTACTACTGCTCAACATTTGACATGCTCCCCATGTCCAGAGTCCAGTGGCTCATGCGAAGGTAGGTATATAGGTCGAGAGCACCGAATAATTTTGCCTGCTTTAGTGGCAGCACTAAAGGCCAGATCGCCAGTTCATATTGAACAAAACCTACATTCATAACACAATCCAAGGTTACAATTCAACCCTCAAAATGACAACTTATTTCAGCTGCTCTACAAATGCGTGGTCTCACCTGTTAACTGGAAACCAAAATCGTGGCCTAAGACTCTGCAAGTACCGGAGGCCGGGTAAAACTTTCTGCCAATTCTCAAGTAACCAACTACAACCCATGGTTTAGTCCTGAACTAAACCAGCAATTAGCTTAATTATCCATTCTGAACTTCAAGGATCCATCAGAGTAAGAACAAGCTCATATCCACATACTGCCTACTACTGCTCAACATTTGACATGCTCCCCATGTCCAGAGTCCAGTGGCTCATGCGAAGGTAGGTATATAGGTCGAGAGCACCGAATAATTTTGCCTGCTTTAGTGGCAGCACTAAAGGCCAGATCGCCAGTTCATATTGAACAAAACCTACATTCATAACACAATCCAAGGTTACAATTCAACCCTCAAAATGACAACTTATTTCAGCTGCTCTACAAATGCGTGGTCTCACCTGTTAACTGGAAACCAAACTCTCCACAAAATTACTCAAATTTGTCCTGAAAAAGCTGCCACAGAACATGCATCCCTGTTCTTGCCGTACTACTAGGAACGGTCTGATGATTCTAGTACAACATGCCCGGTGGCTCAAGTGGCCGAAAACTAGGAGGTGCAGGTGGTTGTTGAGTCAAGGGCATGGGTTGTTTTAAAGGAACCGGTTGCTGAGGCAGAGGCATTGATTGTTTTTTGTGCCACAGGTAATGACTGCTGACTCGCAGCACCATTGCACTCAACATGTGGCGGTGGGGCTGGTCTGGGTCACATGGTTGGGAAGCTAACATAACCATAGGAGGCTGGCTCTAAAGGAAATACGGACTTTGAGCCGCTGAGACTTGCTGGGAAACAATGACGGATTGGTATGACTGGTTCGAGCGAGCAGTATGTGCCCGAGATGCGATAAGAGCCCTAGGATCTAATACAGGTGTTGTTTTGTCTGATTTATTGGAGCTCTTCGTATGCCCAGCACTACTTGCCTCTTCAGCAGCAAATGTAGACGAAACTGAACTCATAATCAATTCTGAGGAGCTAGAAGCTGCGACCTTGTCTGCAACATCAGCTGCAACAGCCGCAGCCATCCTCCTGGGCGTTTGTGCCCCCTTGGCATATATGTCAAGGCCTTGAATAGCAGAGGTGGATGATTTGAATACATTGTCTTCATCCATTCGCTGTTTTCTCACAATATATCCAAGCAAAAACCAGACAAAAGTTCTAGCATAGTTAAATATCAAGATGACATAAAAATTTGATACAGACCTGTGAGCTTGCAAAGAATTGATGATAAGCTAAATTAAGAAAATGCGTACCTGCATTTGAGTACGAACATTCTCAAGCTGAGATTCCCCCAAAAAAATGGAGGGAAAAAAATATCAAACTGATAAGCACATCAGAGACCAGATTTGTAATGTACACATGCAGAATTAGCAATAATTATTTCTGCAACATGGCAAAGAGCAGAATAATCAAAGAATGATTCCAATGGAACACCTGTTCATCTAGTGCTTCTTTTGACAGAGATACAATTAACACTCTATTGCTTCAACTGATTCAAGTTTCTTGCGCTGCCATAAGGTGTTCACTTCATTCACGAGTTCTTTAGCCAATGTACATCTCATTGGATCCTTAGCTGAAGGCAGACACAGATGAGTTAGACGCTCAAGTCTTCAATAACCAAAACCTTTACATAGACTCTAGACATGGACGAGTTAGACGCATTGCTTCTTTTGGTAGTCCCCAGTTTTTGAGGTTGCCTTATGTATGCTAAAGCAAAATAAAATAAGAAGACCTTTAATGATTGGGACAGTTTTGGTGTGCGCTTCCTCAGCTTCCCGAGGCCTCCGTCTGGCTGAGGCCCGGCCAAGCC
Source organism: Melaleuca alternifolia (assembly GCA_019926035.1). Lineage (NCBI taxonomy): Eukaryota > Viridiplantae > Streptophyta > Magnoliopsida > Myrtales > Myrtaceae > Melaleuca > Melaleuca alternifolia. The sequence goes on from JAGKPW010002167.1 coordinate 284,454, forward strand.
GTCGTCCCACAGCTTCTCCAACAGCATCATCTCTGTCTCTGTCTGTCTGTCTCTCTTCCTCTTATGTATGCTAAAACAAAATTAAATAACAAGGAAGAGACCTTTAATGATTGGGACTGTGTTGGTGAGCTTCCTCAGCTTCCCTGGGCTCTGTCTCTCTCTCTCTCTCTCTCTCAACTATTTCCTTGTTTTTCCTTTTCCTTTTGATCCTTGGTAAAGCAAAAAAAAAAAAAAAATCCCTGAACTGCTCTACACGACCCATTCAATCAGCGAAGAAAGAACATGTAACCAAAGTGCTCCAACCAAAGCAGCTATAAGCTTTTCAAGAACCCTAGAGACTTAACAAAATCATGGAGATAATTAATTCGTCGAAACCTGGATGAACCTGATTCCTCATGTGTATCTGCACGCTGCTAGGATGGATTTTAACACACACACACACACACATATAACCAAATCCAAATAAATAACATCAAATTACTACGGATCAAAAATCCAATGTGAACAGGTACAGCTGGAAACGACAGCACCACTCTACACAAAACCAACAGACATCTCCATTCCAAAACTTGCACAATCCAACGATGTTTGGAATTAAAAAAGAAAATTAACATTCAAAATTGTCGACTTGAGGGAGTCTACAATCACAACTCTGTTTTCCAATGTTCTATTGATCCTTGCCATCCTAAGGCAAAACTTGAATCAGCCCCGCAGTCCAGCCCCTTTTTGCATGCGGTACGCCGATTGGTATGAGTATACCCCAGCCTATATAAGGTACAAAATATCATGTCACCTAAAACCGCCCTACCAATCGACCCATGAACCGGTGTTGCTGGATGAATTTGATTGGCACACACACAAGGGAGTGTTTCAGACCTGGTAAACTTCCTCACAAGATATTAATCGATGATCTTTCGTAGTACATATGGGGACTTACCCGATCAGCAACAAAACGATAGGTACAAGTTTCTCCTGCTGAAATGGGGCCATTTGTTCCATCACATCTCGGAGTTCCAATCTGTATTTTAATCCAAGAATGGCAATCTTCATCTAAACTCTTGACCGCATGACCAACTTAACATTGTTTCTATGGGATTGGCTACGCACCTGTCGGAGTCCGTCCCAACGGATCGCCAGACTCTCCTTCACCAAGCTGTTTGTAACTTTCACGATGATGATATCTCCCTGGTGCGCCCGAATGATCGGGCCCGGGCTCACTCCGTTGATGGCGATGACAAGCTTATTGTCGAGGTTCACCTCATGCTTCACAACCCAGTTAAAGGAAAGGAATCTGGCCTCCGCCGCCGCCGCCATAGCCGACACACAGAGAAGCAACCCGAGTCGTATACCCATCTTTCGCCGCCGCAGGAACCGAACCGCGCGCGACAGATGAAAATGGGTCGGACACAGAGGAGTTTGTGGGGGTGACCGCCGACGGCCACAATGAGAATGAAAGGATAAGTAAGAAGAAGATGGAGAAGTCCCGGTAGCTGGGGATATATATGCAACAGAGCTTTCCGAAAACGGGGTTCTTCGGCCACGTGGAATGAGCCTGAGGCGGAGGGAGACGGTGGTTTCGTTTCATAAGGCAGCTGAAGCAGCTGAATCCGTTGTGCGCTTTATTTAATTACAACTTGACACATGTAACTGACGGGGATATTCAAAGAAAACAAATTGAAACTCTGGTTCTCTCTCTCTCTCTCTCTCTCTCTCTCTCTCTCTATATATATATATATATATATATACCTTCATCACAGCCGCCGCTCCGCCGTAACCTTCATCCACAAGCCCTGCTCCCTGCCGCGGCCACCGGTGAGGCCCCTCCCAATGCCTTCGCAAATCCGATTTCGCCGGCTAGATCTCTGCAGCCATGGCAACGACGGGGGAAGACGGAGCCCAATCGGCGACCGGGATCTCGACCTTTGCCTGTTGCGGCAATTGACGAGCGGGTCTTGGCCTTCGGATCCGGAAGTTCGCCGTCGGGATCTCGACCTGGCCTCACCCATCCCTGCCATGGACAAAGCTCCCACTCGAAGTCCAACCGTCGGGATCTCGACCTCGCCTCACTCGTCGCAAGAGCAGCTTTTTAATTGCTTATATCACATCAGTATGTACGGTCCACATCTGCGGCGCATCCATCGTCGGGTCCGGATAGATTCATTGTGGACGAGCCAGTGGGGCTGAGTACGCCGGACCGATCGACCGTGAAATCGCTCGGATTGGTCCGATCTAATTCTTGAGAGTATTAATTTGGTCCTCGATTCTTAAGAATAGAAACGGTGTTAAGAATAGAAATAGTGTTCGGGCAGTTTCGAGAGGGCGGCACCGGGACTAGTTGAAGTAACGGGCCATCAAATACAAATTAGACTTTACATAATTTTTTTAATATTTAATTTTTCTATTACCCAATTTACTTTTTTAATTCAGCGTATCCTACACCAGAACAAGTATTCCCTTTCACTCTCTCTTCCTCTATTTGCGCTCTTCCATTTCGTTGTTCATCTCGCTCTCTCGCTCTCTGAATTTTTTCCGATTCCATTGGACTACTCGAGAACTGGACCAGAGTGATTTTAAGACCAATCAATCTGCTTTCCGATCCTATAAATCAAAATTCGAACTCGTTTGTAGAATCGATTACCTCTATAAACGAGGGTCACCCTAGGCTCGGGCACGGAAACGTGACATGGCCACACATTGAGTAGATAAGAATGTGGAATACGGAATGCTTTTCAAAACAAACTCTTAAAGAAATTCCCTTCGGGTCACAATCGGCATGAACAAATCAAAGTATCTGGCCTTGAAACCTGGTCTTGCTTACGTTATGCATATCATTTTATTTTTCATTTAATCGACTCATAAGGCGACGGAGATGAATCCGCCTCGTCTATCTTTAGAAAGTTCTTATGAATACGGTATATAAATGAAGATAGAGAATCAAAAGAGAGATGGTGAGCTAATGTCGATCATAACATAACGTATCAATTTTTTGTGATCAAAAGGTCATTTGATCATTTGATACGAATTGGGCATGTATTAACTATACCAAGTCGGGTGTGCATCGATCCCGGTTCAACCTAGGAAACAGACTAATTCGGTTGGTGGGGCGGTTTCCAAAAGATCGGTCTAGGGAAGGGAAAGTTCGATCGCTTTAGATTAGTGACTACAAGCTCGGATCCAACAGCTCGTAACGCAATTGATCTTGGGTATTCATTGTGCGTGTTCATGATCATCCCTAATAAATCATATTGTTTTAAGATTCCGAGTGTGGCCGTTCAATCGGCTCTCAGCTTTCAAATTGAGGTATTCATCACCTACAAATTATCCTTTGGCTCTTTTTATCTTTATCTTTTTTCCTTTGCCCCTCGCTTTATGTGGACTCTTCAACGGCTGAACGTTCTCATGTGCTTCTAGACATGCTGAGCTCCACAAATTCTTGTAAAGTTAAAAAGGGGGATTATAGTATTCAGTACATATACGTATGTACATAGGGTTATCCTTTCCCTTTCTTGAGTTTCGATAAAAAAGATCCGAAAAAAACCTGCTAATGAAGGAAGACCTCCTAGGGGTAAGAGACATAGGGCTAAAAAGAGAGCCAAAAAAGGATCTTTCTTGTATAATCCCGCATAATCTCGAATGTTATCAGTTTCGGTACGTAGACCAAATAAAGCAAGGGCTGCGGTAGCTGCTGAATCTTCTACTGGTATATGGACAACTGTGTGGACGAATGGGCTTACCAGCCTTGATCGTTATAAAGGAATAGAAAACTAGAGAGCTTGAGGAATTATGCTGACGTAGGTACAGGGAGAAGTCGCATTCGGCAGTCTGGTTAATTGCAAATTATGATTAGCGTGCTTGATGAATATCTAATAGTGCCAAAGAAGAAAATGTCAACAATGTCCTATGCGCTTGGAGGCACTTAGACTTTTGGACATATTATTTAATTTTCTTTTTTTCTGGAGAAATAAAATTTGTACCTAAATAAGGACATTGAGTGAGGATTGTGCTCATAATTCACGAGATTAATGTACCCAATGAAGATTAATCGACCCTCGATAAATCCCGAATGTGGGAAATGAAAATTGAAAATGAAAAGAAGTAAGAAGATGTGTTCTTTCCAACTTTCTCTACATTAGGTTTGAAGAATTTTCGAAAATAGATTGGTCATGATTTATACCGAGGAACTCTAGAAGCAATTAGATTAACATGCTTTTCGTGTAGAACACATGAAAAGAGTTCGTGCTTTGACATTACTTGGTTGGATTATATGAAAAATATAACTTTGGCATTAGTCGTTTGGATCATATGACAAATGTAACTTCGTTTTGTAGGGTGGCAACATGACAATGATTAAGACAGACGGGTACTTTATTGAGCCAATTTTGGCTCAAGATTCGTCCATCTACTCTAGCGAGACATACTCTGTCTTGATCAAATTCGATTGAGAATTGTTGAGAAATTACTAGATCACGGACCAACAACGTTGGCTGTAATGCCTTGGCAGCGACCCCTTCCGGCTTAGTCATATTAGGAGCATGTAGCAAAAATTCGATACTCTCACCCGAGAAGATTGCTGAGAGTAAGGGTGAGCATAAAGAATCGATGGAACCGGAAACTCCCTGAACCATGCTGATTTAATCGGATTTCAAGAGGCGTTGATTCCCGATTTCGAGAGAAGCGAACTGCACTGATCTTTTTTATATATATAGTTTCAAAGTTGTAAACTCTAAGCTCTCACTTTCTCTCATTCCTTAGCCTTGCGTCCCTCCCCTCTCGCCCTCAGCTCGAATTAGAACCCTCCAACTTTAGATCTGCTAAGTCCGATGCTCTTTGGTCCTCTTGCTATCTTGTGCATGATTCGGTGGTGTTTTTGCTTCGATATGCATTAGGGGTGTCCATAATCACTAGTGAGAAGAATCGGTTGGTGGGATATGAGTGTCTATGGATGTGTATAAGCATTTGATTATGTTTATTTTCTTTAGATTGCCCGAGAACCGAATTGGATTGGTCAATTCGGGCTCAAGACCAATTGATTTGGCCCCCGATTCCAGAATTTGGGAGCAAGTCAATTCAATCTATACCAAATGGGGGACCGATCACCCTTAGCCAAGAAGGGGCTTGAACCCAAGCCTGTCATCATATTGAGTTGGACCCATGTTTATTCAAAAGTTGAAGCCAATGAGCTATAAGTCTACTAAGTTATATGATAGATGCTTCATATCATACTAATACTCCAATATGGAATTTATCTAATACAACTTATGTGTATTTCAATAATCTCTCATCCATGTGTGAACTCAGTATTATGTTTACTCCTAATATTATTTTTTTGGTGAAGTTCAAGCTTTGTAAGCAAGCGCCCATCGGGACGTTAGGAGAGTAATATGGATGATGAACATTTGACTTCAAATATCGAGTAAAGGTAAAGATTACTAAATTATGTGTCGAGTTTGAGTTTATACGAAAAATCTCAAGAAAATCACTTTCTTGTTTAGATTAGAATTATTCAAATTATATAATGGAGGGGGCGCACATTGATTTTTTAATTATATTTTGACTCGTGGCTCCCGAGAAGTAATAAGAAAAAGAAAGGGAGAAGATCTTCCTTTATTGATCTTACTACCTACCTGTAGCAGCAAAAGGAAAAAAGTGCGTGGATTCCGGTCCAAGGTAGGCTCAATTCTGCACCAATCAGAATGCACACACAAGTCAGAAGCCGCACAGCGTGAAGAGCAGTCGGACGAAGAAAGAACTTACCAGCGTTCATCTTTTAGCCCAAGAGGAGTATCAAATGATCTTTCTGTGAGTTTATTCTAAGTGAATTCTTTCCGAGAGATAGTGAGATAATATCTGCAGATTTGAGTTTACTTTAGTTGTGAAAAAACATTCGAGCAGGTAAATAATTATAAACTCTGATTCTCTGATTAGCTGGTGACTCTTCATTAGTTGCGAAAAAGTACGTATTAGTATTCCTGAGATAATTTTGACTGTGGAAATGAATGCTGTAACTTTTCTAAGGTATGTGACAAGAGTATTTCAGGATAACTTGTACAGAACCACTACATCCAATTTGTAAAGTACCGTGGCTTTTTAGCTTCACTTTCGCTTCGGCGTTCCGGCTTTGCATACGGGGTTAAGAATTTGCCCATGATATGTTCTTTCTGGCAAAAACAATGTAGAGAGACATGGCAGTCCCCAGTTTTCGATGCAAACTTTGCCTTATGTGCGCTAAAACAGTGTAAAATAAGGAGGAAGAGAGCTTTAACGATTGGGACCGTGTTGGTGGTACGCTTTCTCAGCTTCCCAGGGCCTCTGTCCGGCGGAGGCCTGGCCAAGCCATCATCTCATTCCGGGTATTCCACTAATGCTAGATGGTTCGTTTGTAATTACATTTTATTAGAGATTGGCCGTCTTAAGTTACTTTGGTGCTACAAGCTGTTAAATGACTGCTAGAGCATTTCTAGTGTAGGGAAGATCATTTATGTAAATACTTATGTTACTTTGTTACTCTACAGCTTGCTAACTTTGTTACCTCAACTGCTCGTTTTACTACTCGCTCGTTCGTTTTCATTTGCCCAAGAAGCACGGCTATGAGTGCACAACCCTCTCTACCAGCTCCAACAACGCTGAAAAGGCCAAATGAAAAACAAAGGTCAATTAACAAGAGAAGCCTGTATCGGAATCACATAGGACTAAGGACAAGCACCAGCCCCTTTCTTCCCCATTTACTGAAGGGTGTCAAATTGCAGCCTAGTTTTGAGTGCTCCAAACCAAGAATCAGCCTGCTTTTTCCCTGCGCCTCAAGTTATTTCACAGAAAACTTGCCATGGTAAGGAAGACGGGGCAACAAGCACAAATGGAAAGCATAGTACAATGGAGAGTTGTATGTTGCGTTTGGGAAATATGAAGTGCTCCAAAAAAGGAATCTATTGATTCTCTCCCAATTGGTTGGACCGTGCATCACGCAGGATTTACTTCAACATGAAAGGATTGCTGCCTTGATGCCTTCCTCTAACTAGTACGCTCTGCTCTCATCCAGCAAGCTCTCTAAAACTAGCCATCTCAAATCATTTCATCGAAATCCCAAGTGAAATGGCAAAAGCAGCAGTTGGTGGTGGTGTCATGGCCATTTAAGTCGACAGCAAGAGACCACAGAGCACCCAAATTAGGCATCCACAGGTGAGACAGAGAGCCTGTAGAAGCAGAGCACTGAGAAAATGCAGGTTGAGCGCATCCTTATCGGTACCAACAATTTAAATCTGTTTTCCCCTACTTGCCGCAACCAAAACTAAATCACAAGCTTCTGGCCTAATGTCAAGAACAATCTTCTGGCCTAACTATATCACAATCTTTCTTTCTCTTAGAAACTTAACAAAATCATGGAGGTAATTGATCGGTCGAAACCTGCATGCAGTTGATTCCACATATATATCTGCATGCTGCTAAGAGGGATTCTAACACACACACACACACACAAGCAAATCCAAATAATTAACATCAAATCACTAAGGATCATAAATCCATTACAAGAGAGGCAACCAATGTGAAGAGGTATAACTGGAAACGACAATACAACAACAGAAAAACAACAGAGATATTCTATCGAAAAACAACTGAGAATCTTGTCCCTCATCTCCACTCTTTCGTACTAAAGGCTTTGATACTGTTGCATCTCTGTTTATGCATTTCTCTATTGATTCTCACTGGCCACCCTATGGCAAAACCTGAATCGGCCCACACAATCCAGCGTCTTTTTGCATTCTGTATTGCGATTCGTACGAGTATTCCCCAACCTACATAAGGTACAAAATATAATGTCATCTAGAGCAGCCCTCCAATCGACCCATGAACCAGTATTGTTAGATCAATTTGAGTGACAAACGCATGGGCGTGTTTCACTCTCGCAAGATATTAGTCGGTGATCTGTCGCAGTACAATGGCACTTACCCTATCAGCAACAAAACGATAGGTACATGCTTCCCCTGCCAAAATGAGGCCACACGACGGAGTTCCAATCTGCAATTTAATAATCCAAGAATTACTATCTTCGCCAACCGCTTAACAACATGACCTCAATTACATTGTTTCTATCTGATCAATTACATACCTGCCGGAGTCCGTTCCAACGGATCGCGAGATTGTCCTTCACCAAGCTGTTGGTAACTCTCACGACTATGGTTTCTCCACGTCGCGCCTGGACGGGCGGGCCCGGGGTCTTCCCGTTGATGGCGATGACCAGCTTCTTGCTGGAGTCCAACTCCTGCTTCACCTCCAAGCTGAAATGCTGCAGGCTGGCGGACGCCGTCGCCATCATCGCCATGACAAGGAGAAACAACCCAATCCTCTCCATCTTTCGCGGTTGTGGGGCGACCATCGACAACCCACGGGAGCGTCTTGCACCGGTTGTAAAACCGGAAAAACCCTGCTAGTGGAGGAAGAGAAGGCCTCCTAGGGATGTAGTGAATCACTGATAAGAAACAGAGGACTTTAAGAGACCTTTTCTGGCCTTTTAGGGATAAAGGAATCTTTTCGACAGCAGCCCGCGTAATCGCGACATCGAATTCACGTCATCGAGGCGTTTCAATGTTGTCGGCTTACCACATTTTGACACGTAATATTTACGTGGGAACAGATTTTTTTTTTTTTTGAAATTTTTTTTTCTTACCTTTTACCTTTGTCGCAGACGCTGTCCGGCAGCTCACGTCAGATCACAGCCACGGCTCCGCCGTGACATACATCCACGGGCCCCCCACCCCGCCATGGCTGCCGTGCCCAGCGGCGATTCCGTTTCCAACACCTTCGCCATGGCTACAGCGGGGGAAGACGGAGCCCAATCGCAGCCAAGATCTCGACCTCGCCTGTTGCGGCCATTGACAAGCCGGTCGTGGCCAGATCTAAGGGATCTGAAGGCCAATCCTTTAAGTTGAACACCATAGGCTTTAACCATCTAAATTGTTCAACCTTCTCATGATAACGTCATAACAACTTTAAATAATATAATAAGAATTTTTTATGATAAAAATGCATGCACAATAAATATTTAAAGATAATTAACATTAAAGATGTTTGATAATGTCTCGAGTTTGAATTTGAATTTGTATACGAGACCTAAGCTGACTAGAGAATGTAGCTTGATTTGTTAAACTAAATTTGTTTAGAAATAAATTCAAGAATTCTCATGGATTAGAATCTTCTTTTGAAGGTTTGTTTTCTGTGGAACATAATATCCAAGTTCAAGTTTGACCAAGAGCAAGAGTTGGACTTTGAAGTGGCCGCACGAAAGAAAGGGGCATACATATCTTTGTTTAATATTATATCCACTTGTGGGCCCAAGGAAATTACAAAAAGATAAAGAAAATATTAAGATTTTACTTTTTTGGCGGTTTTTTTTTTTTTGCGTCTCTCGAATAGAGATAAAGAAGTCTTTGGTCCGTGTCAAAGGTAGGGTTTGTCGACTCCTTCTACAGGGCACAAATAAAATGTGAATTTTGCCCTTCTCCTAAAAAATAGGTCGCATAACTCAGGAGCCGATATGAACCTAATAGAAATTGATATGACAGAACGATATAAAAAAAGTACCCACAAACACAAGACAATTCTTATATGAAAAATCTCCTCGATGTGAGGAGATAAAAAATTACGGGATCGGAATCCATCCAAAAATATTCAATATTAACAAAATTGGGTGAACAATGTTCTTTTGTAGTTAATACTATAGGTATATATCAACAACAACATCAAGAACACCATTCCTAGCAACATACATAAATTTCATGAGAGCTTGATAATAAATCTCACCAAAAATGCATATATTTTATTCAATTCATGAAAAACCTTATGTAGGGAGTTTCAAGTGAAAATCAAATTGATCAAATTCGAGAATGATGTGCTATGAACATATTGGCAATATTTCAGCTCAATCGAACTACATATCGACCTTCGATGTTAGCTTGATGATAATCAGATATCATCATCTTCCTAGATTTTTTGCTCTATTTTTCTCTTGCTATTTGCGTATCAATGAATGTTTTTTTTTCTACGGTTACAACCTGAAAATAGTGAGAAACCCTATTTCTTCATATGCATCCCCAAGCCTTTGAGCTTGTAATTTATTATGCTCTCTCTACATGGGAGTGAACCCGGTCAACAAATCTCCCCCTCACCACAACGTGGAGGGATTCACCGTCCTTGCTATCAAATGACAACATGATAACATTCCAATGATATCTAAAGTCTATATGTTTCGATCTATAATGGAAAGTTGAATTCTTATCAAGATAAATTGCACTTTGATCGTCACAAAATAACACATGCATTTTCTTCTTAAAACCAAGTTCTTCCAAGAGCTTCTTCAGCCATATCAGCTCTTTACTAGCCTTAGTTACAACAATAAATTTAACTTCGATTGTAAAAAAATTACCATCACATATTCATCAAATTCCTTTTTCTGTTGCTTTACATGCTAGTGTTGTTGGTTGTTTGAGTTATACCATGGATAGTACTAGGCTTGATCTATCACATGCAATTAGGAAAATGAAAATGAATAAGGTTAATCGAAGTGTACGTTGTGATACCATAATTTTATTGGGAACTACATATGTTGGAGTATACTTTAGGGACCCTCTTAATTTTATTGGGAACTACATATGTTGGAGTATACTTTAGGGACGTATTCATGTAGTATGATAGTAATTGGGTTTGTAAACTCAGATCATGTAGGGAACTTGAAAGATGGTCGATTATTGAGCAAATGATTTTTCTTCTATTAATGGTATTGTGCTTCACAAAATATCACTATGAAAGGAGCTGAAGAGGCGGTGCGGCCTAATGACTTTGTTAGCAATATTGCCACGATTCATCGAGTCAATATGATGTTTAGTAGATGTCAGAGATATCACTGGAGTATTGAGTTCATTGGTGACCAAAATTTCTATGTCAAATTTAGCATGTCAATGGACGAAGTAACTGTGAAAAGGTCTCTTAAGGTGGAAAGATCTTATGGATGTGTATTGATTCATCCCTCTAATCAAGTTCAAATTCTGCGTGAGCTTGATAGACATTTATGATGATTGATCGCTCGTTGGGGTATTGGGAGAGCAGCATGAATGATGACCTACCTTCAAACGTTAAGTCAATGTGGAGATTGTTAGATAATGTCTTAAGTTTGAATGTGTATAGGAGACCTAACCCAATTAGAGGATGTAGATCAAACTAAATTTGAGAACTCTAATTAGATTAGAGTTTTCCTTTGAAGGGTTTATTTTCTGTTGAAGATAATATCCAGGTTCAAGTGTGATCAAGATCAAGAGTTGGACTATGAAGTACTGCAGACTGGCCGCACGAAAGAAAGGGGCACGCATGTATTTGTTTAATATTATATTCAGGTGTGGACCCAAAGGAATTTCCAAGAAAATAATTTTGGGCGGTTCTTTTTTGGTCGCCCGAAACTGATTTGGTGTCACCTGACTAAGGATCGGTGACGGGACAGCCACTTCAAGTCACCTGATTATTTTCCGAGATTTAAGGAGCTCTTGTGGGTCCCGGTCAAAGGTAGGGTTTGTGGACTCCTTGTACAGGGCAGAAAGAAAAGGTGAAATTTTTCCTTCTGCTAAAAGATGTGCCACACAAGTCAGGACCCACCATGTGGTAAGCAGCCGTACAAAGATAGAACGAGATGGCGTTCTTGTTTTAGCCGTACGCAGAGAAAAACTAGAACGACAACATATTTATCCCTCCACGAATTTTCTAAGTGAGTTCTCCGCGAGGAACTGTATAATAATATTTGTGGATTTACTTTAGGGTCAATTTAGGTGTGAAAAATAATTAAACATATGAGCGATTATAACTTTGTAATTTTTCGATTTAATAGTGAATTATTTGCTGTTAACTCTTTTCGTGGATAACAAACTGAACCACGTAAGTCTCATGTGTCATATATTATTCATCATTTAGTTATTTAGTGATTTTACATTGATTTAATTACAAGATCTTGTTTGCTTTTGAAATAGAAAGCACATGTTCTAAATAAAGCACTCAAAAAAGTAAAAGGAAAATTATTGGTTTCTTCTAATAATCTAATGATCAATCCACGATTTATGCGCAATTATATATCTCTTGTTTGACCATCAATCCACCATTGATGAGAGCAGAGCAGAATAGGGGGCCCACCAAATCTGGTCGAGCCGCAACTTCACATCATGCATATCATTATTTTCTAATTGATTATGCGGACGATTTACTTTCATTTGTTTTTTCTTATTTAAGAAAGTGACGTGTGAACTCATCAATTGATTTGACTGAAAAGAGAAACCGCGGACTGATGTCAATCATAATAAGTATTGAACCAAATCTCGTGATCCGATAATGATTAATTAGTCAATACGAAATGTGTATGTATTGACTTGAATGTTTAGATTACATTCTTATATGGTGTTTTCGAATTGGCCCGGACAGGTTATCGCTGGGTCGTTGACCCCTCCCGCCGCCAAGGGGTTTTCGGAACCCCTACACCTGCTACGTCACTCTCTCTTCTCCCGACCCTGACCCGCCCTCTTATCTCCCCGAGTCGCCTCCTACCCCAATTGGCAGGGCTGCGAGACGGTCATCCCGAGGTCCCTCGCGAAGTCCTTGGCGCCGTCGTCCCCGATGTAGAGCCCACCGAAGTGGGAGCGGTCGTCGAGCCAAGGGGTCTCCCCTGCCGGGGATCCCACGAGGCAACATGTGGGAGGCGACCCACCGCAGCGTGGCTCAGCAGTCGTACGAGGTGGGGATGGCGGCCTTCGGGGGAAGGCTGTACCTGACGGAGACACCGACGACCTTCGCCTTCGGCGACGTGGGAGGAGCAGGCGGACTCGACGCAAAATGATCCACCGTGGAAGAAGACGAGAATCGGCAGCTTACGGTGGTGGTGAAGGGGGTGAAGGCATGCGGAGGGGCAGGGAGACGAAAGAGAGAAGAACGAAGGAAGATATCAATTTGGGAGCTTTTTTATTTGAAACTCACGCAAAAGGCCTGAACGACTCACCCGATCGACAACAAATCGAAACGTTGAAGTCTTTCCAGGCGGAATGGGACCTGTCAAACCCCCTTCAATCTGCAGAACAGAGTCAGCCTCCCGAATTGGCGGTGGGGAATTTTTGCCTTTCCAATTTTGGCATTCGCCGATGCGGGAGTAGGATCTTCTTGATAGTTTTGTGTGCACACTTAAGTAGGGAAGTTTTTTTTTTTTTTGGTCAGAAATATTCGTACTTCATTCAAGGGCCAAAATCATTGGACCTTTATGTACTTTATATTCCTTTATGTTCTAGAAAGTAAAGAAGGAAAGATCAGAAAAAGAAGGTAAAAAACCACTGTCTCTGTGAAATGACATAGAAAGAGTGTACTTTATATTCCTTTCTGTTCAGAGATTTGTAAAAATCATACGACGGAGGCTGTCGTGGATACTTATCATGGGATGAGAGAGAGAGAGAGAGAGAGAGAGAGAGAGAGGACATAAAGGACGAATCCAATAAAATCTCTTTGATCGGTGCAAAGGAAACAAAGCGAATGCGCACGCGAGGACATTATAAAGGACGAATCCGGATCGTTAGCGTGTCTTATGGGACGGCCCCCCCATCATTTTAGGGAGGGGATTTTCTGCCTTTTTCCATTTAAACGGCGTCAAAAGAGATAAAGGACCGTAACTATTGCAAACGATCCTTTTACCAAAGGACACCCCCCACCCCCGGGGGCTTCCTTCTTCCTCTTTTCTTTATGAATATTCAAGAAATATTCCTTTCATTGTTGTGGAATATTTTAATCGTAATTTAATAATATGATAATGTTTTAATTCTTTTCTTTCCTTTTTCTTTCTCCACTTCTTTTTTCTATTTTCTTATTATTAAGTATCGATATGAGGCCACAGCAACATTGGAGGAGAAAGAGTTATTCCTATTCTTTATTTATTTGTATTATTAAATAATTCTTTCTATTCTAGAATATATATTTATATATAGAATGAGAGCCCCTGCATGTGGCCGGTGGCCCCCGTTGGCCTTTATCGGAAACAAAAAGATAAAGAAGAAAAAAGAAATAAAGAATTCGAGAAATGTTAAAATATTATTAAAAATTTCATAAGTTAGCGTTGGTTGCGCTACATAGGATGACTGGCATTCGCGTTAGCAATTTCCAGTCGAAATTGATCAGATGGATCAATTGACATAATATGAAAATGTTCGAAATTCAATTAAAGATTTAGGATTGAGCTTACGAAAGCACAATTAATTTAAGATTTTTTAGACAATTTTCCCCATCCACTTCTTCCTTTGTCGAGCCTATTCCATCTTAATGCTTAGTTACCAAGTAAGAAACTTCATTACGATCTCTTGAAGCCTTTTGTCTCCACACATCCCATGACCTCCAAAGCCAACTTCCCCACCTTCTCAACACCTTCTTCAAACACCGCGCCCATGGCCATATAGAAATGAGACTTCATATGGCAATGAGATGCCCAAATGGTCGGTTGTCCACGATGGATCTTAGGGCGCTCCACCCGTAAGGATGGACCGGCACCGTGTTCACCAAATTGTGTACCTTTTCTCGGGTCATTGTCAATGTTGAATTTTCCCAAGTCTTCTTCATGATCGGGTGAATTTTCCCAAGTCTTATACCCAACGATCCAATACTCGGCAACCCAAAAAGTGGCCGTGGAGGTGCCTCGGTTGAGTCTATTGACACTTCCTTCTTTTGGTTTTTCCTTAAAAACAGAAAATAAAAAGGAAATAAAAAAATAAAAAAGAAAATCGCAATCTGGATAATGGAGTCCGGGTCGGATCTGACACACTGATCTGGGCCAGCTTGTTTTGTGGAATGGAGGCCGGGCTGAATCGAGGCTGGCAATTGAATTGGGCAAAATTGGGCTTTGGGCCAGTTTTTGTAAAAGTTGACTCTGGGCCGAGATTTGTGAGAATTCTGGGTTGGGCCAAATTTTGGTAAAATTGAACTGGGCTTTAGGCTCGGTCCTATTGCTGACCCAGCCCAAACCAATAGGGTCTGAGTCAGCGAGTCGGACCGGGTTTCCCTGACCCGGTCCGAAGTCCATTTTCGGAATATAGTAATATTAAAAAAAACAATACAAATTCAGAAAATAACATTATTATGTATAATTGAAAAATGTTTAGGAAAGTGACCACAATTGACTTCATTAGACTTTTAGCATCAATACCAGTCTTCAATCAATTTTATATTTTCCCTTTCAAATGAACATTTTTAGTTTGGCCCGAAAATGTGTAAATTCTTAAAATTTTTAAAACCCAACCGAATAAACTCTTAAAACTTTACAATAGGGGTTTTGTTTTGTATTGTTTTCTTTTTAGAGACAATGCTAGGTTGCTGACTCCGCAATTTCATTTCGACTATACTTTATTGCACATTTTTATTACATTGATTGTTATTTGTCTTTCTAGCATGGTTAGGAATTTGATAAAAACACTATATGATCACTTACTGGATAGGTCTCATAGTTGATAAAAAGATTGCATGAAAACGTTTTAGTTAAAATGATAACCAAGCCTAGTTATCGAAAATGCGTTAGTTCTCAATAACTAGTGTAATGAAATCTCATTTTCTTAACTTCTGGTTACGTAAGAAGTGAAGTATTTTCTTGTGCTTTCACTTGATTTTCAGCCAATCGCAATAGGCTAGTAATGACCCATTGAATAAGTTTCTACTTGTAGTAATTAGATGAAAATTTCTGACAGCATGTAACGTATGGGCTCGGGAGAACCCTTATTTGTATTGATGAATTAGATCAGATTACGTTTGAACAATGTGCTCGAGCCATCCTTTAACGACGTTGATTCGGATTGTTATCGAAGGCCTAATTTCCTAAAAATTCTGAATTTAGGTTTAGTCTTAATTTTATCCCGAACTTTTTTTTCCTTAGAAAAAAAACCTTATACTTTAGTTGCAGTCCCAAATTTACCTCGAATCTTTTTTGTCTAAAAACCCTAAACTTTAGGTTCTATCTCGAATTTGTCTAAACTATTTTTTTTTTGTCTAAGAGAAAAATCATCATAGTCCCAAAGTTTCCTATATTAGCCTTACTATCATCCAAAAATCACCATTCGTCGTCCTTAATTTTTATATCTTAAAATATTTTCATTTTAGAGATAATTTTTCATATAATGTTGTTGATGTGGATTTGCTACCCATGTGCAAATGCCATTTAAAATTGAGACTAGATCAAATGAGTATATTGGAGAATAGATTGAAAGTTAATGATTTTTTTAAACAAAGCAAAATTCACGACAGAGTTGGGATTATACCTCAAGTTTCGGGTTTTTTATGAGATAAAAAGGAAGTTCACGATAGATTTGGGATTGAACCTAAAGTTAAGGATTTTTCACGAGATAAAAAAAAATTCGAGGTAAAATTGGGATTATACCTAAAGTTGAGAACTTTTTAGGAAACTAGGCTTGTGTTTTTGAAATTGTGCTTGCATTTTGCAACATGATGTCCACAATAGAGTTGAACTTTAGTCTATACATACTGATGCTAGAGTTGACATTGGTGCTATTTGTTACTCGGTTGACATCGAAGTCCCTCAAGTCATGTAGTCAGTCGGTTACAGTGATCGAACACTTGTCCTATAGGGCGACCGGGTATGATGTGTGTGGGGATCATGAATGAAAGGTTCGTACTCCTATGGAAATAACCGTCGATTTTGTTTTGCATGTTGAGGGTGGTGCAACGTGAACGTATCCTTAGTGGGCTTCAATCGCTAGGCTTTGAGCCAATCATGGCTTGATGTCGTACCAAATCAGGTTTGGGTAGTAATTGAGGATGGCCAAAATGACGGGGGATCGTGGTCATGGCATTTTGGCCAATGATGTTGGTTGTGATCCAATAGTTTCTTGATGATTTTCGATTGCCTTTGTTCAAGGGTCAAGACCAAGTGTCTCTTGCTCGAATAGATGAACAGATTTTGGGCCACAATAGGCTCTACATACTGCCTGTCTGCTTCAACTATAGTCATGTTGTGAGCCTGCAAAATAAAGTAGCATTAGTCATATGATCGGTAAATCTCAATGTGCAAGCCTTTGCGAATTGTGTATATAAAAAGCACGTTCATTTTAATTGTATAAGAAAAGAAAATGAATTATTATCTCAAAATGTGAAGGGTGCGGAGAACATTGATTGACCTTATTTGGTACAAATGAATATTCTTATCTGTTCAGCAAGTGGAAACTCATTTAATAATTGACCTACAGTTAGATGCCATTTACGACTTCTCTTAATATCTTGTGCCGGTGATAATGTAATTCAAGAATATGAAAATTCATTATAAAAAAAAATCTTAGATCCTCACAATTTTCACAATAAGATGAATGAAGATGTATCTTTATCCACAATAATAATCTTGAAATAATTATCATTGCAGAAATATGAAAAATGAAAAAAAAATCTAATTTCTCTCCTTAATCTATTTTAGTTTTAACATATTTTATCTGATAGATGATATAATACTTTTGTTGTTGTTATGGGTGATGCTATTATGACCTACCCAATCTCCAGGGCATGCCCTAAGAGAGAGGAAAAATAAGTTTAGAGGTATTGCTCATAAGAAAATCCGAATTAGCATTCCTAAAGGTATATTCTTTGTCCGACTCATTTTGGGTCACTTTACTGCACTTCATCTTTTACTCGTTCTTTATTGTTATACTTTGGTGCCGCATGATTCAATTTCTGTCCAGAAATTGATTTCTGAAACAGAAATAGATTTTTCTATTTCTGTTTCAGAATGAGTTTCTAGGGAAAAAACTGCGTTTGATGAGGACATATAATTTCTATTTCTGGAATAGAAATCTGTTTGATATGATGCAAAAAATTCTGTTTCTATTTTTTTTTTCATTTGAAGAATTTCTTTAATTTTGAGTTTGCAAGATGTTTATTCTAAGAAAAATCAAATACGTAATATTAAGCGCAAAAAAATTGACAAATTGATCATATTTTGTATTGTGATCTAACTCCAGATTCACTTTAGTTGCATACAATTTCCATTCTCTTCTAACTAAAAACGTCCAATTTGATTTGTTGTTCCAAGAGACGGGGAAAATCACATTACAACATCCTGAGTAAAAAAAAAAGACGAGATATGGAACCATCCTTACATTACAACATCACATTACAAAAAAAGAGATAAGAAAGTCTCAAATACAAAATAATACAAATACATTACAACATCACATTACAAAAAAAGAGATAAGAAAGTCTCAAATACAAAATAATACAAATACATTACAACATCACATTACAAAAAAAGAGATAAGAAAGTCTCAAATACAAAATAATACAAATACATAACACATGTCGAAACTACAATATCATGGAATCTGTGGCATATTGTGATCCATTGCCATTTTATTGGCAATACGTTTCCTAAACAAGTTCATCTCTGTTCCCTCCTCAATTGATGTATCACCCGGACCAGTAACCACATCTTCTGTATGTTCAAACAGGTGCTCTGGATTTCCATACAAGGAAAAGTTTTTATCCCTCCTGTCTTGATCTCGAATGTAGTTATGGATAGCACAACATGCAATTACAATTTGTGCTTGCTTGCGAACTGTAAATGAGGGCATGTGTTTCAGAATGAAAAAACGACTCTTCAATACCCCCAAATGATCTCTCAATGACATTTCTAAGTGAAGAATGTCTATGATTGAACAACTCTCTTACTGTTGTTGGCTGCCTTGCGTTACCTCTATATTCGTTTAGATGATAGCGTTCGCCTTTAAAGGGAGTTAAGAATCCTGGATTTAATGCATATCCAGAATCTAGCATATAGTATTTGCCTACAACAAGTAATACAATTTATATGTCATGTTTGCAACTTAAATACAACAATAATAAAAGATTAGTTTTACGAAATATGTAAATACCTGGTGGTGGTCGAGGAAATTCTAAATTAGAATTCTCGAGTGCTGCCGCTAGCACCCGACAATCGTTAGCAGATCCTTCCCAACCAGCTACACAAAAGTAAATCTCATATCAAACGAGCATGCGCACATCACATTCTGTGTAACAATTCCTTTCCTGCCTCTATATGGAGTTTGCTTGGACGTAGCTATAGAAGCATGAACATGGGTACCATCAATAGCTCCTATGCAGCCCTGTCATTTAAAAATACCATTATTATGAAAAATGGATTAAGAAATATGAAACCGGTTGGGCAAAAGAATGTACAGAAATAATACCTTGAAGTAACGTTTATGCTTAGGATCCATAAGAATCTCATTTGGGATGACATCAAATGAAGGTGGAACAATAACCTCTTTTGCCAGCTTCTGAACTGCGTTCAAGACTTTTGTGAAATACTTGCTGATAGTTTGTCCTGAATGTTGAAATCTCTCACATAGATTTCTATTCGAGCTCTTGTGACAAATCATAGATAAAAAAATACCAATTTGTTCATCTACTTTAATTTGTCGACCATCTTTCAACCAACCTCTTGACTTCATCAGGTTGCAAAGGTTGACAAACACGTGTCTTTCCATTCTGAAAGCTTCATATATTCTATCTGCATGTCCATGAAGAATCTCAATCATCCATTCAGGTCCTGACAATACACTATCCCTAAAAGGTTCTCTTGTGTACATCGACATATCCATCGCACTAATGCAGAGCCATGCTATCAGTACATGTATATCAGAATCATCAAAATCTATTTGAACTGTTTCAACTGCTGATACTTGATCTACACTTCCACCCTCGTCCATATTACCTATGTCATCACATGAAATAAGAATGTAAACACAACATTCAAGTCAAGAATCCAATAACATGCAACAATCTCAAAATAATCCAATAATACAATCCATAGCATCTCATATGATGACAATCCCAAATCATAAAACCATTAAACTACAAAACCAAAGTATCTCAAATAGATAAGTCATAATAGATGCAATCCAAACATAAATTCATAGCATATTTCCCTACATCTACTTAAAGAGAATCTAGAATTCCACGTCGCCTTTCAGGTAGAGCTAAGATGAAACCCTCCCTCCAAGCTGCACTATCGCATGATTTATTCAGAGCTCTGTTGTATAGATCCTGATCTAAGTCAGTCATGCCATTTATGATGGCCATCACAGCTCCTACGGAGTAGGGGTCTACATGTGCCGAGGAATATGATGGTGCAGTTGAGGTAACTGAGCCACTAGTACATGATTGACTAGTCTTGAATGCTATTAGTTCTCGAATGGCTTTGCAAGTGCTGGAGAAGTCTTCTGTCTTGCTCTTCTTTCTCTTGGCATTTGGAGTCCTGTCCATATGGTGCTTCCCGCGGTTTGAGTGTGTAGTCACGTCAGGTGTATCAAGTCCCTCATCAACATGTTGTTCATCACCCTTCAAGGATGGATCATCATTGAATGCAGCAGCACCACCCTCACCACCATCAAAACCACTATGGCCATCAGTTTCATCTGAGGACATCACTACTTCTGCATTTCCTAATGCATGCTCTCCAGTAGCATATGTATCATCGAAAACAATGCACAAATCGGGATACTGAGGAAAACCATCCTTCCTAAATTTAGCCCAGTCCTTGTTATCCTGTCATTTTCAAAATAATGACATATATTATCAACATAATCAAATGGTACAATCATAATATATACAAAAACAACCTAAGTAAAATGATACCTTTATGTGAGCCTTCCATACACTTTCATCCTCCACGGCAACCCTGTTGTTTATGTGATCCCAGTCAAATCCAGATTGTGATAGAATTTTTTTGAAACTACCATACTGTCTCCTCAGTTTATTGACCCTGTTTTTCAACTGAACTAAAGTAAATTGGAATCCTGTCCGTTTATTTAGTTTGGCACGTATGTTATTCCATCCCGTTTTGTTGTAAGTAGAGGTGGGGCGATTTCCTTTTTTGACCTCTACTACCAACAAACTTATGAGCTCGTTGGTCAAAGGCTCGGTCCACTTTGCCATATTGTGGGATGTCATTTTACCTTAATTGATTAAACATTCAAAATATCAATTTTAACCAGCAATTCAGCCAAATATACAACAGAAAATACAACACCAAACTCCATATCAACTTTAATATTAAATAGTCAACGAACAAAACAAGTGGATGAAAAATCAAACATAATTCACAACATAGTTAAAAATGTGCTCAATGATAAACGGTTGTACATCTAGTAAAGTACAATTTATTGGGCCTCAAGCTTGAGTCGGCAAGAGATAGGAGTTGGCGTCAATGCAGACAAATTCACACAAAACCAATCTGGAAACTGAAAGTACAATCTTGTTTTATGAGAAACGAACACGAACTATGAATTACCGGAGAATGGAAGAGGCTCGGCGGAGGGGACCTTGCGGGAGTAGTTGTGAAACCGGAATCAAGAGCCTTAGCTACTGTGGACAAATTGGCTGAGGCAATCTGAAAAAATTAACAGCCAAGGATCATAAATGAACTAAGAACCCCTCATAAGAAATATTTGTAAAAACCAAAGAAAAGTTGGCTCATATGTTGAATAGGTTTCATGAAGCAGTCAAGTGATCTCTCTATATGTTGGTACAAAAAGTATAGTCTCTTAAGGTAAGTCTGACATTCTTTTCATGAGTCGACCATCACATGAATAGGGAGATAATACAATAGAAGGGAGACCCTCTGCAGCAAATAAAACTCCCAGTCAGCATTATCTTTATCTCGAGATCAAGTCCAGAAACTGAGCTTTGAACTTCATTAACAAATGAGCCAATTGAACATCTCAAAACAATTCAATGAACATGTAAATGTTAACACCCTTCAAGGATGTACATTCAGATTGACAAGTGAATTCACTTGCTCACCGAAGAGAAAAGCTATTAACTGTATAATGACAAATTGAATGTATAATCACTGTGCGTAACTTACTTGTCAAGAAGAAAAAATTCGAATCACAAACCCAATCGTAAGTAGGCATATCATGCACCGAGTCATGGACATTCTATCAATGAGTAAACATCAAAGCCAATCAAATACAGTGAAAAATTGCACAAAACATTTTTCAATGAGCTAAACCCCAAGCATTCATCATGAAATTCGAATTCAACCTATTGGGGCAAAAGAAGAGTGTCATGGCTACAGTTCAGCCCAAGCAAGCAAGCGAAATTCGAATTCAACCTATTCATCATGAAATTCGAATTCAACCCCAAGTAAGCGATCAACCGCTGATGAGCCAAAGGAGATCCAAAAGGATGCCGACACCACCCCTGAAGTGGCCAAAACCCACGGCACAGATATGTCCACGCAAAAAGAACCCACGGCACAGATATGTCCACGCAAAAAGAAAGGGAAAGCGAGGCGAAATCGGGCTCGGGAGGTGAAAATGTGAGGGTGGTGGCCGATGCTGGGGACGCAACCCAAAAGACCAAGGTGAAAGCAGGAGAAGAGAAGCAAGGGGAGGCCGTGCTGAATGACCCCTCTTCGTACCTGAGTAGAAAGAGGCGACGGCGACGGCGAGCAGAGGCGACGGCGAGGCGGTAGCTGGGCAGATGCGACTGCGACGGCGAGGTGAAAGCAGAGGCGACGGCCGAGAAGGATGCGGAGGAGGCGATGGCTGGCGGAGGAGGCGGTAGCTGGGCAGATGCGACGGCGGAGGACGAGCAGAGGCGACGGCGAGGCGGAGGACGAGCCGCGGAGACGAGGGAGGTGAGAGAGGCGGACGCGTTGAGGCGACGGCGGAGGACGAGCAGGGGCGACGGCGGAGGACAAGCCGCGGAGAGGAGGGAGGTGAGAGGCGGAGGCAGCGAAGTTCTGAGGCAGCGGAGGGAGGTGAGAGGCGGACACGAGAGATTAGGGCAACAGAGGTGAGAAGGAAGAGAACCGGTTCTTGTCTTCCCCCAAAATTTGAGAAATAGAAAATTTTCTATTTCTTTTTCTTCCCCAAAAACCGGTTCTCAATTTCAGAAACTGAGAAATTGTAAAATTTTACTGACGTGCTAAACTGTTCCAGAACTCATTCTGGAACAGAAATTCTCCGTATCATGCAGCCCCTTTAAGTGCTTGTTTTGTATCGTTTTTTGTGTTGTGATTCATTTTCTAGATTAGGTTTTTCTTGGATCATGATAAACATAAAAACATCACATAGACTCCTGTCAGACGAGAACTTGAAGACTCCTAATTAGATACAAAAGATTGCATGTGACACTTAGTTGACAAATAATCAAGTTAGGGTACTAGAAGGGCATTAATTGAATAATTAAAATTGCAATGTTGCACAAGAAGTAAGGTTATCTTCCATGCCTCAATTAGTCTTTAGCCAATTTCAATAGACTAATGGTGACTCCTTATCATGTTAAACATTATAGACTAAATCAAACTAGAAATTGAAAATCCCAATCTCACGACAAGTGAGGGCTTGGGAGAACCCGTGCCAATTGGAAATCATATGTTTCAACTCAACAAGACCTCTCTAACTTGCTAACAAAAACCACATGTAAATATTCAATTATGTAAATTTGTTAATTCAAGTAAACGCAATTTGTTGAAGAAAAGAAATATTATAGTGAATGTTATACAAAACTTTAGGGACTACATTGGACAAATTAAATGTTCAAGGATGACTTTGAATATTTACAAATAATTTAAGAACAACATTGAATAAAAACGAAAAGTTCAAAGATTATATAGCACATTAGACCAAAATTTACGAATTATATCTGTCATATTCCCTTATTTAGAATGAGATAGATCATGCATAACGAGAAACCGTATATAATGGAAGTTCATTTAAAGAGAATTTGAAATGACTCTCCCCCTCTCTCTCCGCCCCACTTTTGGAAATCTCCATCTGACCCCCACCCCCCCCCCCCAGTGAGGGGGAACGTATTAAGTAGGTTTAGAGATATTACTCGTGAAGAGGTCTGAATCGACATCCCTAAAAGACGGCTTAAAAGCAACGTCTAATCGTAATCCGATTCGGTTCAATCTTTACGAGTGCGGACTCTCCCAAGTCCATACCTCGCGTGACATTAAGACGTTTTGATTTTTTTAAGGTTATTTAACAACTTAAAATATTTCTAGGAGTCGCCACTAGCCTATTGGGGTTGGCTAGAAACCGAGTGAAAGCATCGGGAGGAATGCTTCACGTTCTACGCAACCAGAGATTCCTAAAGTACGAGGACTTGATTACGTTAACTATTTAGTTCACGCCCTTTCGGTACCTAAAATTGATTGATTGATTGGTTAACCTAAATGTTTGCATGCAAGCTTACATCATCTAAAAGGGTAGTCCACTAATATTTTGATGTCAAGCTCTAAGAGTTTATTCAAAAGGATTCATTTTAGAAATTTTCTATTTTTTATTTATTTTCTATTTTTTATTTTTTTGACCTTTTTTATACTTTTCAATGACTTTCTAATTTTTTTTTAATTTTTTATTGATTTTTTAATTTTCTATGATTTTCTAAAGATTTTCTGATTTTCTAATATTTTTTTAATGATTTCCTAATTTTCTAATATTTTTTAATGATTTTCTATGATTTTCTGTTTTTTAATGATTTTCTAATTTTTTATTTTTATTGATTTTATAATTTTCTATTTCATATTTTCTAATCATTTTACTATTTTTCTGAATTTTCTATTATCTATTTTCTAATTTTCTGTTTTCTATTTTCTATTTTCTATTTTTTTGTATTTTCGGATTTGTTTATTTATTTTTCCTAATTTTCTGTTTATTTATTATTCGAATTTTTTATATTTTTTATAAACGGGTTTCGGACCTTAAAGGCCCACCCCATTTTTATTTAAAAAAAATGAATTTATTTATCTAATTTTTCGGCCCATGGTTCCTTTCTTTATTTCGGCCCATTACATTTTAATATTCGCCGGCCCATTTTCCTTCTTTTATTTTCGTGGCCCATATTTTCTTTTATTTCTTTGATTTGGCCCATTTTATCATTTCTAAACCGTTTTTTAAGCCCACTTCTTTCTTTTATTTGTGTATTGCGCCGGCCCATCTCTCCCCTTTACTTTGTATATTGCGCCAGGCCCATTTTCTTTACTTCTTTTATTTGGTCCATTTTTAATTTCTAATTTTGGCCTCTTTCTCCTTTAAGCCCATGATATTTAGCACGCCTATTAACTCTGCAGATTCCTTTCATTTTGTTGAACTTGTTCATCTCTATCAAGTCAAAACTTCCCCCACTGCAAGAACGAATTTATACCACCAGAGATAAAAACTAGTGATGCTATTATTCCTACTCATTACTATGTAACTAGTGAGACATATATGATCAACTAAACTTCTACAACTAAGCTATATATCAAAAAGGAAGCATTTGAATTTCATCTAAGCATTTCATCAAACATGTAGAGCTCAACAATGACAAACTAATTCTAATACCGAAATCAGTCTTAATCCAAACCACTATCCAGTAATATATGAACCAACATCAAATCAGCATTATAGTGAATCGAAAGTTAACTAAACAACATTTAGCAATGAATCAATAAAACTGCAGCAAACATACACCACACGGAATCCACGAAACACATGAACACAGAGAACTAAAAATGAACCATGACTAAAAGAGCGAAAAAAAGCAATCGGCAACGGAAGCTTACTTGTGAAATGAAGTGGAAGAAATAAGACCGTGCCAATGGACAATCGACGATGGAGTTCGAAGATCGCAAAAGAGCTCAAATCGGCAGTGAATAAACTTGCGAGGGCTCCTGATCGGTCCAAGCAGTGAAGGAACGCCCAAGTTCCAACTTCTTTCTTACGGCTTCACCTTTGTCTCCGAAAAATCCAGAATCCTCGAGATCCAACGTCGAGACAAATCCAAACTATCGAGAACAGAGAGCGTGAAAGCAAGAGAGAATGTGCAGCTGAGGGAAAATCTCCTGAGATGACGATGAACTTTGAGATGGTTACCGAGGGCGAGAGAGAGAACTCGTGGGATTTGAAGGCTGTGAGCTGAGGGAGGCGGAGAGAGAGTCCACGAGCCGAGAGATGAGAGAGAGAGCCAGAGAGAGCCTTTCCTCCAGAGAGACCCCAAGACCACTTTTCTCTCTTTTTTTACTCTTTTTTGTTGACTTTTTTTTTTCACTCACCTATTCTCTTTTGCGTGTGCAGGTTACCCTGCTCCTTGCTGTCTTCTCTCCTTTGCGTGTGCAAGTTATCCGCTGGAAATTTGCCCCCTCGACCACTGAGTTGACAGTGTGGGAAGAGAGGAGGTGGCCTCAAGGAGATGGGCCGTGTGGGGAAAGAATATGGGGCGACGGGCCCGTGGCGAAGTCAGTGTGGGCGCAGCCCACGCAAATGTGAGCGCGGGCCGGAGTAAGTCCAATCTCCTTTGATTTTGATTCTTTTTTTTTTCTGATTTTAACTGATTTAATATATATTACAAAAATAAAAGATATTTTTTTTTATTTCTGATTAATAATAATTTGACTAAAAACTAAGCCACAAAGTGAAATACCATATCAGCAAAAATTAGGTGTCAACAACACTACAATGTGTTGTGCCTGGAGTTTGCCCATCCATCAACGACAGACTGCGAGCAACAAAGTCCAACCGCGGTACTGTAGATCCGCTGGCGACCCCAAGTAATGAAGGCGAGAGGTGAAATCTCACGGTAACAATTGCAAGCAACAAAGTCCAGATTTGGTCGCCATAACTTCAAACCTAAGGACTACGTTCCAAGCCGCCACTGCTACATCCAAGCCGAGCACCCTTCATTGTCCTTACTGGTCCATGGTCCGTGCTTTCCGCTCTGGTCCGGCCAAACTTTCAGATCTGGAGCTATGGCCGCAAGTGATAGTGCTTTGTTTGGTGCCAGCCATGGACAGTCAAATCTGAAGAGCCAACCAAAAAAGATGCTTGAATGCAGCGCCAACGACTATAGAGGGGTAACTTGGGTCGGAAGGGGAAGGGGTGGAGATGCTGGCAGTCGGGGGAGGTGGATAGAAAGTAACAGTGTCTGCTCAAAGGGTAACTTGGGTCTACTGCAAGTGATGCCAGAAGGGATGGAGACACTGGCTGGACCGGGTGGTGCTCTGTGATGTCGTGCTGGCGGTCGCAAAGGACAACCAGATTGACAGAGGAAGGAGGAAGAAGATAAAAATATTGGAAATATGGAATTAATTTATGGGTGAATGAGAAATTGTTTCTCAAAGAATACCATTGAGTGGGAAGTGAAAGTCCTACATTGAAAAGAAGTGGGAAGTGGAAGTCTCACATTGATAAATCAACAACATATGTGCTTACTAGTGATAGAAAACAATATAAGGAAAAGAATAAAGGAAGTAATGGTAATCTGTCTGCTTAACCTTTAAGGCTAGCTAGATTTCTTATTTATATGTACAATGAGTGAATAAGGTAAATATACATAACCAATGTGGGACTTTTCTTTTTATACTCAACACATCTAATAACACCCCCTCAAGCTGAGGCATATATATCCACCATGCCCAGCTTGTTACAAATGAAATGAACCCGGGGCCCAACTAAGGATTTAGTAAATATATCAGCTAATTGATCTCCAGTTCGAACATGAGAAAGAATGATTGTACTCCGCTGAAGCTCCTAACGGACAAAATGACAATAAATCTCAATATGCTCCGTCCTTTCATGAAAGATATGATTTGAAGCAATGTGAATCGTTGATTTGCTATCACACCATAATGAAGCATATTCTCTTAATTCAAATCCAAGTTCTGTAAGAAACTGTTGAGTCCACATAATCTCAGCAATTGTAATAGCCATAGCTTGATATTCTGCCTCTGCATTACTCCGTGCAACAACTTCTTGTTTTTTACTTTTCCATGATACAAGATTACCTTCAATATACAAAGCATAACTAGAAGTAGACATTCTATCAGTAGGATAACTAGCCCAATCTGCATTAGTATAACACTTTATGCGATAATGGTCAGGGGCAACAAAGGTAATACCTTTACTAGGATTACCACGAAGATACCTTAACATTCTCATAACTGCCTCCCAATGAAGTTTCCTTGATGTAACCATAAACTGACTTACTACGCTAACTGAATAAGCAAGATCAGGTCTCTTCATAGTAGTGAGATAGTTAAGCTTACCAACAATTCGTCGATATCTCTTAGGAGGCTCAAACAACTCACCTTGATCAGGCAGAAGTTTTATATCTACTTCCATAAGAGACTCAAAAGATCGTGATTGTTACATGTTAAACTCTGCTAATATATCCATCACATATTTTCGTTGAGATAGCAAAATACTCCCTGTTCGTGTTACCTCAATTCCCAGAAAATATCTCAAATTACCCTAGTTTTTTATTTCAAAATGAGTTTATAAGTATTGCTTCAGAGCAACAATACCTTATTCATTATTACCGGTCAAAATAATATCATCCACATACAGTATCAGGTAAATACATCCAGTAGAGGTGCGCCGAAAGAATACTACATGGTCTTTTTGTGATTGCAGAAGATCAAAACTCTTAACTACAGAACTAAAGTGACCAAACTATGCACGAAGAGATTGTTCCAGACTGTATAACGATCGTCATAACTTACAAACTTTCCTCCCTGAATAGCAAACCCAGGTGATTGCTTTGTGTACACATCTTTCTCTAAGTCACCATGAAGAAATGCATTTTTAATATCTAACTGATAAAGAGGCCAAGAATGCATTGCTGCAAGAGATAACAATAGACGAATAAAAGTCATCTTTGTAACAGGAGAAAAAGTCTCGAAATAGTCTAGACCATATGTCTGAGCATACCCTTTGGCCACTAACCGAGCTTTTAGATGAGCCAAAGTGCCATCTGGATTAACTTTTACGGCATATACCCAATGATGTCCAATAATCAGCTTACTTGAGGGAGGATCAACTAAGTACCAGGTATGGTTGTGTCGCAAGGCATGCATCTCATCTTCCATAGCTTGACGCCAACCGACATGCAAGAAAGAGTCAGGTTGAATAACAAAATCAATATTTACCACAAATGCCTGCAAGCTTGTGGTCAATCCCTTATAAGACTTGAGTATATAACAACCGATCTCTACAAGTGCGAGAACTCTTATGGATTGCAATAGGCTGATCAGAATCCCTCATAGAAGAGACTGGCTTTGTAGGAAATGTGTCAATGGACTCATGTTCTGATACTGTTGACAATGTTGGTGAGGAAGCAGATAAAACTGGAGGTGAATAGATAAGAAATTGATTAGAGGAAGTATTAGTTGAGGGACTATCGATCGAGGAATGATTTGACAGTTCGGTTGAAGAATAGAATGGTTGATGCTCATGAAACGAGACATGACGAGAAATCAAGACATGTCTTAAAGTAGGTGAATAGCAACGATATCCTTTAAACACTGTCGAATATCCTACAAATATACATTTCAAGGAATGATGATAAAGTTTCGTCACCGAAGGATGATCATCATGAATAAAGCAAGTAGAACCAAACACTTTAGGAGGAAGAGAAAAGAGGCTACACTCAGGAAAAAAAATCTCATGTGGTGTGTCACCTCAAGAATAAATAATGACATACGATTAATAAGATAACAAGTTGTGAGAACATCATCTCCCAAAAAGTGTTTAGGAACATTCATATGAAAAAGTAGAGCTCGAGTAGTATCCATTAAATGACGGTTCTTGCGTTCGGCAACACCATTTTGTTGCGGTGTGCGAGTGCAAGAGAGTCGATGATGAATTCCACGAAACCGAAAAAATTGCTGAAACTGAACCGAAGTACACTTCCCCTTTGATTAGTTTGTAAAGATCGAATATGAGCATTGACTGAGTTTGTACATAAGTATAAAATTCATGAAAGACTGAAAAATTCAGAACGAGCTTATTAAATAAATGAACGACATTCATGTATAGTTATCAATAAAGAGGACAAAATATGAAAACTCATGGGTAGATGTAATAGGACACGGACCCCAAATATCAGAATAAACAAGACTAAATGGAGCAGAAGCTCATTGGGAAACACTAGGATTTAAGGAAACATGACAATGCTTTACAAGTTGACAAGATTTGTAATTTATTCTAAACATGGATTTGAAATGAGGAAACAAGGACTGTAACATATATATAAAAGGATGGCCAATCGACAATGGACATCCAGAACATCTGACTCCTTCACCATTGCAGCGAGAACAAGCATGCTCTCCAAGTAATAAAGACCACCATTGGCACGACCCCTACAGATAGTCTTCTACATCGAGAGATCCTGTAAAACATAGCAATCGGGATAGAATGTCACCGAACACTGTAAATTTTATGTAATACATCCGACATATAATAAATTAAATGTCATGACAGGGGTGAAAAGAACATTAGATAAAGCGATCTCTTTAGAAGGGTAAGCAAATCCATGTCCATGAACTGTTAATGAGGATCCATTGGCCACTGTAATATGATCAATATCAAATAATGAGTAAGAAGCACTAAGAATACCAGGGTTACGAATCATATGAGATCCGGCACCAGAGTCAATCACCAAAGCAATTTTGGGTACAACAACACAGGCGGAAGTATAAGATGCCGAAGTAAAAGATAAATGTGTAATAGAGGCTGTAGACGCATCACTTCCTAAAGCTTGATACTCCAAATAATGAGCATACTCATCTGGATTCATAGTCACGACCTTCGATTTCATACGTGGAACAGGAGTATCCGTGGCAACATGTGCAAGAGTGGTATAGGACCCCTGAACTGCTTATGCAGCTTGAAACTTCCGATAGTATGACTGAATATGTCACTGAATACTACAATAATGATAGATATGAGTTTCTCGACCCCTATCTTGACCACCTATGCCTCCTCATCCTCAGTTACCACCACGCCTGCCTCCTTGACCAGAATAGAGAGCAACATGCTCTATTGAGTCACTAACAGTAGTTTGACTTTCATCACGGCTAGTAGTGCGAAGAACCCATGAGTATACCTCACCCAATGATGGTACATGATCATATGACAGGATCTGGGATCTAGCAGTCTCAAATTCAATTCCTAAACCATTGAGATAACATGTGACAAAAAATTGAGTTCTTTGCTTTAGAAAAGTAGTGCGATTAGTAGTAAATGGCACTAGTTCAAATTCATCTGCATATGATTTAAATCCCTCATAATATTCCCGGAGCGATCTCCCAGACTGAGCTTGTTTTAGGAGTCCTCGCACAACATCATATAACCGAGAAAAATCATTAAGTGAAGAATACATATATGCAAGAATATCCCAGATCTCTTTAGTAGTACTTTCAATAGTATACCAATCATCATAAGTAGGATCGTCCTCACTCGGAGAAGGCTGAGTAAGATGATGTGATAACCACTGTCCATGAAGGTTCTCGAAGACATTCTTCTTCCACAATGTGTATGTTGATTGTCCTGTCAATACTCGTTCAACTAGTTTTAATGATGTGGATATGATGGTTAGAGTTTGTGATTGCAATATCGTAGATCTAGACGCACCTGATCTAATAGTCAAACTATTCAAGTCAGCCTTATTACCCAAACCGGCATATGAAGGAACAATCGATATTATAATAACCACTCTAATCACACCAGAGTAGATAAAACCAAGAGGAAAATTCGCAATTCTTAGAAAGTCACAACCTCTATAGAACCACCAATGTCCTCAGAATGAGTAGCAATATATCATAATAATGTAAATGAGATCTTGATCACAAACCCCTCAATCAGCATCATGAGAGAACAGAGACCTAACAGTCGATCATAAGAACTTTTAGCCAAGTTGTTGACGGCAAGGAAAACCAAGGTTTCTGGTAGATCAACGCTTAGGGTTTTGTGATCGGCTTTTTTTTTTTTACTTTTTTTTTGCCATCTTAGATTTGGAAGAGGAAGGAGGTCGGCGGTGGGGTAAGAGTTTTCTACCCTAGCTTTGATACCATGATAGAAAATAATAGAAGGAAAAGAATAAGGGAAGTAATGGTACTCTATCTGCTTAACCTTTAAGGCTAGCTAGACCTCTTATTTATATGTACAACAAGTGAACAAGATAAATATACATAACTAATGTGGGATTTTTCTTTTTATATTCATCACATCTAATAACAGCCGGAGCCCACCCCAGATGTCTAACCTGCATCGTTCTTTATGATAACTTTCATGTTGAGAAACTCGAAACTTTTGTTACCCCTTTAAGATTTGATGAAGGGAGTTTCCTTTCCAGCCTAAAAGAAAAAATGAAAAAAGGAAGAAAAAGAAGCAACGAGCTGAAACCCTCAATCAAGGCGATGAAGCAACAGAGAAGAGAGACACATGAGGGTCTTAAATTGATTGGCTTTTGTTTTCCTTCATTACTAAAAAGTAGAAAAAGATTAAAGCCTTTTGTTCGCACAAAAATTTCTAATTTGGCCATCTATTGGGATGCGTTCAGCATTGTTTGGCGTCGCTTGTCCATGGCCAACCGCCACTACGTGTTCAGGCATTTAGGAGGAGGAAGGAGAGGTCGCCGGTGGGCCTTAATGGAGGAGGCAGAGGAAGAAAGAGTATAAAAGAAGTGGGACTCTTAAAACCTGCAACTTGGATTGTTTTTGTCATTTTGACTTGTAAGCCGGTTTGTGAAGCTGAAGAAGGGCTGCAAATAGCGGCCCACCGGGAAGAACAATATGTCAATAATTAAGGATGTCACAAAAGGCAACACACAAGAACCTCACATTGGGGCTAAAGTCACTAAGCTTCAGCCCATGGACCGAGGCCAGTAACAGACGAAAGCAAATCAAGAGAAGGCCCACGTTAAATTTCTTCCTTAAAAAGACATGGACGGAGTCGTGTATTTTTGCAGATATAACCAAATTTCTCTCAGTCGATATGTATTCATGCATGTCACTTATCCAGGTGCAAACAGAGACTTGCACAGGGTAGTACCAAATGTATATGATCCAAAAGGAAAAACTACCGTTCGGGCATCGATTTCCCATTCCATGAATTTGCATATCAAGAGAGGTTTTGTTGTTGTTGGTGGTGATGGTGGTAAAGTGAAGATATCTACTTTTGCGTCTTTTCTACAAAGGGTATTGTTTAATAAATATGAAGACAGTAACCTGAAGCCAGACGGATAGGAATTAAAGTTCGAACTTTAAGCAGAGAACACATATGAACCGGTTGTGAAATCAAACTGCACTTGCCCCACTCCTATTCCAAACCGAACCCAATACTCGGCTATGAAGTTGCCTTACTCTGTTGCAAAGAGAATGAGGCCTGCGCCTTAGACTTTTGAAGCTTGCTTCAAATCATACTACAAATTATGATGAAGAGGAAAACCGGAGACTTTGCTGTAGTGATCACTCCGCATCAAGCAAATGCTGAATTGCACCCTCCAGGCAAGCCTCTCTCTCTCTCTCTCTCTCTCTCTCTCTCTCTCTTTCTTCTGCCTTTTCTGGCAAATCTATCATCCAAACCTCGTAAATTATTGGGATTTATCGGAGTGATGAGATCTGAACAGGCATCTATAAGTCCCTCGATCGAAGTAAATAACATTGGAGGGATTATCGAAATTCGCGATCCATTTTCTAAATCTAGTAGCTAAAAATTTGAGGTGGTGGCAAATTTCTAGGGGAAGCTGCTGAAGAAAGGACAAGAAGAATTTTTGCATCCTTGCCCAACTATTTTGTTAAAAATATTTTGTAAACTATTCTTGTCCCAGGAAACCTTAACTGTATCCCTTGCACTCTTCTGCATCCTCTACCAAATATTTCTTGCATAAATACACACTTGTACATGCGAAAGTGATATCAAAAGCACACGCTTCGACAATCAAATCAATAATTGGTTTCAAAACCCAAAAATTTAACGGGTCCGCTTAGTCTAGATACACATCTTGCCGAGGGCCTCCTTCATGTTTTTCTGTTTGGATGGGAAAATTGATGCTTTGGACTTGAGTTCAATCCACATTTGGTCACACGCCGGCGATGCCAAACAGCCATTATCTTCATTTTATCCATGCACATTCGAGTTTTCATTTCTGACAGAGCATTGCAAATCTGATTTGGGAGAGCTGGCTCTCCCATCTCTAAAAACTTCCAAAATCACAACTCTGTGCTGGAAGGAAGACGTGTAGTATAAGATTATTCTAATATGTGCTAACAGTTTCCTGATAGGGGTCATTATATCCAACTCCTTTTTTTTTTTTTTTGGTCAAATATCCAACTCCTTGAAAGGTGCCGTAAACGTTCTTCTAATGCAAGTTAAATTAGTTGATATTGTAATTTGGTGCTTTATGTGATTTATTTGATAAAGTTTAATGTTTAATATAAGGATTCTTAATGAGTTTAATGTGAGACTAATTTGTGTGGGCCAAATAAAGCCCGGCCTATTATGAGTGGGCTTATGGTTGAAATTTCTGTAGGTAATGCTCAATTCTCCTCTAATCTAGAGGCAAAAATAACTTCACAAAAGAATATGTAAATGTTAGTCTCATTAAGCTAGTGATATTAACTTGTGTGAGCCGAGTAAAGCTCGACTTGTAATGAGAGAGCTTGTGGTTAAAATTTCTATAGATAGTGCCCATTTTTCCTCAAATCTAGAAACACAAATAACTTCACATAA
Organism: Melaleuca alternifolia; assembly: GCA_019926035.1. Classification (NCBI taxonomy): domain Eukaryota; kingdom Viridiplantae; phylum Streptophyta; class Magnoliopsida; order Myrtales; family Myrtaceae; genus Melaleuca; species Melaleuca alternifolia. Next base: position 319,004 of record JAGKPW010002167.1, read on the forward strand.
GGATACGCGAATATCAGTCTTACTGAGCTAGTGATATAGATAATCATATAAGAGAAGCACTTGAGTTTTTAATAGTCATTATTCTACACTAAGAACGATGGGTTCCAAATTAGATGTGTAAAATCCCTTTATTTATTTATTTATTGTTGGATTTTAGATTCTCGCTATAGTGATCTTAACGTGCCGTTTGCGCGCTTACAATGTCTAAGTGTAGAAAGAAACTTGCTAGGCTGAACATCTATTAGCTGAGAAGCCTGATAGGCAGCATGTAAGATGGACGGCCATTTCAAAGACTGACATACAAAATTGATCAGACGCACTCCTCCATCGAAGAGAATAATTCATAGCCTTACCAAGCAAAAATAAAGAATAGAGTTCCCAAGCACGCTAGATGAAGGGAGGACTACCTCTGGATATTCACAAAGCAATTTCTGAGATTGTCCATCTGTTCATCACAACATTGCTTTAGTTGATGGCGCTATGAACTAGGCCTCAGACGTTTCTCAATTAAAGTCCAATGGGTCATGTCCTCATGTTGTACGGCACTTCAACTTTCGTCAAGGTTACACTCCACAGGAGTCACCCATGGTCACCTACAACCATGTCTGTCGAGTGAAAGCGCACCATCCAATCTTTCCTGAAATAAATTTCTTGCTGAGACAATTAGACAAGCAGACTTTGGAGATGAGAAACTCAAAAGTGATTCCAAATCGGATTCCAACTAGAAATCTTTATATGAAAAAACCATCTCAAAAGAGGGTTCGTAGAGGCTGAAGGATGAAGGGTCTGCCATATCAGCCATGCTTGACTAGGCCAGTCAAACAAGCTTGTCAGATTGGATTTTCTTTGAAAAGTCGGGCCACTACGCCATGTACCGCAAAGAAATACCTTTCGATGAATTAAAACTGGATTCAACTGTAGAATTGTGCTACGATCGGTGGTCGAGAGCCGTGGTTCGTGAACCATGCCCATTTTGGGAAGCTTTCTATGCCGAACAGGAGATAATAGATGAAGAAGAATAGATTATTCTTAAGAGTCTTCAAGAATGTCCACTCGAGTAATGAGTTATGAAGCTCAACGCAACGACAAGGCCAAAGTGACAGCAAAGGAGGTCAAGGAAGAAATGGCAGATGCAGCTATTGGCAAAGAGAACAAACTGAAACAGGGGATACTGGAAGCAGGGAGTAGGAGTCGCATGACGGCGCCGCAGAGACGACTTCAGAACCAGGGGATCATGATGGATGAGTTCGAGGTGGTGAAGGCAAAGAAGTCGAAGACAGAAGGGACAGGGCCAAAATTCCCTACTCTCAAAAGATTGTAAGTGTTACAGTCTCTACGGATCGAGGACTAGTACTAAGGAGGGGATTGATAAAACTGAAACTCAACCCTGTAGATGCCTCAATTCATGTGGCCAAGGGGGTCGGCAAAATGGGCTTTGGTGTTTAGTCTTAATAAGACACCAACTGACATATGAAGCTTCTCAGCTAAAGCTCTCTGGGGTTAGCGCACCTCTAATGATCTAGGCACTTCGAGCCATTATGGCTCAATAAAGGCCCAATAAACCCTAACTGCCATGTCGTGAATGATATAGGCATCATAGGGGCTTCGCCATGATGCGTGGTGATAAGTTTTCTCTGAATATGAAATGTACATATGAGAAGTTAGTAGATACGGTGCGCGAGGAGGTGCACTGTGGAAAAATATGCGGATTGCATGTGTTCATGTATATTAGGAGAGAATTTGGTTGGCACCTCAAATTTTCCTTACCAAAATAAAGAAAAGCAAATAAAAAATAATGAAACATATAATAAAAAAAGGAAAATAGAATCAAGAAAAGGCAAGGAAATAAGTTTCCGAAGGAAACATTGAGCAAGAAAAGGAAGGGGAATAAAAAGGGAAACAAGATAAAAAAAAGAGGAAACATATTTTTGCCAGAAATTATTAAAAAAAATCTAACAAAATCCCTTCCTTAGTGGTTTTCCATGCATGGTCTTAGGGGATTAAAAGAACAAATAAAAGACGAATAGAGGGGGGTGCGTCTGTTGGCAAGGGAAAAAGCAAAGTAGAGAACAAAAGGAAAAACAAAGAAAGGAAAGAAAAAAGGGAGGCGTACTTGAGAGAAGAGGGGGAGGGCAGAGAAGAAAAAGAGAAAAAAAGAGAGGAGCGTACGAGAGAGAGGAAAAAAGAAAGAGAGAAGTGAGAAAAATAAGAAAAAAGAGAACGAAGTGGAGGAGTTTTTTGGAAGATTTGTTATCGATCTTCATCGGCGCGATAGCTCTAAAGATCGACATCCATTTCGACGTCAGGTAAATTTATTTTCAGGTTGATCGCTTTACTACGTTTTCGTTGAATCAAGATTCAATTTTTTTTTTTTAAAATCGATATTCAAAATTAAATTTTACGAACGTCTGATTGATTTAACAATTGAATCACGTCTAATATCTCTCTTTGTTCCTTAGTGATTTTATGGCATATCTCCCTTTTATCTGAGTTGGACATTGACGAACCCTACCTCGTCGAAAATCTCCCTGCACCTGCGTCGTTTGCGGTTAGAGACCGCTTTAGTTAGTTCTTTTTCATCGCCTACTCTACTTGCATGTTTTTGATTTAAATGTTTATTTGCAATTTTATTCTGTGATGATTGAATTGGTGGCCAAAAAACATTGCTGGAAAATTGTATTGACGGCCGGTTTAAACCATTAGGAAAAGTTGAGTGGCCGTTGACGTCGTTCGCAAAATTTGATGTTACGTGGTAGAATATTTTTTTTCAACATGTTTCGGCTAGACAAAGCATGAAAAAAAGTATTCGAAGAAGACCATGCAGAAAAGAATAGAATAAAAAAATTATAAATTAAATAGTCCGAAATTTGAAGTCTGAGTTGGGCTGGGTAAATGGAGTTAAGCTGAATTGGTGCTGGAAATTCGAATTGGGCCTTTTCCAATTTTAGGCTACCCATTCCAGTTTTGGGCTTATTCCAGTTTTTGGTCTATTCCATTTTGGGTTGTTTTTTTATATATAAAAATTCAGTTCTTTTTTTCTTTCTTTTCGGGCCCAGTTTTAGTAAAATCAAACCAGGCCTTATGTCCAGTCCACTTTCTGATCTAACCTGGACCTTGGACCCTGGACCGTAAGGGTCCGGGTCAGTGAGTTCGACCGGGTTCTCTGAAGTCTTTTTTTTTTTTTTTTTTAAAGAAAATAAAAAATAATAAAAATCAAATATTCAGTTTTTTTTTTTAAAAAGTATCGATTTTTTTAAAATAAAAATTTTGAAAAAATATATATTTTTTTAAAAATGTTTAGGAGAGTGACCACAATTGTTTTCATAGATTTTTTTTAGTATTAATACTATAAGTCTCGAATTAATTTTAGATTTTTCCATTTTGAATAAGCATTTTAAGTATTAGCATAAAGAATGAGAAAACCCCTAAAAAGTTTTAAATTCAATTGAATAAGTTCTTAGAACTTTACATTAGGAAGTGATTTGTTTGATTTTTCTTTTTAGAGACAATATTAGGATTGTTGATTGCGCATTTTTTTCGATTATACTTGTTTGCGCACTTTCATTATATTGATTGTTATTTTTCTTTTAGCATGGTTATGATTTAAATAATGCATGATCAATTAGTGTGCTAGTCTTGTAGTGGATAAAAAGATTACATGAAAACATTTTGGTTAACAGATGAGCAAGCCTAGGTATCGAAAGGGCACTAGTTTACTTACTAGTGTGTTCAAGTCTTTGTCCCTAAATCTCTGGTTGCGTTGAAAGTGAAGCATTCTCCCATGTTTTCACTTGGTTTCTAGCCAACCTTAATAGGCTAGTGGCGACTCCTTATAAGTTTATATTATTAGAATTTTTTTAAGATGTTCGAACATCGCATGAGATATGGGCTTGGGAGAGCCTGAGTTTATATTGGATGAATCAGATTGGATTACGATTAGATGATATATTCGAGTCGTCTTTTAGGGATGCTGATTTGAATCTCCTTATGAACAATATCTCTAAACTTATTTCCCCCGAGGGTGGCCCCTTGACGGGTAGGTCGCGACAACTTCAACCATGAGAAGAAATAAGAAGGAATATCCCTCCGAATCTTCTCCTCTGGGGTGTGTTTGGGAAATTCAATGAGGTGCTTCGCCATTGAGAGAAAGCTGTAAAAAGATTGGCTGAAAATTAAAGATCGAATTCCTTCCAAGACTTCTTCAATTATTGTTTTTTTTTTATAGATATTGAATGCAATAGCTGTACTTTTACCTGGACTACCAAAAGAGAAGGGGATGAATTTGTCAAAAGAAGTTGCATAGGGTGGTTTGCCATTGGATATAGGTTGCAATATTTGGAGGTTGAAGCATTTGCACTACTTGTTACAGGTCTTGATCACAGACAGTCCTATCTTATTATCCCTCTCGGCTGAGTCAGTGAACGTGCAAACATGAGTCCCAGCAAAGCTCAAAGTCCATAGTGGACTTTCCAGTTTCAGCCCAACCACTCCAATGCCCAGTAGGAAAGTTACCTTGGCAGCTTCCACACGCACATTGGATTCTTGATCACGATTCCAACCACGAAAGCAACTTCTGTAATCTGCATTATTAACTTTCCTATATTGCACTTGTATATATTTAAACTAAGTCGGGTTCGTTCACGAGTTCAACTTCAAGACATGTTAACATTCTCTTTCATAGTTCAACGTTTGAACTAAGTTATAATTGTTCTTTAGAATTCGAACTCTACTATTACTTTTCCACAGCTACCAATAGGCTTAACTACCAAGGAATCTTTCAAGTTCAAGCTTTGCTTGAATTTGCCATAACTGTGGACCACATCAATATATCAACTACATTTGCATCATTAACTAGGAATTTTCTAACACAATCTCTTTCATCGTAGATAAATCGAAACAATCATTGTATCCACACCTGTCAGGAGATCATATAGATACATTGTAAATAAAAGCAGTTACAACAACTATTGACTTAAAAAGCTACATTTTGCTAATACCCATGACAGAAATTCACTATCTTTGATTCCTTAAATAAATAAAACTTTTTTAGATCTATTATATACTCTTTTTGGGGTTCGACCAAAAAATACTTTTATGGCCAGCAACTTCATTGAACTTTTATTTTTTTTATTTTAATGATTAAGTTAAAAAAAAGGGAAAAGAAAATTTTGGCTTCAGAAGGTTCTCAAGTCTACGTAACGCGAAACAACTTGGTAGGGGAGGACATGACTTTCCCCAGTTCTCAGAGTATGACATCATAGAAATGAGACATATTGCGACTTCAAACGACATATTTATCTTAAACAATCGGACCCTTTGAATCTGTATCTTTAGCTCGGCTCAACTTAAAGTCAAAGGTGCAACCTATATACCTCATCACATCCCAAAACCTCCAAAACCCCAACATTCCAAATTATCGATCGAGAAGGTATTTTCTATTCGACCTAGCTTTGCATTTCTTAGGTGCAAGCTTTGCTCAATGTTTGAGTCATGTTTTACTTGCATTAAACACCTTCTAAGAAGGCCTAAAATGGGTATCGACACTCTCATTCTAGGTTATTCGATTCCAGCTATGTGGGCCACTGCAACTGCCATGGAGTTATAATCCCTGCTTTCTTCATCACAGATGGAAGATTGCTATTGAAGCTTCAAGTAATAGAGAAGTTGTGCACAATTTCCTCCGATGTTTTTATCTTTCTTTCCGGTTGGTTATGAAAAAGAGAAAGAATGTTAGACGTATTTAATGTGGAACGAGGAACGATTCAACTTTATTCATTTTTACATGCCGCGCTCAAGACTCCCACTTTTTCGCTTTCTTTTTTGTTTGGTCGTAAAAAGAATTTCTCATGCTCTTTCCGATAGAAAAAGATAGCATATGTTTCGAGTAGAATGATGACTGGCTTAATATCATGAGCCAAACATTCAGTTTATATTGACTAAGAAGTCATGTTAACCACTGTATTATCGTGAATTATGATCCCATAAATGACGGCTCCTATCATTCAAAGAATATTCCATATGACATAGAAATCACGTATGCGGATCTTATTTTTATGTATAATGAGGAAAGGTCAAATTTTATTCACTTTCACATGTTGCATTCAAGGCTCTCCCACTTTTTTTCTTTCTTTTTGTTTGATCATTATAAAAGAAAAAAAAATACTCTCGCTCTTATCTGATAAAATAAGATATTATGTTTAATGTAGACTAATATACGGCCCAACGAGCCAAACATTTCAATTCATATTGACTAAGAAGTCATACCATGCCAACTAATCTACTATTGTCCATTGTGAATCCATTAACAATGACTCTTATGATTTAGAGAATATTTTATGTGGTGTAGAGATCGCATATGTAGATCATATGTTTATGTAGAATGAGGAATAGTCCAAGTTTATTCACTTTCACACATGGCTTTCAAGACTCTCCCACTTTTTATCTTTCTTTTTGTTTGGTCATTAAAACAAGTATTCTCTTGCTCTTCTCTGATAAAATAAGATGTATGTATTTAATGTAGACTGATGACTGGCCCAACCTTATAAGCCCAAAACTTCAGTCTATATTGACTAAGAAGTCATGTCAACCACTGTACTATTGTTTATTGTGAACTCTTAAATGACATCTCTTATCATTTAGAGAAATCTTCGCATAACATATGTCATATATTTATGTAGAATGAGGAACTTTCACATGTCATGCTCAAGACTCTCCCACTTTTTCTCTCTTTTTTTGTTTGGGCATCAAAAAACATTTATCTTTCTCTTCTCCAATAATATAAATTGTATATATTTAACGTAGAATTATGACTGGCCCAAAGTCATGAACTAAAAATTTCACTTTATATGGACTAAGAAGTCATGTCATTGCTGCACTATTGTTAATCATGAACCCATAAAATGATGTCTCTTATCATTAAGAGATAATTCCATATGACATATAGATTGTGTGGATCAAATTGATTTTAAACATCATCTAAAATTGTGAAATCCACGTAATTAATGATTCAGATAAACATGGTCTACATGATATATATGACATGCAATATTTTATCATATTAGCATATGTTGTTGGATTATTGACTGATAATAACGAGCAATATAACCAGATGCAAATCTTAGAAAGGAAGAAAGAACAACCATTTTTTTCAAAGGAAATAGACCCCAAATCAGTTAGAAACTTCGCCAAAAAAAGGTGAACATCACATAGGGCTCAATCAACTACGAAAGCTTTAATCCTATGACAGGAGAAAATTTTGCTGAAAAGGAAATAAAGATAGCTGTGGTGTTATCCTATTTTGACTTTCATGGCTCGTTGCTAACACAACATTTTTTAGCTCCCCAAGTCTTATATCACGAAAAAGTTCCATATCAAAGAGGAACTACTCAAAAAGCATTCACATTGATGTCGAAACGCAATAGAGAATTGGCTAAACAAGAATTAGAATTGATAGAAGAACAAATCGTTCTGTCAAGTGTGATTATCAAAATTAAAGTATCAAAAATTTGAAAGGCAGCCAGCGATAAAGAAAAGAACTTTCAAAGGTTGTTAAGCCCTTCGTTTTTTTTTTTTTTGAATCAACAAAGAAAATAATATCTTCCTTAAGGGCAGTGTTTATTTGGTCATTATAAATGGCAGAGCCCAGGATCATTTTAAATCACAATGGCGTCTTACCTCTACACTAGCTTTGTGCCTTCACTCTTGTGTGCACTCTTTGTTGTTCAAGTCTTGAAATTCTGTGATTCCAAAGCCTTAACAAATGTAAGCTGCATTGGCACGGAGAGGGAAGCTCTTCTGAAGTTCAAGCAAGATCTCACAGATCCTTCGACACGTCTGGGGTCATGGACCGGTGAGAGTTGTTGCGAGTGGGAAGGAGTCGAATGCAGCAAAAAGACTGGTCACATCTTGAAACTCCATCTTCGTAATCCTTGTCAGGATCCGGAGGAGTGCAGCCTGGGAGGTAAGATGCATCCAGCTTTAAACGAATTGAAGTATTTGACGTATCTAGACTTCAGTTGGAATAATTTTTCAACTGAAAAAACCCAAGAGTCCTTCACTTCTCTTCATAATCTGGAGTATCTAAACCTCTCATCTGCGGGCTATGGGCCTATTTCCAATCAAATTAGTAATCTTTCCAGCTTAAGGTACTTGGATCTTAGTGGGTGGATCTGGCAGGAGCCCCCTTTAAGAATAGAGAACCTCAGATGGCTGTCGACACTCTCCAACTTGAAGCACTTGGACCTATCTTATGTCCCCCTTCAAAACCCCAAAGGGTGGTGGTTAAGTCCTATAAACATGCTTTCCTCATTGGAAATTTTAATATGGAGGGGCTGTGGATTGGAAGATGCTTCTGCCTCTCTGCCTGTCAATTTCACTTCTCTTAGATTCCTTGATTTGAGTCAAAACTCCATGAATTCATCTATCCCACCTTGGTTTCAAAACTTTAGCAAACTCAAACATCTTGATTTAAAGGGTAATGATCTCCAAGGCATATTCCCCATTGTCATCATTGAAAACAATCCGGGGCTTAGATTCCTTGATGTCTCTTCAAATAGGATGGAGGGTGAAATTCTAAGAAACTTGAGCACTTTCTGCAATCTACAAGTACTAAGTTTGTTTTCTAACAAATTTAGTGGGGGGATTTCCAACACCGAAGACGATGCTTTGGTCTGTGGACGAAGTAACCTGAAGTATATGGATGTTCACAACAACAATTTCAGTGGTCCCCTACCCAATCAATTTGGGAATTTCAAAAACCTTGAATTTCTTGATCTTTCCCTAAATTTGATCTCTGGTCCTATTCCTACTACAGTGGGCCAACTATCATCTCTAAGAATGTTGTATCTCTATTCTAACAAATTGAGCGGGAACATTCCAGAAAGTATTGGGCAAATCTCCAATCTAGAGGTGATGGACGTTGGTAACAATCAATTGGGTGGAACTCTTAGCGAACTTCACTTTGCAAATCTCACTAGCTTGACCGTTTTGAATTGCTGTCCGAACGAGCTTGTTACAGATGTAAGCGCATCTTGGGTTCCTCCATTCCAAATTCAAGAGCTTCTCATGTCGAGTTGCAAAGTCGGACCAAAATTCCCAAACTGGCTCCGCACGCAGAGAAACATTCGGGCATTAAACATGTCAAATGCTGGCATCTCAGATGACGTTCCCCATTGGCTACATGATGTTCTATCTAACATTCAACGATTGGATCTCTCAGACAATATGCTTAGAGGTAATGTCTCCCGAATTATCGGGAAAGAAACGTCCATGTTAACGGACGTATCACTTTCTGGAAATAACCTCAGTGGTGAAATTCCAAATTCATTATGCATGTCAAATGAATTGTCTTTTCTTGATCTCTCTAAGAACCAATTGTCTGGGAGACTTCCGCGATGTTGGACGAAGTCGCAAGCTTTTTTGGAATTGATTTTATTGGCAGACAACCAGTTGCATGGTCCAATTCCAGAGTCTCTATGTCATTTGGAGCAATTAAAAGTTCTAGGCCTACATGGAAATGGCTTGAACGGAGAGCTTCCAGAATGTTTATTGAAGCTAGATTTAGTGGTCCTCGATCTAAGTGACAATCATTTCACTGGTAGAATTCCTCCATTTGGTAATTCTAGATCATTTGAGATTATCGATCTTGGGAGAAATTACTTCATCGGGGACATTCCTTTGCAGCTCTGCCATCTTGCTAATCTCCAGTATTTAAGCTTGACGCATAACAACCTTTCCGGAGGCATTCCTCGTTGTTTCAACAACTTATCGCGAATGTGGGACAATTCTACTTTGTATTTCAGATCCATTGAGGAATTTTCCATTATGGTTGATATAAAAGAAATAACCATAGAATTCACGAGAACACTCCCTTATCTATTTTCGATTGACCTCTCAAGCAACGCACTAGATGGAAAAATACCGGAAGGGCTGACAATGCTTGCTCGACTCAAGAATTTGAACCTCTCTCAAAATAAGTTGACCGGAAAGATCCCTTCATCTATTGGCAACTTGACGAATTTAGAATCACTGGACTTATCTAATAACATGATATCGGGTGAAATCCCTCATAGCATATCTAATTTGGACTTTCTAGGTTGTTTGGATCTTTCCTTCAACAATTTATCTGGTCAAGTTCCATCAGGCAATCATCTACGCACCCTGGACTATCAATATACTTATCGTGGCAATGATGGACTTTGCGGAGCTCCTTTTTTGAAAGATTGTCCTGGAAATGAGCATAATCACGTGGACAGACAAGATGATCACAATTCGAGTGAAGATGAGTCTAATGAAGGAGACTCCATTGTTGTTTGGTTTTACTCAGGATTGGGACCAGGTTTCACTATGGCATTGATGGGATTTTGCAGCATATTATATTGCAAACAATCTTGGATGGTCTCCTACGTTCGGGCAATGGATAGGATAATCGAGAAATTGTTGATTGCGAGGATGATTACCATGCTTTGGCTCCAAAGAGGTTTTCGATTTCGATTACGTAGATATACAGTTATTTAGTAAGTGAAATCATCTCTCTCTCATGATTCGTATATTCTTTTCCTCGTACTCGTTTATTTTGTTGATAGAGATTGCCAATTAATTCTAGTATTTGTTCTCGCATTTGTGAGTCGCAGGTGACAGCTTGCATGAAATTACGGATTGGCTTATCCAATTCCGGAAACGTGCGCCATTGCAACTGCTATCAAACTGGCACTCTCTTTCTTCGTGGTGGAAAGTAGCTGTTGAAGCTCCATGTAATAAATAAGTCGTGCTCATTATCTTCCAACATATGTCACTGTCTATGTATTTCTATATATAAAAAATATATTTATCTTTTCTCCTATAAACTAGGGCGTGTATTAAATGTAAAATGAGCCGAATATGTGAGTCTAATCCCATTGGACGAGTCTACGAATGCCTTGGGTAAAAATCTACTCTCTTTTTTTCACATGATGATAAAATGTGAAAATCGTGGATAGCTATTAAAACATGTTAGCAACATAATTTGACCGCCAATTTGTTCTATCGATAAAAAATTGTTACTTTATCGACACTTTCATGAAAGTATAAATCATTACTAGATACTCTTAAATGACCAACTACTCCAGTGATAAAGCCATTACAAGAATCTCTCTCGTTAGAGAGCTTTTCTCTGCCGAATGGCAGCTCTCAAAACATCCAAACAATTGTCCTAGAATCCTTAACTTTTGCTTTCATTGATATTTCTCCTTAATGATCTAAACAACAGTTCATCCCTACTTTGATAGTATATACAATCCACTACAAATCTCAACCACAGAGATTAACCCTCCACGAATAAACCCTAAAAACCCTTTTCAATCTTCCGGATTCCTATTAACATGTGACAATGTGAAGGATTATTGTTTATGGTTTTGCAACCTCTCGAAACCCGTCGAGAATCTTCATGGAAGAATCTAAGGAAGCCGCCTTTCGCCTAGTGGCATTATGCAAGAAACTGGGTGGACTCTGGTCACAGCGGCATATAGTAGCTATGGATGAGAAAATCTCTGCAGAAAAAAAATCAAAGAATGTAAGTTATCTTTGATGGGGCAACTTTATCAAAACTTTAAAGTGAATATACAGGCATTCCAGAATACTATGAGGAAGGCATGGAGAATGGAGAATGTGGAGATAACCCTAATTGCTCCTGGAATTTTTGAATTTAGATTGTGGTCTACTAGTGATAAAGATAAAGTGCTTGCACAAGGGCCATGGTCATTTGCGAGTCACTTATTGATGCTTAAGATGTGGGAACCAAACACCCCCTTCCTATTATGATTTCTTTGTGTGTGAATTTTGGGTTCAAATCCATGAGCTTCCAACTGAATGGATTACAGAGAAGGTGGCTCAACAAATTGGGGGGGGGGGGTTTCAAATGTCAGAATAGAAGCAAAAGGATATACAATTTATAAAGTGGCCAAAGCTAGAGTAAAATTGAATATTACAGCTCATTTGTTATCGGGTTCGATCAATAGCAACAAGGGGAAAACATTTAGCTCGATTTCAGGTATAAGCGACTCCCACACTACTGTTATGCATGTGGAAGACTAGGACATTATGCTTAATATTGCAAAGAACTTCCTTGTTCTAAAGAAAATTTTGATAAGATGAAAACTTTTCATATGGCTCATGGTTAAAGGCGGAATCAAATGAAACAAGCCTATATTGGGAGTTGTTTTTGAAGGATCTAGTGTGATCACCTAGAGAGGGGTGAATAGGTGATTTTAAAACTTTTGCGGAAATATAAAATACACAGCGTGTAAAGCGTGATATACGAGTGAATAAACAAGAGCTATAAGCACAATTAGAGAGTTAAGAGAGTAGAGATCAAGACACAAGAATTATAGTGGTTCGGCTTAGCTCAAGTCTACATCAACTCTCTAGGGCTGACAACCTATCAACTGGATTCCACTATGAATCGAAAGAGTTACAAATCAGTTCCAAGACTTCACAGAGTCTTCTGCTCTCACAGAGCAAGTATGTATCACACTCTTTTATTTACAATGTAAGCTCACAGTAAATGAACAGCTCTAAACTTTGGAATTATATTCTCGTCAGCGTCCTACTGAAAGACTTGAAATATCTCTCTTAAATACTCATTCATGCCAATATGACCGTTGGCACTTTCCAAAAGAATTCTTCCAATCAACCCGTTGGACAGAATCAATCAGGAATATCTCAAGCAATCTTCAGACTGTAATAAGAGCCCATCAATCCTGGTCGCCCATACAATCAGGATCTTGGTTACCATAAGTGAATACTTGCCACATTTACCTGATCTTCAAAGAATCCAATATGCCAATAATAATCTTCATAATCTTGAGAATAATCAATCTTGTTAAAATATGCTGTCTGAAATCCACGAGTATCAGAGTCGTAAGAATATCATCTTACTTAAATAGTTGTCACAATCAGACTTTCCAGATTTTACTAAATCTAACTTCCCAGACTTTACGGTGTCTGCCACCTCCAGATAATACTCTGTCTGACATCTCCAGATGTTACTCTGTCTGGCCTCTCCAGACGATATAAGATCTGGCAACTTCCAGATGATACAAGATCTAACATCTCCCCAGATGATACAAGATTTGACCACAACTTTGTATTTGACTTCAAGTCAAATCATGGAATTTTGTCATCTTCAAAATTAACAATAGAGCTTCCTCTAACAATCTCCCCCTTTTTGATGATTACAAAACGATCTTGCAGATTTTGGAGATATATTCTGCAACACAAAATGTTAGACAAAAATAGTAGCTCTTAATTGAGATATACCTCTTATAAGGCCTGCAATAAATGAGCAGTGTAACGAAATACTTAAGCAAATCTGTAATCTGCAACCACAAGACAAAAAGTCAGTCTTGACAAGTCATAATAAATCTTTAGAGAAATAACATCCCTGTCAATCATTAAGATCACACAATCATCATTGCAATCAACCATGACCAATCAGCATCTCAATCCATCCGTTCATTCAATCATTCAAAGGTTAACCACATCAAAATACTCAAAAGTCAAGTCAAAACAAGTCAAGTCAAAACAGAGTCAAAACAAATCAAAATATGTGCTTTCTCCCCCTTTTTGTCATAATCAAAAAGTTTAAGAGGGAAGAAAGACTCGAACAAAGTGAAGATGTCCAACGACTACACCGTCTGCTCCAGCTTCTTGATTGTCTCCGTTCATTGGTCAACATCCACTTTCTTTGTCAACTGCTGATAAAACTCTTGAACAATAGAGTGAAGAGACTATATCTGCATGTTGAAGTGGTTACGTTGTTGCAACAATTCAAGCTCAAAATCAGATTGACGAGACTTTAACTCAATGATAAGTCCAAGCAATTGCTTGAACTCGTCAGAATGATTCTGTTGTGCAAGAGCGTCATCAAAGACAGTCTGTGGAAGAAGATAAAAGGTAGGAGTATTGGCCTGTTGATATGTAAGAAAGGATGTACTAACTCCCCCTGTCTTGTTGCTATCAACGTTGCTTTTGTCGGTCCATTTTTTGAAAGCGGACCTTTCAGCTTCAACTGGTTCCTTGCCTGTGTCATGTGGAGATTGAATAATGATCGATTTCCCATAATGACGTGACATATACTCAGCAACAGTGAAAGTATCATCATCATCAGAATTGTCATCTGGAATGTGTATTGTATGCCGCGTTGGGACCGGTGCAAACATGACTGTCTTTCCTTTATCCAAGCCCTTTTCTAATGTAGTCGGTGTTGATAGAATTCCGGGCCTACTCGATTGAGGAGCATTAGCAAACGTCACTCTAACATTGGCTTGGTCAAATTTCTTTTCTGCAGAACTTGAAGTCTTCCTTGACGTAGACATATTGGCAATCGCAGATAAAACCTTCATTGTTCGAGCAGAAAATTGAAAACTTTTTGGAAGAAAAAACCAAGGGAGTGAACAATCTACTAGGGTTTTAGAGAAGAAGGAAGCTTTTGAACGAAGAGGTAGAATCCCAACCGGTTTAAGGGGTCAGAGAATGCCTTTCGAAATTAAAAAAAGAAACCGAATTTTGGAAAATAAAATTTCCAAAAACAACGATTCAAGCAATCAAGAGATGCATATATCACCCAACGATTCAATTAGGCAAGTAAATATACATAAAATAACGAACATACCTTAACATGCTAAAAATAAAGATACATGTTACATTATGGGAGAATGACGGGAAAATTTCATATCATAAGCTCCTAAATCATAGGATATAGACGATATCATTTCAAGAGTTGGACCGTCTGAGATGTTGTAAGATTTGAAATGATATAACGTATGAGATAATATAAGATCTGAATGATGTAACGTCTGAGACATTATAAGATCTGAACCGTTGTAACGTCTGGAACATGGTATCATATGAGATGTTGTAAAATCTGAGATATTGTAAAATCTGAAACTCAGCCATCAGGAGATAAGATATTTAGCCTGCTCTTTATGAATTCGAAAGAATTCTTGTCCAAGGCCTTTGTAAAAATGTCTGCCAGTTGATTTTTGGAATCAGTGAATGTAACTCTAACATCCTTTTTCTCCACATGATCCTGTATGAAATGATGCCGAATTTCAATGTGCTTGGCTCGAGAGTACAAAATTGGATTCTTGGTTAAGTCTATAGCACTGGTACTATCACATTTGATTTCAATGCATGACTTTGGAATCTTGAAATCACGCAGTTGCTGCTTCATCCATAGTATTTGTGAACAGCAACTTCCAAGAGCAACATACTCTGACTCTGCTGTTTATAGAGCAATTGTGTGTTGTTTCCTTGATAACCAAGATATAAGTCGTTCACCAAGCAGCTGACAAGTACCTGTAGTACTCTTTTTGTTTAACTTGCAGCTTGCTAAGTCAACATCTGAATATCCAAGTAATGTGAATTATCCATCTTTTGGATATCATAATCCAAACTTTGAAGTAGTTGCCACATACTTTATGATTCGCTTGACATCACTGAGATGTGACTCCTTAGGATTGAATTGATATATTGCACATAAACACACACTAAACAAAATGTCAGGATTAGATACTGTTAGATATAAGAGAGATCCAATCATACTCATGTATAGTCTCTGATCAACTTGTTTTCCGTCGATGTCTTTGTCAAGCTTCAAGGTGCTTGACATGGGCATCTCTGTCTTCTTGCAATTTTCCAAGCCAAATTTTGACACAATCTCTTTGGTACACTTCTCTTGATGAACGAAGATACATTCTTCAGATTGGTTGACTTGCAATCCCAAGAAGAATGTCAATTCTCCCATCATACTCATTTCAAACTCATTCGGCATATTTTTGGAAAAATTCTTGCACAAAGTTTCATTTGAGGAGGCAATATCATCAACATATATTTGAACTAAAAGAAAATCTTTGCCCTCAGTCTTGATAAATAGAGTTATGTCTACTTTGCCTTTCTCAAAACCATTCTCAAGTAAGAATTTACTTAACCTTTCATACAAGCTCTGGGAGCTTGCTTCAAATCATAAAGTGCTTTCTTCAGTTTGTATACATGATCTGACTTTTTCGGATCTTCAAAACCATGAGGTTGCTTTACGTACACTTCCTCTTGTATAAAACCATTCAGGAATGCACTTTCACGTCCATTTGGAACAACTTGAAATTTTTGTAACAAGTAAAGGCAAGCAATAGTCGAATAGCTTCTAACCTTGCCACTGATGCATAAGTTTCATCATAGTCAATTCCTTCTTGTTGAGAGTATCCTTTTGCTACTAGTCTGGCTTTATTTCTGACAACATTGCCTTCCTCATCTAATTTGTTTCTGAACACCCATTTGGCTCCGATGATAGATTTTCCTTTTGGTTTTGGGATTAACTCCCAAACATCATTGATTGCAAATTGTTTGAGCTCATCTTGCATGGCCTCAATCCAGCTTTCATCACATAGAGCTTCATCTACACTCTTTGGTTCAACTTCAGACGCAAGTGCTACTACACTGGAATCTTCATGTCTCTGTGACCGTGTTCGAACTCCTTCATTGAGATCGCCAATTATAAGTTCAGTTGGATGACTGGACTTATGTTCTTCTGGACTTGGATGACATAGTCTCATCTTCTTGTTGTTGTGCTTCCTTTGGCAAGTTCAAGTTTGAGAAGTCTTGAAGATGATCTGGAATATCAAGTTGTGGTTGAAGTGAATGCAGTTGAGTATCTTCATGAAACTTGACATTCATTGATTCTTCCACAGTTTGAGCCTTCTTGTTGAAAACTCTGTAGGCCTTGTTGGTCATAGAGTATCCAAGAAAGATTCCTTCATCTAACTTCATATCAAACTTATCAACATGGTCATTAGGATTCTTTAGTATAAAGCAATTGCAACCAAAAACACGAAAGTAAGAAACAATAGGTTTCTTATCCTTGAAGATCTCATAAGGTGTCTTCTCTAAAATGGGTCTGAGATAAACTCTGTTAATGATATAACAAGCAGTAGATACAGCTTCAGCCCAAAATTGAAAAGGTATGTTACTCTCTATCAGCAGAGTTCTAGCCATCTCTTGTAGTGACCTGTTCTTCCTTTCCACAACTCCATTTTGCTCAGGCGTATATGGAGATGAAAACACATGTTGAATACCTGTATCATCACAAAACTTGACAAAGTCTTGATTCTCAAATTCCCTTCCATGATCAGTACGAATTCGAGAAATAGTACAACCTTTCTCGTTTTAAACTTTCTTGACAAATTTTGAGAAGTAAATAAAAGCATAAGACTTACTTGTCAAAAAGTATACCAATTTGAACAAGAGTAATCATCAACAATTACCAGACAATACATTTTGCCACCAATACTCTGAGTTCGAGTAGGTCCGAATAAATCTATGTGAAGAAGCTGTAAAGCATGGTTAGTTGATACTTGGTTTACCAACTTATAGGAACTTCTGACCTGTTTTCCCAAAACACAATATGTGCAAGAATTGTTCTTTTGGAATGCTAAGCTGGGAAGACCACGAACAATCTTCTTGGAAGAGATCTTGGCAATCTGCTTCATGTTGGCATGTCCAAGTCTTCTATGCCACAGATTTATTTCATCCTGAACATAAATGAGACACTGCAAGCTATCTGGATTTACATCCAGTAGATAAATATTTTCATGTCGTTTCCCAGAGAAGGATTGTGAAGTTTCCTTGCTAGAACCATAGCATAAGCCTTCTTGAAATTGAATTCTATAACCAGCATCACACAGCTGACTAATACCGATAAGGTTATAGTTCAAAACTTTCACTAAGAAGACATTCTTGATAGTCAAATATCTAATCTGCACGGTTCCACATCCAACTATCTTCACTTTGCTTTTTCCACCGAAGAAGACTTTCCCTCCTTTTGTTCTGACTAACTTAACAAAACAGCTCGAATCACCTATCATATGTCTTGAGCATCCACTGTCCAGGATCACTTTGTCTTGCTCTTTGTGGTAACCTATCAACAAGAAAAATACTCACTTTTTCTTTGGTACCCAGACTTTCTTGGGTCCAGTATAGTTAGTATAAGCAAAGTTTGACCAGTTTTTTTTTTACTGATCTTCTCAACAAGGGACAATCTCTTTCAAGATGATCTGAGCAATTACAGTTGGAGCACTTCAAAGAACTTCTCCCAACAGGTTTTATAATAACTCTTTGAAAATGATTTTTGTAAACTACCTTTGAAGGTTTATGTTCAAGCTTTTCCTTTACCTTAGGAAAATCGATTAAAGGAATGGTTTCGGGAGTCATACCTAAACCAGCTTTGTTAAAATAAGGTCTTTGAACTGAAAGAAGTTTATCAAGCTTTTCAGAACCATTTGAGAACCTCTTTGAGAGATTCGAAAAATCAGCTTTAAGACAAATAACTTGCTTCTCAAGAGATTTTGACTTCTCCTTTGTAGCAGCTAAACTTTTATTCAAGCTTTCAAATTTCTTTTACCAAACATTATTTTGCTTTTGAAGTCTCAAGTTCTCCTTCTTAAGCTCATAAATTCTTTTTAGAGATGATTCCAATGCTGATAGTGATGATGAGTTTGCAAACATATGCTTAATGGCACGTTCAAATTCAGATTCAGAAGCAAGTTCAGACTCAGATTCAGATCAAGATGATGAGGTCAGTAATTTCCAAATTCATGTTAAAGTCTCCAAGTATATTGATGATTACTGACATCATCACCTTGATCTGAATCTGAGTCTGAACTTGCTTCTGAATCTGAATTTGAACGTGCCATTAAGCATATGTTTGCAAACTCATCATCACTATCAGCATCACTCCATGTTTTAGCTTTGAGTGCTTTCTTGTATTTTTCATTTCTTCCATTGCTTTGCTTCAGTAGATGACAGTTGGGTTTGATGTGTCCTTTCTGCCTATAGTTGTAACAAGTTACATCATTATTGGATTCGTTGTTCCAAGACTGCCTGTTCTGAAAATTCTGCCTAGGCTGCCTTCTTTGGAGATTCTGCTCTAGCTGTCTTCTTTGGAAGTTCTGTGAGTTAGAATTTCTTGAGTTGAACCTTCTTCCTTTATTGTTCAATTTCTTGAATTTCTTCATTAGGAGAGCCATCTCTTCATCATCCAATGTCTCATTTGATCATGCATCATGAAAGTCTTCTATATCCTCTGTATCTCTCTAATAGAGATTTTGACTTGATCCCATTCACTTGGGAGTCCACGTAGTAACTTGTTGACTTTCATTGGTCTAGAAATAGGTTGATCTTGGTATGCGAGACCATTGACAATCTCTATGAATCGACTGAACATATTTGAGATGCTTTCTCCAAGCTTCATTTTGAAGGCTTCGTATTGACCAAGTAGAATATTGATTCTTATTTCCTTGACTCGGTTAGTTCCTTCAAAAGTGATAATCAACCTTTCCCATATCTCCTTAGCTGTTTCACAAGAAGAGATAAGACTATACTCTGTAGGAGATAAAGTACAATATAAGGGATAAATAGCTTTAGCATCAATTATTTGTCTTCTAATAAGGTCAGCTTGATTCATCTCTCCAGCTTCTACGACATTTCTTTCTGGATTTGTTGTAGCTTTGGGATTTACTCCTCTATCAACAACATCCCATTCCAAAGGATCTTTTGAACTCAGGAATGCTCTCATATTGTTTTGAAGAAAATTTTTTATAAGATGAAAAACTTTCCATATGGCTCATGGTTAAAGGCGGAATCAAATGAGACAAACCTATATTGGGAGTTGTTTTTGAAGGATCTAGTGTGATTACCTAGAAGGGGGTGAACATGTGATTTTAAAACTTTTGCGGAAGTATAAAATACATAGCGTGTAAAGCGTGATATCCGAGTGAATAAACGAGAGCTATCAGCACAATTAGAGTGTTAAGAGAGTAGAGATCAAGACAAAAGAATTATAGTGGTTCGGCTTAGCTCAAGCCTACATAAACTCTCTAGGGCTGAAAGCCTATCAGCTGGATTCCACTATTAATCAAAAGAGTTACAAATCAGTTCCAAGAATTCACAGAGTCTTCTGCTCTCACAGAGCAAGTATGTATCACACTCTTTTGTTCACAATGTAAGCTCACAGTAAATGAACAACTCTAAATTTTGGAATTATACTCTCGTCAGTGTCCTACTGAAAGACTTGAAATATCTCCCTTAAATACTCCTTCATGCCAATACGACCGTTGGCACTTTCCAAAGAAATTCTTCCAATCAACCCGTTAGACAGAATCAATCAGGAATATTTTAAGCAATCTTTAGATCGTAATGAGAGCCCGTCAATCCTAGTCCCCCATACAATTAGGATCTTGGTTTTCATAAGTGAATACTTTCCACATTTACCAGATCTTCAAATAATCCAATATGCCAATAATAATCTTCATAATCTTGAGAATAATCAATCATGTTAAAATATGCTGTCTGAAATCCACGAGTATCAGAGTCGTAAGAATATCATCTTACTTAAACAGTCGTCACAATCCGACTTCCCAGATTTTACTAAATCTGACTTCCCAAACTTTACGGTGTCTACCACCTCCAGACAATACTCTGTCTGACATCTCTAGATGTTACTCTGTCTGGCAGATGTTACTATCTGGCTTTTCCAGACGATATAAGATCTAGCAACTTCCAGATGATTTAAGATCTGACATCTCCCTAAATGATACAAGATCTGACATCTCTCCAGATGATACAAGATCTGGCCACAATTTTGTATTTGACTTCAAGTCAAATCACGGAGTTTTTTCATCTTGTCATAGAGTTTTGTCATTTTCAAAATCAACACTAGAGCTTCCTTTAACAATCTCCCTTTTTTTGAGATTTTGGAGATATAAGTGGCTAGGCAATAACCAAGAAAACCTTTGGTGGCCGTGGCTAAAAGGTCGCGGACGGCAAGCGGAGGCCGTAAACAACGGCTTCGCACAAAACAAAGGATGCAGAGCTCATCACTGCTCCCGACGGCTTCAACGGTGACAGCCAAGGGTTCGGCTGAGATGAAGTGGTTGTGAGGGACTGAGTTGAGGGATCGACGGGGTCTGGGTGTCGTCGGTTGAGCTCGATTTGCTGCGCAACTCCTCCGGGCTCAAAACAAAGCACCGCGATGTCGCGAGCTAGATTGGGCCATACGAACGGTGGGCCCCCTCCATGGGCATGTGTGGTCGCGAAAAAGCAGGTTGGGTGGCGCGAATTGGAGCGGATTGCGGCCGTGGGCGACAAGCAGGTGACAGGGGAGGGAATGGAAAATCACGGCGTGCATCGGCCAACACAAAGGTACATGTTGACCGTTGACCCATGGACTAAAATGAAATTTCCCAAAAGTTGAGGGACCTCTTTGTAATTATCAAAAGTTCAGGGACCGCACTAAAATAAATTTTCACAATTTCGTCGGAGGGACTCCTGGAGCTAATGGGCCACTAATATAAGCCCCAAATTTTGAATATTACACCTGGAATTTGACCAAAAACGGGCCATTACATACCTCACGTTGATTTTCAAAATTTGATATTAGAATGTAATGGGAGAAGAACAACATGAGTGCCAAAATTTATGTATTGCACTCAATTTAGTGTCAAAAATTTCAGCCAAAGCAATTAATTACTAAATAGGAGGAAAACGATACTTAAGTGCAACGGCGAGAAATTCCAGTCACTTTACTTACGTGGCATTTATCAATCCAACCCAACCTCATTAAGCCCTAGTCAAATCTGGCAATGCTTGAAAATTTGTATACGAAAAATTTCACAATAGGAGTTTGGAAAAGACCTTGTTTGATCTGGATCGGCCCAATGATCACCTCTACTCAAGCCCCCGTATAATAGACCATTAATGCCATGAAAACATTTTCACAATTTTTTTTTTCAAATTGTGTGCAAGGATTGTGACTTGAAACATTGTTTATGGCCTTACTTTATTGCCTCTGTTCACTTATAAATTCGGTCTCATTTCCTACAACGTAATCTCTTCTTCTTCTTTTTGCCTTACTTTCATTGTGCTTGAAACGTTGTTTATGGCCTTACTTTCATGTAGCTAAGTCTGTTACTTAATTGGATCACATTGAAAAATTAGAATTGTTTTAATTTGACGAGTATTAATTAACGTTAAATTGAAAAGTAAGGAAGAACTAAAATATCACCTGTCGAATATTTGATCTAAAAAAGTATTGAAACTTGTGATTGATGGATTGCTTGCCTTTGACCTGAAGATGGACTTAGTTTAGCAAATGTGAAGTAGTTGGTCATTTAAGAGTATCCAGTAATTATTTATTCTTTCATGAAAGTGTTGATAATGCAACGATATTTTATCGAAAGAACAAATTGCCGGTCGAATTTGGTTGCTAACATGTTTTGATAGCTATCCATGCTTTTCAC
The DNA here is from genome assembly GCA_019926035.1 of Melaleuca alternifolia. Lineage (NCBI taxonomy): Eukaryota > Viridiplantae > Streptophyta > Magnoliopsida > Myrtales > Myrtaceae > Melaleuca > Melaleuca alternifolia. The sequence goes on from JAGKPW010002167.1 coordinate 341,329, forward strand.
ATTTTATCATCATGTGGAAAAAAATGTAAATTTTTACCCTAGAGATTCGTAGACTCGTGCAATGGGATTAGACTCACAATGGGATTAAATATACATGTCTTAGTTTACAGGAGAAAAGCAACACAAATATATATTTTTGTTCTATCTATATACAAAGACAGTGACATATGCTGGAGAACACTGAGCACGACTTATTTATTACATGGAATTTCAATAGCAATCTTCCATCATTAAGAAAGACAGTGCCAGTTTGACAGCAGTTGCAATGGCGCACGTCTCCGAAATTGGATAAGCCAATCTGTCACTTCATGCAAGGTGTCACCTGCAACTCACATATGTGAGAACAAATGCTAGAATTGATTAGCAGTCTCTATCAACAAAATAAATGAGTACGAGGAAAAGAATATACAAATCATGAGGGAGAGATAAATGATTTCACTTACTAAATAACTGTATATTTACGTAATCGAAATTGAATACCTCTCTGGAGCCAAAGCACGGTAATAATCCTCGCAATCAACAATTTATCGATTACCTTATCCACTGCCCGAACATAGGAGCCCCACCAAGATTGTTTTTAATATAATATGCCACAAAATCCCATCAATGCCACAGTGAAACCGGGTCCGAGTCCTGAGTAAAACCAAACAACAATGGAGTCTCCTTCGTAAGACTCATCTTCACTCGAATTGTGATCATCTTGTCTATTCACGTGATTATGCTCATTTCCAGGACAATCTTTCAAAAGAGGAGCTCCGCAGAGTCCGTCATTGCCGCGATAACAAGATTGATAGTCCAGGGTGCTTAGTTGATTGCCTGATGGAACTCGACCGGATAAATTGTTGAAGGAGAGATCCAAACATTCTAGAAAGTCCAAATTAGATATACTATGAGGGATTTCACCTGACAGCCTATTACTAGATAAGTCCAATGATTCTAAATCCCTCAAGCTGCCAATAGTTGAAGGGATCTTCCCGATCAACTTATTTTGAGAGAGGTTCAAATTCTTGAGTCGAGCAAGCATCGTCAGCTCTTCCGGTATCTTTCCGTCTAATGCGTTGCTTGAGAGGTCCATGGAAAATAGATAAGGGAGTGTACTCGTGAATTCTATGCTTATTCCTTTTATATCAACCATAAAGGAAAACTCCTCAATGGATCTGAAATACAAAGTGTAATTGGCCCACATTCGCGAGAAGTTGTTGAAACAACGAGGAATGCCTCCGGAAAGGTTGTTATCCGTCAGGCTTAGATACTGGAGATTAGCAAGATGACATAGCTGCAAAGGAATGTCACCGATGAAGTAATTTCTCCCAAGATTGATAATCTCAAATGATCTAGCATTACCAAATGGGGTAATTCTACCAGTGAAATGATTGTCAATGGATCGAGGACCATTAAATCTAGCTTCACTAAACATTCTAGAAGCTCTTCGTTCAAGTCATTTCCATGTAGGCGTAGAACTTTTAATTGCTCTAAATGACATAGAGACTCTGGAATTGGACCATGCAACTGGTTGTCTGCCAATAAAATCAATTCCAAAAAAGCTTGCGACTTCATCCAACATCGCGGAAGTCTCCCAGACAATTGGTTCTTAGAGAGATCAAGAAAAGACAATCCATTTGACATGCATAATGAATTTGGAATTTCACCACTGAGGTTATTTCCAGAAAGTGATACTTCTGTCAACATGGACATTTCTTTCCCGACGATTCGTGATACGTAGGGGCGTCAAACGGGTGGGTCGGGTTGGGTTTGGGTCGAGTCAAATATGGATCGGACCATATTTGACCCATTAACCCGTTTTGACCCATATTCATGTAGTGTAAATATGATGACCCATATCCGACCCGACCATGACCCGACTCATACCCGACCAGACCCGTATTGTTAAAAAAATATGAAAATAATCAAAATTTTATTTTTAAAAAATAAAATAATCAAAATATCATAATTTTCATAGTCTAAAAATGACTTGTTAATAATATTTTAAATGATTTGTTAAAAATATTTAAAATTAAGTAGGTAACACATTTATGACCCATAATATTGTTAAGTGACCCATTTTTTACCCAATTAACTTTTTAAGCTAACCCATTTATGACCCATATTATCAAATATGAGTTAAAATATGGGTCTTTGACCCATTTTGCCACCTCTAGGGATACGTTTCCTCTGAGCATATTGTCTGAGAGATCCAATTCTTGAATGTTAGATAGAACATCACGTAGCCAATGGGGAACTTCATCTGAGATGCTAGAATTTGACATGTTTAATGCCCCGATGTTTCTCTACGTGCGGAGCCAGTTTGGGAATTTTGGTCCCACTTTGCAACTTGACATGCGAAGCTCTTGAATTTGGAATGGAGGAACCCAAGATGCGCTTACATTTATAACAAGCTCGTTCGGACAAGATTTTAATATGGTCAAGCTGGTGAGATTTGCAAAGTGAAGTTCGCTAAGAGTTCCACCCAATTGATTGTTACCAATGTCCATCTCCTCTAGATTGGAGATTTGCGCAATACTTTCTGGAAAGTTCCCGCTCAATTTGTTAAAAGAGAGGTACAACATTCTTAGAGATGATAGTTGGCCCACTGTAGTAGGAATAGGACCAGAGATCAAATTTAGGGAAAGATCAAGAAACTCAAGGTCTTTGAAATTCCCAATTGATTGGGTAGGGGACTACTGAAATTGTTATTGTGAACGTCCATATACTTCAGGTTACTTCGTTCACATACCAAAGCATCGTCTTTGGTGTTGGAAATCCCCCCACTTAATTTGTTAGAAGACAAACTTAGTACTTGTAGATTGCAAAAAATGCTCAAGTTTCTCAGAATTTCACCCTCCATCCTATTTGAAGATACGTCAAGGAATCTAAGCCCCGGATTGTTTTCAAGGATTACAATGGGGAATATGCCTTGGAGATGATTACCACTTAAATCAAGATGTTCGAGTTTGCTGAAGTTTTGAAACCAAGGTGGAATAGATGAAGTCATGGAGTTTTGACTCAAATCGAGGAATCTAAGAGAAGTGAAATTGACAGGCAGAGAGGTAGAAGCATCTTCCAATTCACAACCCCTCCATATTAAATATTCCAATGAGGAAAGCATGTTTATAGGACTCAACCACCACCCTCTGGGGTTCTGAAGGGGGTCATTAGACAGGTCCAAGTGCTTCAAGTTGGAGAGTTTCGATAGCCATCGGAGGTTCTCTACTCTCAAAGGGGGCTCCCCCCAGATCCACCCACAAAGATCCAAGAACCTTAAGCTGGAAAGATTACTAAGTTGATTGGAAATAGGCCCATAGCCCGCAGATGAGAGGTTGAGATACTCCAGATTCTGAAGATAAGCGAAGGACTCTTGGGTTTTTTCAGTTGAAAAGTTATCCCAACTGAAGTCTAGATACTTCAAATACTTCAATTCGTTCAGAGGAGGATGCATCTTACCTCCCAGACTGCACTCACGAAGATCTAGTTTCAAGATGTGACCAGTCTTGTTGCTGCATTCGACTCCTTCCCACTCGCAACAGCTCTCACCGGTCCATGACCCCAGACGTGTCGAAGCATCTGTGAGATCTTGCTTGAACTTCAGAAGAGCTTCCCTCTCCTTGCCAATGCAGCTTACATTTGTTAAGGCTTTGGAATCACAGAATTTCAAGACTTGAACAACAAAGAGTGCACACAAGAGTGAAGGCACAAAGCTAGTGTAAAGGTAAGACGCCATCGTGATTTCAAATGATCCTGGGCTCTGCCAATTATAACGACCAAATAAAGACTGACCTTAAAGAAGATATTATCTTCTTCCTTTATTCACAAAAGAAAAGGTAAAAGTAAAACACAGAGGGCTTAACGACCTTTAAAGTTCTTTCTCTATCGCTGGCTGCCTGTAGCGACTCCAAATTTCCAAGTCATGCTTTGGAAGACTTACTGGATGGTCAACACATAATATTTTTAAAGAGAACTTTCTGTATGGTCAACACATAATATTTCCAAGTCCTACATATGCGACATGACTATCACATGGAGTATTCTCTGAATCATTAGAGTAATCATTTATGGGTTCACAATCGACAATAATAGAGTAGTTGGCATGGCATGACTTCTTAGTCAATATAAATTGAAATGTTTGGCTCACTAGGCCAAATATTAGTCTACATTGAACATACGTATCTTATTTTATCAGATAAGAGCAAGAGGATTTTTTTTTCTTTTATGATGATCAAACAAAAAGATAGATTTATTTACCCAAAAAAAAAAACAAAAAGATAGAGAAAACGTGGGAGAGCCTTCAACGTGACATGTGAAAGTGAATAAAATTTGACCCTTCCTCATTCTACATGAATTGAAGATTTACATATACGAATTCTATGTCATATGGAATATTCTTTGAATGATACGAGTCGTCATTTACGGGATCATAATTGACAACAATACAGTGGTTAACATGACTTCTTAGTCAATATAAACTGAAATCTTTGGCTCATGACATTGGGCCAGTCGTCATTTTACATGAAGCATATGCATCTTATTTTACTAGAGAAGAGAAAGAGTAACTCTTTTAACGACCAAACAAAAAGAAAGAGAAAAAATATGAGTCTTGACCGCAGTATATGAAAATAAAGTTGGACCGTTCTTCGTTCCACGTTAAACATAGCGGGAGTCTTGAGCGCGATGCATGAAAGTGAATAAAGTTGGACCGTTCCTCGATCCACGTTAAACATGTATTGGTAACTTTCTTCCTCTTTTTCATAGCCAACCGGAAAGAAAGATAGAAGCATCGGAGGAAAATGTGCACAACTTCTTTATTAGGCTTCAATAGCAATCTTCCATCTGTCATGAAGAAAGCAGGGATAATAATTCCACAGCAGTTGCGACGGCCCACACAGCTGGAATCGATAGCCAAGAATGAGAGTGTCTGTACCCATTTTACGACGTCTTCTTGGATGGCGTGTAATGTAAGTAAAATGAATCAAACATTGAGAAAATCTTGCACCTAAGAAATGCAAAGCTAGGTCGAACAGAAAATACGTTCTTGACCGATAATTTGGAATGCTAGGGTTTTGGAGGTTTTGGGATGTGATGAGGTATGTAGATTGCAATTTGACTTTTAATTGAGCCGAGCCACAAATACTGATTCGGACGTTTCGATTGTTTAGGACAAACATGTTGGTTTGCATTGCAATATGTCTCATTTCTATGATGTCATACTCTGAGAATTGGGTGAAGTCATGTGTCCTCCCCTACCAAGATGTTTGGCATTACGTAGACTTGAGAACCTTCTGAAGTCAAATTTTCCTTTTCCCTTTTTTTTTAAAAAATTAATCGTTAAAATAATAAAGAAAATAAAAGGTGAATGAAGTTGCTGGCCGTTAGAGTATTTTTTTTGTCGAACCTCAAAAAGAGTATTTATATAAATTTTTATTACATTGTTTAAGCTTAATAATTGGGCCTAAGTACATAATAGATCTAAAGAGTTTCTTTTTTTTTTATGGAATCAACGATAGTGAATTTCTATTATGGGTACTAGTTGAATGGAGCTTGGAAAGTCAACAGTTACTGTAACTGCTAATATTGACAATGTCTATTTGATCTCCTGACATGTATGTATAAGATGATGGTTTTGATTTATCTGTGATAAAAGAGATTGTGTTAGAAAATTCATGTGGAGTAGTTAATAATGCAGTACAGTTAATATTCCAATGGCAACTATGACAAAGTTCAAGTGAAGCTTGGATTTGAAAGATACTGTGATAGTTAAGCCCATTGGGACCTGTGAAATAATAGTAGTAAAGTTAAAGTTCGAATTCTAACGAAATAATTTTTACTTAGCTCTTACGTTGAACTAAGATAGAGAATGTTAATGTCTCGAAGTAGAACTCGTGAATGAACCTGACTTGGTTCAAATATATACGAGTGCACTATAGGAAAGTAAATTATGCAGATTACAGAAGTTGCTTTCGTGGTTGGAATCGTGATCAAGAATCCAATGTGTATGTGGAAGCTGCCAAGGTAACTTTCCTACTGGGCATTGGAGTGGTTGGACTAAAACTGAAAAGTCCACTATGGACTTTGAGCTATGCTGGGAGTCTTGCATGTTCACTGACTCAACCGAGAGGAATAATAAGATAGGACTGTGATCAAGACCTGTAGCAGGTAGTGTGAATGCTTCAACCTCCGGATATTGCAACCTATATTCAATGGTAAACCGCTCTATCCAATAATTTTTGACAAATTCATCACCATCTCTTTTGGTAGTCCAAGAACAGCCGTTGCATTCAATATCCATCAAAAAACAATCATCGAAGAAGTCTCAGAAGGAATTCGATCTATATAATTTTCAGCCAATTGCTTTGTAGATTTCTCTCAATGGTGAAACACCTCATTGAATTCCCTAAACACACCCAAAAAAGTAGATACCGAGGGCTGTTCTTTCTTATTTCTTCTCATAGTTGGAGTCTCTTCTGATACACATGAACACATGTAATCCGCTTCTTCTTTTTTCCACAATGCACTTCCTCGCACACTGTGTCTATCCACTCTTCACACGTACATTTCATATTGAAAGAAAACTTATCATCATGCATCACAGCGAAGCCCCTAAAATGCCCATGTGATTCATGACAGGGCAGTTAGGAAATTTTAACCTCTTCTTTATTTTAGGAGGACAATCTTCTGATTTTTCGTTTCCATTAAGAACGGGCCTTTATTGAGCCATAATGGCTCGGAGTGCCTAGACCATTGGAGGTGAGCCTAAGTCCAGATAGCTTCAGCTGAGAAGCTTCATGAATTGGTTAAATCATGGAGTTTAGCCAATGCAGGAGGCATATATCTAGAGTAGTGTGTATCCCTACAATTGTGAGATATAGATCAATGACTTAAGACTTCTAGATAGAAATCCCTTCCCCTTCCGCTACACCTCATCAATTAAGGGAATCCTAGATTGCCTCAACCTTTTCTTCATCACAATTACTAACAAAGATCCATTTATTTTCTTCACAAAAGATTGTTAATCATTCAATATGTTTGCAATGTGAGTGTCGGATCTTGTAATGTGAACGCTAGCAACAAGGACGTCACCCGAGCAAATAGAATCCCTGAGATGTTGCAAGCTTGACAATATTATCGGGAAAAAAAAAGCAAATGGATAAATAGACTGAATCTTAAATATGGTCAGTCAGATCTACAAATGTGATGGATTATGTCTCTCTAGCAAGATGGCGAAGGCTAAAAGCAAATGGATAAATAGACTGAATCTTAAATATGGTCAGTCAGATCTACAAATGTGATGGATTATGTCTCTCTAGCAAGATGGCGAAGGCTATAATTTGTATAATTTTTAGCTTTATGTGAGAAAAAGGTATTGGTTAATTATTTTATTCCTGATATTTTATTTTGTTAAAGTTGAAAGTGGAAAAATTACCAAAAAAGTCAAAATTTATTTGTAATTGTGGCAATTCAGTTCTAAATGTTCTTTTTTCCCACCAATTGAGTTAAACAGTTTGTATTTATATCAATTTAATACATCCAACCAATTGACTTATTTAAATTGTGATTAGTTACTGTACACTAAAGACTCGACTGATTGTATGGCCTAAGCTATAACTCGGTTGAGGATCATTTAGCTGATATATGGGGGCTCGTAGAGACTGTCAAGCCAAGCTGAGTATTAGAGGGCTAAGTGTAGCCATGGATGGTGCACTTGGGACTCGTTTAGCAATGTGTTGAATGAGATGATGATCTAGCTTGAGAGCCTTTGTAGTCGCCAGGGCAGCAAAAGTGTCATAATACCAAAGTTAATGATGATCACAAGTACAATGATTGATAGGCTAGTATAGTACCACTAAGAAGCACGTGTGAGGTGTATGTGGCATGTGAGAGATTGTGTGACCGATTAGGAACTTTAGGATGATTGCCTTTCTAGTTGAGGCTTAGGGCATAAAATCATTGAGATTTTATCTCATTTGTTGTATAACCATTTCTTCCAAGCCTCGATCATGGAGGCATTGTACGAGGGCCAAGTTAAACCAGAAGGGCTCGCAGATGGCGGGTGGGTGATTAATCGTTTGTATTCGATTACAAGCACACCTTTGAGAGGCACGAAAAGACCATAAGGGAATTCAATTTTGACTTTTAGTATTGGGTGCCACGCTAGTAACGTATTAGGTATTACAGTTTTGGGGGAGAACTTTGAGGGATCCGGATCACCATGAAGACCCTTGGGGAGGGTATAATGACTGGTACCTCAATTGGTGGAATGGTGATCTTCTTGATGGCACCGTAATAGATCCTTAGGATATCCCTAGTTCTACCATTCCTTTTGAACTAGCCCTAGTCCTGTATAGAGAAATTAGGTAGACCCCTCCTAACCCATTCTTATGACTAATGTGTTTATGGGTTCTATTTCTCATGGTACTATGTATAAAAAGCTAGCCTCGATATTTATAAAAATAGAAGTTCTTTATACCCATCGACAACCAATAGTAGTTTTTCTTGAAAAAGAGGCACCAAATCCCAAGTTTGATGAATCTATAAGGCATGTACTTCTTCTTCCATGGTTCCAGTCAGAACTTTGTAATGCCTCGGTTACAAACTTTGGGATATGCTATTGTTCAACAGTGGATAAAAATGATCGAAATGAAGGAGATACAGAAAAGTAGGTAACTAAATTAGAACTAGAATGTTGAGTGCAAGCACATGTATCTTTGCGATGAGCAATAAGAAGATCAAGATCAAACACAGGAGGGGGGTCAGCTAATGTCGTATCTAGAGTTGAAGATAAAATATTAGTGTGAGGAGGAAGGGGGACAGTAGTTACTCGATGACGACGAGTATATATCTGAAAAGGAGACGGTTCTTGTGTAAATACTAGTAAAACAATTGAAGTAGTTGATCGAATGGTAGTCGTATTTAAGTCTTCATCTACTTCAAAAATCGTGAGTGGAACATTATGATACGAAGTAGATTAAAAGAATGACACGTCGGCAGTTATAAAATACTTTTGTAATGATGGAGAATAACACTAGTATCCATTTTGTGTACAATAATACCTCATATACATACACTTGACGACCTTGAAATCAAGTTTTGATACTCCTAGTCAATGATCACGAACAAAACAAACACAACCAAATTTATGAGGTGATAAGACAAATAATGATTGATTGAGAAATGAAGTAGAAAATGAATATCACCTCGCAAGATAGAAGAAGACATAAAGTTAATGAGATAGCATGCAGTTAAGATAGCATTAGACCAAAAAAATTTGGAGACTTTCATTTCAAACAACATTGACCTTGTGACTTTTAATTGATGTCTATCCTTCCAACTACACCATTTTGTTGTGGTGTATCAGAACATGAAGAATCATGGATCATGTCATGTTGAGTTACAAAATTAGTAAATGGTGCAGAAAAATATTCCTTAGCATTATTAGAACATAAAATTTGAACATTCACACCAAACTGATTACGGATTTCAAAAATAAAAGCACGAAATATAGAAAACAATCATGAATGGCTTTTCATTAAATAAAGCCAAGTGACCCTCAAATAGTCATAAAAAAGTGACAATTTTTAAAACCTAAATCTAAAACCACGTGACATGAACTCCAAATATCTGAATGAACTAATAAGAAAGAAGACACCGCTCGTTTAATGACTCGAGGAGGGTAATTGATATGATGCAATTTACCAAGTTGACATGACTCACACTCTAAACTTGAAATAGACTGAAAACTAAAATCTAACTTCCGAAAACTATGCAATGAAGGATGAACAGGGTGACAATGGATCTTATGTAGAGACGCAACACTAGTGCGTGCAATAGATGGATCATCTCCAAGTATAAATAGCCCCCTTGCCTCACGTCTTCTACCAATCGTCTTCTTCATAACTGGATCTTCAAAAACATGAGAATCAAGGTAAAATGTCACCAAACACTAAATACCATGAGAAAGAAAAGAAAAGTACTCCTTGTCTTACTCAATAAGAGGTCTCTCTCTCTCTCTCACCAAACACTAAATACCATGAGAAAGAAAAGAAAAGTACTCCTTGTCTTACTCAATAAGAGGTCTCTCTCTCTCTCTCTCTCTCTCTCTCTCTCTCTCTCTCTATATATATATATATATATATATACATACATACATACATACATACATACATACATACATACAAAATAAGCCCTGAAGACCTAAAGACTATTTTACCCTTGTTATACCTCTACCACTTTCATTGCCTTTGTGCACTGAAAAATTAGGTCTCGCTTCCTTCGACATAGTCTCTTCTTCTCCTTCTCCTTCTTCTCTTTCTTCTTCTTTGGCCAAAATGCTACGGATGACCTTAATTCCAAGGATTTCCTTGGGTTAGTTGTGAACTGTTTGTTGCTCGTGTAGCTAAGTCTATTACTTAACTAGATCAGATTGAAAATTTGGAATTGATATTTAATTTGACAAGTATTAATTATTGTTAAATTGAGATATAAGGAAGAACTAAAGTATCAACTATCAAATATTTGATCGATAAATTTATTAAAACTCATGATTGATGGATTGCTTGCCTTTGACCAGCAAATGGACTTAGTTTACTAAATGTTGGTATATGTATATCACTGAAGTAGTTGGTCATTTAAGAGTATCTAGTAATTATTTATTCTTTCCTGAAAGTGTCGATAATGTAACAATGTTTTCTCGACGGAACAAATTACCGGTCAAATTTTGTTGCAAACATGTTTTGATAGCTATCCACACTTTTCACATTTTATCATCATGTGAAAAAAGAAATTGTAATTTTTATCCTGGGATTCGTAGACTCGTCCAATGGAATTAGACTTACATATTCGGCTCATTTTACATTAGATATACATCGTAGTTTATAGGAGAAAAGCAACAGAAATATATATTTTTGTTTATGTATCTAAATACAAAGATAGTGACATCTGTTGGAGAATAATGAGCACAACTTATTTATTACATGGAGCTTCAATAGTTAATTTCCATCACGAAGAAAGAGAGTGCCAGTTTGATAGCAGTTGCAATGGCGCACGTCTCCGGAATTGGATAAGCCAATCGGTAATTTCATGCAAGGTGTCACCTGCGACTCACAAATGTGAGAACAAATGCTAGAACAAATTAGCAATCTCTGTCAACAAAATAAATGAGTACGAGGAAAAGAATAGACGAATCATGAGAGAGAGAGAGAAATGATTTCACTCACTAAATAACTGTATATCTACGTAATCGAAATTGAAAACTTCTCGGGAGCCAAAGCATGGTAATCCTCCTCAATCAACAATTTCTCGATTATCCTATCCATTGCCCGAACATAGGAGACCATCCAACATTTTTTGTAAAATAATATGCCGCAGAATCCCATCAATGCCACGGTGAAACCTGGTCCCAGTCCTGCGTAAAACCAAACAACAGTGGAGTCTCCTTCAATAGACTCATCTTCACTCGAATTGTGTTCATCTTGTCTATCCATGTGATTATGCTCGTTTCCAGGACAATCTTTCAAAAGAGGAGCTCCACAAAGTCCATCATTGCCGCGATAACTAGATTGATAGTCCAGGGTACTTAGATGATTGCCTGATGGAACTCGACCAGATAAATTGTTGAAGGAAAGATCCAAACAGCCTAGAAAGTCCAAATTAGAAATATCAGGAGGGATTTCACCCGATAGCCTATTATTAGATAAGTCCAGTGATTCTAAATCCCTCAAGTTGCCAATATCTGAAGGGATCTTTCCGATCAACTTATTTTGAGAGAGGTTCAAATTCTTGAGTCGAGCAAGCATCGTCAACCCTTCCGGTATTTTTCCGCCTAGTGCATTGCTTGAGAGGTCAATGGAAAACAGATAAGGGAGTGTTTTCGTGAATTCTAAGCTTATTTCTTTTATATAAACCATAACGGAATACTCCTCAATGGGTCTAAAATACAAAGTGGAATTGGCCCACATTCGCGAGAAGTTATTGAAACAATGAGGAATGCTTCCGGAAAGGTTGTTATCCATCAAGCTTAAATACTGGAGATTAGCAAGTTGGCATAGCTGCAAAGGAATGTCCCCGATGAAGTAATTTCTCCCAAGATCGATAATCTCAAATGATCTAGAATTACCAAATGGAGGAATTCTACCAGTGAAATGATTGTCACTTAGATCGAGCACCAATAAATCTAGCTTCAATAAACATTCCGGAAGCACTCCGTTCAAGCCATTTTCATGTAGGCCTAGAACTTTTAATTGCTCCAAATGACATAGAGACTCTGGAATTGGACCATTTAACTGGTTGTCTGCCAATAAAATAAATTCCAAATAAGCTTGCGACTTTGTCCAGCATCGCGGAAGTCTCCCAGACAACTGGTTCTTAGAGAGATCAAGAAAAGACAATTCATTTGATATGCATAATGAATTTGGAATTTCACCACTGAGGTTATTTCGAGAAAGTGATACGTCCATCAACGAGGACATTTCTTTCCCGATAATTCGGGAGACGTTTCCTCTGAGCATATTGTCTGAGAGATCTAATTTTTGAACGTTAGACAGAACATCATGTAGCCAACGGGGAACTTCATCTGAGATGCTAGCATTGGACATGTTTAATGCCCGGATGTTTCTCTGCGTGTGGAGCCAGTTTGGGAATTTTGGTCCCACTTTGCAACTTGACATGATAAGCTCTTGAATTTGGAATGGAGGAACCCAAGATGCACTTACATTTATGACAACCTCGTTCGGACAAGGGGTCAACACAGTCAAGCTGGTGAGATTTGCAAAGTGAAGTTCGCTAAGAGTTCCACCCAGTTGATTGTTACCAATGTCCATCACCTCTAGATTGGAGATTTGCCCAATACTTTCTGGAATGTTCCCGCTCAATTTGTTAGAATAGAGGTACAACGTTTTTAGAGATGATAGTTGGCCCACTGTTGTAGGAATAGGACCAGAGATCAAATTTAGGGAAAGATCAAGAAACTCAAGGTCTTTGAAATTCCCAAATTGATTGGGTAGGGGACCACTGAAATTGTTGCTGTAGACATCCATATGCTTCAAGTTACTTCGTCCACATACCAAAGCATCGTCTTTGGTGTTGGAAATACCCCCACGAAATTTGTTAGAAGACAAACTTAGTACTTGTAGATTGCAGAAAATGCTCAAGTTTCTCAGAATTTCACCCTCCATCCTATTTGAAGATACATCAAGGAATCTAAGCCTCGGATTGTTTTCAAGGATGACAATGGGGAATATGCCTTGGAGATCATTACCATTTAAATCAAGATGTTCGAGTTTGCTGAAGTTTTGAAACCAAGGAGGAATAGATGAAGTCATGGAGTTTTGACTCAAATCAAGGAATCTAAGAGAAGTGAAATTGACAGGCAGAGAAGCAGAAGCATCTTCCAATTCACATCCCCTCAATATTAAATATTCCAACGAGGAAAGCATGTTTATAGGACTTAACCACCACCCTCTGGGGTTTTGAAGGGGGACATAAGACAGGTCCAAGTGCTTCAAGTTGGAGAGTGTCGATAGCCATCGGAGGTTCTCTATTCTTAAAGGGAGCTCCCGCCAGATCCACCCACTAAGATCCAAGTACCTTAAGCTGGAAAGATTACTAAGTTGATTGGAAATAGGCCCATAGCCCGCAGATGAGAGGTTGAGATACTCCAGATTCTGAAGAGAAATGAAGGACTCTTGGGCTTTTTCAGTTGAAAAATTATTCCGACTGAAGTCTAGATACTTCAAATACTTCAATTCGTTCAGAGCAGGATGCATCTTACCTCCCAGGCTGCACTCCTCCGGATCCAGACAAGTATTGCGAAGATCGATTTTCAAGATGTGACCACTCCTTTTGCTGCATTTGACTCCTTCCCACTCGCAACAGCTCTCACCGGTCCACGACCCCAGACGTATCGAAGGATCTGTGAGATCTTGCTTGAACTTCAGAAGAGCTTCCCTCTCCGTGCCAATGCAGGTCACATTTGTTAAGGCTTTGGAATCACAGAATTTTAAGACTTGAACAACAAAGAGTACACACGAGAGTGAAGGCACAAAGCTAGTGTAAAAGTAAGACGCCATTGTGATTTAAAATGATCCTGGCACTGCCATTTATAATGACCAAATAAACACTGCCCTTATGGAAGTTATTGTCTTCTTCCTTTTCACAAAAAATAAAAGATAAAAAAACATAGGGCTTAGCAACCTTTGAAATTTTATCATCGTTGGCTGCCTGGAGCGCCTCCAAATTTCCAAGTCATGCTTTGGAAGACCTACTATACATGATATTTTTAAAGAGATAACTTTTGGCATCGTGAGTCACGATGTGGAGGCAACAGTGTCAGACTTTGATTTTTTCCCTCTTTTTCTCTGTCTTTGTCGGGAGCGTACAGCAAAAATTCATATATCATTAAGAAGAAACCCAAATCCATACTCGTCGATACATTTAGTCAGACCCATTTTCATTGAAAAACTTAAATTAATAAATTATGGGCCAACTATGATATATTAAGTATTGAACACCACACGAATTCTCCAATACAAAATTTTTAATATAACTCTCACGTGTATCCTAATAACCTTTTTGCTCTCATGATCCAAACTAAGTTAATCAAAGTGGGTATTTGTCTTTAAATCTATAGATATATTTCATCCACTCATTTCATGAACCAAGATCTTATCATGATGCTTATTTTGAATAAACCGGATAGATCCATTCTGTCGCCTCTTAAGGCGAGAAGATCTTCACATCGTGACTATTTGAGATGAGTCTATGAATGCTTTTTGAGTAGTTCTTCTTTGATATGGAACTTGGGGAGCTAGAAAATATCGTGTTAGCAATGAGCCGTGAAAGTCAAAATAGGAGGACAGCACAGCTCTCTTTATTTCCTTTTTAGCAATATTTTCTCCCGTCATAGGATTAAAGCTTTCGAAGTTGATTGAGCCCTATGTGATGTTCACCTTTTTTTGGCGAAGTTTCTAACTGATTTGGGGTCTATTTCCTTTGAGAAAATGGCTGTTCGTTCTTCCTTTTAAAGATTTGCATCTGTTTATATTGCTCGTTATTACCAGTCAATATTCCAACAATGGTATATGCTAATATGAAATAAAATTGTACATCATATATATCACGTAGACCGTGTTTATCTTAATCGTTAATTACGCAGGTTTCACAATGTATGATGGTTCAAATCGATTTGATCCACACAATCTATATGTCATATGGAATTATCTCTTAATGATAAGAGATGACATTTTATGGGTTCACGATTGACAATAATGCAGCAATGACATGACTTCTTAGTCAATATAAACTGAAAGTTTTGGTTCATGGCTTTGGGCCAGTCAACGTTCTATGTTAAACATATACATCTTATATTATCGGAGAAAAGAAAAAGAAAACTAAAAATTCCACATTAAATAACGTATGGCATGTGAAAGAGAGAGTGGGAGTGTCTTGAGCATGGCATGTGAAAATTCCTCATTCTACCTAAACATATGACGTATGTTATGTGAAGTTCATTTAAGGGTTCATAATTAAGAATAGTACAGTAGTTGGCATGACTTCTTAGTCAAAATAGACTGAAATTTTTGGCTTATAACGGTGGGCCAGTCGTCAATCCACATTAAATACATACATCTTATTTTATAAGAGGAGAGCAATAGAATACTTTTTCTTTATGATCAAACAAAAAGAAAGAGAAAAAGTGGGAGAGTCTTCAAAGCGACATGTGAAAGTGAATATAGTTGGAATATTCCCCATTCTACATGAACACATAACCTACATATGAGACATGACTATCACATGGAATATTCTCTGAATCATTAGAGTCATCAATTTATGGGTTCACAGTCGACAATAGTAGAGTAGTTGGCATGACATGACTTTTTAGTCAATATGAATTGAATTGGCTCATTGGGCCAAATATGAGTCTACACTGAATATACATATCTTAGTTTATCAGATAAGAGCAGAAGTATTTTTTTTCTTTTTATGATGATCAAACAAAAAGATAGAAAAAAAAAACAAAAAGATAAAGAAAAAGTGGGAAAACCTCGAACGCGACATGTGAAAGTGAATAAAATTGGATCCTTCCTCATTCTACATAAAAATAAGACCTACATATACAATTTCTATGTCATATGGAATATTCTTCGAATAATAGGAGTCGTCATTTACGGGATCGCAATTGATGATAGTGCAGGTAACGTGACTTCTTAGTCAACATAAACCAAATCTTTGGCTCGTGACATTGGGACAGTCGTCATTCTACATAAAACATATGGATCTTATTTTACTAGAGAAGAACAAGAGAAATTCTTCTTAGGACCAAACAACAACGAAAGAGAAAAAGTGGAAGTCTTGAGCGAGGCATGTGAAAATGAATAAAGTTGGACCGTTCTTCGTTTCACATTAAACATAGCGGGAGTCTTGAGCGCGACACATGAATGTGAATAAAGTTGGAGCATTCTTCATTCCACATATGAGTAACTTTCTTTCTCTTTTACATAGCCAACTAGAAAGAATGATAGAAGCATCGGGGAAAATGTGCACAACTTCTTTATTAAGCTTCATAGCAATCTTTCATTTGTCATGAAGAAAGCAGGGATAATAATTCCACAGCAGTTGAGCGCGGCATATGAAAATGAACAAAGTTGGACCGTTCTTCGTTCCACATTAAACATAACAAGAGTTTTGAGCGCGACACATGAAAGTGAATAAAGTTAGACCGTTACCCGTTAAACATATATGGCTAACTTTCTTTCTCTTTTCCATAGCCGACTAGAAAGAAAGATAGAAGCATCGGAGGAAAATGTGCACAACTTCTTTATTAAGCTTCAATAGCAATCTTCCGTCTGCCATGAAGAAAGCAGGGATAATAATTCTACAGCAGTTGAGCGCGGCATATGAAAATGAACAAAGTTGAACCGTTCTTCGTTCCACATTAAACATAACAAGAGTCTTGAGCGCGACACATGAAAGTGAATAAAGTTTGACCGTTACCCGTTAAACATATATGGCTAACTTTCTTTCTCTTTTCCATAGCCGACTAGAAAGAAAGATAGAAGCATCGGAGGAAAATGTGCACAACTTCTTTATTAAGCTTCAATAGCAATCTTCCATCTGCCATGAAGAAAGCAGGGATAATAATTCCACAGCACTTGCAACGGCCCACATAGCTGGAATCGATAACCAAGAATGAGAGTGTGGTACCCATTTTACGACGTCTTCTTGGAAGGCGTGTAATGTAAGTAAAATGAATCAAACATGGGAAAAAGCTTACACCTAAGAAATGCAAAGCTAAGTCGAACAAAAAATACGTTCTCGATCAATAATTTGGAATGCTATGGTTTTTGAGGTTTTGGGATGTGATGAGGTATGTAGATTGCAATTTGACTTTTGATTGAGCCGAGCTACAAATACTGATTCGGAGGTTCCGATTGTTTAGTACAAACATGTGGTTTGCAGTCGCAACATGTCTCATTTCTATGATGTCATACTTTGAGAATTGGTTGAAGTCATGTCCTCCCCTACCAAGTTGTTTCGTGTTAGGTAGACTTGAGAACCTTCCGAAGCCAAACTTTCCTTTTTCCCTTTTTGTTTTTAACTTAATCATTAGAATAATAAAATAAAATTAAAGTTGAAGGAAGTTGCTGGCCGTAAGAGTATTTTTTTGGTCAAACCACAAAAAGAGTTTATATATATATATATATATATATATATATATATATTATTACACTGGTTAAGCTTAATAAATGGCCCTAACTACATAATAGATCCAAAGAGTTTTTTTTTTAAGAAATTAGAGACGGTGAATTTCTATTATGGCTACTAGTTGAATGGAGCTTGTAAAGCCAACAGTTACTGTAATTGCTAATATTGACAATGTATTTATTTGATCTCTGACATGTATGGATACACTAATGGTTTTGATTTATCTGTGATAAAAGAGATTGTGTTAGAAAATTCTTGTGGAGTAGATAATGATGCAAGTACAATTGATATTCCAATGAGGTCCACAATTATGACAAAGTTCAAGCGAAACTTGGATTTGAAAGATTTTGTGATAGTAGTGAAGTTCGATTTTAACAAAACGATTTTGACTTAGCTCAAACATTGAACTAAGATAGAGAATGTTAAAATGTCTCGAAGTTGAACTCGTGAACCAACCTGACTTTGTTTAAATATATACAAGTGCAATATAGGAAAGTAAATAATGCATATTACAGAAGTTGCTTTCGTGGTTGGAATTGTGATCAAGAATCCAATGTGCGTGTGGAAGCTGCCAAGTAACTTTCCTACTGGGCGTTGGAGTGGTTGGGCTGAAATTGAAAAGTCCACTATGGACTTTGACCTTTGCTAGGCCTGATGTTTGCACGTTCACTGACTCAGTCGAGAGGGATAATAAGATAGGACTGTGATCAAGACCTGTAGCAGGTAGTGCAAATGTTTCAACCTCCAAATATCGCAACCTATATTCAATGATAAATAGGGGTGAGCATGGGCCGAGTTGATCCGCTTCAACACCTATCCCACGGACGAATCCAAACAGTATCGATCCTCAATTTTTAGGATAGAGGACCAGACCGACCCTATGGATTCGGTCAAGTTCCAAGGTCAATCCAAGATCAGTAGGCAGAGCAAAATCAAGGCCAAATGAGAGAATATATCAAGGCTGTCGCGACCTAATTTTCCGCCCCTTTAGGAGGGGCAGAAAGATTAGGTTTAGAGGTATTTGCTCTCGATTCCTCAATCTCGAGCTTGGATTCTCCCAAATTCATACCTCGCGTGACATTTAGGGGTATTGGAAGAATTCTCATCTTCTTCTTCTTTTTATAGCTCAAGGTGGCTAGCAAAGGGTAAGTAGTGTATAGGATAGAAAAAGAAATGCCTTTCGTCATTTTGATCCATGTATTGACCGCGAAAATCCATCGTCATAAGACAAGGTTTTTCTCCTCCTTTTTTTTTTTAAACCCTCAAACTGTATCGGGGACGTATTTGGAAGAGGCTTGCCTTTCGTCGTCCTAAGAACTCCAATCAAGCATAATTAATGCTCATTTCTACATTCAAAATTACTTGTCAAATTGTCCTCAATTGAGATTTTGATGCAAGATGCATGTACCAAAATATTGATGAACAATTAATGAATATCATTCACTATTTTCTTTTTTTCCTTCCTTTTTTATAAAAAATGGACGACTTTAATTCATCCTACACTCTCCTTTTACCACAAACTTGAGAAGACAAAAAGGCATTAAGCGCTTTAAAATAAATTTACTCATACTCTTATAAAAAGAGTCTTAAAGGAAAGGATACTCACATGCCTCCTCGATGACTGTCGAGCGGCCCTGCGATGTAAGAAATACATTGTGTTAGTGAATGATCTTAGGAGTAAGGAATTAGGAACGACACGGTGTTACCCTTGAGCTTGATAAAGACACATTGGCGCTTCCTTTGAGCATGGCGAATGTTGGTGATTTGCCCCGAATCTCATCGTTTCATTTTTTTTTCTTTTTGTCGCAAGTCGTTCTGCTTTTTGAACAATTATTATCTTTGTTTTTTTGCAAAAAGAGTTCTAGAGATAGAAATACCTACCTATACATGGATAGTTAGGCGATCCTATAAAACAACAAGAAGATCTATGTTAATGGAAACTATACCACATTACTCTTTGGAGTGCATTCTTGACATCATTACATTCTCTACAAAGATGAAGATTATATGTTAAAAATAGCATCAACGAGGGTATATTGAAAACAATACCGAATTACCCATCTTGGTCATTTTGAGTACTTTCGTCTGGAATCTCCAGCTCGAGATTACTCGGCACTCCATTTTTTTAAGCATTAGATGCACTTTAGAGATCACATTGCGCCATTCAAGTATGTCATGGCCTTCTATTTATCATCGGCGATGAAGATAAAGCGTGATGTGCTTAAACTCAATTGAATTTCATTTAGGAATGACGTACACCATTTTATATTGAGATTGACAACTTGATCCGTGCATGCTTCTTTGACAAGGGTGGGTGCAATTTGACCCAATAAAGTATCGCGTTTTTTCTTTTCTTTTCTTTTCTTTTTCAAATAGATGCTTTCTCGCACTTTGTTGATGGAGTTCTTGTTACTATATTTGAAAGCCAACTTTGAAATAAGAAATGCAAAAAAGAATGATTTTCATTTTTAATTGAATTAATTTAGGAACAATAGACCCTTTGATGTTAAATTAAATGCTCATACTTGATGAAAAACTTGTTGTTAGAAGTGATTCCCTTTTGATCAGATTTTTTTTATATGTAAATATCATCTCAACTCCTTTTGCTAGGCATTCATATAGATACATCTCATAAAACAAAAAAACATGTCCAAAACCTATTAAATTGCCCAAATTCGAAAACACAATATATCATTGGATTACATAATTTGGACATTTTATACCCATAATATATCCTGTCATTTTTCCAAAGGAGTACTTCCCTTTTCATGTATCATTCGTATTATCGAGTCGGGAACTTTTAATACTTGATGATCCATGGCATCGTCGTTCGTCGAGAAGTGATCTCGAGTGGATCCATTTTACCCTAGCATACAGAAATAAAACAAAATAAAGAATTTTTAGTTTAAAGAAGAAACATTTTAATTGGAACAATCACAGTCTTACTCTCACAATGTTTCGCGGACATTCTGCGAAAAATCCACATTAGTTTCGAGAAAAAGAAATGATTTCATCCATTCAATTATAATCACCTCTTACGTTGAAATGAAAGCGAGAGAATTAATATAAATGCCTTACCTCGTAAATTTAAACTATTGTGAAACCTTTTTTTATGTAAATAGAGAAGAATATAATAAACATCAAATATAATGCGTCAACATTAAAAAATTGCCTTCATTCACAAAAAGAGTGGCATTTATTTATTTATTTATTATGTTTTTCTAATAATAACATTTATTTTGCGAGGAGACGCCACATAGTATAAGCGAAAAAAAAAAAATTGACAACATGGCTTCAACTCAAATGGACTAATCTTTTTCTTCTTTTAGGACGGATCTGTCTATTTTTCCAATTCATTCATTCACCAATCAGTTAGACATGAACACCAAGATAGGTTGTATAAAGATATGCCCCTACCATATTAAAAAAATAACTTTTAGGAGCGAATATAATTTGAAAGTCCCACTATCATATTACCATTTAACCTCATGGAATTGTTTTGATCAATTAACATGCATTAGAAAAAGGAAACCTCACATAAAAAATAAGGGAAATTCATAAATTTGTTCCAAATAAAAAAGCTTATGGTATCGATGAAACAGAACGGTGTTGCCTAAACAAAGACACATTGCATGACCATTGTGATTTAGGGTCTAAAGGGTAGGAGTCTACAGGCTTAAGGCTCCCATTCCAATTAGATCCAAAGGGTTTTTCCATCCGCGCTTTCGTCGAACAGTTCCCTTCATCACTAAATAGAATAAGCGGGACCGAAAGCGGATTACCACGGGTCATTCCCCACGCGGGTTTCTCCTTTCGATACCTCCTAAATGTTTCCTAAATGCGGTTTGGGTTTTGGCCGCGGGTTGTATGTGCAAGGTGTAGTGATGAAAATATGACCACACATTCGTATTTAAATCAATCAGCACTTCTACATAAGCCACACATACATCTCATACATCCGTACGCCACCTACAAGACAAATGATTTTACAATCACTTCACCCCTTATAACTCCCAACCTGCGATAACATTTAACACGTGGTTAATGAACTAACCTCACTTTCCGCGTGACTTTGACACGCAAACGCTCTACAAATAAACCACATTAGATAACAATCAACAAGTTATAACGGCCTAAGTCCTCTAAGGTTTAAAACCAAGTCCCCAGTGGAGTCGCCAAGCTGTCACGACCTAATTTTCCACCCCTTTAGGAGGGGCAGAAAGATTAGGTTTAGAGGTATTTGCTCTCGATTCCTCAATCTCGAGCTTGGATTCTCCCAAATTCATACCTCGTGTGACATTTAGGCATTTTCAAATTTTAAGGTTATTTAACAACCTAAAATATTCTTAGGAGTCGCCACTAGCCTATTAGGGTCGGCTAGATTCCGATCGAGACGCGGGAGTGTCGTCTTGATCCCTACGTAACTAGAGATTCTAGGTTCGAGGACTTGTTTACGCTAACATTTCTAGTAGCGCCCTTTCGGTACCTAACTAGTTGGTTATTTAATCTAAAAAGGTCTCTTACTCGTCATTTAAGACTCTATGAATTCAATCAAAGTCTAGGTGTCCATGCAGTTTATTTTTGTGAAACCAATTTTATGCCAATCTAAACTAATAACAAAATGATCTAGGAAGCAAATTGACCCACAACCTATCTAAAGACAATGTGACAAAAGTGAACACTCAAAGTATTGAAATGCGATTCGATAAATAAACACTCAAATGAGTTGATCCGACTATTTAATGGCAAAAAAATAAGACCCGCAACTCGTCGGGTAATTAATAATGCACGACTTCTTTATAAACATGCACAAGATTAAGACCGGAACGGACATCGGCCTAATAACATCAACTCCGTTTGGGCCACCTCCTCAGTCATCGTTGCGAGCCACGATCCAATGGAATTCGATTTTAGCATTTAAATGATCATTCAATGCATTCAGTCAAGCAGATCAGTGGCAATGCGCATATCAAGTTAAATAGATGGTCTCACAATTAACATGAAGTTTACAAATCATTCTCATAAGCTACCCATTAAATCAAGCATAGAGTCTAACCAAACCTTGAAACATCCACAGGCAAAATTGACAAGATATGTAATTTATGTTAGCAAGTGCCAATGAAATCACTTAAGTTGGCGATTGAGGACAGCTTCCTTAATTTCTTTGAAAACCGATGTTAATTAATTAAACTAGACACATCTTCATGTTATGATTTGACTTTTCAAACAAAACTAACTATTCTAAACCAAACTTTGATACCAAGCTCTAAGAGCTTACTCAATTGGATTCATTTTAGATACTTATTTTATTTTATTTTTATCGTTTTATTGACTTTTATCATTTTATGATTTTATTTTTTATTTTTTCAAATGACTTTCTATTTTTTTTATTTTCTAATGATCTTCTAATTTTCTATGATTTTCTATAATTTTCGGATTTTTTATTTATTTTCGATTTTCTATTTTTTAATTATTTTTATTTCGAAAAAAAGGAAAAAGGAAATCGGACCGGGTTAGAAGAACCCGGCCCGAAGCCGTTTGATTTAAGAATGGGCTGGGCGTAAGGCCCAACCCAATTTTTAAGAGAAATGGTTTTAATCTAAGAAAAAACGAATAGGCCCAAAACTAAAAAAAAGTCCTAAAACAAATAAGGCCCAAAGGAAAAACGAATTTTATTCTTAAAAGAAGCCCGAAGCTAGAATAAGCCCAAAACTAAATAAAATCTCTAGCCCAAAATAGCCTGAACTAAACCCACTGAATCAATCCCAAAATTTCGAATTTTTCTTTATTTTTCTATTTCTTCCTCCTGCACTTCATCCCCTTCCCGAAGCCACCCTCTTTTTCATGAAGTTCTTCAACTCGAATTCTCCAAAAAACTTGGGAAATCCGATATTGGCGTCGACCTCCCATCCCAACTCATTTCAAAACCTCACACAAGCCTAAGACCTTTCTCCCTTCAAATAAGAAATTCAACTCCCACGATAACATCGAAAAGGCATTCATCACAGTTCAAGCAATATACGCGGTTTCAAAACCAAAGACGATGAAACACTACCTCGACACTTCTCTGCATTTTTCATGGCAATCTACAACTTTACTAAGCTATGAACAAGGTTCGCACACGCAATAAAGGCTTCAAAAACGAACTAAAATAAACGAGGAGAATTCGGATTTTATTTAGGCATTCTATCAAACATATGAAGTTCAACTATAAACAACAACTATCAGAGGTAAAACCGACTTAAGACTAAACTTGCACCATGCCGAAGATAAACAAACAAGATATACGAACGAGTATAATCATCACAGCAAACTCAAGCAGAACTTGAATCAAATTTTCACTCGCTCGCGCGGCATTTTTAGTCAAAGAAGTTCCCAGTGACGTTTACCTGTGAGATTGTGAGGGCGAGTGCGAGATTGTCAATCGTCGGTGTAGTGATCCAAGCTTCGCAGAAACGATGGAAGAGCTCTTGATGGCCGATCAACGAGTTTCTCCAAAGATCCTCAAACTCGTTTGGGAGAAAATGTGCGGGCTGTGGGCGAGATGAGAGAGACGCGATTGGAGCCTTCGAGCGGGACGCGAGCTGAGAAGTTTTCTCCGAAAGAAAGAGAGGGACAAGCTGAGGGGGGCCAGCAGAGAGAGAGAGAGGCGAGCTGAGGGCGTGGGCGGCGGAGTTGAAGGAGGACAGCGAGCTCAGAGACGACGCCGAGAGCTGTGGGAGCCGAGAGAAGCTGAGGGTCGTCCGGCTCCGGTTGGGCACCGCGTCTGTGCTTGTGGGGAGCTGTGGGAGCTGCGGGGAGTTCTCCTCGAGAGAGAAGGCGACGGGCGGTGGAGCTAAAGCAAGACGGCGAGCTGTGGGCGGCGAACTCCGGGCGTGAAGAAGGCGGACGGGAAGCTCCCGCGAGCAGCTGAGAGGACCGGAGCTCCGGGAGGCGCAGCGAGCTGAGGGACGCCGTTCGCGAGCTGAAGGACGCCGCTGGAGCTCGAAGGAGAGAGGCCGAGCTAGCCATCGGGGGCCTGCGATGAAGTAAAGGCCTGAGCCCCCGCTGAAGGGGGTAGAGGGACCCAAAAAAAAAAGCGAAAGAAGAAGAACCCAAGAAAAAAGAGGAAAGAGGAGATGGATGGGATCGGCCGAACCAATTTGCAGGCTAGGAAACGTGTGGCAGAGAAAGGGAAAAGGATGGGGAAAAGTCAAAGGAGAAGGGGGGAAAAAGAATAGGTGGTTGGCGCATGGGGAAGGGAGAAGAAAGAGAGAAGGGAGAGAGAGAAAGTGAGATGGGATGGGAGAGTAAAAGAAAAAAAGGTGTCAACAAAGGCGAGTGAGGTTGAGGCAAGCGGCCAGCTGCGCCACTGGCGAGGTGAGTGAGGTCGAGATGAAAGATGAGCTGGGCGAGTGAGGCGTGACCAACAAAATGAACAATGAGGCGACACATGCGAAGTCAAGACGAAAGGCGAGTTGGCAGAGTGGGGCCAAGGTAGGTGACAAGTTAGGCGAGTGGCAACGCGAGCTAGGCGAGTAATGAGTGAGGCAGGTGGTGAGCGAGGGCGACGGCAAGGTGAGAGAGGTCCTTCTGTCAAGTTAGGGCTCGGCAAGAAAAAGAAGGAAGAATAGCTCATTTGTTCCTAGGCTTAGCACTTCATAATATGTATTATGTAGACACCCGAGTAAAACTCAAATTTGCTATGTGCACAACCTATGTTATATAGGGCAACTCAATCAATCATTCTCATTTTATATTTATGTATAATATATGTCGAGTTGGTCCAACCCAAAATCTCGGGACCACGGACCAACCCGCAAAGTATCAGATTAGAGATTTCAGGACAAAGGACCAACTCAATTGTCTTAAAAACCCGATCAAGACCGGCCAAGTTAGGTTGGTCCAAGGCCAACCCTGGACCATTACTCACACCTAATGGTAAACCACCCTATCCAAGTTCTTTTTGACAAATTTATCGCCTTCTCTTTTCGTAGTTTAGGTAAAAGCATAGCCATTGCATTCAATATCCATCAAAAAACAATCATTGAAGAAGTCTCGAAAGGGATTCGATCTATAATTTTCAGCCAAACAGCTTTCTCTCAATGGTGAAGCACCTCATTGAATTCCCTAAACACACCCAAGGAAGAAGATTCGGAGGGCTATTCTTTCTTATTTCTTCTCATAGTTGGAGTCTCTTCTAATACACATGAATGCATGTAATCCGCATTTTTTCCACAATGCACCTCCTCGCAGACATATGCACCATAGCAAAGCCCCTACAATGCCCATATGTTTCACAACACGACAGTTAGGAAATTTTAACCTCTTCTTTATTCTTAGGAAGACAATCTTCTGATTTTTTGTTTCCAGTAAGAACGTCATATTGTGTCTTTATTGAGCCATGATGGCACGAAGTGCCTGAACCATTCGATGTGCGCCTAACCCCAGATAGCTTCAACTGAGAAGCTTCATATGTCAGTTGGTGGTTTATTAAGGCTAAGCACCAAAGCCCGTTTTGCTCACCCCTTAGCCCCATGAATTGAGACATCTAAGGGTTGAGTTTTAGTTTGGTCAATCCCCTCCTTTGTTTACATGACATATTTGGTAGAGGACGCGGATGAGAGCAAGGGATTCACTCGAGGCTTCCTGGGACAAGAATAGTTTACAAAATACTTTAACAGAATAGTTGTGCATGGATACAAACATTCTCTGCTGGCTTTTTGTCCTTTCTTCAGCAGCTCCCCTTTGACATTTACCACCGTCTCAAATTTAGCTTCTAGATTTAGAAAACGGATCACGAATTTCGACAATACTTCCAACATTATTTACTTCGATCAAGGGACTTATAGATGCCTGTTCAGATCTCATCACCCCGATGAATCCCAATAATTTGCGAGGTTTGGATGATGGGTTTGCTCGGAAAGGCGGAGAAAAAAAAGAAGAGGTTTCCCTGAAGGGTGCAATTCAGATCCTTTTGAGGCGGAGTGGTCACTACGGCAAAGTCTCCGGTTTTCCTCTTCATCATATTTTGCAGGACGATTTGAAGCAAGCTTCGAAAGTTTGAGGCGTAGGCCTCATTCTCTTTGCAATGGAGTAAGGCAACTTCGTAGCGCCAAGTTTTGGGTTCGGTTCGGAATAGGAGTGGGGCAAGTGCAGTTTGATTTCACAACTAGCTCATCTGTGCTATTTGCTTAAAGTTTGAACTCTAATTCCTTTCCGTCCGGCTTCGGATCACTGTCTTCATGTTTATTAAACATTACCGTTTGTAGAAAAGATGCGAAAGTAGAATCTTCACTTTACCACCTACAACAACAACGAAAAACTCATTTGAAATGCAAATTCATGGAATGCAAAATCGATACCTGAACAATAGCTTTTCCTTTATAGATCATACACATATGATCATACCTTGTGCAAACCTTTGTTTGCACCAAGATAAGTGACATGAATACATATCAACCGAGAGAAATTTGGTTATATTTGCAAATAAGACAGACTCCATACATGTCTTTTTAAGGAAGAAATTTAACGTGGGCCTTCTCTTGATTTGCTTTCCTCTGTTACTGGCCTCGGTCCATGGGCTGAAGCTTAGTCACTTTCGCCCCAGTTTAAGGTTCTCGTGGGTTGCCTTCTATGACTTCCTTAATTGTTGACATGCTATTCTTCCCGGCTGGCCGCTATTAGTATTTGCACCCCTTCTTTGGCTTCATAGACCGTCTTTAAAAATGACAAAGACAATCCAAGTCATGGGTCCTCAGAGTCCTATCGCGACCTCTTCGAAGGTGCACCACCTAAGGTTCGGCTAATGAATTACTAAGTCTAGCCTAGCTCGAGCTCTCTCAAACTCATATCAATTCGCGACTTAGGTTTCAGTTTTTTAATCAAATGGAGTCGCCACTAAACTATTTATGGTGGGTCGATTAGAAACACATGTAAAACACCGGAAGTTATACTTTACCCCTACGAACCTGAGATTATGAATTCAAATATTTGAGTACCTTTTTCTTTTATTTCAAAAAAAAATATTTTTCAAGTAACTTGAATTGATTTTAATTAACTCCCTAACATGCAAGGTGATCACTCAGGTGCGTAAACATGTATGTAAATGCTCAACAAAACATCAAACAAATATAATCTAATAAAGAAAGTCAAATGATGAATTTTTTTTTGTTTTATTATTATCCTAACATGCAAATTAACTAAGTACGCAAGACTGAAGTTTACATTTTTTTATTTTTTATTTTTTATTTTTATATGAAACTATCCTAATATGCGATGCATATGATGAAAATCTAACCCTTAATGTGGCTAACCTAATATATTATGTAATTCTAAATTAAACTAATAAATGTAACATACGACTCAACTAGAGTAATCGAAGACATATAATTATCTAAATGACACGCGAATGCTTTTTTTATGTTTTCCATTTATTAATCAAAATTCGAAATTAGATAAATGCGCAAATCAAACATGATCCTAATCTAATGTAAGAGCATTTCTTCTAATAAAATTTAAAATTAAATGATCTAATATGAATATGAATTCTAACCTAATATGACACGCATTGTATAACCCTAGACTTCTTTATGTATTATTCTAACATGATATGCAGTTTTTATGACCTAAACATGCAATTTCTATATGACATAGTAATGACGTGGCATGAGATTTATACACCTAATCTATATATGACATGTAATTTCCTACTGTGCAAATTATATGACATGCGCATGACATGACCTATACTATAAACATGCATGTGATTTTTATTCTTATTTTTTTTAAAATCGAAATAAACTAAATATCCTAATTTAGGCATGCACACGAAGAAACTAGTTTACTCTAAGATTATGTTTTAAGGTTTTTTTATATAAAATCGGAAATAAAAGATATCCTAAATAAATTATTAAACTAAAGAAACAAACCTAATCAAATCATAAGAAAAGATTGCGATATCCGAAAAAAATAATTTGTCATCTCGCGGTTTAAATTAACAAATATCGCAATCTTAAAAGAATACTTAGCCGAATTGCAAAAGAAATCTAAAATAATTGGAATAATGATCCGCCATCTCGCGGACCAAATTTGGGATTATATTAGACTTCAAACAATTAGATTCTATAGGGTAATGCCTAAAAAGGACAAGATTCGCATTAGTCCAAATTAAAAAATAACATCAAAATCTTTATTGAATTAAGAAATTATCTGATTTGGATTGGCTATTTCCAAATCAGAACAAAAGACGAGGTTCACGAACAGCGAGTTTGGCTAAGGGAGTCTGAACGAGGCACGCACGACGTTACACGAACACAAGAGTTGGCGAAAACCGTTTGGACACGGGACTCAGGTTACATGCACCGAAGGTTTCTGCTCCTCGAATTGAATGAACAACGCACAAAAAAGCACTAGTGGTTGTGAAGGCGGCAGGAGATTGAGCGTGGATGAAGGTGGTCGAGTTCGCGGGTCGCTCGTTGCAGGAAGCTCCGATCCGAAGCGTTGTGGGCACCGTGTCAGCAACTTCTCCGAAGCACAAGAACAGAACCAAAAGAAACCCATACAAAACAAAAGAAAGAAAACTCTTTGCTCTCCTCTATTTTTTCTCTTTTTCTATTCCTTTCCCCCCATTCTGCCCGAAGACCCACCTTTGCGCCCAAAAAACTCTCTCGGACCTCCTTCTTTCTTTCTTCTTTTATTTTAGTTTTCTAGATCGTCCCCTTGGACGAGCTCTCGCACACACTCTCTGATTTTTATACTTTTTCTGATCCCCTCTCTCTGACTTCTTTTGCTCGTCCCACACCATACTCTCTTTTCTCTCTCTCTCTCCGATTTTTTTCAGCCCCTCTTCTATTTATAAAGACTTAGAGATAACAACCCAAAATCTTTAAAATTAGAAGTAAAGTGATTCCAAAATTTGATTTCCGATAGTATATATATCCATCCGCTATTTGCAACTCAACCGCTTATCGATTTTGAAATTTTATTGTCCATAGCATGACCACCTGTCAATTTCGAAATGTTATTATCCGTTCACTAACCACCACACATTCTAGAAGGTCTTTCGATTACATGCGTGGCGACAAGTGATGCAAATAATATTTTTTGTTTTGGGGTTGGACTAATCCCTGATTTTCTTGTGCAATTAATTTCAATGATTAGTAAAAAAATTATGTGTCAACAAGTCCGGCTTCTTTTATTCCCTTTCTTCTTCTGCTCCTCCATTAACGCCCACCGGCGACCTCTCGTTCTTCTTCCTCCCAAATGCCTGAACATGTAGCGGCAGTTGGCCATGGAAAAGCGACGCCAACAATGCTGAATGCATTCTGAAGGACGCCCAAATTCAAAACCTGAATGCGAACGAAAGGCTTTAACTCTTCTCACCCTCCTCTCTCTTCTCTGTTGCTTCATCGCCTTGATTGAAGGTTCAAGCTCGTTGCTTCTTCCTTTTTTTTGGTCGGGAAAGAACTTCATTCATCAAACATTAAAAGGGCAACAAAAGTTTCGAGTTTCTCGACATAAAAGATCCCATAAAGAAGCTTGCGGGTTGGACATCTGCGGTGGGCTTTGGCAAGCCCATCTGCTGCTTGGTTTGCCTCACCTTGGGCTGGTAAACAACTTTAAAAGTGTGTGTGCGTGTATCCTCAGCAGCTCTCTACAGGGTTTGTTTTGCTCGTCAATTTTGCTTATTTAAGACTTATTGGTCAATTGTTCATCCAGTATGTTGATAGATTTTGCTCAGTTTGGACTTTCTTGCTCGCTAGGATCACTACTGATAGTTTATGCAGTGATTGATATGGTGTCTGGGTTTCAATAAATTGATGTTGATTCTTCATCATAGAGCTCGCCCGCAATTGCGAATGGAGAAAGAGGAGAGAAAAGAGGAAGTGGAATTCTGGGGCTCACGACTTAAGATTGTTTTGTCATTTTGACTCTCAAAGGGAGTGTACGGAACTGAAATTGGGGTGGAAATAGCGGCAACCTCTCTATATTTGCTTAGTTAAAGGAGAAGAAATTTTATGGAGGCCAAGGCTCTTTTAAGCGATAAAATTCGATCTTTCTTTATTAAAGGAATCCGAGAAATCTCCATAAAGAAATGTTTCTTACATGGTTAGAGGCCGTCTGAATGATTTTGTTTTTCTTTTCATCTTATGTAAAATACAATTTTTATCCTTAGGATACAAGCTGAAGGACCTAATTACCCGAAAATCCATAGAATGTCTCATAAATCTCATTAACCAATTAAGTCACGGACTTTTAGCCAATATGGGCGGCCTATACCTAAAGTAGTGTGTGTGTCTATAAATAGTGAGATTATGAACAAGTGACTTACGACTTCTAAATAGAAACTCTTAATTTAAAGACTGCTCGGAATTTTTTGGATATGTTAATATCACTGAAAAGATTTAAACAAGATTGTGATTTCCCGAAGTAGGCAACATAATACATATAAATCAAACCAATCAAAATATGTACCAAATTTATAATATCGCTAGAATAGTGTTTTCAAATACGGACGAACAACAGATTGGGGCAACCACAGAGTAGGCGAATTGTCGTCAACAATGGGCGACGGCGTAGGACTTTCATTAAAAAGTTTGAAAATAATCATTTTATTCTTTGGCCGAAGATCATAACCCAATAAAAGTGATCAAAAGAGAAAGGACTCCAAATCTCCAACTTGGGAAGAGAATTAGCAATAAAAGTCTCACCAACCGACGGCGTGTCGAGTTGGGAAGAAAGGGATTGCGGAATTGCAGCGCCCCGACCCAAAGTCCAATTGTCCCATTTCGCTTTCTCTTTTAATCGATTCTTCTTTTTCTGGGTCATTTCGATATTCTCTATAACTTGGAGGGTCGCGCGGTAAATATGGAGGATCTCGGGTCAATTCCCACCCCCCGCCCCTTACTATTGAATCATTGCCAGCTTTACTTGGCATTGAGGCGGAGAGGAGGGAGCGCGGCGGTGGAATCCGATCGCCAGGCCGACACGTGAAGAAACCATCAATCATAAATTATATTTTCCTGGTCATATTTACTAAAGCTTTGTCGAATGACAAAGATTGATGCCCGACAATATTTGATGGTGGGCAAAATGTGAACGCTTGACGTTCTTAAAGTACAAGCGGGCTAGATCTCCCGCTCGTTCTACGTTTTGAATAATGACATGTCGAGCACTTACCTATCGCATATTCCACGAATTTCAAATCTGATATTAGATAACGAGTTGATAGGTTGTAAGACCTGTAGAGGTAGCTATGGATCTGCCTAATCATAGATATATATATGGTTGATAGGATATGTTGGGACAATTGTCAAATAAGTCCTAAAAATTTTGCAACTTTGCCGATTTAGTCCTAAAGCTTTTTTTTCTTGCTAAATAAGTTCTAAATCTTTTGCAATTTTGCCAATTAAGTCCTTCCGACAGATTTTGACCGGAAAATATCCATGTGACGACGATGTAGTGCAACCGGATCTCGCCGGCAATGACGTGGCGACGACGTGACAATGTTGCCCCCAAATTCATTTTTTCCCCCCAAATCACTGTAGCTCCGGCTGAAGATTTGCTGATTCGATATGTTTCGGTAGTCAGAATGGGGTGATTTTTTTAACTTCCTCACTAACCAAATTTCATCCCCACCAAACGATTTCTCTGGGTGATCTCTCTAGAAAAAGTTATGGCCGTTTGTTTTGCTAGGTTTTTCTGCAGAAAATCCCCAGAAGCTCTGGTTGAATATTTGCTAATTCCATGAACTTCAGTGGTCAGAATGGAGTGATTTTTGGAGGAGAGCTTCATCACTAGCCGAGTTTCATCCACACCAAACTATTTTTCTGGGTAATCTCTCTAGAAAAACTTATGAATTTTAATATCAATTTCTCCTTCAAGGCATCTCATCTGAGCCGAAATTCTCAGCCGAAAATGTAGCCATGAAGCAAGGTAGCATCCTTTTAAAATGCATATATCCGTCTAATTTAATATAAGTTAGTGGAACATATAGAGGCATTTTAACTGCAACAGCTTTGTTTGACGAAGTCATCGACTTGATCATGGACCTCAATAATATTTGGCTCTTGTCAAGCTGTTATTGCATATGTAGGTATAGTTTGTGGATCATATCTACTTGTATGCCATAAGTGAACTTGAAAAAAAAACTCGTCACATAAAAGAGGAGCCGCTGGTGACGGGCGTGGATGAGCTTGCTTCGAGAACCATTTACCGCCCGTGGAATAGTAATCAAACGGTGGCATGATAGCCGCAATACCATCCTCCAAATTGGAATTATAGTTTCCATCACCATGAGCTTAGTCTAATTAATTAAGCTCAAAAATCATTTGTCTTAATTCCCTTCACCGACGGTCCGATGTAAATACGGCTAATTAGTAAATGTTCTTATACACCACACGATTATAATTTCGTTGTCTAAAGGCTAAAGATTAGTCCCCGATAATTGATACTATCTTCTTTTAGATTAAGCTAATCACATTATGAAATATAATGGGTTTAAATTTGAGCCGTGCTTGCCTACAAATGAGCAAGGAGGCAAGTCTATCTTCCTATTCTTGGATTGATGGGCTACACTAAATACGCCAATATCAAGATAATCACCAAACCAGTCCTAAACCTATTGCGTCGATATCAATTCAGTCCTAAAGTTTTCAATTTTGTCAATATAGCCTAAACCTTTGTGTGGATTCACCAAGTAGTTTTTTCAGCTAATTGTCACAAGAAGTTGCCGACATAATGGTCCACAAGTTATCCTCATTAGCTTGACACTGGTGATGACGGGACGCCACGTCAACAATTTCTAGTTGCAATTGGTCGAAAAGGACGATATCGAGACCCCACGTAAAGGTTTAAAATTATTATTGTCAAAGTTAGAAAGTTGCGAACTAAATTAACACCGCTACAATAGGTTTAAGATAATTTGGTAATTATTCCCTTTGATATCACATGCGGGTGAAATTTAATTTAAAGAGAACACATCGCAGAAAAAAAAGCCCAGACCTTCGAACAACGGTAAAGAATTTTACTGGTCACATGCGTGCCCTAAAACATGGACGGATCGTATTTCTCTAGCAAGAAGGCAAGGCTATAAATTTGTATAATTCTTGGCCTATGTGAGAGAGAGAGGTTTGCTTGTTTTTGGCTAATCTCAAAGGATAGATTATCAACAATACTTAGGTTTCGTTCGTTTTACGTAAAATATTTTTTCGGAAAATATTTTCCATAAATTGTGGTGTTCGAGGGGCGGAAAATAATTTGTCAAGGAAAATATTTTCCAATCAATGAAAAATATCCTTCTGAAAACGGAGAAAATGTTTTCCTTCAAAAAAAAAAGAGGAAAAACATTTTCCAAGATCTGTAATAACCTTCCTCTTCTCTCTCATTTTTCTCTCTCCTCTTTCCTCTCTTTCCCCACGCCAGCCGAACTCCTCTCTCTCTCTCTCTCTCCCCCCCCCCTCTTCTCTCTGACATTTCTCTCTCTTTTCTTTCACTTTTCCCACATGCCTCCCGACTCTCACTCCCTCGGCAGCTCAACGAGAACGACGCCACAAGAAGCCGACCAACCCCGTTCTAGAAAGGAAGTCTACAAATTTTTTTTTTACTACCGAACAACGAAAAATATTTTTTGTTCTATTTTTAAGTTTCAAGCAAATACTATAAAATATTATTATTTTCTGGGAAAATGACTTCTTGTAAAATATTTTCCGGAGATGCTGCATTTTCCGCAAAATGAACGGAGCCTTTAGACACCTTGCATTGAAGACAATACATTAATTTCACATTGAAAACTAGCAACTTTTCTACGCGTCAAAAGGAAACTAAAACCCTAATTTTCCTTCTTCATGTTCGCTACGTCCAAAAGACACACGTGCGAGTTGAGTCTTCCCAAGTGGGGGGCACGCTAGCAACTTCTTATTCCCATCTTTTCAACTGGTCAATCAAATCCCACTACAAAAGGTCTAAGGCTAATCAGGGAAATGGGACGGTTCGGAGAGTATCTTGACGTCTCTCCATCTTTGACGTTGACTTTCTCTTCTTCTTTCTTTTTCTAGGGATGCTATAGAGTTGAAAATCACCCGTTTTTTGGTCACTGATGCTTGGGGGTGTCAATCCATTAGATTGATTTGAGCTTTTATGTCCGATCCAAAACATCATAAAGATGCACTTGACCTTACCCGATCCAATCCGAAACACCGCATAAGAATGTAATCTGGACATTCAAGTTGATACATACGCATTTCGTATCAACCGATTATCCTCAAATCACGAGATTCGGTTTGATATTTTTTATGATTGACACTAGCCCACGGTCTCTCTTTTTCATCATCTCTAGAGTGTTGTTTTTTTTTTTTTTTTTGAACGGCCAAGCTCCTGTACTACATTCATTTTGTAAAGATTGGAGTTACGGGAGTTAGCTATATCCGAACATAAGATTGAAAAATAGAAACATGGATGGCTAAGCAGTCGGCGGCCTTCTTCGCATCACGCCCACAGTACAATATTTCTCCATTGAGCAGTAGAGACAGAAGGCTTTTGGCATTCCTAAACAAGATGTTGGGCCTCCCAAGTACAGTTTTTCCGGCCCATAATCGAAGTGACGCGCGTGCGGCAATCTTTGTGCAGCTCCCAAGTACAGATTATGGGTATGAGTTAAATCTCATTCGCGCGATAATCCATTATAATGATAAGCATGATGTTATTTGTGGGGTCCACTAGCCCAGATTTGGTGGGCGCCTTTCCAGAAAAGACAAAGGACGACAACATTGGGGGTCCTCCGGAAGGCCCCACGTGTCTTTCCACGTAGTTTTTTTATTTTATTTTATTACCTAAAGATCGGATCGCGGTCACATCCGCTCGTGGCTCTCAGACCAACACCAACTTCCTCTCTCTCTTCCATCGGCTCCATGCTGCCTCTCTTCGTCCTCGGCGGCTCTGTCGTCCGCACCCGAGAAGCCCGCCCTGAACCAACAGCCGCGGGCTTTAACCTGCCGAGGATTGCGACGGCGACCCCAAGTGAAAGCACGGGATGCGGTTCCAGCCGAAGGCTTTGTCCATGGCGTGCGACGGGCGATGTCGAGATCCCGGACGGCGGACTTCGCCAAGCCTTCAGATCTGGCCACGACCAGCCGAGTTCGAGACGTCGGTTTTTGATTGGGCTCCGTCTTCCCCCTTCGTTGCGTGGCTGCAGATCTGGCTGGCCAGATCGGATCTGCAGCGGCGAGGGCGTCAGGAGGGGACTCACCGCTGGGCGCGGCGGCCGCGGTGGGGTGGTTACGGCCGAGCCGTGGCTGTGATTGGACATAAGCGGCCGGAGTGGCGGCTGTGACGAAGGAAAACGGTGAAGGAAAGAAAAATCATTGTTTTATTTGATTCCACTGTCGTAAAAATTTTATTATCCCATGGGCCCCATCATTTTCTTGAACCCGCAAAAGTAAATCCTCGTCTCTGTTTTGTGATTAGCCTAAAAAGCGAAACCGAATTTTCCCTTCATCCTCTTCTGCTTTCTTCTTTCATCTCCGTTCGTGGTTGTCGACAGTTGCCCCACAAGCTCAGACTGCTCGATCAAATTTTCGTCTGTTGTGCTTCAGTTCGGTTCCTGCAATTTCGAAAGATGAGTAGATCAAAGGGATGCTTCTTTTTTGTTCTGGTGATTATGGCATCGGCGGAGGCCAGATTGCTTGTTTTTCAGTGGGATGTGAAGGAGGGGTTGGACTCCAACAACAAGCTGGTCATTATGATCAAGGGAAAGACTCCGGGCCCGACCATTCGGGCGCAACGGGGAGACACCATCGTCGTGCATGTTACCAACGGCTTGGTGAAGCAGAGTCTCGCAATTCGTTGGCAGGGAATCCGACAGGTATGTAGCCGATAACATAGAAACGATGTTATGTAGGTCATGCGCTCAAGTGCGTGATAAAGATTTCCATTCTTGGATAAAATTGCAGATTGGAACTCCCTGCAATGGAAGAAATAGCCCCATTTCCATTTTGACAGGAAATACTTGTGCCTATCGTCTTGTTGTTGATCGGGTAAGTTCGTTTTTACCGAGTCTGAACCACCCCCATTGTTTTTGTCGCTCAAATTTATGCCACGGCACTGGTTCTGGTTTGGGTTCTGGTTCTTGCATCGGTTGAAAGGGCAGGTCTTGATGACATTGTATTTTGTACCTTATGTAGCCCGGGAAATTCATATATCAATCAGTGTATCGGATGCAAGACGAGGCTGGATTGCACGGGGAGATTCTGGTTTTGCCTTAGAAAAGCGTCGATAGAGCAGTGATAACATAGAGTGCAATAACAGCAAAGACTCCGACACCAAAGAGTGCTGATGATTTTGCATTATACTCTTTTCTTAAATACGGTTGGAGTTTTAAAAATTGTTGCGGGGTTACTGGTTTTGTTTATCACTGCACTGTTGTTTCTCTTTGTATGTCTTCACATTGTTTGCCTCTCTTGCATTTGATTTATATCCTTAGTAATTTGATGTTAATTCTTTGGATTAAGTTATACATGTGTATGTGTGTATGTGTGTGTTGTAGAATCGCTCTTAGCAGCATGCGAATAAATCGAGAATCAGCTGCATCCTGGTTTCGACCAATATACTACCTCCATGATTTTGTTTAGTTTCTAATAGAGAGGAAGATTAGGATTCACGACATTAGGCCAGAAGCTTGTGATTTAGTTTTTGATGCAGCAAGTAAGGGAAAACAATTTTTTGTTGTTGATACCTAGAAGGCCTTAGTTTTCGTTTGTGAGTGCACTCAACCTGCAGCGTTCTGCTTCTGTAGGCTCCCCATCTCATCTGTAGATGCGTACTTTGCCTGCTTTGTGGTCTCTTGCTATCGACTCCACTGGCCATGACACCACCGCCAACTACTGCTTTTAGCATTCCACTTGGGATTGGTATGAAATGATTTGAGATCTTAGTCTTAGAGAGTTTGTTGGATGAGAACAGAGCAGAATAGCTAGAGGAAGGCACCACAGTAGCAATCCTTTCTTATTGAAGTAAATCTTGCATGATGTACAGTCCGACCAATTAGGACAGAATTGACGGTTCCTTTTCGGGAGCAATTCATCTTCCTGAATATAGCAAACAGCTTTCCTTTGTACTCCGTTTTCCAAATGTGCTTGTTTTCCCTTCTTCCTTGACATGGCAAGTCTTTTTGAAATAATTCCAATGAGAACAAAAAAGCAGGTTTATTCTTGTTTTGAGGCACTCAAAACAAAAGAGTTTGTTGGATGGGAGCAGAGCAGAGCTAGAGGAAGGCACCACAGTAGCAATCTTTTTTATTTATTTTTATATTGAGGTAGTCCTCCCTTCTT
This sequence comes from Melaleuca alternifolia, assembly GCA_019926035.1. Taxonomy (NCBI): domain Eukaryota; kingdom Viridiplantae; phylum Streptophyta; class Magnoliopsida; order Myrtales; family Myrtaceae; genus Melaleuca; species Melaleuca alternifolia. The sequence continues at coordinate 379,323 of JAGKPW010002167.1, forward strand.
CTAGCGTGCTTGGGAACTCTTATCTTTTCTTTTTTTCTTGGTAAAGCTATGGATCGTTCTCTTCGACAGAGGGCTGCGTCTGATCTATTTTGTATGTCAATCTTTGAAATGGCCGTCCTTCTTACATGCTGCCTATCAGGCTTCTCAGCTATTAGATATTCAGCCCATCTTACATGTCAATCTTTGAAATGGCGTCTGATCAATTAGGATCGTCTCTCTCTAGCAAGAAGGCGAAGGTTAGAATTTATATAATTTTTAGCTTTATGTGAGAAAGAGGTATTGGTTAATTATTGGATTCCTGATATTTTATTTTGTTAAAGTTGAAAATGGAAAAATTACCAAAAAAGTCATAAATTTATTGTAATTTTGGCAATTGAGTTCTTAATCTTTTTTTTTTTACCAGTTGAGTTTTAGACATTTTGCATTTATGTTAATTTAGTCCCTCCGACCAATTTTTGACAATCAAAATTGATGTGCGCAATTTCTATTTTTTTTTTCTCACCATGGCCGGCGACGATTGCCGAAGCTCAATAGCCACTAGGTGAGGGCTTGGAACACAAGTTGAATTGAGCTTGGTATCTTTGTAATAAATTTATTTATAATTTGTAGGAAAACATTATCTCACAGATGTTGGTTATGAAATCCAAAATGGCATCATCTCTCTCTATCATGGTGTTGGATGCCATTTGAAGGAGTTCGGTGATCACTCACTTAAAAATGAGAATGAATTATTCAATATGTGTCCATTCATCTCTAAGAACTAATATCAAAAGAGTTTTTGGAGTCCTAAAGAAGCATTTTCAAGTATTGAATTATGAACCTTTTTGGCCATTTGAAGCACAAGTCAATGTTGTCTTAGCTTGTTGTATCATTCACAAATTCGTTATGGGATTTCATCCCAATGACTCTATCATGGAAGAGAGGAATCTCAAAAAGAAAATTCAAGTGTCCAACTTTCTCAAAGACAGGAAAAGAAGGAAACTAAGATATGAGCATCAAAAGGAGATATAATTGCGCATAAATTGTGGATTGGTCATTAGAATATTATAAAAAACCAACAATTTTCCTTTTATTTCTTTTGAGTGCTTTATTTAGAAGGTGTGATTTCTATTCCTTTTGTTGTAATACAATGCAAAAGCAAAACAAGATCTTGTAATTACATCAATGCAAAACCTTTGAATAACTAAATGATGAATAATAGAGGATACCTGAGACTTACGTGGTTCATTTTGTTACTCACGAAAAGAGTTAGTAGCAAATAATCCACTATCAAATCGGAGAATTACAAAGTTATAATCGTCCATATGCTCTAATATATTTCACGCCTAAATTAAGCCTAAAGTAAACCACAAATATTATCACACAACTCCTCGCGGAGAACTCACTTATTACTTTAGGCTTAAATATAATGTTGTTATTGTTCTCTGTGCGTGCGGCCAAAACAAGAACGTCATCTCGTTCTTTCTTTGTCCAGCTGCTTTGCACATGGTGGTTCCTGACTTGTGTGGCTTATCTTCGAGCACAAGGAAAAATTTCACCCTTTCTTTGTGCCCTGTAGAAGGAGTCAACAAACCCTACCTTTGACCGGGACCCACAAAATTATTTTCTTGGAAATTCCTTTGGGTCCACACCTGAATATAATATTAAACAAATACATGGGTGGCCCTTTCTTTCGTGCGGCCAGTCTGCAGTAATTCAGAGTCCAACTCTTGATCTTGATCTTGATGACACTTGATCTTCGATATTATCTTCAACAGAAAACAAACCTTTCAAAAGAAATTTTTAATCTAATGAGAGTTCTCGAATTTATTTTGATCTACATCCTCCCATCGGGTCAGGTCTCCTACACTAATTCAAACTCAAGACGTTATCTAACAATCTCCACATTGACTTAACGTTTGAAACCAGGTTATAACGTTCATTATTCATGCTGCTCTCCCAATACCCCCAACGAGCGCTCAATCATCATAAACGTCTATTAGGCTCACGCAAAATTTGAACTTGATTAGGGGAATGAAATCAATCCACATCCACAAGATTTTCCACCATAAGAGACCTTTTCAAGTTACTTCGTACCTTGACATGCTATATCTGACATAAAAATTTTGGTCACCAATGAACTCAATACTCCAGTGATATCTCTAACATCTACTAAACATCACATTGACTCGATGTGTCATGTCAATATCGCTAACAAAGTCATTAAACCACACCGCCTCTTCAGCTCCTTTCATAGTGACATTTTGCAAAGCACAACACCACTAATAGAAGCAAAAGCATAATTGCTCAATAATCGACCATCTTCCAAGTTCCCTACATGACATGAGTTTACAAACCCAGTTACCGTCATACTATATGAACTACATCCCTAAAATATACTCCAACATATGTCATTCCCAATAAAATAAAGAGGGTTCACTTCATGGTATCACAACGTACGCTTGGATTAACCTTATTCATTTTCCTAACTGCATGTAATAGATCGAGCCTAGTACTATCCATGGTGTAACTCAAACAACCAACAGTACTAGCATGTAAAACGAGGGAAAAAGGAATGTGATGAATATGTGATGGTAATTTCTTTTACAATCGAAGCTGAATTTATTGTTGTAACTAAGGCTAGTAAAGAGCCGATATGGCTGAAGAAGCTCTTGGACGAACTTGGTTTTAAGAAGAAAAGGTATGTGTTATTTTGTGACAATCAAAGTACAATTTATCTTGATAAGAATTCAACTTTTCATTCTAGATCGAAACATATAGACTTTAGATATCATTGGAATGTTCTCTACATTGTCGTTTGATAGCAAGGATGGTGAATTCCTCCACGTTGTGGTGAGGGGGAGATTTGTTGACCGGGTTTACTCCCATATAGAGAGAGCCTAATAAATTACAAGCTCAAAGGCTTGAGGATACATATGAAGAAATAGGGTTTCTCACTATTTTTAGGTTGTAACCGCAGAAAAAACATTCATTGATACACAAATTGCAAGAGAAAAATAGAGCAAATAATCTAGGAAGATGATATTTGATTATCATCAAGCTAACATCGGAGGTCGATATGTAGTCCGTTTGAGCTGAAATTTTGCCAATATGTTTGTAGCACATCATTCTTGAATCTGATCAATTTGATTTTCTATTCGTGTGATGCAAAAAAAAAAACTGCCGAAAAGGTAAAATCTATTTTAATTTTTTCTTCATCTTTTTGTAATTTCCTTGGGCCCACAAGTGGGTATAATATTAAACAAAGATATGTGTTCCCCTTTCTTTCGTGCGGCCACTTCAAAGTCCAACTCTTGTTCTTGGTCAAACTTGAACTTGGATATTATGTTCAACAGAAAACAAACCTTCAAAAGAATATTCTAATCCAGTAAGAATTCTTGAATTTATTTCTAAACAGATTTAGTTTAACAAATCAAGCTACATCCTCTAATCAGCTCAGGTCTCATATACAAATTCAAACTCGAGCTATTAGCTAACACCTTTAATGTTAATCATCTTTAAATATTTACTGTGTATGCATTTACATCATAAAAATTTCTTATTATATTGTTCAAAGTTGTTATGGCATTATCATGAGAAGGTTGAGCAACCTATGGTGTTCTACTTGAAAAGTATTGCTGATGAAGCTAGCCTTCGAGCACATTCAAACTCTCTTCAATTGCTCGAGTTGGTGATACAATTAACAAGAGGTTTGGCGTTGGTTACGAGCCCGACCATGTTAAGAACCATTTGAAGATAGTGAAACACAATTGGAAGACGATTCAAATTCTACATGGCAAGAGTGGATTTAATTGGAAAGACAAGTTGAAAATGGTCATAGCTGGGAAAAAAGAATTTGATGAATATGTTTTGGTAATTTTTCTCATAAACTTTCATGGAAAAAAATGCTCTTGTAGTTGTACTAGTTGGATCCATTTGGCTAGTGTTTGCTCTCCGGCGTTAGTCTATTCTTCCTAAGCATTTTATTTTTGTTTTCTTTGCAGGCACAACATTTTATTAAGGTGCCATTTGTTTGAATAATTTACTAAATCAACATTATGCATATTACAACGATTTAAATTGTTTCCTTTGACTTTTTATAAATTATCTACATTGATAGGTCCATCTTTCTCATGCAAAGTATTTGAATTTGAGATAATTGATATGTATGATGAGATGGCTTTAATGGTTGGGAAGGATATGTCCAACGGAAGCTTTGCTAAGCAGCTCAGAGATAATGATGACACGAAAGTTGAATCATCACTCATTGATTTAGGAGATGACTTTGATGAGTTGATGGAGGAATCAAAAACATCTTTTTCTACTGTGCCTTCAAAAAAGATGTCTCACAAAAGAAGAAACTTATTTATTCATTTATTCAACAAATTCCCTTGTTCATAGACAAAGCTGATTTGCAATTGTCTTTCATTCCAATGCATAACCTGTATCCATGCGCTTCATGTTCGCCTGGAGTTCACTCTCATAATTGGGAGGCTCGTTACTTCAATTCAATTGATATAATGAAAAATCATGTCACCTTTTTAGTTGGAATTTTTGGTGGTTCTCGAAAAAAGATAGCGAAAAAAATCATCCCTAGAGTCGAGACTAGGAGGAATGTATAAACCAATGACTCCATAAATTTGATCATGCTTTACAATTATAGCTTCCATACCTGTTATGTTGGGCAAGGCAAATAAAAAAAAAAACGAAGGTCGTCTTTTCTTCTTGCTTTGTTTGTTTCGATCTTTTCTTTCTACTATATCTTCCAAGAATCTCTATTTTTATTTTAACATTTTGTTTGTTCGGATTTGATTGTGTCGTAGCTCTATAATTTGTATTAGGTTTATCGTTGGATGAACTGCATTACTGATATAGAAGATAATTAGTTCCACCATGAATTATTTTATGATTATGAATAAACAAACTAATAAATATAATTAGTTATTTTTTGAGCCAGTTTTGGTGTGAATATCGGTATAAATAAAAGAATTATCCACACGATTCTTTATACAATTTACAATTAAATATTATGATCATGTCACCAAAGAAAAAAAGGAATCCTTCCTTAGAATTTTTACTTGGATTCTGATAAACTACTTGATTGTTTGCTACAAATACAAAAATGTAACTGAATAAAATAAAAATAATTTTACGTAAGGGTTCACTTAATTTAATAAGTGAATTTTAATTCAAAGGAAAAAAATGCATGAAGCTTAAATAATCGACTTAGAACACCCTTTGGAACGATTGGATCGATGAACTCGATTTTAGTTTAATTTGAAATTTCAGACAAATTAACCCATATTTTGGTTTCTGGAAAATGTCTAATCAGGAGCATTTGACCGACCGATAAGTTCAAGCCCTTATATAAGACTGACTTCACCACTTTAAGTCTTATTTTGAGATAAAATCCACTCCACGCTCTTCTTTTCGAATTTTTTTTTATCAAACTTCATATTTGTATTTGAAACTTTCCCATCATAAATCATTTTGAATCAACCTGAAAAATAATTTGCGAAATCTAAAAACGGTTGGTGGGGTCCACTTAAAGGTCCACGCTACCGGATTTGGTGGTCCAACCTTCCAGAAGAAGCAGAAAGGCGGCGACAAGCCACGCCGCTGTTTTTGGCATTTGATGGAGACGAGGTCAAACGCAGCGACTGTTTTCCATGCTGCACGTGACTTGGGGAATTCTTTACATTCGGGCCCTCCACGTGTCCCTCCCCTTAGATCGCGGTGGCATCCGTTCGCGGCTCTCGTGCACGCCACGTGTCCCTCCTGCCGGGCCAGACATACTCATGGGAAATTAAAAAAGGGCGGGATTAAAAATCTGCTCAGGCCACCATCATCTCTCTCTCTCTCTCTCTCTCTCTTCAGCTCTGTGCTGCCTCTCTTCGTCCTCGGCGGGTTCGTCTTCCGGGCCCAGAAGCTCGCCCTGAACCAACAGCCGCGGGCTTTAACCTGCCTACCAAGGAATGCGACGGTGACCCCAATTGAAAGCACGGGATGCGATTCCAGTGGAAGCTTTGTCCATGGCCGCGACGGGCGAGGCGAGATCGAGATCCCGACGGCGAACTTCTAGATCTGAAGGATTGGCCTTCAGATCCTTCAGATCTGGCCACGACCGGCTCGTCCATGGCCGCAACAGGCGAGGTCGAGATCCCGGCTGCGATTGGGCTCCGTCTTCGTCCGTCGTAGCCATGGCGAAGGCGTTGGGAGGGGACTCCCCGCTGGGCACGACAGCCACGGCGGGGTGGGGGGCCCGTGGATGTATGTCGCGGCGGAGCCGTGGCTGTGATTTGATGTGAGCTGCCGGACAGCGTCTGCCATAAAGGTGAAAGGTGAGAAAAAAATCAGATTTTTTATCTGTTTTCAAAAAAAAATCTGGTCCCGCGAAAATATTACGTGTCAAAATGTGGTAAGCCCACAACATTGAAACGCCTCGAACCACGATAGACGTGAATTCGATGTCGCAATTACGCGGGCTGCTGTCAGAAAGATCCCTTTATCCCTAGGAGGCCAGAAAAGGTCTCTTAAAGTCCTCTGTTTCTTATCAGTGATTCACTATATCCCTAGTCTTCCTCCACTAGCAGGTTTTTTCGGTTTTACAACCGGTGCAAGACGCTCCGGTGGGTTGTCGATGGTCGCCCCACAACCGCGAGAGATGGAGAGGATTGGGTTGTTTTTCCTTGTCATGGCGATGATGGCGACGGCGTCCGCCAGCCTGCAGCTTTTCAGCTTGGAGGTGAAGCAGAAGCCGGACTCCAGCAAGAAGCTGGTCATCGCCATCAACGAGAAGACCCCGGGCCCGCCCGTCCGGGCGCGACGTGGAGAAACCATAGTCGTGAGAGTTACCAACAGCTTGAAGGACAATCTCGCGATCCGTTGGAACGGACTCCGGCAGGTATGTAACCGATTAGATAGAAACGATGTTATTGAGGTCATGCGGTTAAGCGTTTGGCGAGGATAGTAATTCTTGGATTATTAAATCGCAGATTGGAACTCCGCCGTGTGGCCTCATTTTGGCAAGAGAAGCATGTACCTATCGTTTTGTTGCTGATAGGGTAAGTGCCATTGTACTGCGACAGATCACCGACTAATATCTTGCGAGAGTGAAACACGCCCATGCGTTTGTCACTCAAATTGATCTAACAATACTGGTTCATGGGTCGATTGGAGGGCTGCTCTAGATGACATTATATTTTGTACCTTATGTAGGTTGGAGAATACTCGTACGAATCGAAATACAGAATGCAGAAGGACGCTGGATTGTATGGGCCGATTCAGGTTTTGCCGTAGGGTGGCCAGTGAGAATCAATAAAGCAATGCATAAACAGGGATGCAGTAGGAGCAAAGCCTTTAGTACGAAAGAGTGGTGATGAGGGACAAAGATTCTCAGGACTCATTAAAGTATGTTTGGAATTTATGGAACTTTTTGATAGGATATTTCTGTTGGCTTTGTTTATTGTTGTACTAGAGTGGTGATGCAGGACAAGATTATCAGCACTCGCTAAAGATAAGTTATGAATTTATGGAAGTTTTTGATGGAATATTTCTGTTGGCTTTGTTTATTCTTGTACTGTCGTTTCCTGTTATACCTCTTCACATTAGTTGCCTCTCTTGTATTGGGTTTATGATCCATGGTGATTTGATGTTAATTGTTTGGATTTGGTTGTGTGTGTGTGTGTGTGTTAGAATCCCTCTCAGCAGCATGCAGATATATATGTGGAATCAACTGCATGCAGGTTTTGACCGATCAATTACCTCCATGATTTTGTTAAGTTTCTAAGAGAAAGGAAGATTGGAATTACTTGACATTAGGCCAGAAGCTTGTGATTTAGTCCATGATTTTGTTTAAGTTTCTAAGAGAAAGGAAGATTGGTGTTCTTGATTAGGTCAGAAGCTTGTGATTTGGTTTTTGATGCAGCAAGTAGGGGAAAACAGATTTAAATTGTTGGTACCGATAAGGATGCGCTCAACCTGCATTTTCTCAGTGCTCTGCTTCTATAGGCTCTCTGTCTCACCTGTGGATGCCTAATCGGCCTGCTCTGTGGTCTCCTGCTGTCGATTCTAATGGCCATGACACCACCACCAACTGCTGCTTTTGACATTTCACTTGGGATTGCGATAAAATGATTTGAGATCATTAGTCTTAAAGAGCTTGCTGGATGAGAGCAGAGCATACTAGTTAGGGGAACATATCACAGCAGCAATCCTTTCATGTTGAAGTAAATCCTGCGTGATGCGCGGTCCAACTAATTGGGAGAGAATCAATAGATTCCTTTTTGGGAGCACTTCATATTTCCCGACCGCAACATACAACTCTTCATTGTATTACGCTCTCTAAGTGTGATTGTTCCCCCTTCTTCCTTACCATGGCAAGTTTTTTGTGAAATAACTCTTGAGGCGTAGGAAAATAGCAGGCTGATTCTTATTTTGGAGCACTCAAAACTAGGCTGCAATTGGACACCCTTAAGTAAATGGGGAAGAAAGGGGCTAGTGCTAGTCCTTAGTCCTATGTGATTCCGATACAGTCTTCTCTTGTTAACTGACCTGTGTTTTTTATTTGGCCTTTTCAGCGTTGTTGGAGCTGGTAGCGAGGGTTGTGCACTCATAGCCGTGCTTCTTGGGCAAATGAAAACGAACGAGCGACTAGTAAAACGAGCAGTTGAGGTAACAAAGTTAGCAAGCTGTAGAGTAACAAAGTAAAATAAGTATTTACATAAATGATCTTCCCTACACTAGAAATGCTCTAGCAGTCATTTAACAGCTTGTAGCACCAAAGTAACTTAAGACGGCCAACTTTTTTCTTGAAGTGATCTCTGAGAAAATGTAATTACAAACGAACCATCTAGTGTTGGTGGAATACCCGGAATGAGTGTGAGCGTATGAACCTCCGGTAGGTGCCGATGTGCCTTCCAGAACCCCTTACTCATACTCATCGATATTAGGTTTTCGCAGAACACTATTCAGAAGCTCACAGCCGCTTTGGTTATGCGTTATAGCTACGCCATCTTTCTTCTCTGATTGAGTGGGCCGCTTATTGGGATAAGTCAACTCCGCCGACCATTTCAACATATATAATAAGACAGGTAGTTTCGTGGGCTTCAAGGCTTTTAAAGCTTTGAACCGGTTGTCGGATATGGTATAAGTGTCTTATATATCAAAGATTGAACTTCAGACTTTTTGATAAAATCCCACCCGCTGTATTTTCTCTTTGTTGTCTAACTATGAGAGAGAGAGAGAGAGAGAGATGGTGCTGTCAGACGACGGCGCGGCCAGGCCTCCACCGGACAGAGGCCCTGGGAAGCTGAGGAAGCGTACCACCAACATGGTCCCGATCATTAGAGCTCTCTTCCTCCTAATTTTACACTGTTTTAGCGTACATAAGGCAAAGTTTGCATCGAAAACTGGGAACTGCCATGTCTCTTTACTTTGATGTTACCAGAAAGAGCATCTCATGGGCAAATTCTTAACCCCGTTTGCAAAGCCGGAACACCAAAGAGAAAGCGAAGCTAATCAAGCTGAGCACCTTTCCATTGCCGTAGCGCGTCATTACAGTAACAAGTGCCGACATAAATCGTAAAAGGCAAATCCAATACTTTACATTCCTTAGAAAAGTCACAGCATTCATTTTCACAGTCAAAATTATTGCGGGGATATTAATTATATAACCTTGTACTTTTTCAGACCTAAGACCATCATCCGTGCCCACCACCGATCACAGACTGATTTTGTCATTGGTAGGTGGGGTTAAGTTCTCTAGAACGAATGAATGTTCGTGTTGTAATATTAATGTGGAAACGATAAAATTTTATAAATTAAATCAATGTGAAAATACCCAAAAAAATTAAATTAGGAATAAAAAGAATATCATATATTTATGTGATTCAATCCGAATATCAGTACATATATTCACAAGAAGAGCCGATAACTAATCGGAACATCAGAGTTTATAATTATTTACCCGCTCGAGTGTTTTTGTCACAATTAAAGTAAACTTAAATCTACAGATTCCATCTCACTATCTCTTAGAGAGAATTCACAGTCGAAAAATTCACAGAAAGATCATTTGATACTCCTCCTGTGAACTTGTGTGAAAGAAAAACACACTTTTATTCGTGCCCAATTCAATGTGTCAACATGCCTAGCTTGTACCGGGATCCACACGCATTTCCTTTTTGCGGCTACCATAGGTAAGATCAATGAAGGAAGACCTTCTCCTTTTCTTTTTCTTATTACTTCTCGGGAGCCCACAAGTCAATATATAATTAAAAGATCTATGTGCGCCCCTTCATTATATAATCTGAATAATTCTAATTTAAACAAGAAAGTGACTTTCTTGGGATTTTTCATATAAACTTAAACTCGAGACATCATTTAAATCGGGAACAGGATCAACACCTCTTGAAATCGCACCAAATTAGCAGGGTTCGGGGAGTTTCTGGTTCCATCAATTCTTTATGCTCACCTTTACTCTTGGCAATCTTCTCGAGCGAGAGTATCAAATTTCTACTATGTGCTAAGCCGAAAGGGGTTGTTGCCATGGCATTACGGTCAACGTTGTTGGTCCATGATCTAGTAATTTCTCAACAATTCTCAATCGAATTTGATGACAGAGTATGTCTCGCTGGAGTAGATGGACGAGTCTTGGGCCATAATTGGCTCAATAAAGTACCTGTCTGCCTCGATTATTGTGATGTTGCCAACTTACAAAATGAAGTTACATTTGTCATATGATCCAAACGAGTAATGCCAAAGCACGAAGTCTTTTCATGCATTCTACATGAAAAGCATGTTAATCGAATTGCTTCTAGATTGAGTTCCTCAGTATAAAAAATGAACAAACTATTTCTGAAGATTCTTCAAACCTAATGTAGAGAAAGTTATAAAGAACACAACTTCTTACTTATTCTTTTTTTTTCTTTTTGCATTTCCCGCTAACGATAGGCATTTGGAATTTATGGAGGGCCGATTAATCTTCATTGGGTACATTAATCTCGTGAATTATGAGCACAATCCTCACTCAACGTCCTTATTTAGGACGTTGTTGACATTTTCTTCTTTGGCTCTATTAGATATCCATCAAACACGCTAATCATAATTGGCAATTACCCAGACTGCCGAATACGACTTCTCCCTGTACCTACGTCAGCATAATTCCTCCAGCTCTCTAGTTAAGGAAAATATTTTCTAAATTTTTCGGCATTCATTTCACAAAAAATAAAATAGTTAAGGAAAATATTTCCCGTGAATGAAAAAAACAACTTTATATTTTTCACTTTTTTTGAAAGATGTCTTATTTGTTTACCTTTAAATGTGGCGGTGTCTAGCAGCGTACCTCGATCTCGTCCGAGACCGGCAAGTTGACGGCCTTTTGTAGCGAGCTCATAGCCTCTGGAGGCGAGCTCAAGACTAGCCTTGGATGGCAAGTTCATGGCATCTGGTGGCAAGTTGGGAGCTTGTGGGAACCTGGCGAGTCTTGTAGACAGCGATATGTCAATGTATAACAAAAAAAGGAAAAAATAATAAATCTATATTTTATGATTTTCTTTAAGTTTCAAATGAACACCAGAAAATATTATCATTTTTCAGGAAAATGATTTCCTGTAAAATATTTTCCAGAAATGCTATATTTTTTGCGAAACGAACGGAGTCTAAATTAATAAACAGAAATTACTCAAACTAAGTGATGAGAAATAGATTTTAAATATGACAAGATGATAATAATAATAGAAACTAAACTTATCTAATTCATATAATGGAAGAAACACCTGAAAATTTATTTTTATCATTTCATCATGTTTTTATGCAATAAAACCATCTTAATATCCATGATGAGAAGGAAAGCCTCAAATCAATACAAGAAAAGGGAATTGTTTCTTTACTTCGTTTTCCCAAATCGATGAAATAGACATTCAAAAACATACAATGCTAGCTATGCATGATGTAATTTAATGAAACAGCACAAACCGCGACATCAATTGCCACAAAGTCACCAAAGAAGCGAATCAAAATTAAACCCAAAAAGGATTAAGCCGTATTCATGATGAGTCGGTCAGTGTTCTCGGTTCGGGTTGTGAATGCATTTGCGGACAAATACTCGGACAAGATCAAAGCACACCATCACTAGGCTCATGCCATTGAATTAATCGAAAGATTGGAAGCGAAAAACTTAAAGGCCGATCGGATTTTATTCGAGACTGGGAACGGGTGCGTTCTGATCTTGGCCGCCTTCCCCTTTGGTCGATTGTCTTTCCTTGGCTGGATGCTCTTGTCCGTGAGGTTTAGCCAAGCATCTCACTCCACGATTCTCTTCTTGTACTTGCCTGTGAAGTTTTGTAGGACCATAGCCAATTGTCCTAAAAACCTAAGCCGTTAGGTGAAGACGTGATTTGCTGTAAAGTACGTACTATTGAACGTACGTTACTGAATATTCATTATGTCAGACGTTACGAGTTATTAATGTCAGACGTTACAAGTCATTAATGTCAGACGTTACGAGTTATTAATGTCGGACGTTACAAGTCATTAATGTCAGACGTTACAAGTTATTAATTACGACAGTTTCATTTCCATACTCCTATAAATAAGAGCTTAGTTTTTGGTTATTATAACAACAAGAATAATAAGATCCACAAAGAGAGTTGCTCTACTACTTTTAGTATTCTACTTCACATTTCTTTTTTTATTATATACTTGAGACGCGGTATTTTACAACACGTTATCAGCACGAAGATCTCCCAACTGAGTAAGTAATCTTTGCGAGGTAAGTGTTCTCATTTATTTTTCTTCAATCATTTCACGCTTTACCTTCTTTTATCAGTTTTTTATTTCCTTGGCCTGAAGCCAAAATTTCGAATCTAAAGGTATTAATCTGCTCCTGAAGTAGCGGAGAATATTTCAATTATGGCAAATATTGAAAAGCCCAAATTCCACATCCTAGAAGTGAGTGGAAATAACTATCTGTCATGGTGCCTTGACATGGAAATGCACCTCCAAGGGCAAGGTCTCGCTAATACAATTGCAGATGATGGAACGTCAGATGCAAAAGATAAGGCAAATGCATTGATATTTATCCGTCGTCATTTGCATGAGAGCTTGAAGTCTCAATATTTATCAGTGCGAGATCCTCAGACCCTGTGGAAGAGGTTGAATGATAGGTATGATCATACCAAAACAGTTATCCTCTCTCAAGCACAATATGATTGGCAGAATCTCAGACTATAGGATTTTAAATCAGTGTCTGAGTATAACGCCGCTTTATTTGATATAGTTTCTCGGCTTGAGTTATGCGGTATTAAACTTACCGATGCGGAGTTATTAGAGAAAATTTTCTCTACCTTCCATGCCTCAAATATTGTATTGCAACAGCAATACTGGCAGCGGCAATTTGCCACATACTCTGAGTTGATTTCTGTGCTCCTCACTGCCGAGCAAACTAATGAATTGCTCCTGAAAAATTATGATCTTAGACCTGCTGCCTCAAAAGTATTGGGTGAAGCACATGCTAATACTCAGAATAATATTGGCCCTTTTAACGGTTATAGGCGCAGGCAAGAGCACAATCCTCGAAGGGGTGGCAGAAAATTTAATCGCCCTAAGAAATTTAACTTTGGGCTGAATAATGGCAAAGAAAAGAAGCCAATGAAGGTGGCTAATGAAAGTGCTTGTCATCGTTGTGGCATGACTGGGCATTGGTCACATACCTGTCGTACGCTAAAGCACTTCGTTGACCTCTACCAGGCATCTTTAAAGGGCACAGGCAAGAGTTGTGAATCTCACGCCATTGAAATCGGCCCTTCTGCCATAACCGCTGCTGAAGCCAATAATATCTCAATTGGTAGGACTCCTCCTGCTCCCGAAGTAGCAAATGCATCTCTTGCTCCTGAAGTAGCAAATGCATCTTTGGATGTTTCTGATTTCTTTGAGAACTTTTGATTGGTTTAATGAGGCATCAATCTGGTGGATGACACTTTAGATTTTGAAATTTATGATTTCCTTTATAATTATTCATTTATTTAAATGTATTACATTTTATATGTTTATGAATTTTATATAATATTTTGAAAGTTTATAACTAACTGCAACTTTTATAATACTTGACACCTGAAGTTGTCAATATCAATGCAAATGGCAAATACTGAGAAAATGGAAGATATTTGTCTGCTTGACAATGCATCAACCTATACTATATTTCATAGTAGACATTTTTTCTCGAGTATGACATTGCGTAAGGCACGTATCCATACAATATCCGATCCTATTCCAATTATTGATGGTTTCGGGAATGCCACAATTGTTTTGCCAAATGGCACCATCCTCCATATTGAGGATGCGTTTCTAAGCAGCAAATCAAAAAGGAATTTGCTTAGTTTCAAAGATGTACGCCGTAATGGGTACCACATTGAGACTATCTATGAGCAAAACAAAGAATATATTGGCATTACCTCTTATAAGATGGGCCTGAAGACCATTCATGAGAAATTACAAGCTTCTCCTATGGGTTTGTATTCTGTTAAGATTAAAGCCATTGAAACCTATACAACCATATCTTGGAGATTGGTAAACCCTGATCAATTTGGGTTGTGGCATGATCGCCTTGGGCACCCTGGTGCTTCAATGATGCGTAGAATAATACAGAATACAAAAGGGCACCCTCCAAAGGATACAAAGGTATTGTTATCCAAGGATTATAATTGTGAAGCTTGTTCACAAGGAAAACTCATCATAAAACCTTCTATAACAAAGGTTAATCATGAATCCCGTATATTTCTGCAAAGAATTCAAGGTGACATTTGTAGATCAATACATCCACCAAGTGGACCGTTTCGATATTTTATGGTACTTGTGGACGCATCCTGCAGATGGTCTCATGTTTGCCTATTATCAACTCACAATGTCGCCTTTGCACAATTACTTGCGCAGATTATAAGCTCCGGGCACAATTCCCTGATTATCCAATTAAAAGCATAAGGATGGATAATGCTGGTGAATTTACATCAATGAGTTTTTATGCGTATTGTGTTTCACTCGGAATTGAGGTTGAACACATGGTTGCATATGTCCATACTCAAAATGGATTGGCAGAATCGTTTATTAAACGCATTCAAATTATTGCCCGGACTCTATTATTGAGAACAAATCTAAAAAATACAGCATGGGGTCATGCAATTTTGCATGCTGCGGCTTTAATAAGATTGCACCCTACTGCTAGTCTATTACAATCTCGCCTTCAAATGGTTCTTGGTTATGAACCTGATATTTCACACTTACGCACATTTGATTGTGCAGTTCAGGTGCCTGTAACACCGCCAAAAAGAACAAAAATGGGTCCCCAACGCCGTTTGGGCATTTATGTTGGGTTTAATTCACCATCAATTATTAGGTTCTTGGAACCAACTATTGGTGATCTTTTTACTGCAAGATTTGCAGATTGTCATTTCAATGAGGTTGTGTTTCCATCAATTGGGACATCTGCAACTTCAATTGTCGCAAAACAGACACCAGTCAAATCTTTATCATGGGGTGGGAAAAATTTATCTCAATTAGACCCAAGAACTTCTGAGTGTGAAAACAAGATACAACACATACTACATTTGCAGAATATGGCCAATAGACTTCCTGATGCATTTAATGATGCTGCTAAAGTGACGAAGTCTCATATTCCGGCTGTAAATGCTCCAACTCAAATAGTTATTCCTGAAAGACAAGCTAAAGTGGATCAACAACCCCCACGCCTGAAGCGTGGTAGACCGATAGGATCAAAAGATACTGTTCCTCGTAAACGAAAGGGAAAGAATCAAGAATCAGCTCCAGAAGAGCCTAATGTTGTGCTTGCTCCCGAAGAGCTTGTTGCCCCTGAAGAGGTTGCTCCTGAAGAGCTTATTGCCCCTGAAGAGGTACAAACCCATGAAAAGATTACTAACCCCGGGAATACTGAGAATTCCAATACATATTGTAATGAGATTTGGGATTTGAATGAAATTATTGTTGATGATATTTGTGCATTCTCAGTTGCTCATCAGATTATAACTGATGATTATGAGCCACAATCTATTATTGAATGCCGTCAAAGACAAGATTGGCCTAAGTGGGAGGAAGCAATCAAGGCTGAATTAGCTTCCCTAGCCAAACGAGATGTCTTTGGACCTGTAACTCGAATCCCAGACAATGCAAAGCCCGTTGGATATAAATGGGTATTTGTCCGAAAACGAAATGAGAAAAACGAGATTGTCAGGTATAAAGCCCGACTCGTTGCTCAAGGATTCTCCCAGAGACCTGGGATTGATTATGATGAAACATATTCACCTGTGATGGATATGATTACATTTCGTTTTTTAATTAGCTTGGTCGTCTCTGAAAAATTGGAAATGCGTCTTATGGACGTTGTGACGGTATATCTATATGGCTCATTAGATACTGATATTTATATGAAAATTCCTGAGGGATTCAAAATGCCTGAAGCATACACTCCCCGCAATTTGTTCTCAATCAAATTGCAAAGATCTTTATATGGGTTAAAGCAATCCGGTCGCATGTGGTATCAACGCCTAAGTAAGTACCTGATTAAGGAACAGTACATAAATGATCCTATCTGCCCATGCGTATTTATTAAGAAATCAGAAACTAGATTTGCTATAGCAGCAGTTTATGTTGACGATATAAATTTAATTGGAACTCCTGAAGAGTTAACCAAAACTGCTGACTATTTACAAAAGGAGTTTGAAGTTAAAAATTTGGGTATAACCAAACTTTGTCTTGATCTAGAGCTTGAGCATAAATCAAGTGGAATAATCGTCCATCAATTAGCGTATATCGAAAGATTACTTAAACGCTTTAATATTGACAAAGCTTACCCATTAAGTACCCCTATGGTCGTGCGGTCTCTAAATCCCCGAAAGGATCCATTTCGTCCCAAAGAATTTGATGAAGAGATACTTGGTCCTAAAGTACCATATCTTAATGCAATTGGGGCGTTAATGTACTTGGCACAATGTACGAGACCTGATATTGCTTTTGCGGTAAATTTATTGGCTCGTTTTAGTTCTGAACCAACTCGGAGACATTGGAATGGAGTCAAACATATTTTCCGTTATCTTCGAGGAACCATGGATTTGGGGTTATATTATTCAAAGGATTCAACTACCTCTGGTTTAGTTGGATATGCTGATGCTGGGTATAGATCCGATTCACATAAGGATCGCTCTCAAACCGGTTATTTATTTTGTTATAACGGCACCGCCATTTCTTGGCGCTCTACGAAGCAACCATTCGTAGCCACATCTTCCAACCATGCTGAAATTATGGCTTTGTATGAAGCTGGAAGAGAATGTGTTTGGTTAAGATCCGTTATAACGCATATTAACAACTCTTGTTGTTTGACACCGGTTACAAATTCTCCCACTAGAATTTATGAGAATAATGCTGCTTGTGTTACACAAGTTAGGGGAGGATATATCAAAGGTGATAAGACCAAGCATATCTCACCGAAATTTTTCTATACCCATGAACTTCAAGAAAGTCGACAAATTAACGTTAAACAAATTCGATCCATAAATAATCTTGCAGATCTTTTTACCAAATCATTCCGGCGTCAATTTTTGAGAAATTAGTATATGGCATTGGTATGCGGCGAGTTCATAAGATGCAAGATTGATTAGCTCTAGAAGTAGCTATATGGATTGATTGAGGGGGAGATATTATGATCTATGCATTGCATTCTTTTTCCTTTTTGTCCGGTTTTTGTCCCACTGGGTTTTTTCGGCTTAAGGTTTTTAACGAGGCAATTAATGCATCCCTAAAATGGAGAGATCATGACATTTGTGCTCTGCACTCTTTTTCCCTTTCGTCCTGTTTTTGTCCCACTGGGTTTTTCCGGCCTAAGGTTTTTAATGAGCCAGTATTATGCACATTTGTGATACAATGAATATTCAAGGGGGAGTGTTGTAAAGTACGTACTATTGAACGTACGTTACTGAATATTTATTATGTCAGATGTTACGAGTTA
The DNA here is from genome assembly GCA_019926035.1 of Melaleuca alternifolia. Classification (NCBI taxonomy): domain Eukaryota; kingdom Viridiplantae; phylum Streptophyta; class Magnoliopsida; order Myrtales; family Myrtaceae; genus Melaleuca; species Melaleuca alternifolia. The sequence goes on from JAGKPW010002167.1 coordinate 397,312, forward strand.
TTAATGTCGGACGTTACAAGTCATTAATGTCAGATGTTACAAGTTATTAATTACGACAGTTTCATTTCCATACTCCTATAAATAGGAGCTTAGTTTTTGGTTATTGTAACAACAAGAATAATAAGAACCACAAAGAGAGATTCTCTACTACTTTTAGTATTCTACTTCACATTTCTTTCTTTATTATATACTTGAGACACAGTATTTTACAACATGATTTTATATTTAAGTATTTTCACACTCCCCCTCACATTTAGTCTGGTCTTTTTGACACTACTAAGAGTGGAAATATTTTTTTGGGAGACAGATTAGGGGTTTGGGAAGATTTGAACTCATGACCTCATGCTCTGATACCATGTGAAGTTACAGCCAACTGTCCTAAAAGCTTAAATACTTAAATATAAAATCACGTCTTCACCTAACGGCTTAAGCTTTTAGGACAGTTCGCTGTGGTCCTACAAAACTTCACATGGTATCAGAGCAGGAGGTCATGAGTTCAAATCTTGCCAGGCCCCTATTCTGCCTAAAAAAAAATATTCTCACCCTTAGTACTGGCAAAAAAACCAGACTAAACATGAGAAGGAGTGTGAAAGTACTTAAATATAAATCCACGCCTTCACCTATTGGCTTAAGCTTTTAGGACAGTTGGCTATGGTCCTACAAAACTTCACATTGCCTTCCTTTCATTGACTTCATGGTTTCATGCTTTTGCTGAATGTCTTCTTGCTTGAGTGTGCGTGAGCGAGAGTTCTTTTTATGGCTGAACGTGAGGGTGTGATCGTGACCGTATTCTCTCTAGTTTTTTAACCGTGTAGATGTGATATTGACCGTATTCTCACGTTCAGCCAAGCAGCTCTTTTGTTGAATGGAGTCATACCCTCGCTCTCTCTGCATGAAAGCAATTTGTCACTTTAAATTTGCTTTTTCTAAGCAATTTGATTTTCCTGGAAGTGATAACTGGACATTCAAGATGAGAGAAGTGATAGAGAAGAACCGCGAGCACCTTCTCCGAACACAATTCCAGAGGAGATGGCTTCGGAAAAGGATAATAGCAGTTATCCTAAAGGAGACGAGGCATCCCTGCATTAGAAACAGAGCAGCCATCCTCCAAATGCAGCGAAGGTAAGATAGGGTTATGTTTTAGATTGCATCTTGTCATGGATAATTGCATTAAGTATAATGATCCCATAAAAAGTAGATACATTAGCATTGGACAGCAGCCAAGATCTATTTTATTTTCCCATTCCCCCACTTTGCCCGGCTCTCCTTCTGCCCAGCTCCTCCACCCATCCTCGCCCCGCCATTACTACCAAACCATTGTCACCAACCTCCATCCATACCATGCGAACCGAAGCCCGTCCGTCCAGAGCCACCTTGCACCTTGTCATCGAGCCTCCCCACAGTTCTTCACCGGCTAAGGCTGGGTTGCTGCTTACCAGGGTCTGTGGGCAAAGTCATAAGAGGGAGAGAGTCACTTGTGCCAAGAAACGACGATTGGATTATAGATGACGATGAGGACCTGACCACGAGTATGCGATGGAGGCGCAACATGATGCTGGCAGCAGTGGTGGAGGCATACCGAAGGTGGAAAACAGAGAGGGGGAATTGGGAAAATCTGGGAATTTTCTTTTGTCTTCGGTGAGACAGTAGTCATGATGAGGGAATAGATGCATTAGTTGGAATTGAAATTTTGAACAGTTTCCAAATTGAAGCATCAACGCTATAGCATCCGTTTAAAGCATCCAGATGCTATGCTAAGATAAGAATTGTGCTAACTTTTTGTATGCCACAATGTAAGTAGCTTATGGACAAGAATATCTCCGTCAATAAATGCAATCTCCTTTTGCGATTCTCATGTGCTTTGCGGCAGTCTTGTTCCTAGCTACTCCAAGATTTTGTACTGGTTAGCACATCGAGCTTGCTCAAAATAGTTAAATACTTCAACAAAACCTAGAAATTGAGGTTGCAGTCGAAGCCATTTTTGGACTTTAGTTTGGATAAGAGCATTTAATGAGAAAGTTTGGCTCAGCTTAATGAGGCCGCAGCCAACTCTCGTCCTACCTGAAGATTTATATTTCAAAACTATTTAAGGTAGGTGAGTTTTGGTCTGACATAAAGATATTATCCAATCCGAAGTGGTCCAATGATGGCCTCTACTTAAGTCCCTACTTGGTAAAACATTAATGAGATGACAGCATTATTTGGGCATTTATTTCAATCAGGTGCCAGGATTGTGACCTCAATTGTTGTTTATGGCGTTACTTTCATCACCCTTGTCTACTCAAAAACCAGGTCTCAATTCTTACAACGTAATCTCCATGTTTTTTTTTCTTTTTGGGCCGAAGACTTGTGATTTTTAACAACAATTTACGTCGCAATCCTTGCAAGTGATTGAACTAAATCACAAAATTATGTTGTCGTGGCACTAATGGTACAATACACGGGACTTGAGATCAGACCTGAACAAAGTGTTAAGATCGGACCTAAGACTTTATTCGTTTAACAGAAAATATAACATTTATGGAAATTATTTTTTGAAAATTTATAATATTTTTCCGGTGTTCGTTTGTCAAAGGCCGTCAGCTTGCCGGCCGCTAGCGAGATCGTTGCATGCCGTTAGAGGTCATGATATTTCAAGGTAAACGAAGAACACTAAAAATGTTTTTTCCTTTTAAAAAACGGAAAACATTTTCCCCACTTTTAAATGTGTTTTTTATTAATGGAAAATATTTTTCTTAACTATTTTATTTTCCGTGAAACAAACATCGGAAAATTCGAAAGTTATTTTCTTGGAAGTTATTTTCCATGAAACGAACGGAGCCTAAGTTTCTACCTAAGCTCGTCCAGCAATAAATTTTCATATACAAATCTTCAAGGGTGACTAGACTTGGGTCGGGTCTAGTAAGGTTGAATTAGGCTTCCTCACTGAAATGTCCTTATCCAAAATAGCTGACAAATGGGGACAATTGCCAAATAAGTCCTAAACCTTTTGCTACTTTGCCGATTTAGTCCTGTTGGAGAATTTCCTTCTTAAGTTTTAAAGCTGACAAAACACTTCTAAGTCCAGCGCTGAAGATAGACGATGTATCTTCTAACTGCTCGATAGACAACATATCGTCTCTTTCGGTAGACGATGTATCGTTTGGAGAACGATAGACATTGGATCGTCTATCCCAATAGACGGTTGTTCTTCTGCTTTCAACACTTAGCTTCTGGACCATATCAAATGAAGATTGCCACATCTCAAGGATCATTATCTATGGCAAGGAAGACAAACGGTCAAATTTAATATAGAAACAAACATTATTTTGGAAAGTCTCGATCAGCCGCAAAACTACATATTGATAGATGATTCTTACTTGGAAGGTAATGAGACTGATTGTATGGGCAATCAGGCTCGGCACCCTCTCTTCCTGTTTCAAAATCATTTAGAGATTTCCTGATATGATTCTCTCCAACGGCTTGATTGAGAGAGTTTTTGGCAAGTGTCAACGGTCGACAAAGTCAGAGAAGCTTATTTAAAGGATTTCTTCTATTGATGAAAGAGCAGAGAAGCACGAGAAAAATTCTCAGTTCAAGATCATCATTACACTACAGTTCACTTTGATATTCAAGAGAGAGATATTTAGTTTGAAAAGCTGTTCATCGCATTGTACTCATTCTTGAATCACTTAGTGAATTCCAGCCTATTGGCTGTTAGATCGAGAGTGGACGTAGGCTTAACTAAAGCCGAACCACTATAACCGAGTTTCCCATTCTCTTACTCTTTGCACTCTGATTCTTTCATATTACATAGTTTTTAATTCCGCATTAATTTTTGAACAACACCTATTCAACCCCCTTCTAGGTGTTGCACTAGCGCTTTCAATTGGTATCAGAGCCTCATAGCTTGTTTATTGAAGTGTATTTACTTCTGAGCTAAAAGATCTATGGCTAGTGCAGTTGCTCTCCTGCTGATGGAAGGACAGAGTCACACCAGGCCTCCCTACTTCGATGGAAAGGATAACAACATATGGAAAAACAAGATGAAAGCCTTTCTTCGATCAAAAGATCCTCTAGAATGGGATGTGGTTAATAGAGGGATCACCCCCAAGAATGAAGATGACTCTGAAATTAGAGAAATGTCTCAAACAGAATTATCAAAGAGACAAGCCCTTGATGCAAAGGCCATCTATTCTCTTTATTGTGCTTTATCACCTATTGAATATAATCGCATTTCTTCTTGTGATACAGCCAAGGAAGTTTGGGACAGACTGAACATCACCTATGAAGGGACTGATCGTGTCAAAGAGACAAGAATCAACATACTGCTTGGACAGTATAAAGCTTTCAAGATGAAAACTGGAGAATCCATTCCTGACATGTTCAGCCGCTTTACAGAACTAGTCAATGGCTTAGCATATCAAGGACAACCAATTTCTGAGCCTATGAAGATTAACAAACTACTGCGTGCCTTACCCCAAGAATGGGACTACATCAAAACATCCATAAGAGAAACTCAAAGAATTCAACCTCTTTCTGTGGATGAACTCGTTGGCACACTACAATCCTATGAGGCTGAAAGGACCGATGAAAGTGAGGATACAAAAGGTAAGAAATCAATCGCTTTAAAGACTAACGCTGATTATGATGATGCAGGGTCAGACGACTACTTAGATGATGAAGAAATGGCCCTTTTCATCAAGAGATTTAAAAAGCTAAACAAAAAGGGGATGAAGTTTAGAAGTTCGAGCTCTCAGAAGAAAAATGATGACAATGAATCTTCTGACGAACTTGTTTGCTTCAACTGTCACAAGAAGGGACACATTAAGCCAAATTGTCCTCAATTAAAGAAGGGAAGAAGCGAGAAGTACAAGAAAGCTTTAAAAGCATAAGCTTGGAGTGATACTGAATTTGAAGACAGTGATGAGGAAGCTCAACTGTGTTTTATGGAAAATTCTGATTCAGATTCTGATTCAAGCCAAGATTCAGACTCTGATTCAGAACAAAATACTCAAGTAAGTATTCCTTCTAAAGTTTCCAAATATATTGATGATCTATGCTTGAATCTTGAATCTTCTCTCAAAAGAATCTCTGAGCTGAAAAAGGAGAATATTAGACTCATTCAACAGGAAGCTTACTGGAGGGAAAAGGCGGAGAATTCTGAAAAAGCTTTATTTACTTTGAAAGAAAAATCAGAAAATCTCGAAAAGGAAAATCTTTGTTTGAAAACCGACATTACAAATGTTTCTCAAAAGTTTTCTATCGGTTCTCAAAAACTTGAAAAGATTCTTTCCATCCAAAGACCATATTTCAATAAGGCAGGTCTTGGGATGACTTTGGAAACTAAACCTTTGGTTGACTTTCCTAAAGTTAAAGAAAGATTGAAAAACAGACTTCCAAAAAGGGCCTACAAAAATCATTTTGAGAAAACCTTTGTCAAACCCGTTGATAAGAGTCACTCCAAACTGAGTTCAGAATCTCTTGAGTTGAAAGATATTTACAAGTATCATAATTATACTAGTCACGCAAAAGTTGCTTTCTGTGCTAACTCTTCAGGACCCAAAATGATTTGGGTACCAAAGAAAATGTAAGGCATATTTTTGTTCACAGGTCTCGAACAAGAATAAATGGTATTTAGACAGTGGATGTTCGAGACACATGACTGGAGATCCACTTTGCTTCATCAACATTGTCAGCATAGACGGTGGAAAAGTTTCCTTTGGAGGTGATGGAAAAGGAAAAATCATAGGCCTTGGGACTATTGTTATTGGAAATTTGATCATCAACAATGTTTCCTTGGTGAAAGGACTCAAATATAATCTGTTGAGTATTAGTCAACTCTGTGATACGGGTTACAGAATTCAGTTTCAAGAAGATAGATGTTCTGGAACAAACAAAGACAACCTACAGTCTTTCACTGGGATACGACATGGTAACATCTACCTTTTAAATATGAACACTTCAGAGTGTCTCTTTTCTACTCAGGAAGAAGTCAATCTTTGGCATAGAAGGTTGGGGCACACAAACTTCAAACAACTTGCCAAGATTTCCTCCAAGAAACTTGTTCGTGGACTTCCAAAAGTATATTTCAAGAGAACAGATCCTTGTACACCTTGTATCTTGGGTAAACAAGTAAGAAGCTCATTTCAATCTATCGACTCTGTCTCCACTGATCGTGCTTTACAACATTTACATATGGATTTATTTGGTCCAACAAGGACTCAAAGTTTGGGAGGTAAATCTTACTGCCTAGTAATTGTGGATGACTACTCTCGATTTACCTGGGTTCATTTCCTTTCAAACAAGTCAGATACATTTCAATGTTTTTATAAGTTTGCTAAACTTGTTCAAAATGAGAAAGGATATTTTATATCCAAGATACATTCGGATCATGGAAAGGAATTTGAAAACAAGGATTTCTCAGAATTCTGTGACCAGTTTGGCATTCAACATATATTCTCCTCTCCCTATACTCCACAACAAAATGGAATAGTGGAAAGGAAGAATAGGTCTCTTCAAGAAATGGCAAGAACAATGCTAATAGAAGGTAATATCTCTCCTTGCTTCTGGGCTGAAGCTGTTTCAACTGCTAGTTACATTATCAACAGAGTTATTCTAAGGAAAATACTTCAAAAGACACCGTATGAACTTTACAAAGGAAAGAAACCAATAGTTTCTTACTTTCATGTGTTCGGTTGCAAGTGCTTTATCCTAAAAAATAATTCTGATAATGTTGGAAAATTTGAGGAAAGATCAGATGAAGGACTTTTTCTTGGATACTCGACGTCAAGCAAGGCCTATAGAATCTTCAACAAGAAATCTCAGAGAGTCGAAGAATCAATCAATGTCAAATTTGATGAAGGTGTGAAAGTTTCATCTATCCCGACTCAGAATGTTGGAACAGTTACACATTCTACCACTACAGAAGATACACAGTCTATCACTCCAGAAGATATTCCGTCTATCGACTCAGACCTTCTACATTCTACAGCATCAAAAGCTGTTCCGTCTACTCAACCTGATCAACCAGATTCTTCTAATGAAAGTAGCCCTCGAGTTCAAAGAAATTGGAAACACAAGTCAAGCCATCCAACCAATTTAATCATTGGAGACCTTGAAGAGGGTATTCGCACTAGATCAAAACGTTTCTCAATCCCTGAAGACCACGAGGAATCAAGTGCTATTGTCTTAATTTCAGAAATTGAACCCAAGAAGGTAGACGAAGCACTAATAGACGATAACTGGATAGAAGCTATGCAAGATGAACTTCGGCAGTTTGCTATCAATGATGTCTGGGATCTGGTTCCTAAACAAAAAGGAAAGACCATAATTGGCACTAAGTGGGTGTTTAGAAACAAGATGAATGAAGAAGGGGAGGTGATCAGGAACAAAGCTCGACTAGTAGCCAAAGGCTACACACAAGAGGAAGGAATAGACTATGATGAAACCTATGCACCCGTTGCCAGGTTAGAAGCCATACGTTTATTACTTGCTTTTGCATGTGCTAACAATTTCAGGTTATTCCAAATGGACGTCAAGAGTGCCTTCTTGAATGGATTTATCCAAGAAGAAGTGTATGTCGAACAACCTCCTGGCTTTGAAGATCCAAAATATCCTGATCACGTATACAAGCTTAAGAAAGCCTTATATGGTCTAAAGCAAGCCCCTCGAGCGTGGTATGAACGATTAAGTACCTTTCTTCAACAGCATGGTTTTGACAAAGGTAAGGTTGATACTACACTGTTTATCAAAAAGGAAGGTAACGATTTCTTATTAGTTCAAATCTACGTAGATGATATTATTTTTGGATCGTCTAATGAGGCACTTTGCAAGAAATTTTCTAGTACTATGCAGAATGAATTCGAAATGAGCATGATGGGTGAACTCACCTTCTTTCTTGGCCTTTAAGTAAAGCAACTAAATGAAGGAACGTTCGTTCATCAAGAGAAGTATGCCCGAGACATTGTTAAGAAGTTTGGTCTGGACAACTGCAAGAAGACGGACACTCCCATGGCAACTACTACTAAATTGGAAATTGACGAAGGAGGAAAAGCAGTTGATCAGAAGCTTTATCGTAGCATGATTGGTTCTCTCCTTTATCTCACAGCATCTCGTCCTGATATCTTATATAGTGTGTGCATGTGTGCCAGGTTCCAATCTAGCCCTAAAGAATCACACTTATCAGCAGTTAAACGTATATTAAGATATATCTCCAGCACACTTAAGTTTGGACTTTGGTATCCCAAGGATGGCAACTTCATTCTACTAGGATATTCAGATGCTGATCATGCAGGTTGCAAAGTTAATCGAAAAAGCACATCGGGGACCTGTCAATTTCTTGGAAATTGTTTAATTTCTTGGCTCTCACGGAAGCAGCACACAGTCTCCTTGTCCACTGCCGAATCTGAATACGTCGCACTTGGAAGTTGCTGCCCTCAAATTCTTTGGCTTAGGCAGCAATTACAAGATTTTGGCATTCGGAAGTACTGTGTGGAAATACGATGTGATAGTACCAGCGCAATTGATCTTACCAAAAATCCAATTATGCACTCGAGGGCGAAACATATTGAAATTCGGCATCATTTCATCCGCGATCATGTTCATAAGAAGGATGTTCGAATCAGTTTTATTGATTCCCAGAATCAATTAGCAGATATTTTCACCAAGCCACTGGATAGACGTTCCTTCGAAGCTCTTCGAAGTGCTCTGAATATTCTATCTCTGTGATATATTGACTCTACGACAATTTTGGCAAGTAAATCTCTTCAAGAATTACTTTCCCGCCTTCCAGGTATTTATTTACTTATTTGCTTGTTTTTAAATTGGTAAGGTTTCCGATTTTTATGCATTGCTATAAACTGCCTTTTTTAGTGTCTCTTCAAATCTTCTTTTTGGAAACCGTCTCTCTCCATTCCTCTTCGAGCAGTTTCCTCTTGTAAAACAAACCCTACAGCAACTTGCTCTCCTCTGTTCTCCTCCGGCAATCAATTTCTTCACCAAGTTTTCATCTTTCTTCACTTTCCTTTCGCTCTCTACCTTTCTGTGATGGCTCCTCCTCGAAAGTCGTCTCGTATTGCTCAGAGAGAGTTTGGTTCGGCAAGCGGACCAACGCATTATGACCTCACCGAGGACGAGGTTCCTTCTCCTGCAACGTCTGTGCTTCCTACCCCTCCGGTTGAGACTGATACGACTCAGGTACTTTCAACTCCGCCTCTTCAGGCTAGGAGCACTAGAGCTATTTACAATGCCTATGTGGAATTGAAGAACACTGGAACTCCCATGGTACTTTTGACCACCTATCTCAAGGGTGCTGGATTTCCAAATGAACATCTGTTTCTCAAGCATGTTGAATCCCTAGGCATTGCTCCACCCGGTTCAGTAGATGAGGCTCGAAAAAATTTTCCGTTGGACCCAAATATAAGTCATCCTGAAAAGTTTGATTCGTGGGACGAGGATGAAAAACTGTACATTTCCTTCAAACCTGTTAAGGGCATTGCTGCTAATTTGCCCGGAGACCCCAAGAAGCTATTTCGTTCCAAGGAACACAAGGGAATGTACAATCGTCTGTTGGCTCGCGGGGTGATGAATCCTCGCACTGTGGACTTTGATTTTCTGGATTCTATTCACATCAATCTTCGATTAACTTTCAGGATTTTAAAGTTGGAGAAATTTTGTTCTGAGACTGCCCCTGCTTTTCCTGAATTGACTGCTTATTTCTACTCCAACTTGTCGTTTCCCAACCGACACTCCGTTATTTTTTCGGTCAAGGATCAGAATGTTGTTGTTGATGTGGATGACTTGGCTGCTATAATTGGTTTGCAAAAGCCACGTTTCTTTCCAATCCAAGTTTCTGAAAGGGAGGCTACTGCATTTTTATCTAAGGAGGACTCTGGAGAAAAGGACATTTCCTATTCTACAATGAAACCCCTGAGTATTATTCTCCACAAGATTTTAATCAATTGTCTTCGACCAAAGGCGGCTTCTTGCACAGCTATCTCCAGAACCGAACTACAGATTATGTTTGGGATGTTACATTCTAAGTTCATCAATCTTCCTTTCATTATTATCTATCAAATGTACAGGGCTGCTCAGAAGGGAACAGGGCAATTGCCCTATGCGGGTCTCATCTCCAAGATATTCCAGCACTTCAACATTCCCATGCCTTCACATCTCTGCAAAAAGTCCATGCCAATCACAGTAATTGGCAAGACAATGATAGCAAAAATGAGAATGGCTGAGTTGCTAGTTGGTTTATCTGTTTCTCCTGCATCTAAGGCAGGTTCTTCCTCTACCGCCAAACGCAAGGGCAAGGCTCCTTTAGATGCGCCACCTCCCAAGAAGGGAAAAGTTATTCTTCATGATGAGCCTAGCAGTCCTGAGCATATATCTCCTATCTTGGCTGAAGAGGATAGTTTGGATAAAGAGGTTGATGACTATGTCCCAGAAGAAGAGGCAGAAGGGGAGGTCAATAAGGACATTCCTCGGGGTCAGGTGTCCCTCAGTTTGACTGATCATGATGGTGCATCTTCCGCAGATCATGTTGCCCAACAAGATACAGAGATTGTGACTCCACAGGTTGCTGAAATGTTCCTCCACCGTCTTCACCAACCTTTGCTGCTCCTACCATTCCTGCTCCCATCTCGGAGTCACCTCCAGTCATTCCAACTCCTCCTCCTTCGATTCCCTCTCCGTCTACTACTTATCCTCTTCCTACTGAGTCTTTATTTCCACCGGGTGCTACTAGCACCACTGATTCTAGTGTACTTTCTACCATTCTCCAGACACTCACTTCTCTTCAACAAAGCCACAACACATTTCTTCAGGACTTCTCTGATTTCAAACAGTCCATTACTCATCATCTCTCTAATGTGGCCAGTCACGGTGATCTCCTGGAAATTCAGAGCGATCTCCAACAGGATCTTCATCGTCTTGAGCAGTCTGTGTTACACTTGGAGTCTTTTAAACTTGTTCGCTTTCCGAATCATTAGTTTTGTTCGATGACAAAAAGGGGGAGAGTGCAGGAAGTGCAGTTTTTCTGTCTTTCTTTAGTTTTTAATAATCTTTCAGTCTTTAGTTACCGTGTTGGATTCTATGGATTTTGTTTAACATATGTGATGCAGGAATCTCTACTTCTTTTGATTGAAGGGTGTTATAATCAAGGGGGAGTTTCCTCTCCTTGTTTCCTAACATATGTTGATCCTCGATCCTACAGATCTTTGGTTATTATTGTCTTATTTCAAAAACTGCATGATGTTTTGTCATCTTCAAAAAGGGGGAGATTGTTGGAGAATTTCTTTCTTAAGTTTTAAAGCTGACAAAACACTTCTAAGTCTAGCGCTGAAGATAGACGATGTATCTTCTAACTGCTCGATAAACAACATATCGTCTCTTTCGGTAGACGATGTATCGTCTGGAGAACGATAGACATTGGATCGTCTATCCCAATAGACGGTTGTTCTTCTGCTTTCAACACTTAGCTTCTGGACCATATCAAATGAAGATTGCCACATCTCGAGGATCATTATCTATGGCAAGGAAGACAAACGGTCAAATTCAATATAGAAACAAACATTATTTTGGAAAGTCTCGATCAGCCGCAAAACTACATATTGATAGATGGTTCTTACTTGGAAGGTAATGAGACTGATTGTATGGGCAATCAGGCTCGGCACCCTCTCTTCCTGTTTCAAAATCATTTAGAGATTTCCTGATATGATTCTCTCCAACGGCTTGATTGAGAGAGTTTTTGGCAAGTGTCAACAGTCGACAAAGTCAGAGAAGCTTATTTAAAGGATTTCTTCTATTGATGAAAGATGCAGAGAAGCACGAGAAAAATTCCCAGTTCAAGATCATCATTACACTACAGTTCACTTTGATATTCAAGAGAGAGATATTTAGTTTGAAAGCTGTTCATCGCATTGTACTCATTCTTGAATCACTTAGTGAATTCCAGCCTATTGGCTGTTAGATCGAGAGTGGACGTAGGCTTAACTAAAGCCGAACCACTATAACCGAGTTTCCCATTCTCTTACTCTTTGCACTCTGTTCTTTCATATTACATAGTTTTTAATTCCGCATTAATTTTTGAACAACACCTATTCAACCCCCTTCTAGGTGTTGCACTAGCGCTTTCAAGTCCTAAACCTTTTTTTATGCCAAATAAGTCATAAATCTTTTGCAACTTTACCGATTAAGTCCTTCCGGAGGATTTTGGCCGGAGAATGCTGACGTGGCGACGACGTGGCGCGACCGGAGCTCGCTGGCGATGACGAGGCGGCCACGTGGCAATTTTTTTAAAAAAAAATTCAAAAAATTCAAAAAAAAGGAGGGCTCCAGCCCTCCACCTTTGGCCGCCGCCCTATCACCGGTGGGGCGGCGGCCAAGCCCCCAGCCCCGCCGGTGTCCAGATCTGGACGCCGGCGGGGCTGGGCGAGGGTCGTCGGCGCTGCTTGAGGGCCGGCGATCCCTTAGCGAGGCTCCCCCAGCGAGGCTCTGCAGCTGGGCGAGCTCGCCCGGCCCTCGTCGGTCGGGGGTCGCCCTTGCCACTGGCTGGTGAGGGCCGAGCGAGGCGAGCCTCGCCCAGATCTGGGCGGGGCAAGCTCGCCCTCGCCCAATTGCAGATCTGCGGACTCGCTGGGGGAGGCAAGGGATTGCCGGCCCTCAAGCAGGGCCGGCGACCCTCGCCCAGCCCCGCCGGCGTGTAGATTCGGACGCCGGCGGGGCTGAGGGCTTGGCCGCCACCCTACCGGTGATGGGGCTGGGGGCTTGGCCGTAGCCCCACCGGTGATGGGGCAGCGGCCAAAGGTGGAGGGCTGGAGCCCTCCCTTTTTTTTTCAAATTTTTCGAATTTTTTAATTTTTTTTGAAATTTTTTTTGCCACGTGGCCGCCACGTCGTCGTCGACTGGCTCTGGTCGCGCCACGTCATCGTCACGTCAGCACTCTCCGGCCAAAATCCGTCGGAAGGACTTAATTGACAAAGTCACAAAAGGTTTAGGACTTATTTGGCATAAAAAAAAGGTTTAGGACTGAATCGGCAAAGTAGTAAAAGGTTTAGGACTTATTTGGCAATTGTCCCCCGACAAATGCTTCGAGCATCGTTGCTCGGGCTAAGGCGGCCACTAAGGCCGAAGTGAGGTCTAGACTTTGGATCCAATCCATTACTTATCAGGGTCGGAAGACCGTATTTGCACTAAACCAATACTTCTAACTATGACCTCAATGTTGTGGTTTTGCTGAAGTATTTAACTATTTTGAGTGAGCTTATCAATTGGAGTTAATAAAAAATTTTAGAGACCAGTTTGTTGTTTAAGAAAATCTACAGGAGTCATAGCATTCACAGTAAAGGGTCAATATACATATACTTTTAAGAGCTATTGATATTAATAAAAATGTTTTGAGTAGCTAAGAACAAGACCAAACCCAAGTTCGTAAGAATAGCAAAAGAATTGCATTCGTGAAATGTATTTGACTCAAATTCTCTTATGCCTAACCATTTACTTCTCTGTGTACTATGATTGAATTCATTTGTTTTTTTAGCATAGCATCACGAATGCTCTTTAGAACGATGATATTAAGTTTCATCAATCCCACCCCTATGTTTGCAGAATGACCAAGTTACATCCTCTTCACCCACAATCTTATCAAGCCCTAAATCACTCCACGCGGCGTTCGAGCCATTGACAATGTTGTTTCGACATGGCGGCTGGTAAGCATGGCTCGCATCGCACCCATTCATTGAGTCACATTGGTCTACCGCGTTGGCCATCACGTTGCTATGAGAATGAGTTGTAAAATATATTTTTTGATTGTAATTAATTGACTAGAATCAAGGATTGTAGTTATTTGGTTTGGAAAATATACCTTTTAGAATACTTAGCTAGTTTGGAAGATATATTGATTAGGATACTTTCCTTTCTTTGTGTGTGTCTATATATATATATATATATATATATATATATATATATAAAAGCTTCCAGATCATTGCAAACTAATGAAAACATATAGAAAATAATGGGTTAGAAGTTGTCAACCTAATCTCCCTATGCGGACTCGTGCCAGTCAAAAAGAGGCAGTGGTAGACTTGAGGCATCCTAACCAAGGGGTTTGTCACATAACTATCCAAAGGGTCCACATTTCATTAGATCCTGTGGTACCACCCGTTGTATCCTCCTTAAGATGCTTTATGGTGGTTGTTCTCCCATACCATCCCCTCCCCTCCCACTTTGTCGGAGTACCTTATCCAATACTGATGCGGCACCCAATTCCAGGTGTCAAAATCAAACTGCTAGATAGTGGTCTCGTGCCTCTCCAAAATGTACATGTACTTATATACGAAGGTATCGATCAGCAACTCGCCCTCAGGGGCGCCTCCGGCATGTTTGGTTCCTCGAGGGGGAACTCCATGTTCAGGACCTGTAAAACGGGGCTATACAACAAATGAGATAATAATCTTAGTGAGTTTAAACTTTATTTCGCAATTAGGATGACACGCACTATGGGGTCTCTAAATGGTCCCACCAACTTTCACACGAGTTCCAAGTATATGGTGCTAACCTATCAATCAGGGTACCAGCGGGGTCATTACTATTTTAGGTAAGCTAACTCTTTCGCCACACAGGTGACTACACGGGCTCTCAGACCCAATCAACACATAATTCCCCACCTCGATACATGAATCTCCTATTCACTATCCATGGTCCCATCATTTCCTCTAACTCCCATCTTGACACAATTATTTCCTCAAACCCCTATTTAATTACTCATTGGTCCACGACTCAGTACCGACTCAAACTATTCAATAAGTTATAATATTATAAGTTAGGCACCATTCACAATTCTACCACATGCGCCAATCAATCATCAAGACATTCCATGATCCAACAATAACAATTAATCAATCATATACAACATAATCGATATAATCTAACCCCCAAATTACTCTATACTGCCAACTACCTCGGCATGTCAATTAGGGATTTGTCCGGTTCCCCTACTTCAAACGGCAATCCATCGTTTGATATCATACATGCATGATCGCCTTAATGGACCATTCTTTGGTCGACATTAACTTAACCAATCTAATTTAACGACGATTATCCCTAATTACCATTCAATCCCGGACAAGGCTCTAATCATTGATTAAGTACCAAATTAGCCCAATCAAATTATCATTTGCTACTAAAGAAAATAACTGACTTAATAGAAAATCAAAACTTAAACTCATTTCCGGTCCAAGATTCCCAAGCAATCAACAGAGACGGCCCACAGCGAGCTTACAACGTTGCGTAACTTGCACTATGAAAGCATGAACAGTTCGACACGGCACGACATGTCGTGGTGGCACATTTCCAGTGAGATTTGGCAGGTCACCGACGAGGCTCCGAGCAGCTAATTCCAGCGGCAATGGTGGTTAGTCACCTGGGTGAAGTGGCGGAGGCAACTGGACAGCAAAAGGGACACAAAATGGGCGGCCCTTATGGCTGGATTTCGACGAGATGCAGCAGCCAAAATAGGAGTGGCGCTGAGATTCACTGGCCAGGTGTTGGGGCGGCGTCTCAGGGCTCGACGGTGGTTGAGGAATAGCGTGGGCGGTCTAAGGAGGTTAGTGGACGGTGGCGGAGTGGCATTGGAGATGCGTCGTAGGCTGTGGGATGCAGAACAGGGCACCGAATAAAGGCTCGTCTTGTCGGAAGAAATTGCGGCTGTCGACGAAGTTTCAACAGCAGCAAGTGGCTAGGCAATGACCAAGGAAACCTTCGGTGGCCGCGACTAGAAGGTCGCGGATGGCGAGCGGAGGCCGTAAACAATGGTTCGCGCAAAACAAAGGATGCAGAGATCATCACGGCTCCCGACGGCTTCAACTGCAACAGCCGAGGGTTCGGCTAGGCTAAAGTGGTTGTGGGGGACTGAGTTAAGGGATTGGCGGGGTCTGGGTGTCGCCGGTTGAGCTTGATTTGCCGCGCGACTCCTCCGGGCTCAAAACCAAGCACTGTGGTGTCGTGAGCGAGATTGGGCCACGCGAACAGTGGGCCCCCTCCATGGGCATGTGTGGTCGCGAAAGAGCAGCTTGGGTGGCGCGAATTGGAGCGGATTGCGACTATGGGCGGCAAGTAGGTGACAAGGGAGGGAAGGGAAAATCGCGTTGTGCATTCGGCCAACACGCTAAGGTACGTGTTGACCGTTGACCCAGGGACTAAAATGCAATTTCCCAAAAGTTGAGGGACGGACCTCTTTGTAATTATCAAAAGTTCAGGGACCGCCCTAAAATAAATTTTCACGATTTCGTCTGAGGGACTCCTGGGGCTAATGGGCCACTAACGTAAGCCTAAAATTTTGATTATTAGACCTCGAGTTTGACCAAAAACGGTTTGTTACATACCTCACGTTGATTCTTCGAATTTGATATTAGAATGTAACAGGAGAAGAACATCAGGAGTGCCAAATCTTACGTATGGCACTCACTTTAGTGTCAAAAGTTTCGGCCGAAGGAGTTAATTACCAAATCGGAGGAAAACAATACTTAAGTGCCAACGGCGAGAAATTCCAGCCACTTTACTTACATGACATTTATCAATTCAACCCAGCTCATTAAGCTCTAGTCAAATCCGGCACTGCTCGAAGATTTGTATACAAAAAAGATTTCACAATAGGAGTTTGGAAAAGACCTTGTCCGATCTGAACCCGTCCAATGATCACCTCTACTCAAGCCCCCGTATATTAGGCCATTAATGCCATGAAAACATTTTCGTCAACTTTGTTTTCAAATTATGTGCGAGGATTGTGACTTGAAACGTTGTTTATGGTCTTACTTTCATTGCCTCTGTGCACTTATAAATTCGGTCTAATTTCCTACGACGTAATCTCTTCTTCTTCTTCTTTTTGCCAAAATCTTACATATGACCTTAATTCCAAGGATCTCCTTGGGTTAGTTGTGAACTGTTTGTTGGTCATGTAGCTAAGTCTGTTACCTAACTGGATCACATTGAAAAATTAGAATTGACATTTAATTGGACGAGTATTAATTAACGTGAAATTGAAAAGTAAGGAAGAACTAAAATATCAACTGTCGAATATTTGATCGATAAAATTATTGAAACTTGTGATCGATGGATTGCTTGCCTTTGACCAGAAGATGGACTTAGTTTAGCAAATGTGAAGTAGTTGGTCATTCAAGAGTATCTAGTAATTATTTATTCTTTGGTGAAAGTGTTGATGATGTAACAATGTTTTATCGACAGAACAAATTGCCAGTCAAATTTTGTTGCTAACATGTTTTGATAGCTATCCATGCTTTTCACATTTTATCATCATGTGAAAAAAATGTAAATTTTACCCTAGGGATTCGTAGACTCGTGCAATGGGATTGGACTCACAATGGGATTAAATATACATATCTTAGTTTACAGGAGAAAAGCAACATTTGTTTATCTATCTATATAAAAAGAAAGTGACATATGCTGGAGAACACTGAGCACAACTTATTTATTACATGGAGCTTCAATAGCAATCTTCCATCATGAAGAAAGAGAGTGCGAGTTTGATAGCAGTTGCAATGGCGCACGTCTCCGGAATTGGATAAGCCAATCTGTCACTTCATGCAAGGTGTCGCCTGCGACTCACAAACGTGAGAACATATGCTAGAATTAATTAGCAATCTCTATCAACAAAATAAATGAGTACGATGAAAATAATATACGAATCATGAGGGAGAAATGATTTCACTTACTAAATAATTGTATATTTAAGTAATCGAAATTGAATACCTCTCTGGAGCCAAAGCATGGTAATCATCCTCGCAATCAACAATTTCTCGATTATCCTATCCACTGCCCGTACATAGGAGCCCCTCCAAGATTGTTTGTAATATAATATGCCGCAGAATCCCATCAATGCCACAGTGAAACCTGGTCCCAGTCCTGAGTAAAACCAAACAACAATGGAGTCTCCTTCGTAAGACTCATCTTCACTCGAATTGTGATCATCTTGTCTATTCAGGTGATTATGCTCATTTCCAGGACAATCTTTCAAAAGAGGAGCTCCACAGAGTCCGTCATTGCCGCGATAACTAGATTGATAGTCCAGGGTGCTTAGTTGATTGCCTGATGGAACTCGACTGGATAAATTGTTGAAGGAAAGATCCAAACATTCTAGAAAGTCCAAGTTGGATATACTAGGAGGGATTTCACCCCATAGCCTGTTATTAGATAAGTCCAATGATTCTAAATCCCTCAAGTTGCCAATATCTGAAGGGATCTTCCCGGCCAACTTATTTTGAGAGAGGTTCAAATTCTTGAGTCGAGCAAGCATCGTCAGCTCTTCCGGTATTTTTCCTTCTAATGCGTTGCTTGAGAGGTCGATGGAAAATAGATAAGGGAGTGTACTCGTGAATTCTATGCTTATTCCTTTTATATCAACCATAATGGAAAACTCGTCAATGGATCTGAAATACAAAGTGGGATTGCCCCACATTCGTGAGAAGTTGTTGAAACAATGAGGAATGCCTCCAGAAAGGTTGTTATCCGTCAAGCTTAAATACTTGAGATTAGCAAGATGGCATAGCTGCAAAGGAATGTCCCCGATGAAGTAATTTCTCCCAAGATCAATAATCCTATATGATATAGCATTACCAAATGGAGGAATTCTACCAGTTAAATGATTGTCACTTAGATCGAGGAACACTAAATCTAGCTTCAATAAACATTCTGGAAGCTCTCCGTTCAAGCCATTTCCATGTAGGCGTAGAACTTTCAATTGCTCCAAATGACATAGAGACTCTGGAATTTTACCATGCAACTGGTTGTCTGCCAATAAAATCAATTCCAAAAAAGCTTGCAACTTCGTCCAACATCGCGGAAGTCTCCCAGACAATTGGTTCTTAGAGAGATCAAGAAAAGACAATCCATTTGACATGCATAATGAATTTGGAATTTCACCGCTGAGGTTATTTCCAGAAAGCGATACTTCTGTCAACATGGACATTTCTTTCCCGATGATCCGAGAGACGTTTCCTCTTAGCATATTGTCTGAGAGATCCAATTTTTGAATGTTAGATAAAACATCATGTAGCCAATGGGGAACTTCATCTGAGATGCTAGCATTGGACATGTTTAATGCCCAGATGTTTTTCTGCGTGCGGAGCCAGTCTGGGAATTTTGGTCCCACTTTGCAACTTGACATGAGAAGCTCTTGAATTTGGAATGGAGGAACCCAAGATGCGCTTACATTTATGACAACCTCGTTCGGACAAGGTTTCAACACGGTCAAGCTGGCGAGATTTGCAAAATGAAGTTCGCTAAGAGTTCCACCCAATTGATTGTTACCAATGTCCATCTCCTCTAGATTGGAGATTTGCCCAATACTTTCTGGAATGTTCCCGCTCAATTTGTTAGAATAGAGGTACAACGTTTTTAGAGATGATAGTTGACCCACTGTTGTAGGAATAGGACCAGAGATCAAATTTAGGGAAAGATCAAGAAATTCAAGGTCTTTGAAATTCCCAAATTGACTGGGTAGGGGGCCACTGAAATTGTTGTTGTGAACATTCATATACTCTAGGTAACTTCGTCCACAGACCAAAGCATCGTCTTTGGTGTTGGAAATTCCCCCACTAAATTTGTTTTCTAACAAATTTAGTACTTGTAGATTGCAGAAAATGCTCAAGTTTCTCAGAATTTCACCCTCCATCCTATTTGAAGATACATCAAGGAATCTAAGCCCCGGATTGTTTTCAAGGATGACAATGGGGAATATGCCTTGGAGATGATTACCACTTAAATCAAGATGTTCGAGTTTGCTGAAGTTTTGAAACCAAGGTGGAATAGATGAATTCATGGAGTTTTGACTCAAATCAAGTAATCTAAGAGAAGTGAAATTGACAGGCAGAGAGGTAGAAGCATCTTCCAATTCACAACCCCTCCATATTAAATATTCTAATGAGGAAAGCATGTTTATAGGACTTAGCCACCACCCTTTGGGGTTTTGAAGGGGGACATAAGACAAGTCCAAGTGCTTCAAGTTGGAGAGTATCGACAGCCATCGGAGGTTCTCTATTCTTAAAGGGGGCTCCTGCCAGATCCACCCACTAAGATCCAAGTACCTTAAGCTGGAAAGATTACTAAGTTGATTGGAAATAGGCCCATAGCCCGCAGATGAGAGGTTGAGATACTCCAGATTCTGAAGATAAGCGAAGGACTCTTGGGTTTTTTCAGTTGAAAAGTTATTCCAACTGAAGTCTAGATACTTCAAATACTTCAATTCGTTCAGAGCAGGATGCATCTTACCTCCCAGGCTGCACTCACGAAGATCGAGTTTCAAGATGTGACCAGTCTTGTTGCTGCATTCCACTCCTTCCCACTCGCAACAGCTCTCACCGGTCCATGACCCCAGACGTGTCGAAGGATCTGTGAGATCTTGCTTAAACTTCAGAAGAGCTTGCCTCTCCCTGCCAATGCAGCTTACATTTGTTAAGGCTTTGGAATCACAGAATTTCAAGACTCGGACAACAAAGAGTGCACACAAGAGTGAAGGCACAAAGCTAGTGTAAAGGTAAGACGCCATTGTGATTTCAAATTATCCTGGGCTCTGCCATTTATAATGACCAAATAAAGACTGCCCTTAAGGAAGATATTATCTTCTTCCTTTATTCACAAAAGTAAAAGTAAAAGTAAAAAACAGAGGGCTTAACAATCTTTGAAAGTTCTTTTCTCTTTCGCTGGCTGCCTGTAGCGACTCCAAATTTCCAAGTCATGCTTTGGAAGACTTGCCGTATGGTCAACACATAATATTTTTAAATAGAATTTACAGTATGGTCAACACATAATATTTCCAAGTCCTACATATGCGACATGACATCACATGGAATATTCTCTGAATCATTAGAGTCACCATTTATGGGTTCACAATCGACAATAATAGAGTAGTTGGCATGGGCATGACTTCTTAGTCAATATGAATTGAAATGTTTGGCTCGTTGGGCCAAATATTAGTCTACATTGAACATACATATCTTATTTCATCAGATAAGAGCAAGAGGATTTTCTTTTTTTCCTTTTATGATGATCAAACAAAAAGATAGAGAAAAAGTAGGAGTGCCTCCAACGTGACATGTGAAAGTGAAAAAAATTGGACCCTTCCTCATTCTACATAAGTTGAAGACTTACATATACGATTTCTATGAAAAATGGAATATTCTTTGAATGATACAAGTCATCATTTATGGGATCACAATTGATGATAATACAGTGGTTAACATGACTTCCTAGTCAATATAAGCTGAAATCTTTGGCTCGTGACATTGGGCCAAACGTCATTCTACATGAAACATATGCATCTTATTTTATCAACGAAGAGCAAGAGAAATTCTTCTTAGGACCAAACAAAAAGAAAGAGAAAAAGTGGGAGTCTTGAGTGCGGCACATGAAAATGAATAAAGTTGGACCGTTCCTTGTTCCACATTAAACATAGCAGGAGTCTTGAGCGCGACACATGAAAGTTAATAAACTTGGAGTGTTCCTCGTCCACATGAAACATATATGGGTAACTTTCTTTCTATTTTTCATAGCCAATCGGAAAGAAAGATAGAAGCATCGGAGGAAAATGTACACAACTTCTTTATTCAGCTACAATAGCAATCTTCCATCTGTCATGAAGAAAGCAAGGACTATAATTCCACAGCAGTTGTAGTGGCCCACATAGCTGGAATCAATAACCAAGAATGAGAGTGTGGTACCCATTTTACGACGTCTTCTTGGAAGGCGTGTAATGTAAGTAAAATGAATCAAACATTGAGAAAAGCTTGCACCTAAGAAATACAGAGCTAAGTCGGATAAAAAATACGTTCTTGATCGATAATTTGGAATGCTGGGGTTATGGAGGTTTTGGGATGTGATGAGATATGTAGATTGCAGTTTGACTTTTGATTGAGCCGAGCTACAAATACTAATTCGAAGGTTTCGATTGTTCAGGACAAACATGTTGGTTTGCAGTCGCAGCATGTCTCATTTCTATGATGTCGTAATCAGAGAACTGGGCAAAGTCATGTCCTCCCCTACCAAGTTGTTTCGCATTACGTAGACTTGAGAACCTTCAGAAGTCAAACTTTCATTTTTCCTTTTTGTTTTTACCTTAAGCATTAAAATAAAAAATAAAATAAAAGTTGAATGAAGTTGCTGGCCGTAAAAGTATTTTTTTGGTCAAATCCCAAAAAGAATATATATTATTACACTGGTTAAGTTTAATAAATGGGCCTAAGTACATAATAAATGTAAAGAGTTTTCTTTTTTTAAGGAATCAAAGATAATGAATTTCTATTATGGCTACTAGTTGAATGGAGCTTGTAAATCCAACATTTACTGTAACTGCTAACATTGACAATGTATTTATTTAATCTCTTACAGGTATGGATACACTGATGGTTTTGACTTATCTGTGATAAAAGAGATTGTGTTAGAAAATTCTTGCGGAATAGTTAATGATGCAAGTACAATTGATATTCCAATGAGGTCCATAGTTATGACAAAGTTCAAGTGAAGCTTGGATTTGAAATATTCTGTGATAGTTGGTAGTGAAGTTCAGATTCTAACAAAACGATTTTTACTTAGCTCAAACGTTGAACTAAGATAGAGAATGTTAAAATGTGTCGAAGTTGAACTCGTGAACAAACCCGACTTGGTTTAAATATATACAAGTGCAATATAGGAAAGTAAATAATGCAGATTACAGAAGTTGATTTCGTGGTTGGAATTGTGATCAAGAATCCAATGCGCGTGTGGAAACTGCCAAGGCAATTGTAACTTTCCTACTGTGCGTTGGAGTGGTTGGGCTCACATTGAAAAGTCCACTATGGAGATTGAGCTTTGCTGGGACTCATGTTTGCGCTTTCACTAACTCAGCCGAGAGGGATAATAAGATAGGACTGTGATCAAAACCTGTAACAGGCAGTGCAAATGCTTCAACCGGCGGATATTGCAACCTATATTCAATGGTAAACCACCCTATCCAACATTTTTTTGACAAATTCATCCCCTTCTCTTTCGGTAGTCCAGGTAAAAGCACAGCCATTGCATTCAATATCTATAAAAAAACAATCAATGAAGAAGTCTCGGAAGGAATTCGATCTATAATTTCAGCCAATCGTTTTGCAGCTTTCTCTCAATGGTGAAGCACCTCATTGAATTCCCTAAACACATCCAAGGAAGAAGATTCGGGGGGCTATTCTTTCTTATTTCTTCTCATAGTTGGAGTCTCTTCCGATACACATGAACACATGTAATCCGCTTCTTCTTTTTTCCACAATGCACTTCCTCGCACACTGTGTCTATCCACTCTTCACACGTACATTTCATATTGAAAGAAAACTTATCATCATGCATCACAGCGAAGCCCCTGCGATGCCGACATGATTCATGACACGATAGTTTGGAAAGTTTAACCTCTTATTTATTCTTAGGAGGACAATTTTCTGATTTTTCACTTCCATTAAGAACATCGTAATGGGCCTTTATTGAACCATAATGGCTCAAAGTGCCTGAAGCATAAGAGGTGCGCCTAACCCCATATAGCTTCAGCTGAGAAGCTTCATATGTCAGTTGGTGGCTTATTAAAGCTAAGCACCAAAGCCCATTTTGCTGAACCCTTAGCCCCATGAATTGAGGCATCTAAGGATTGAATTTTAGTTTTGTCCATCCCCTCCTTTGTTTCGCATGTACAAGTGTGTATTTATGCACGACATATTTGGTAGAGGGCAAGGAATACACTTAAGGCTTCCTGGGACAAGAATAGTTTACAAAATACTTTTAACAAAATAGTTGTGAATGGATGTTTGCATTGTCTGCTGGCTTTTTGGGCTTTCTTCAGCAGCCTCCCTTAGAAATTTGCCACCACCTCAAATTTAGCTTCTAGATTTAGAAAATGGATCATGAATTTCAACAATCCATCCAACGTTATTTACTTCGATCGAGGGACTTATAGATGCCTATTCAGATCTCTTCGCCCAGATGAATCCCAATAATTTGCGAGGTTTGGATGATAGATTTGCCAGAAAAGGCCGATAAAAAGTAAGAGGCTTGCCTGGAGGGTGCAATTCAGCATTTACTTGATGCGGAGTGATTACTACAGCAAAGTCTCCGGTTTTCCTCTTCATCATATTTTGCAGGACGATTTGAAGCAAGCTTCATAAGTTTGAGGCGCAGGCCTCATTCTCTTTGCGACGGAGTAAGGCTACTTCTTAGCCGAGTTTTGGGTTCGGTTTAGAATAGAAGTGAGGCAAGTGCAGTTTGATTTCACAACTAGTTCATGTGTGTTCTTTGCTTAAAGTTTGAACTCCGACTCCTATCTGTCCGGCTTCAGGCCACTGTCTTCATGTTTATTAAACATTACCATTTGTAGAAAAGATGCGAAGTAGATATCTTTACTTTATCACCAACAACATCGAAAAACTCTTTTGAAATGCAAATTCATGGAATGCGAAATCGATGCCTGAACAGTAGGCTTTCCTTTATGGATCATACACATATGATAATACCTACCAGGATAAGTGACATGAATACATATCAACTGAGAGATATTTGGTTATATTTGCAAATAACACATAACTCCGTCCATGTCTTTTTAAGGAAGAAAATTAACGTGGGCCTTCTCTTGATGGGCTTTCGTCTGTTACTGGCCCCGGTCCATGGGCTGAAGCTCAGTCATTTTGGCCCTAGTTTGAGGTTCTCGTGTGTTGCCTTCTATAACTTCCTTAATTATTGACATGCTATTCTTCCCGGCTGGCCGCTATTTGCACCCCTACTTTGGCTTCATAGACCGTCTTTGAAAATGACAAAACCAATCCAAGTCACGGGTCCTAAGAGTCCCACTTCTTTTATTCCCTTTCTTCCTCTGCCTCCGCCGTTAACGCCCACCGGCGACCTCTCGTTCTTACTCCTCCCAAATGCCTGAACACGTAGGCATCCGATGCCAAACAATCCCGAACGCGTTCTGATGGACAGCCATATTATAAATTCCAATGCGAACAAAAGTCGATCAATTTAAGACGCTCCTGTGTCGCTCTTCTCTGTTGCTTCATCGCCTTGGTTGAAGGTTCCAGCTCGTTGCTTCTTCTGCTTCTTCTTTTTTGGTTGGAAAAGAACTCCATTCATCAAATCTTTAGAAGGGTAACAGACGTTTCGAGTTTCTCGACATAAAAGATCCCATAAAGAAGCGTGCGGGTTGGACATCTGCGGTGGGCTTTGGCAAGCCCATCTGCTGCTTGGTTTGTCTCACGTGAGCTATGAACAACTTTAAAAGTGTGTGGACTGTCAGAATCTCTCCCTGTAGTAAGAGTGCGCGTCCTCAGCAGCTCTCTGCAGGGTTTGCTTTGCTCGTCAATTTGCTTATTCAAGGCTTATTGCTCAATCGTTCATCGAGTATGTTGCTAGATTTTGCTCAGTTTGGACTTTCTTGTCCGCCAGGATCACTGCTGATAGTTTATGCAGTGATTGATATGGTGGCTGGGGGTTTCATTAGGTTGATGTTGATTTTTTTGTCATAGAGCTCACCCGTAATTCTTTTCAATTTTTTAGCCAATTGTCACAAGAAGTCACTGTTGTAACAGTCCACAAGTTATTAACGTTAGTTTGCCACGGGGGGATGACATGAGGGTCATGATGGGACGCCACGTCAACAATTTCCAACTACAATTGGCTAAAAAGGATGATATCAGGATCTCGCGTAAAGATTTATAAATTATATTGTGGAAGTCACAAAATTGCGAACTAAATTAGCACCGCTACAATCATTTAAGATTAATTTGATCATTATTCCCCTTGATATCGCATGCAACGTGAAATTTAATTTAAAGAGAAAACATCGCATAATAGCCTGGACCTTCTAACAACGGTAAATAATTTTATTGGTCGTGTGCATGCCCTAAAACATAGACGGATTGTATTTCTCTAGCAAGAAGGCAAGGCTTGAAACTTTGTATAATTCTTGGCCTATGTGAGAGAGAGAGATGTTTACTGGTTCTTGGCTAATCTCAAAGGATTGATTATCAACGACACTTAAGACACCTTACATTGAAGACGAAGACATTCATTTCACATTGAAAACTGGCAAAGTTTCTACACGTCAAAAGGAAACGAAAACCCTAATGTTCCTTCCTCATGTCCACTACGTCCAACCACACGGGCAGAGTCGAGTCTTCCCAAGTGGGGCACGCCAGCAACTTCTTCTTATTCCAACCTTTTCAATCGGTCAATCAAATCCCACTATGGGACGGTTCCGAGAGTATCTTGATTCTTGACGTCTCTCCATCTTTGACTTTGACTTTCTCTTGTTCTTCTTTTCTAGGGGTGCTATAGAGTTGAAAATCACCCCCCCCCTTTTTTTGTCACCAATGCGTGGGGGTTTCAATGCATCGGATTGATTCGAGCTTTTATGTCCGATTCAAAATATTATAAATATGCATTTGACCTTACCCGATCCAATCCGAAACAATATATATAAATATAATTCAAACATTGAAGTCGATATATACGCATTTTTTATCAATCGATTAAATATCCTCGAATCATGATATTCAATTCGATACTCATTATGATTGACACCAGCCCGCCGTTTCTCCTTTTTAGTCAAATTAATCCATCATCTCTGGCACGAAGCTTCTTGAAAAAAAGAAGAAATTAACTCATCCCCATAATCAATTGAAAGACAATGATATGCATGATGTAATATTGTGGAGAAAATATTCAGTGGTAAGAGAGTGCCACGTCATCTGCTGACCTGGTGCTAACGATCCATTCATTGACAGACACGTGGCGACCGGCCCCACTCCGTCAGCTTTCTCTGACCTTCCGTCCCTCCTCAGCCGCCGTTACTCTCCGTTTCTGTTTTCTCACGGTCTTTCTCACTGTGCACTCCCTCTCGCTATTTTGAACCAAAACACCGCGCGCTCCTCACTCAGCTCCCTCCCTCCTCTTGCTCAGCTCCCTCCCTCCGTCCCTCCCTCCCTTTCACGATCCCTCTGTGCCTCCGACACCGACGATGCCTCCGCCTCCGCCGTCGCCCCCAGAGCATCATTACGCGATTCGTGGTCTGGATCTAGTAAGCTCGCCGACCCCTTCGCTCACTCCACCACGCGGCTTCTTCCACCTCTACTGTCGCGAGCCCCATTGACGGCTTCGATTTGTTGTTCGCATCAGGTTAGCATGCTACCCCTCTTTCGCTTCTGTCTCACTTCACTATAGTCCTCTTCCGCCCTGCTCACGTGTGATCCTGGCCGCCGTTGAGACCCGGAGTGAACTGTCGCCGAGAGGCGATTCTCTCTTCCTCTTCCCCTCTCTCTCTCTCTCTCACCGGAGTCCCTCCCCGTTTCCATGGCTTCTCGACCACCATTTCTTCTACTTCTCTTCCTCTTCACGGTCTTCTCTCCGCTCAACCCGTGAAGCTGCCGTTCCACCCCGAGGACGTACTCCCTCTGCTGCCGAGACAGGTCTCCTGGCCCATCCTCAACTCTCTTCGCCGTCCCGTGGACCCGTTGCCCACCTTCGTCGGGGTGGCTTCCGCCTCCAACGGCTCTGCGGAGTGGAAAGGAGCTTGTTTCTACGAGAACACGGCTTGGATGGAGTTCCACAACAAGACTGGGAGTAAGTTCGGCGGAGGCACTCTTCACATCAAGGTTCGGTCTTTAGTTTGTTTTTTTTCCTGTTGCTTTGGCTTGGTCTTTGTTTGGTTTTGAGTGCGATTCTGGAAGATTTTGGGGGGTTTGAGCTTTTGGTCATTGATCACGAGTTTTTGAGGTTTTCTGTTCGACTTTTATGTCGTGTTTGGTACGTTGGAATGGAATGAATCAGTAAATGATGGGGAAAACAGTGGAAAGGGATGATGATTTCGAGTATTGGTTTTTGTTTGGTGATTTGTGGGATATTGAATGGAATAGAAAATCCTTGTTTGGCTGCTATTCTGGAAAATTTTGGGAGGTTTGAGCTTGTGGTGGTTTGGTAATGTGGAGAGATGGTCACTGTTCGCGAGCTTTTGAGGTTTTGTGGTCGAGTGTCATTGCTTAATTCAATTCACTGCAGTTTGATTTCCTGATTATTCTGGGCGATGCGAGGTTGTAGTGGCTTGTTGATGTGATCTAATGACTGTAGTTAGCCAGTTTTTGCAGTTTCCAAGTTATTCTTGGTGACTCCAGTGCTTAGTTTGAGCTTTCTTTCTTGGTTAATCTGAGATTAAATTTGTCTAGTGGATTCATAGTACTGAACTAGATGGCGTTTCTCTCTACTTATGGTATTTTTTCTTACCAACCAAGGTGTTCAGTCATACCTTTTTGTATAGAGATATGAAAGAAAATAATTATTGAAAGGATGTCAGAGAATATCATGTGATGTTTGAGCCATGCATTTGATCCTGACTGTTCCTCTTTTCTCATTCTGCTTAATTATGTTAAAATCTGAGTCGCAGATTTTCAGTTCTTATTTCAGTATGTTTCTAGTGGATATTGTTACTTGCTGAGGTTTCTTCTTTTCCTTTCATCTGCTTGTTTGTACTTAATAAAGCTCCAGGAATTGGTTGTACCATGGTTGGTCACTTTAGTTTTTTGTGTCTAGGTTTCCAGTGGTTGAAGAAGGATTTAGTATTTGGTTGTTCATACAAGTATGGTTGTTTTGTGTGATGTGAAAATTAAATTATCTTGTCGAGGCAATTACACTTTGGGTGGGTACTGTCCATTGTTTTCTACCTCATGTTGATAGTGCTCTTTTGGCATCTGGTCCTGTTGAATATGAAAACTAATGAATAGTTATAGGTATCCAGCTTGTAACCATGCGTTTGGAATGCTTATCCAGGTCAGCAAAGCCCATAGCTAGACATGTATGGATATTTATGTCTTTGCAACCCCATACCGTGACATGGGACTACTGAGCACAGATTAGAGTTTAAAGAGTGGGAAGGAAAAGCTTGAGTTTGAATATGTAAGCTGCAATTATCTTTTTCTCTTCTGCTCTTGCTTATTCATACTGACAAGTTGTTGCACTCGATACTCCATTATATTGATGTACAGGTGAAAAGTAGAGACGTGTCAATATGCAAGCCGGGATGCTAGGGACCCGGCTTGTCAATCTTTCCTATCAACTTGACTAATAGACAGCAATTTACCCTTACCTTGATAGACCCTGAAATATAATGATGAAATATCTCAGATCATATCAACAGTGTTGTTGGAATTAGACAATTATGCCATGTTTCAACTGAATCCAGTTGAGCAAAACAAAAGGTTAAAAGCTGAATAAGTTATCTCGCCGAATAGCAGATTAGTTTGCAACTCTATTGGGTGCCAATATTGGAAAAGAATCTGACATAGTTTGACAAATATTCATTTTCATAGCCTCCTACATGATACTAAGGCAGCAAAATAGTAGACTTTGCTGATTTTTTAGGAGTTCCTATCAGCCTGACTGATGATCATGTAATATGCTCGCCATGGGGGACACAGTCTTTGCATAATGGGAGTGTGGTTCACTTGTTTAATAGAAAGCATTGTGGTATTGTAGGTTCCTCTGTCATGACAGTATGGAACCAAATGCAACCAGCCTATGATGCGAACATATGGAAGGAAGCACTGAACAAGCGGCTAGGAACAGAGGTACTATCCCATTCAGTTTACAATTGTCCATGTGACATTATATATCTCGTTTTGTACACTGAGGTGCAACTGGAATCTGATGTCCATTGAACGGTCTTCAATTAACACATGTTATAAGGTCGTATTACACCTACTTTACTTTATAGCTCCTTACAATCGTGTTGCATACAAGGCTTGGATCTTCCTGATCTATTGGTTGAAACTGAAATTAGGGGGTTGTCTTTTGCTGAACCGCTGACAATTCCAGAGCAAGGTGATTGGTTGTACAGTGATGGGAAGTCTGCCTCATGTGTAGCTTATGTTCTTGAAATATATAAAGCGGCAGGACTCTTTGATCCAACTTCTAGCTCCATTCAAGTTACAGAGTTCACTATAAGTGCAATCCGATTGACCCTAGTTGGTTTCTCATTCTGACTCTAATTGCGTGAACTTGCTATGCAGAACAATCTTCTAGGATCGAGAGAACTACAATTTAGTTTGCCCTTAGAAGTGCGACTTTTTGTCGTGAGGAGTCTCATTGGCATTTTGTAAATAGCAATGTCATAACTAATCTGCCTTCTTATTCTGGCATAATATGCAGATAAAAGATGCTTACTCGCTAAGGTTTTTCGAGAATAATTCAAGCCGCTTGCCTGATTGCTGCAATGATGGGGACAATATTGAGCTTCCATTCTGTCAAATACGAGGTGGGTATCGAATGGAGCTGCCAGGATACAATACAAAGGACCAGTACCCTCATATGAATGAGAAGTGTCCATCTCTGCCCCCAAAGTTTCGGCATACTAGTGTAAAAAATGCCTACGGAAATGGAGATTCATCAAAAGGGAATTTACTAGAAAACAACAAAAGTTTGTGGATGGGGTTAAGCTGAATTTGAGCTGTTGAGCAATTGCTATTCAAATTGATGCTTTTGATTATACATTCTCATGGAGTGGTGCATTGCCATACGCTGAGAGTTGTTGAAGTACACATTGACAATTCTTTGTTCATTGCATTTCTTTCTGGTCATTGTACATTTCGTGACTTTTTGTTGTGGAAGTAAGGACTGTAAAATTTTCAAAGATTTGTAATATCTCGTTTGTATAATATAAACGGACTATTCTTGTAGGTAAGATGACAGAATTTGTGTTTTGGCCTCTCTGTTGAGATTGAACGGATGTTTCATTCTCTTCCACAAAAATCATGCAATTTCGATGGCTGGGGGACTGCAGAGCTGCGCTTGTGTATGGACTACTTGAATTTGTCGGGATGAAATGGACAATCCGAACAGTGGCCAGGAAAAATTTTCACCATGATCTATGACTTGCTCTTTTTATTGGTACTTTGTTGCACTGTCAAAAGTTGAAAGATAATGGAAGCGTTGAAACGTGCACCAAAGATTGTAGACTTCACAATCGTACACAAAATATTACAAACAAAAATGTTATGAGGCGTTGTATGCACATAAGATTAAAGGTAGTCTCAGTTTTCCAGTCAAATGACCTAAATATTGCCTAATTCCCGTCTACTGTACTCTGATGGCATGCTTTTATAATTTCAGCCACTCTGCCTGCATTACGGCAACCACACTTTTAAGAACATAAATATAGGAAAAAAGTAGCAGAGAAAGGAGACTCAGTTTCCCCTGAATTTAGAAATGCAATAGTGTTCCCGCATAAAAATTCAGCCTCTCGCCCACATTACATCAGCAACAAATAAAAAGCATAGCTCTATGATAAAAGTAGTAAAGATTGGCCACTAACATCGCCTAAATACAGTCCAAATATCTCCATATCTAGGCTACTGCCTAAGAAATAGAATTCAGAATCACCTTGAAGGAGCAATTGATTAGTTTAGGAAACCCATCTTAAACTTACAGAACAAAGTACAATACAAAAGAGTTAACAAGTAGTTGCCCAATTTAGGTTCTTTGAACCTTTTGATCCAAGCTCAAATATACAAACAGGAAGCATCTTTTGCTTAGAGCAAGGCTGAAACCGTAAGCAAATCATCTTAAGGGATAGAGTCAAAATGGCACATTTGTGATATGATATCATATCAGTTTCCATAAACAATATAAAACACAAAAATTGCCAAAAGGACCATGCGACTTTTATGCTGCAAGCTGCACTTCACTACTTTCTCGATATATCTCTAGGATAAAACATATTCTACAACCCAAAGCCAAGCCACTGGGCAAACTAGAACAGCCAACACAAGTAGAATTATCAAGGGAAGACCAAGGTCGAGGCACCTCATCGACCAAGCAAGAATGTGACTCAATTGATCCGAAAACACATAATCAACATCGGAGTAGCTCCTGGAAGCTTGTATTTGTCATACAAAAACCCAATTTACCTATCCGCACTCTTCTTTGCAATACGATCTGATCCAACAATGTAAACCCCATTCGCTAAGGACAAGTTAACGTGCCTCATATGCCTGCAAAAATAAACGGCTATTCATTAATCGAACAAATTAGCAACTCGGTAGCCAAATTAGGGGAAAAAACAAACAACAAAGGGGACAAATGCCACATTGAACATTGAACAGCAACTCCAAAATAGTCTTCCAATCCCAAAGAGAACAAGCACCGCCTGGCATAGGAAAAAGCGAAAAAAGAAAACACAAGTTTATGAAAAACACCCAAACATCACAAATTTGAAATTACCCTCTCCAGGGACTCTCGCTCTCACTTGGCGACCATCCTGGCGATGCAATCTTCGTACCGGATCCTCTCGTCCGACCCGACATCGACCTCCCAAATCCACTCGTCGAACTCTGAGGGCTTGAGCTTCTCGCTGATGCTGGAGAGGATGTGGCGCAGATTGGCAACGGACACGTAGCCAGTAGATTCTTTAGGCGTTGCGGAGCTGGCGATCGAAGGGCTCCGCCTTGAGGTGCTTGGACATGAGATCGAGGAACCGGGGGAAGTCGAAAGGGGAGGTGAGGCTCTCGCCGGCGATGATGGACTTGAGCTGGGCCTGGATGGGGTTGCCGCCGAGGTAGCGCATGAGGATCCCGAGCTCTGACAGGGCGATCCGGCCGTCGCCGTCGGTGTCGAAGAGGGTGAAGGACTCCGATTCGGGTCTGCGTCTCTTCTCGGGTCGGGCGGAGGATGAGGATAGAGAGAAACAAGAGTGATGACGAAACGAATGGAGCGTCGGTTTGAGGAGCTGAGAAAGAGGAGAGTCGTGCAGAGGGTTGGAGAGACAGAGCAGGGCGGAAGAGGACCATAGTGAAGTGAGACAGAAGCGAAAGAGGGGTAGCAAGCTAACCCGATGCGAACAACAAATCGAAGCCGTCAATGGGGCTCGCGACGGTAGAGGTGGAAGAAGCCGCGTGGTGGAGTGAGCGAAGGGGTCGGCGAGCTTACTAGATCCAGACCACGAATCGCGCAATGATGCTCTGGGGGCGACGGCGGAGGCATCGTCGGTGTCGGAGGCACAGAGGGATCGTGAAAGGGAGGGAGGGACGGAGGGAGGGAGCTGAGCAAGAGGAGGGAGGGAGCTGAGTGAGGAGCGCGCGGTGTTTTGGTTCAAAATAGCGAGAGGGAGTGCATAGTGAGAAAGACCGTGAGAAAACAGAAACGGAGAGTAACGGCGTCTGAGGAGGGACGGAAGGTCAGAGAAAGCGGACCGAGTGGGGCCGGTCTCCACGTGTCTGTCAATGAATGGATAGTTAGCACCAGGTCAGCAGATGACGTGGCACTCTCTTACCACTGAATATTTTCTCAATATTGTGGGGGTCTATTTGACCAAATTTGGTGGGCGCCTTTCCAGAAAGGGAAAAGGACGACGACACTAGATAGTCGCCACAATTTCCTCTTTTCATCTTCATTACGGCGTATACGGAAGGGTCCTCCGGGAGGCCCCACATGTCTCTCCACGTAAGTTGTTTATTTTATTTTAAGATTAATATTACGAAAAATCCTAAATTTTAGCCATTATGACACATTTATCCTAAACTTTTTTTATGATATAAAAAACCTCAAACTTTATCTCTTGTGAATTTTTTTGTAACATCAAAAACCCTAAACTTTCTATTTTGTGACATATTTACCCTAAATTATATACATATATATTTTTTATTATTTTTTAATTTTTTTAAAATAGTTGCGCCGGCCACTGTCTCCGCCACGGCCAGAGGGCGGCGAAGCCCTCGTCGGCGGCAGGCCAGGGATCGCCGCCCTCTGGCCGATGAGGGCGAGCATCTGGGCAGGGCTAGCCTCGCCGACTGCAGGCTAGGTCGACGCGCGGCCTCCCCCGCCCCCATCAGCCTCGCGTAGGCCTCGCCGATGAGGGCGAGCCTAGGCAAGAGATTTGGGCGGGGCTGGCCTCGCCGGCCAGAGGGCGACGAGCCTTGGCTAGCCGTCGGCGAGGGCTTCGCCACCCTCCGGTAGTGGCCAGCGAGCTCCACCGGCTGTCGGAGCTCACCAGCCAACTATTTTATTTATGAAAAAATAAAAAAGAAAATAGAAAAAGAAAAAAAATAGTTTGGGGTAAATGTGTCATAAGTGATGAAGTTTGGGGTTTTTCGTGTCACAAGATAAAAATTTATGGTAAATACGTCACAATAGACAAAGTTTGAGGTTTTTCATGGTATTAACCATTTATTTTATTACTTAAAGATTGGATCGTGGTCGCATCCGCTCGTGGCTCTCACGCGTGCAACTTGTCACACACTTAACCGGGCGAGACTCTTGATCTAAGAGTGTAGGGGTGATCGGTTCCCGAGCGGTTCCCGATTCTCCTTGGAATCGGGAACCCGACAATACCGGATTGTGCGGTCCGATCCGGTTCCCGCTTGGTTCGGAATTATTAATTACCAGCGATGCGTTAGCTCTATTTTTATTTTTTAACGATTCTCGCCAGGTCCGGTCTGGTTTCGGTTTTGTTTTCTAGAGAGTGGAGAGGAAGGTGGAGAAAAAGAAAGAGGCGAAATCGTAGAGAGTTAGGTTTTGGTGAGTCGATCAACCAAAAATTAAATATATGGTAAATATTTTTTTTTATTTTTTAATAAATAAAGAAAAATTCGCAACTGGATCAGAAATTTCCGGTTCCATTTAGGTGGAACCGGGAACCGGACCATTACCCTTTGGAACTGGGTGGTTTCCGGGTGGGCGGTATTCTATGCTCACCCCTACAAGAGTGAGCAACTTATACTGCCTGGACTGGCTAAGAACCGGACTAGACTGAAAGTGTCAATTCGATTCTCGATTCTCAAAAGTGGAACCGATATCCAAGCGGTCTGATTCCCGATTCCTAGGAATGCCGGATCGGTAGAATTTTTTATATTTTATTAAAAATAAATATGTAGAAAAAGTAAAAAAATTTAAATTTAAATTTCTAAAGTTTTAATTTTTACCCAACTTTATCACAATAATATTTTTTCTTAAAAATAAGTAAATAAATTCAATTTTTTTATAATTTTCCCGATTCCCAATCGAACTATTAGATTTTGTAGGAACCGGACTGGATCGGATCCAAGACTTAGGGGAACTGGTCTCCAGTCCGGTCTCTCCAGTCCATGGTCCTAGAGGCTGGAGATCGGCCCCATTGATCTGATTTCCGATTCTGATAGGAAATCGAATTCACCTGAATCATGTACACCCATCCAGGCGGCCAACCAGCACGTGGACCCGGCACTCGACCGATTGTGGAGTTTTGGGCTGCCCGTGCTGATGTGAAATGAAGAAAAGTCAAAATTGTGCTCAGACCGACACCATCTTCCTCTCTCTTCCATCGGCTCCGTGCTGCCTCGCTTCGTCCTCGGCGGCTCTGTCGTCCGCACCCGAGAAGCCCGCCCTGAACCAACAGCCGCGGGCTTTAACCTGCCGAGGATTGCGACGGCGACCCCAAGTGAAAGCACGGGATGTGTTTCCAGCCGAAGGCTTTGTCCATGGCGTGCGACGGGCGAGGTCGAGATCCCGGACGGCGGACTTCGCCAAGCCTTCAGATCTGGCCACGACCAGCCGAGTTCGAGACGTCGGTTTTTGATTGGGCTCCGTCTTCCCCCTTCGTTGCGTGGCTGCAGATCTGGCTGGCCAGATCGGATCTGCAGCGGCGAGGGCGTCAGGAGGGGACTCACCGCTGGGTGCGGCGGCCGCGGTGGGGTGGTTACGGCCGAGCCGTGGCTGTGATTGGACATAAGCGGCCGGAGTGGCGGCTGTGACGAAGGAAAACGGTGAGGGAAAGAAAAATCATTGTTTTATTTGATTCCACTGTCGTAAAAATTTTATTATCCCATGGGCCCCATCATTTTCTTGAACCCGCAAAAGTAAATCCTCGTCTCTGTTTTGTGATTAGCCTACAAAGCGAAACCGAATCTTCCCTTCATCCTCTTCTGCTTTCTTCTTTCATCTCCGTTCGTGGTTGTCGACATTTGCCCCACAAGCTCAGACTGCTCGATCAAATTTTCGTCTGTTGTGCTTCAGTTCGGTTCCTGCAACTTCGAAAGATGAGTAGATCAAAGGGATGCTTCTTTTTTGTTCTGGTGATTATGGCATCGGCGGAGGCCAGATTGCTTGTTTTTCAGTGGGATGTGAAGGAGGGGTTGGACTCCAACAACAAGCTGGTCATTATGATCAAGGGAAAGACTCCGGGCCCGACCATTCGGGCGCAACGGGGAGACACCATCGTCGTGCATGTTACCAACGGCTTGGTGAAGCAGAGTCTCGCAATTCGTTGGCAGGGAATCCGACAGGTATGTAGCCGATAACATAGAAACGATGTTATGTAGGTCATGCGCTCAAGTGCGTGATAAAGATTTCCATTCTTGGATAAAATTGCAGATTGGAACTCCCTGCAATGGAAGAAATGGCCCCATTTCCATTTTGACAGGAAATACTTGTGCCTATCGTCTTGTTGTTGATCGGGTAAGTTCGTTTTTACCGAGTCTGAACCACCCCCATTGTTTTTGTCGCTCAAATTTATGCCACGGCACTGGTTCTGGTTTGGGTTCTGGTTCTTGCATCGGTTGAAAGGGCAGGTCTTGATGACATTGTATTTTGTACCTTATGTAGCCCGGGAAATTCATATATCAATCAGTGTATCGGATGCAAGACGAGGCTGGATTGCACGGGGAGATTCTGGTTTTGCCTTAGAAAAGCGTCGATAGAGCAGTGATAACATAGAGTGCAATAACAGCAAAGACTCCGACACCAAAGAGTGCTGATGATTTTGCATTATACTCTTTTCTTAAATACGGTTGGAGTTTTAAAAATTGTTGCGGGGTTACTGGTTTTGTTTATCACTGCACTGTTGTTTCTCTTTGTATGTCTTCACATTGTTTGCCTCTCTTGCATTTGATTTATATCCTTAGTAATTTGATGTTAATTCTTTGGATTAAGTTATACATGTGTATGTGTGTGTTGTAGAATCGCTCTTAGCAGCATGCGGATAAATCGAGAATCAGCTGCATCCTGGTTTCGACCAATATACTACCTCCATGATTTTGTTTAGTTTCTAAGAGAGAGGAAGATTAGGATTCCTGACATTAGGCCAGAAGCTTGTGATTTAGTTTTTGATGCAGCAAGTAAGGGAAAACAATTTTTTGTTGTTGATACCAAGAAGGCCTTAGTTTTCGTTTGTGAGTGCATTCAACCTGCAGCGTTCTCCTTCTGTAGGCTCCCCATCTCATCTGTAGATGCGTACTTTGCCTGCTTTGTGGTCTCTTGCTATCGACTCCACTGGCCATGATACCACCGCCAACTACTGCTTTTAGCATTCCACTTGGGATTGGTATGAAATGATTTGAGATCTTAGTCTTAGAGAGTTTGTTGGATGAGAGCAGAGCAGAATAGCTAGAGGAAGGCGCCACAGTAGCAATCCTTTCTTATTGAAGTAAATCTTGCATGATGTACTGTCCAACCAATTAGGACAGAATTGATGGACTCCTTTTCGGGAGCAATTCATCATCCTGAATATAGCAAACAGCTTTCCTTTGTACTCCGTTCTCCAAATGTGCTTGTTTTCCCTTCTTCCTTGACATGGCAAGTCTTTTTGAAATAATTCCAATGAGAACAAAAAAGCAGGTTTCTTCTTGTTTTGAGGCACTCAAAACAAGAGAGTTTGTTGGATGGGAGCAGAGCAGAATAGCTAGAGGAAGGCACCACAGTAGCAATCCTTTTTCTTTTCTTTTTTTATACTGAGGTAGTCCTCCCTTCTTCTAGCGTGCTTGGGAACTCTATCTTTTCTTTTTTTCTTGGTAAAGTTATGGATCGTTCTCTTCGACAGAGGGCTGCGTCTGATCTATTTTGTATGTCAATCTTTGAAATGGCCGTCCTTCTTACATGCTGCCTATCAGGCTTCTCAGCTATTAGATATTCAGCCCATCTTACATGTCAATCTTTGAAATGGCGTCTGATCAATTAGGATCATCTCTCTCTAGCAAGAAGGCGAAGGCTAGAATTTATATAATTTTTAGCTTTATGTGAGAAAGAGGTATTGGTTCCCGAGCGGTTCCCGATTCTCCTTGGAATCGGGAACCCGACAATACCGGATTGTGCGGTCCGATCCGGTTCCCGCTTGGTTCGGAATTATTAATTACCAGCGATGCGTTAGCTCTATTTTTATTTTTTAACGATTCTCGCCAGGTCCGGTCTGGTTTCGGTTTTGTTTTCTAGAGAGTGGAGAGGAAGGTGGAGAAAAAGAAAGAGGCGAAATCGTAGAGAGTTAGGTTTTGGTGAGTCGATCAACCAAAAATTAAATA
This sequence comes from Melaleuca alternifolia, assembly GCA_019926035.1. Lineage (NCBI taxonomy): Eukaryota > Viridiplantae > Streptophyta > Magnoliopsida > Myrtales > Myrtaceae > Melaleuca > Melaleuca alternifolia. The sequence continues at coordinate 435,606 of JAGKPW010002167.1, forward strand.
TATGGTAAATATTTTTTTTTATTTTTTAATAAATAAAGAAAAATTCGCAACTGGATCAGAAATTTCCGGTTCCATTTAGGTGGAACCGGGAACCGGACCATTACCCTTTGGAACTGGGTGGTTTCCGGGTGGGCGGTATTCTATGCTCACCCCTACAAGAGTGAGCAACTTATACTGCCTGGACTGGCTAAGAACCGGACTAGACTGAAAGTGTCAATTCGATTCTCGATTCTCAAAAGTGGAACCGATATCCAAGCGGTCTGATTCCCGATTCCTAGGAATGCCGGATCGGTAGAATTTTTTATATTTTATTAAAAATAAATATGTAGAAAAAGTAAAAAAATTTAAATTTAAATTTCTAAAGTTTTAATTTTTACCCAACTTTATCACAATAATATTTTTTCTTAAAAATAAGTAAATAAATTCAATTTTTTTATAATTTTCCCGATTCCCAATCGAACTATTAGATTTTGTAGGAACCGGACTGGATCGGATCCAAGACTTAGGGGAACTGGTCTCCAGTCCGGTCTCTCCAGTCCATGGTCCTAGAGGCTGGAGATCGGCCCCATTGATCTGATTTCCGATTCTGATAGGAAATCGAATTCACCTGAATCATGTACACCCATCCAGGCGGCCAACCAGCACGTGGACCCGGCACTCGACCGATTGTGGAGTTTTGGGCTGCCCGTGCTGATGTGAAATGAAGAAAAGTCAAAATTGTGCTCAGACCGACACCATCTTCCTCTCTCTTCCATCGGCTCCGTGCTGCCTCGCTTCGTCCTCGGCGGCTCTGTCGTCCGCACCCGAGAAGCCCGCCCTGAACCAACAGCCGCGGGCTTTAACCTGCCGAGGATTGCGACGGCGACCCCAAGTGAAAGCACGGGATGTGTTTCCAGCCGAAGGCTTTGTCCATGGCGTGCGACGGGCGAGGTCGAGATCCCGGACGGCGGACTTCGCCAAGCCTTCAGATCTGGCCACGACCAGCCGAGTTCGAGACGTCGGTTTTTGATTGGGCTCCGTCTTCCCCCTTCGTTGCGTGGCTGCAGATCTGGCTGGCCAGATCGGATCTGCAGCGGCGAGGGCGTCAGGAGGGGACTCACCGCTGGGTGCGGCGGCCGCGGTGGGGTGGTTACGGCCGAGCCGTGGCTGTGATTGGACATAAGCGGCCGGAGTGGCGGCTGTGACGAAGGAAAACGGTGAGGGAAAGAAAAATCATTGTTTTATTTGATTCCACTGTCGTAAAAATTTTATTATCCCATGGGCCCCATCATTTTCTTGAACCCGCAAAAGTAAATCCTCGTCTCTGTTTTGTGATTAGCCTACAAAGCGAAACCGAATCTTCCCTTCATCCTCTTCTGCTTTCTTCTTTCATCTCCGTTCGTGGTTGTCGACATTTGCCCCACAAGCTCAGACTGCTCGATCAAATTTTCGTCTGTTGTGCTTCAGTTCGGTTCCTGCAACTTCGAAAGATGAGTAGATCAAAGGGATGCTTCTTTTTTGTTCTGGTGATTATGGCATCGGCGGAGGCCAGATTGCTTGTTTTTCAGTGGGATGTGAAGGAGGGGTTGGACTCCAACAACAAGCTGGTCATTATGATCAAGGGAAAGACTCCGGGCCCGACCATTCGGGCGCAACGGGGAGACACCATCGTCGTGCATGTTACCAACGGCTTGGTGAAGCAGAGTCTCGCAATTCGTTGGCAGGGAATCCGACAGGTATGTAGCCGATAACATAGAAACGATGTTATGTAGGTCATGCGCTCAAGTGCGTGATAAAGATTTCCATTCTTGGATAAAATTGCAGATTGGAACTCCCTGCAATGGAAGAAATGGCCCCATTTCCATTTTGACAGGAAATACTTGTGCCTATCGTCTTGTTGTTGATCGGGTAAGTTCGTTTTTACCGAGTCTGAACCACCCCCATTGTTTTTGTCGCTCAAATTTATGCCACGGCACTGGTTCTGGTTTGGGTTCTGGTTCTTGCATCGGTTGAAAGGGCAGGTCTTGATGACATTGTATTTTGTACCTTATGTAGCCCGGGAAATTCATATATCAATCAGTGTATCGGATGCAAGACGAGGCTGGATTGCACGGGGAGATTCTGGTTTTGCCTTAGAAAAGCGTCGATAGAGCAGTGATAACATAGAGTGCAATAACAGCAAAGACTCCGACACCAAAGAGTGCTGATGATTTTGCATTATACTCTTTTCTTAAATACGGTTGGAGTTTTAAAAATTGTTGCGGGGTTACTGGTTTTGTTTATCACTGCACTGTTGTTTCTCTTTGTATGTCTTCACATTGTTTGCCTCTCTTGCATTTGATTTATATCCTTAGTAATTTGATGTTAATTCTTTGGATTAAGTTATACATGTGTATGTGTGTGTTGTAGAATCGCTCTTAGCAGCATGCGGATAAATCGAGAATCAGCTGCATCCTGGTTTCGACCAATATACTACCTCCATGATTTTGTTTAGTTTCTAAGAGAGAGGAAGATTAGGATTCCTGACATTAGGCCAGAAGCTTGTGATTTAGTTTTTGATGCAGCAAGTAAGGGAAAACAATTTTTTGTTGTTGATACCAAGAAGGCCTTAGTTTTCGTTTGTGAGTGCATTCAACCTGCAGCGTTCTCCTTCTGTAGGCTCCCCATCTCATCTGTAGATGCGTACTTTGCCTGCTTTGTGGTCTCTTGCTATCGACTCCACTGGCCATGATACCACCGCCAACTACTGCTTTTAGCATTCCACTTGGGATTGGTATGAAATGATTTGAGATCTTAGTCTTAGAGAGTTTGTTGGATGAGAGCAGAGCAGAATAGCTAGAGGAAGGCGCCACAGTAGCAATCCTTTCTTATTGAAGTAAATCTTGCATGATGTACTGTCCAACCAATTAGGACAGAATTGATGGACTCCTTTTCGGGAGCAATTCATCATCCTGAATATAGCAAACAGCTTTCCTTTGTACTCCGTTCTCCAAATGTGCTTGTTTTCCCTTCTTCCTTGACATGGCAAGTCTTTTTGAAATAATTCCAATGAGAACAAAAAAGCAGGTTTCTTCTTGTTTTGAGGCACTCAAAACAAGAGAGTTTGTTGGATGGGAGCAGAGCAGAATAGCTAGAGGAAGGCACCACAGTAGCAATCCTTTTTCTTTTCTTTTTTTATACTGAGGTAGTCCTCCCTTCTTCTAGCGTGCTTGGGAACTCTATCTTTTCTTTTTTTCTTGGTAAAGTTATGGATCGTTCTCTTCGACAGAGGGCTGCGTCTGATCTATTTTGTATGTCAATCTTTGAAATGGCCGTCCTTCTTACATGCTGCCTATCAGGCTTCTCAGCTATTAGATATTCAGCCCATCTTACATGTCAATCTTTGAAATGGCGTCTGATCAATTAGGATCATCTCTCTCTAGCAAGAAGGCGAAGGCTAGAATTTATATAATTTTTAGCTTTATGTGAGAAAGAGGTATTGGTTAATTATTGGATTCCTGATATTTTATTTTGTCAAAGTTGAAAATGGAAAAATTACCAAAAAAGTCATAAATTTATTGTAATTTATGGCAATTGAGTTCTTAATCTTTTTTTTTTTACCAGTTGAGTTTTAGACATTTTGCATTTATGTTAATTTAGTCCCTCCGACCAATTTTTGACAATCAAAATTGATGTGGGCAATTTCTATTTTTTGTCTCACCATGGCCAACGATGATTGCTGAAGCTCAATAGCCACTAGGTGAGGGCTTGGAACACAAGTTGAATTGAGCTTGGTATCTTTGTAATAAATTTGTTTATAATTTGTAGGAAAACATTATCTCACATATGCTGGTTATGAAATCCAAAATGGCATCATCTCTCTCTATCATGGTGTTGGATGCCATTTGAAGGAGTTCGGTAATCACTCACTTAAAAATGAGAATGAATTATTCAATATGTGTCCATTCATCTCTAAGAATTAATATCAAAAGAGTTTTTGGAGTCCTAAAGAAGCATTTTCAAGTATTGAATTACAAACCTTTTTGGCCATTTGGAGCACATATCAATGTTGTCTTAGCTTGTTGTATCATTCACAAATTCGTTATGGGATTTCATCCCAATGACTCTATCATGGAAGAGAGAAATCTCAAAAAGAAAATTCAAGTGTCCAACTTTCTCAAAGACAGGAAAAGAAGGAAACTAAGATAGGGACAATTGCCAATTTGGTCCTAAATCTTTTGCTACTTTGCCAAATAAGTCCTAAACCTTTTTTTTGTGCCAAATAAGTCCTAAACCTTTTGCAACTTTGCCGAATAAGTCCTTCCGGCAGATTTTGGCTGGAAAATGCTGACGTGGCGACGACGTGGCGGACCGGACCTCGCCGGCGACGATGTGGCAGCGACGTGGCATAAAAAAAATTCCAAAAATTCGAAAAATTCCAAAAAAATAAAAAAAACCTACTTGGCCGGCGAGCTCCGGTGGCCGGCGGAGCTCGCCGGCGAGGGAGATCTGCAGCAGCGAGGGAGCTCTCCCTCGCTGCTGGCAGAGAAGCAGCGAGGGACTGCAGCTGCAGTGAGGGAGCTCCCTCGCTGCTTGCAGAGAAGCAGCGAGGGAGAGCTCCCTCGCTGCTGCAGATCTGCAGGCCCTCGCCCGCGGCCGGCGAGGGTGGAACAGATCTGCAGCGAGGGAGCTCCGTCGCTGCAGCTTGCGAGGGAGCTCCCTCGCTGCAGATCTCCCTCGCCGGCCGTGGGCGAGGGCTGGCCCGGCCACTGGAGCGGCCGGCGAGCTCCGCCGGCCACCGGAGCTCGCCGGCCAAGTAGGTTTTTTTTATTTTTTTTGAATTTTTTGAATTTTTGGAATTTTTTAAATTTTTTAAATTTTTTATGCCACGTCGCCGCCACGTCTTCGCCGGCGAGTCTCCGGCGAGGTCCGGTCCGCCACGTCGTCGCCACGTCAGCATTTTCCGGCCAAAATCCGCCGGAAGGACTTATTCGGCAAAGTTGCAAAAGGTTTAGGACTTATTTGGCACAAAAAAAAAGGTTTAGGACTTATTTGGCAAAGTAGCAAAAGGTTTAGGACCAAATTGGCAATTGTCCCAACTAAGATATGAGCATCAAAAGGAGATATAATTGCGCATAAATTGTGGATTGGTCATTAGAATATTATAAAAAAACCAATAATTTTCCTTTTATTTCTTTTGAGTGCTTTATTTAGAAGGTGTGATTTCTATTCCTTTTGTTGTAATACAATGCAAAAGCAAAACAAGATCTTGTAATTACATCAATGCAAAACCTTTGAATAACTAAACGATGAATAATAGAGGATACCTGAGACTTACGTGGTTCATTTTGTTACCCACGAAAAGAGTTAGTAGCAAATAATCCACTATCAAATCGGAGAATTACAAAGTTATAATCGTCCATATGCTCTAATATATTTCACGCCTAAATTAAGCCTAAAGTAAACCACAAATATTATCACACAACTCCTCGCGGAGAACTCACTTATTACTTTAGGCTTAAATATAATGTTGTTATTGTTCTCTGTGCGTGCGGCCAAAACAAGAACGTCATCTCGTTCTTTCTTTGTCCAGCTGCTTTGCACATGGTGGTTCCTGACTTGTGTGGCTTATCTTCGAGCACAAGGAAAAATTTCACCCTTTCTTTGTGCCCTGTAGAAGGAGTCAACAAACCCTACCTTTGACCGGGACCCACAAAATTATTTTCTTGGAAATTCCTTTGGGTCCACACCTGAATATAATATTAAACAAATACATGGGTGGCCCTTTCTTTCGTGCGGCCAGTCTGCAGTACTTCAGAGTCCAACTCTTGATCTTGATCTTGATGACACTTGATCTTCGATATTATCTTCAACAGAAAACAAACCTTTCAAAAGAAATTTTTAATCTAATGAGAGTTCTTGAATTTATTTTGATCTACATCCTCCCATCGGGTCAGGTCTCCTATACAAATTCAAACTCAAGACGTTATCAAACAATCTTCACATTGACTTAACATTTGAAACCAGATTGTAGTGTTCATCATTCATGCTGCTCTCCCAATACCTCCAACGAGCGCTTAATCATCATAAACGTCTATTAGGCTCACGCAAAATTTGAACTTGGTTAGGGGAATGAAATCAATCCACATCCACAAGATTTTCCACCGTAAGAGACTTTTTCACAGTTACTTCGTCCCTTGACATGCTATATCTGACATAAAATTTTTGGCACCAATGAACTCAATACTCCAGTGATATCTCTAACATCTACTAAACATCACATTGACTCGATGTATCATGTCAATATTGCTAACAAAGTCATTAAACCACACCGCCTCTTTAGCTCCTTTCATAGTGACATTTTGCAAAGCACAACACCACTAATAGAAGCAAAAGCATAATTGCTCCATAATCGACCATCTTTCAAGTTCCCTACATAACCTGAGTTTACAAACCCAGTTACTGTCATACTACATGAACTACATCCCTAAAATATACTCCAACATATGTCATTCCCAATATAATAAAGAGGGTTCACTTCATGGTATCATAACGTACACTTGGATTAACCTTATTCATTTTCCTAACTGCATGTGATAGATCAAGCCTAGTACTATCCATGGTGTAACTCAAACAACCAACAGTACTAGCATGTAAAGCAAGGGAAAAAGAAATTTGATGAATATATGATGGTAATTTCTTTTAAAATCGAAGCTGAATTTATTGATGTAACTGAGGCTAGTAAAGAGCCGATATGGCTGAAGAAGCTCTTGGACGAACTTGGTTTTAAGAAGAAAAGCTATGTGTTATTTTGTGACAATCGAAGTGCAATTTATCTTGATAAGAATTCAACTTTTCATTTTAGATCGAAACATATATACTTTAGATATCATTGGAATGTTCACATTGTCGTTTGATAGCAAGGATGGTGAATCCCTCCACGTTGTGGTGAGGGGGAGATTTGTTGATCGGGTTTACTCCCATGCATAGAGAGCCTAATAAATTACAAGCTCAAAGGCTTGAGGATACATATGAATAAATATTCTTTCTCACTATTTTTAGGTTGTAACCACAGAAAAAACATGATGATATCTTATTATCATCAAGCTAACATTGGAAGTCGATATGTAGGCCGGTTGAGCTGAAATTTTGCCAATATGTTCGTAGCACATGATTCTCGAATTTAATCAATTTGATTTTCGCTTGAAACTTCCTACATCAGGTTTCTCGTGGATTGAATTGAATCTGCATTTTTGGTGAGATTTATCATCAATCTCTTGTGAAATTTATATATATTGCTAAGAATGGTGTTCTTGATGTTGTTGTTGCTATACACCTATTGTATTAACTACATAAGAACATTGTTCACCGAATTTTGTTGATAGTGAATATTTTTGGATGGATTTCTATCCCGTGATTTTTTATCTCCTCATTTCAAGGAGATTTCTCACGTAAAAATCATCTTGTGTCTATGGGTACTTTTTTTTATATTATTTTTTATTAGGTTCATATAAGAGGGGAGATTGTTTTGTTCCGCTGCGTTAATCTGACATTATACGGGTTGATATTGTTGTCCCAACACTTTCTTCGCATGGTTGCTTTGCAAATAGCGGCTCTTGAGTTATGCGACTTATTTTTTAGGGACCCGAATCCCCTAATGTCCCCTTTCACTAGCGGGGGCACTTATGGACGGCCATTAAGGGGCAAAGTCACCCAACAGAAATTAGGTGGCAAAGTCACCCAACAGAAATTAGGTGATCTTTTTCCATTTTTTAGGAGAAGGGGAAAATTCACATTTAATTTGTGCCCAGTAGAAGGAGTCGACAAACCCTACCTTTGACACGGACCAAAGAGTTCTCTATCCCTATTCGTGCGACGGAAAAAAAACCGCCAAAAAAGTAAAATCTATTTAAATTTTTTCTTTATTTTTTTGAAATTTCCTTGGGCCCACAAGTGGATATAATAGTAAACAAAGATATGTGTGCCCCTCCACTTCAAAGTCCAACTCTTGATCTTGGTCAAACTCGAACTTGGATATTATGTTCAACAGCAAACAAACCTTCAAAAGAAAATTCTAATCCATGAGAATTCTTGAATTTATTTCTAAACAAATTTATTTTAACAAATCAAGCTACATTCTCTAATCAGCTTAGGTCTCATATACAAATTCAAACTCGAGACATTATCAAACACCTTTAATGTTAATTGTCTTTAAATATTTATTATGCATGCATTTTCATCATAAAAAAATTCTTATTATATATTTTAAAGTTGTTATGGCATTATCATGAGAAGGTTGAGCAATTTAGATGGTCTAAGCCTCTGGTGTTTTACTTGAAAAGTATTACTGATGAAGCTAGTAAAGGAAATAAGTCTTTGAGCACATTTAAACCCTCTTCAATTGCTCGAGTTGTTGATATAATTAACAAGAGGTTTGGCATTGGTTCAGAGTCCGACCACGTTAAGAACCATTTAAAAATAGTGAAAAACAACCCGAAGATGATTCAACAACGTTAAGAACCATTTATTTATTGTGCCTTCGAAAAAGGTGTCTCATAAAGAAGAAACTTATTTATTCATTTATTCAACAAATTCCCTTGTTCATAGACAAAGCTGATTTGCAATTGTCTTTTATTCCAATGCATAACCTGTATCCATGCGCTTCATGTTCGCCTGGAGTTCACCCCTCAGAATTGGGAAGCTCAATACTTCAATTCAATTGATATAATGAAAAATCATTTCACCTTTTTAGTTGGACTTTTAGGTGGTTCTCAAAAAAAGATAGCAAAAAAATCATCCCTAGAGTTGAGACTAAGAGGAATGTATAAATCAATGCTTCCATAAATTCGATCGTGCTTTACAATTATAGCTTCCATACCTGTTTTGTTGGGCAAGGCAAATAAAAAAAACCGAAGGTCGTCTTTTCTTCTTGCTTTGTGTGTTTCATATATGTCATATATATAATTCAAATATTGAAAATATACATATAGAGTATCTTTTCTTTCTACTATATCTTCCAAGAATTTCTATTTTTATTTTAACATTTTGTTCGTTCGGATTTGATTGTGTCGTAGCTCTATAATTTGTATTAGGTTTATCGTTGGATGAACTGCATTGCTGATATGGAAGATAATTAGTTCTACCGTGAATTATTTTATTATTATGAATAAACAAACTAATAAATATAATTAGTTATTTGTTGGGCCAGTTTTGGTGTGAATATTGGTATAAATAAAAGAATTATTTGCACGATTCTTTATACAATGTACAATTAAATATTGTGATTATGTTACCAAAGAAAAAAGGAGTTCTTCCTTAGAATTTTTACTTGGATTCCAATAAACTACCTGATTGTTTGCTACATATATAAAAATGTAACTAAATAAAATAAAAATAAATTTACTTAAGGCTTCACTTAACTTAATAAGTGAATTTTAATTCGAAGGAAAAAAACGTGTGAAGCTTAAATAATTGACTTAGAACACCCTTTAAATGATTACATGGAACGATTGGTGAAAGTTCGGACAAATTAACCCGTATTTTGGTTGTTGGAAAATGTCTAATCAGGAGCATTTGGCCAACCGATAAGTTCATGCCCTTATATAAGATTGACTTCATCACTTTAATTATTATTTCGAGATGAAATCCACTCCACGCTCTTTTTTTCTAATTTTTTTTATTTGAAATTTTCCCATCATAAATTATTTTGAATCAACCTGAAAATTGATTTGCGAAATCAAAAAACGGTTGGTAGGGTCCACTTAAAGGTCCACGCTACCGGATTTGGTGGTCCAACCTTGTAGAAGAAGCAGAGAGGCGGAGACTAGCCACGCCGCAACTGTCTTTTGGCAAATTCAAGCACACATTCTCGTTACGGCATTTGATGGAGACGAGGTCAAACGCAGCGACTTTTTTCCATGCTGCACGTGACTTGGGGAATTGTTTATATTCGGGCCCTCCGGAGCTCTCCACGTGTCTCTCCCCCTTAGATCGCGGTGGCATCCGTTCGCGGCTCTAGTGCACGCCACGTGTCCCTCCTGCCGGGCCGGACATACTCATGCGAAATTGAAAAAGGGCGGGATTAAAAATCTGCTCAGGCCACCATCATCTATCTCTCTCTCTCTCTCTCTCTCTCTCTCTTCAGCTCTGTGCTGCCTCTCTTCGTCGTCGGCGGGTTCGTCTTCCGGGCCCAGGAGCTCGCCCTGAACCAACAGCCGCGGGGTTCAACCTGCTTGCCAGGGAATGCGACGGCGACCCTAATTGAAAGCACGGGATGCGATTCCAGTGGAAGCTTTGTCCATGGCCGCGACGGGCGAGGCGAGGTCGAGATCCTGACGGCGAACTTCTAGATCTGAAGGATTGGCCTTCAGATCCTTCAGATCTGGCCACGACCGGCTCGTTCATGGCCGCAACAGGCGAAGTCGAGTCCCGGCTGCGATGGGGCTCCGTCTTCGCCCGTCGTAGCCATGGCGAAGGCGTTGGGAGGGGAATCGCCGCTGGGCACGGCAGCCACGGCGGGGTGGGGGGCCCGTGGATGTATGTCACGGCGGAGCCGTGGTTGTGATTGGATGTGAGCTGCGGACAGCGTCAGTAATAAAGGTAAAAAGGTGAGAAAAAAATCAGATTTTTTTCTTTTTATAAAAAAAAATCTGGTCCCACGTATATTTTCCGTATAATTGTGGTATGCCCAAACGCCTCGAACTGCGACAGACGTGAGTTCGATGTCCGCAAATACGCGGGCTGCTATCGAAAGATTTCTATATTCTTAGGAGACCAGAGAAGATCTCTTAAGCCCTCTGTTTCTTATCAGTATATCCCTAGGAGGTCTTCCTCCACTAGCAGGGTCTTTTCGGTTTTACAACCGGTGCAAGACGCTCCGGTGGGTTGTCGATGGTAGCCCCACAACCGCGAAAGATGGAGAGGATTGGGTTGTTTCTCCTTGTCATGGCGATGATGGCGACGGCGTCCGCCAGCCTGCAGCTTTTCAGCTTGGAGGTGAAGCAGGAGTTGGACTCCAGCAAGAAGCTGGTCATCGCCATCAACGGGAAAAGCCCCGGGCCCGCCCGTCCGGGCGCGACGTGGAGAAACCATAGTCGTGAGAGTTACCAACGGCTTGGTGAAGGACAATCTCGCGATCCGATGGAACGGACTCTGGCAGGTATGTAACCGATCAGATAGAGACGATGTTCTTGAGGTCATGTGGTTAAGCGTTTGGCGAGGATAGTAATTCTTGGATTATTAAGTTGCAGATTGGAACTCCGTCGTGTGGCCTCATATTAGCAGGAGAAGCATGTACCTATCATTTTGTCGCTGATCGGGTAAGTCCCTTATGTACTGCAACAGATCACCGAGTAATATCTTGTGAGAAGGAAACACCCCCATCTTGTGACATTATATTTTGTACCTGATGTAGGTTGGAGAATACTCGTATGAATCAGAATACAGAATGCAAAAGGACGCTGGATTGTATGGGCCAATTAAGTTTTTGCCGTAGGGTGGCCAGTGAGAATCAATAGAGCAATGCATGAACAGAGATGCAGTAGTAGCAAAGCCTTTAGTACGAAAGAGTGGTGATGAGGGACAAGGTTCTCAGGATTTACTAAAAATATGTTTGGAATTATGGAAGTTTTTGATAGAATATCTCTGTTGGCTTTGTTTATTGTTGTACTGTCGTGTCCTGCATCACAAAAGAGTGCTGATGAGTCCTGCATCACGAAAGAGTGGTGATGCAGGACAGATCAGGACTCACTAAATATATGTTTGGAATTTGTGGAAGTATTTGATGGGATATATCTGTTGGCTTTGTTTATTGTTGTACTGTCATTTCCTGTTATGCCTCTTCACATTAATCGCCTCTCTTGTATTGAGTTTATGATCCTTAGTGATTTGATGTTAATTATTTGGATTTGGTTGTGTGTGTTAGAATCCCTCTTAGCAGCATGCAGATATATATGTGGAATCAACTGCATGCACGTTTTGACCGATCAATTATCTCTATGATTTTGTCAAGTTTCTAAGAGAAAGGAAGATTGGAGGTACTTGACATTAGGCCAGAAGCTTGTGATTTAGTCCAATGATTTTGTTAAGTTTCTAAGAGAAAGGAAGATTGGAATTACTTGACATTGGGCCAGAAGCTTATGATTTAGTCCGTGATTTTGTTAAGTTTCTAAGAGAAAGGAAGATTGGTGTTCTTGATTAGGCTGGAAGCTTGTGATTTAGTTTTTGATGCAGCAAGTAGGGGAAAACAGATTTAAATTGTTGGTACCGATAAGGGTTCGCTCAACCTGTATTTTCTCAGTGCTCTGCTTCTATAGGCTCTTCCTCTCACCTGTGGATGCCTAATTTGCCTGCTCTGTGGTCTCTTGCTATCGATTCTAATGGCCATGACATCACCACCAACTGATGCTTTTGACATTTCACTTGGGATTGCGATGAAATGATTTGAGATCACTAGTCTTAGAGACCTTGCTGGATGAGGGCAGAGCATACTAGTTAGAGGAAGGCATCACAGCAGCAATCCTTTCATGTTGAAGTAAATCTTGTGTGATGCTCAGTCCAACCAATTGGGAGGGAATCAATAGATTCCTTTTCGGGAGCACTTCATATTTCCCGAATGCAGCATACAACTCTTCATTGTACTATGCTCTTCAAGTGTGCTTTTTCCCCTTCTTCCTTACCATGGCAAGTTTTTTGTGAAATAACTCGAGGAGTAGGAGAAAAGCAGGCTGATTCTTGCTTTGGAGCACTCAAAACTAGGCTGCAATATGACACCCTTCATTAAATGGGGGAGAAAGGGCCTAGTGCTTGTCCTTAGTCCTTTTCACCCTTCATTAAATTGGTTGTGTGTGTGTGTTAGAATCCCTCTTAGCAGCATGCAGATATATATATGTGGAATCAACTGCATGCAGGTTTTGACCGATCAATTACCTCCATGATTTTGTTAAGTTTCTAAGAGAAAGGAAGATTGGAGTTACTTGACTTTAGGCCAGAAGCTTGTGATTTAGTCCATGATTTTGTTAAGTTTCCAAGAGAAAGGAAGATTGGAATTACTTGACATTAGGCCAGAAGCTTGTGATTTAGTCCTTGATTTTGTTAAGTTTCTAAGAGAAAGGAAGATTGGTGTTCTTGATTAGGCCGGAAGCTTGTGATTTAGTTTTTGATGCAGCAAGTAGGGGAAAACAGTTTTAAATTGTTGCTACCGATAAGGATGCGCTCAACCTGCATTTTCTCAGTGCTCTGCTTCCTTTGGCTCTCTGTCTCACCTGTGGATGCCTAATTTGCCTGCTCTGTGGTCTCTTGCTGTCGATTCTAATGGCCATGACACCACCACCAACTGCTGCTTTTGACATTTCACTTGGGATTGCGATGAAAGGATTTGAGATAGCTAGTTTTAGAGAGCTTGCTGGATGAGAGCTGAGCACACTAGTTAGAAGAAGGCATCACAGCAGCAATCCTTTCATGTTGAAGTAAATCCTGCGTGATGCGCAGTCCAACCAATTGGTTGAAAATCAATAGATTCCTTTTTAGGAGCACTTCATATTTCCCAAACGCAACATACAACTCTCCATACTACTATGCTCTCCATTTGTGCTTGTTGCCCCTTCTCCTTGCCATGGCAAGTTTTTTGTGAAATTACTCTTGTGGCGTAGGGAAAAGCAGGCTGTTTCTTGTTTTGGAGCACTCAAAACTAGGCTGCATTTGGACACCCTTAAGTAAATGGGGAAGAAAGGGGCCAGTGCTAGTCCTTTGTTTTAATTGGCCTTTTCACCGTTGTTGGAGCTGGTAGAGAGGGTTGTGCACTCATAGCCGTGCTTCTTGGGCAAATGAAAGCGAACGAGCGAGTAGTAAAACGAGCACTTGAGCTAACAAAGTTAGCAAGCTGTAGAGTAACGAAGTAACATAATTATTTACATAAATGATCTTCCCTTCACTAGAAATGCTCTGGCAGTCATATGCGACACTCGCCTTTATCAGCTTGTGACGGCCAACTTTTTTCTTGAAGTGGTCTCTGATAAAATGTAATTACAAACAAACCATCTAGCGTTAGTGATAATATAAGTTAGTGGAATACCCGGAATGGGCGCGAGCGTACGAACCTCGAACGTGCTTTCCAGAGCCTCTCTTACTCATGCTCATCGATATTAGGTTGTCGCAGAACACTATCCAGAAGCTCACAACCGCTTTGGTTATGCGTTTTAGCTACGCCATCTTTCTTCTCTGATTGAGTGGGCCGCCTATTGGGATGAGTCAATTCCGCCGACCAATTCAAAACATATAACAAGACAGGTAGTTTCGTGAGCTTCGAGGCTTTTGAAGCTTTGAACCGATTGTGGGACATGATAAGTGTCTTGTATATAAAAGATTGAACTTCGGGCTTTTGATAAAATCTCATCCACTCTATTTTCTCTTTGTTGCCTAACTATGTGAGAGAGAGAGATAGGGGTGAGTATTATATACCGCCCGCCCGGGAACCGGCCGGAACCGACCGGGAACCGCCTGGACCGGTCGGTTCCGGGCGGTTCTAAAAAGTAATGGGCCGGTTCCCGGTTTCGGGTGGAACCGCCCATCCGGACCGGACCGAAAAATAAAATTAAAAACTTCGGCCCATCTCTTTCCTTTTTCACCCCAATGCCCACGCGAACTCCCCTCAGCCCATCTCCCTCGCATCCCCTCGGTCCACTCAACTTCCCCAGCCCACGGATGCTCTCCTTTCTTCTTCTGCGATGGGACATGAGAGGTGGCAGGGAAGACAGCATGCAGCAGGGCAACCTGCACACAGGAAGTCAGAACAGAAAGAGTGAGAGAGAGGGAGGGAGGGAGACATCTGAAGACAAAAAGAACAGGAGATTCAGTCGGACGCGCTCAAGAGGCTTGAGCCAAGTCTCTAATGGCTCGAGCCTCGCACGACTTCCCCAAACCGTGGTCCTCGGGGGGAAAACAGTTGATCTTGAGCAATGTCTTACCTGGAGCAGCGAGAACCGGCGAGGGGGGTGCGGTGCGGTGTTGCTGCAACTGGAAGATCTCGGCCAGACGGGTAGCGCCCTTTCATTTTTTTCCTTCTCTCCCCTTCTGCTTCGCTTTTTTTCTTCCCTTCTACCTCGGTCCCCTGGCCCTTCTGTTCTCCTTCTTTTCTTAACAAAATAGAACAACCTCATACCAGTTCGGAAGATTTCCATGATGCTGTAAACTTTGTAGCAGTTCGGGAGGCCCTACTTCTGTTTTGCACGACCTTTCTTTATCTTGGTAATTTTTCAATCATGGAGTTTTGTGAATTTGCAGGTGATGGTATTGCATATAGAGCATGCAACATCCAGGTTTATGGCTATGATACTCTTGCCATGTACAGTTCTGTTTGAGCAACTTGTGAAATGACCGATAATTACCCACCGGGAACCGGCCTGGACTCGACGGGAACCGGACCGAACCGCCCAGTTCGATCTGGTCCGATTCTCGATTCTAAGTAACAAGGAACCGGTACCGTCAGTCCGGTTCCCGGTTCTCTTAGGAACCAAGAACTGCCCGGGAACCGATCACCCCTAGAGAGAGAGATGGTGCTGTCGGAGAAGCTGTGAGACGACGGCGTGGCCAGGCCTCCGCTGGACAGAGGCCCTGGGAAGCCGAGGAAGCGTACCACCAATACGATCCCAATCATTAGAGCTCTCTTCCTCCTTATTTTACACTGTTTATAGCGTATATAAGGCAAAGTTTGCATGGAAAACTGGGGACTGCCATGTCTCTCTACTTTGATTTTACCAGAAAGAATATCTCATGGGCAAATTCTCAACCCCGTTTGCAAAGCCGGAATACCAAAGAGAAAGCGAAGCTAATCAAACTGAGCACCTTTCCACTGCCGTAGCGCGTCCTTACGGTGAGAAGTGCCGACGTAAATCGTAAATGGCCACGGTGCTTTACAAATTGGATGTAGTGGTTTCGTACAAGTTATCCTGAAATACTTGTCACATACCTTAGAAAAGTTACAACATTTATTTTCACAGTTAAAATTATTGCGAGGATACCAATCATACAACTCGTACATTTTCAGACCTAAGACCATCATCCGTGCCCACCACCGATGCCAGACTGATTTTGTCATTGGTAGGTAGGGTTAAGTTCTCTAGAATGAATCAATGTTCGTGCTGTAATATCATCGCGGAAACGACAGGATTTTATAAATTAAATCAATACGAGAATACCTGAATAATTAAATTAGGGATAATAAAAATATCGGAGATTTATGCGATTCGATCCGAGTATCAATAGGAAGAGTCAGCAAAGAGTCAGCAACTAATCGAAAAATCGGAGTTTATAATTGTTTACCCACTTGAGTGTTTTTTCATAATTAAAGTAAACTTGAATCTACATATTCGATCTCACTATCTCTCAGAGAGAATTCACTGTGAAAAAATTACGACGGTACGTTCTTTCTTCGTAGGACTGTTCTTCACGCTGTGCGGCTTCTGACTTGTCTGCATTCTTATGAGTTGTGTAGAAGAAAAACACACTTTTATTTGTGCCCAATTCAATGTGTCAACATGCCTAAATTGTACAGGGATCCGCACGCTTTTCCTTTTTGCGGCTGTAGTAGGTAACATCGATAAAGGAAGACCTTCTCCCTTTCCTTTTCTATTTCTTCTCGGGAGCCCACAAGTCAATATATAACTAAAAGATCTATGTGCGCCCCTCCATTATATAATTTGAACAATTCTAATCTAAACAAGAAAGTGACTTTCTTGAGATTTTTCATATAAACTCAACTCGAGACATCTTTGATAATTTTTATCTTTGCTCGATACTTGAAGCCAAATGTTCATCATCCATATTACTCTCCTAACATCCCGATAGGTGCTCAAGCAAAGCTTGAACTTCACCAAAAGAACAAGCTAAGGAGTAAACTTAACACCGAGTTCATACATGAATGAGAGATTATTGAAATACACATGTGAGTTGTATTAGATAAATTCCATATTGGAGTTTAGTATGATATGGAGCAACTAACATATAACTTACTTGACTTATAGCTCATTGGCTTAAACTTTTGAATAAACGTGGATCCAACTCAATATATTGAGAGGCTTGGGTGCAAGCGCCTTCTTGGCTAAGAGTAGAGGCGTCAAATGGGTGGGTGGGGTCGAGTCGAAAATGGTCCAACCTCATTGACCCATTTAACCCATTTTGACCCATTTCCATACAATATGATTTTAGTGACACATACCCGATCCAACTCGTATTGTTAAAACACTTTCATATTTCACCAAGTCTAGGAAAATTTAATTCATGTTTTTTTAAAGATGTATTGTTAAAATAATTTTATTCAATACAATTTATTTGATAATTTTTTAAAAAAATTAAAATTTTATATTTTTATTTCTTTTAAAATATATTTTTATTGTTTTGCTTTTTCCTCTTCCAGTCGCTGGAATCTAGTGAGCTCATCCTTCGCCTCTTGGCCGGGGACAACTTAAAAAGAAGCAACAAGGAGAAAAAAAGGAAATAAAAAAGGAAAAAATAGGGAAAATAAAAATAATCAAGAGGAATATTGAAATTTTCATAGTCTAAAATGGTTTGTTAATAACATATCAAATGATTTGTTAGTAACACTTAAAACTAATTAGATAAATCATTTACGACCCATTTAAGACCCATTAGATTATTAAGTGACCCATTTAAGACCCATTTAACCTTTTAAGCTAATCCATTTATGACCCACCTTATTAAATATGGGTTAAAATATGGATCTTCGACCAATTTTGCCAACTATACCTAAGAGTGATCGGTTTGGTTCATCCCACCCAAGAATCGAGAATCAGACTGAAAGGACTTGCTCCTAATTTTTGGAATTGAGGGCCAAACTAATTGGTATAGAGCCTAAACTGACTGGTCCAATCCAATTCTCGGGCGGTGCAATGGAACCAAATAGAATCAAATGCTTATACACATCCATATATACTCATATCCCACCGACTGATTCTTCTCACTAGGGATTATACACACCCCTAATTCATATCGAAGCAAAAACACCACCAAATGATGCACAATACAACAAGAGGACCAAAGTGCATCAGACTTACCAGATCTTAAGTTGGAGGGTTCTAATCCGAGCTGAGGGCGAGAGGGGAGGGGTGCAAGGATAAGGAGCGAGAGAGAGCGAGAGCTTAGGGTTTACAATTTTGAAACTTTTAAAAAAAAAATCAGTGCAATTTGCTTCCCTCGAAATCGGGAACCAATGCCTCTTGAAATTCAACCAAATTAGCAGGGTTTAGGGAGTTTCCGATTCCATCGATTCTTTATGCTCACTCGTACTCTTGGCAATCTTCTCGAGTGAGAGTATCAAATTTTTACTAGATGCTCCTAATATGACTAAGTCGGAAGGGGTTGTTGCCATGGCATTACGACCAACGTTATTGGTTGTGATCTAGTAATTTCTCAACAATCTCGATCGAATTTTATCAAGACATAGTATGTCTTGCTGGAGTAGATGGACGAATCTTGAGCCATAATTGGCTCAATAAAGTACCCGTCTGCCTCGATCATTGTCATGTTGCCACCCTACAAAACGAAGTTACATTTGTCATATGATCCAAGCGATTAATGCCAAAGATATATTTGTAGTATGATCCAAACGAGTAATGCCAAAGCATGAAGTCTTTTCATGCGTTCTACACGAAAAGCATGTTAAACTAATTGCTTCTAGATTGAGTCGACCAATCTATTTCCGAAAATTCTTCAAACCTAATGTAAAGAAAGTGATAACACATCTTCTTACTTCTTTTTTTTTTTCGTTTATCATTTCCCACTAACAAAAGGGATTCGGGATTTATCAAGGGCCGATTAATCTTCATCGAATGCATTAATCTCCTGAATTATGAGCGCAATCCTCACTCAACGTCCTTATTTAGGTACAAATTAATATCTCAAAAAGTCTAAGTACCTCCAAGCGTAGAGGACATTGTTGACATTTTCTTCTTTGGTACTATTAGATATTCATCAAGCACGCTAATTATAATTGGCATTTACCCAGACTGCCGGATACGACTTAAGGAACATTTGTAGGTGATGAATACCTCAATTTGAAAGCTGAGAGCCGATGGAACGGCAACACTCGGAATCTTAAAATGGTATGCTTTATTAGGGACGATGATGAACACGCATTATGAATACCCAAGATTAATTGTGTTACGAGCTGTCGGATCCGAGCTTGTAGTAGCTAATTTGGAGCGATTGAACTTTCCCTTCCCTAGACCGATGTTCCGGAAACCACCCTCCCGGCCGATTGGGGCTGTTTCCTAGGTTGAACCAGGACCAACACACACCCAACTTGGTACAAAGAATACATGTTCATTTCATATTAAATGATCAAATGACCTTTCGATCACAACAAAAAAAAATCGATTTGATATGCTATGATCAACCTTAGCTCACCATCTCTCTTTATTCATATATCGTATTCATGCGAACTTTCTAAAGATAGACAAGGCCGATTCATCTCCGTCGCCTTATGAGTCGATGAAATGAAAAATAAAATGATTCGCATGGCAATCGATAGCTTGTGACGATGAGATCCTGGGCTCCAATTGACAGCTCCAATAGCTCTACCCTCTACCGACCGAATCTTCCGCGGTGGGAAACCGAGGCCAATTTGGTAGGGCCAAAACAAAACGACGCCGCTCAGCGGACCGCCTCCATTTTTGTGCGGCCTCCATTTTTGTGCGGCCTCCACTTTTTGGCTTTTCAAAACCCACGTCATCATAACGACATTGATAACGGTGGCCGGATGCGTTGATTTTTTGTCCCGATCGTGACCTGAGGGGGAGAAATTCTTCAGAGTTTGCTTTGAAAAGCATTCTGTTTCCCACATTCTTATGTATTCGACGTGTAGCTCCCATTCATGCCACGTCTCCCCGCCTTCGCCGCCGAACCCAACAAGACCCTCATTCCTCCCTAGTAGGGGTGAGTAACTTAAACCGCCCGAACCGGCCGGGAACTTGAGCAGATCAAAAGTGTCGGTTCGATTCCCAAAAGTGGAATCAGTGTCCTGACGATCTCGTTCCCGATTCCTAAAAAGGCCGGACTGGACCGGCTAATTTTTTTTATTATAAATAAAGATATAAAAATAAATGAAAAGAACTCAATTTAAAATTTCTAAAGTTTTTATATTTATCCAACTATACCAAATTATTTTTTTTAAAGAAGTAAATAAATTTAATTCTTTTAGAATTTTTTCGATTCTCAACCGATCCAATAGGCGGTCCAGTTCCCGGTTCCGAAAGAAAATTAGACCGCTCTGAATCATTCACACTCTTACTCCCTAGTGAATTTACCCAGACCTGGACCCGGCGATGGATGCACTGCAGCTGATGTCGTTGATCCATGCCGTTAAAGGGTGGGAGGGGGACGCCTTTTCATGGGGGGTGGGGAATGAAGGGTTTGGACGGGAAAACGCTTAGCTAACTGCAGATGTGGACCGTACATGCTGATGTGATATAAACAATAAAAGATCTGCTCTTGCACTGAGTGAGCCGAGGTCAAGATCTCGACGGGTGGATTTCGAGTGGGAGCTTTGTCCATGGCAGCGACGGGTGAGGCAAGGTCGTTTAATGACTCAAGGAGGGTAATTGGCATGATGCAATTTACCAAGTTGATATGACTTGCACTTTAAACTCGAAATAGACTGAAAACTAGAATCTAACTTTTAAAGACTATGCAACAAAGGATGACCAATGCAACAATGGATCTGATGTAGAGAAGCAATACTAGTGTATGCAATAGATGAATCATCTTCAAGTATAAATAGCCCCCTGCCTCATGTTCTCTACCAATCTTCTTATTTGTAATTGGATCTTGAAAAACACGAGTCAGGATAAAAAGTTACTGAACACTTGAAAGTTTTTTGCTATGATACCATGAGAAAGAAAAGAAAAGTACTTCTTGTCTTATTCAATAAGAGCTCTCTCTCTCTCTCTCTCTCTATATATATATATACATACACACACAAAATAAGCCCTGAAGACCTAAAGACTATTTTACCTTTGTTTTACCTCTAAAACTTTTATTGCCTATGTGCACTTAAAAATTAGGTCTCATTTCCTTAGACGTAATCTCCTCTTCTTCTTCTTCTTGCCAAAATTCTAAGTATGACCTTAATTCCAAGGTTTTCCTTGGGTTAGTTGTGAAATGTTTGTTGCTCATGTAGCTAAGTCTATTGCTTAACTGGATCACATTGAAAAATTGGAATTGATATTTAATTTGACAAGTATTAATTAATGTTAAATTGAGAAATAGGAAGAACGAAAGTATCAACTTTCAAATATTTGATCGATAAATATATTGAAACTTGTGATTGATGGATTGCTTACCTTTGACCAGAAAATGGACTTAGTTTAGTACATGTTAGTATATCATTGAAGTAGTTGGTGACTCAAGAATATCTAGTAATTATTTATTCTTTCATGAAAGTGTCGATAATGTAATAATGTTCTATCGACAAAACAAATTGGCGGTCAAATTTTGTTGCTAACATGTTTTGATAGCTATCCAAGCTTTTCACATGTTATCATAATCACGTGAAAAAAATGTACATTTTTACCCTAGGGATTCATAGACTCGTCCAATAGGATTAGACTCACATATTAGGTTCATTTTACATTAAATATGCATATCTTAGTTTATAGTAGAAAAGCAACATATATATACATATTTTGTTTATCTATCTATGTACAGTGACATGCTGGAAACAATGAGCAAAACTTATTTATTACGGAGCTTCAATAGCAATCTTCCATCATGAAGAAAGAGAATGCCAGTTTGATAGCAGTTGCAATGGCGCACGTCTCCGGAATTGGAAAGGCCAATCCGGAATTTCATGCAAGGTGTTACCTGCGACTCACAAACGTGAGAACAAATGCTAGAATTAATTAGCAATCTCTATCAACAAAATAAATGAGCCAAAGAATGGTAAAAATCACACATGGAAATGAATATATGAATCATGAGAGAGAGAGAAATGATTTCACTTACTAAATAACTGTATATCTACGTAATCGAAATTGAAAAGCTCTATGGAGCCAAAGCATGGAAAACCTCCTCGCAATCAACAATTTTTCGATTATCCTATCCAGTGCTCGAACATAGGAGCCCCTCCAAGATTGTTTGTAATATAATATGCCGCAGAATCCCATCAATGCCACAGTGAAACCTGGTCCCAGTCCTGAGTAAAACCAACCAACAACGGAGTCTCTTTCAATAGACTCATCTTCACTTGAATTGTGATAATCTTGTCTATCCATGTGATTATGCTCATTTCCAGGACAATCTTTCAAAAGAGGAGCTCCGCAAAGTCCATCATTGCCGCGATAACTAGATTGATAGTCCATGGTGCTTAGATGATTGCCTAATGGAACTCGACCGGATAAATTGTTGAAGGAAAGATCCAAACAACCTAGATAGTCCAGATTAGATATACTAGGAGGGATTTCACCCGATAGCCTATTATTAGATAAGTCCAGTGATTCTAAATCCCTCAAGTTGCCAATATCTGAAGGGATTTTTCCGATCAACTTATTTTGAGAGAGGTTCAAATTCTTAAGTCGAGCAAGCATCGTCAGCCCTTCTGGTATTTTTCCATCTAATGCGTTGCTTGAGAGATCAATGGAAAATAGATAAGGGAGTGCTCTTGCGAATTCTATGCTTATTCCTTTTATATCAACCATAATGGAAAAATCCTCAACGGATCTGAAATACAAAGTGGAATTGGCCCACATGCGCGAGAAGTTGTTGAAACAACGAGGAATGCCTCCAGAAAGGTTGTTATCCATCAAGCTTAAATACTGGAGATTAGCAAGATGGCATAGCTGTAAAGGAATGTCCCCGGTGAAGTAATTTCTCCCAAGATCGATAATCTGAAATGATCTAGCATTACCAAATGGAGGAATTCTACCAGTGAAATGATTATCACTTAGATCGAGGACCATTAAATCTAGCTTCAATAAACATTCTGGAAGCTCTCCTTTCAAGCCATTTCCATGTAGGCCTAGAACTTTTAATTGCTCTAAATGACATAGAGACTCTGGAATTGGACCATTCAACTGGTTCTCTGCCAATAAAATCAATTCCAAAAAAGCTTGGGACTTCGTCCAGCATCGCGGAAGTCTCCCAGACAATTGGTTCTTAGAGAGATCAAGAAAAGACAATTCATTTGACATGCATAATGAATTTGGAATTTCACCACTGAGATTATTTCCAGAAAGTGATATGTCCGTTAACATGGACATTTCTTTCCCGATAATTCGGGAGACGTTTCCTCTGAGCATATTGTCCGAGAGATCCAATTGTTGAATGTTAGATAGAACATCACGTAGCCAATGTGGAACTTCATCTGAGATGTTAGCATTTGACATGTTTAATGCCCAGATGTTTCTCTGGGTGCGGAGCCAGTTTGGGAATTTTGGTCCCACTTTGCAACTTGACATGAGAAGCTCTTGAATTTGGAATGGAGGAACCCAAGACGCGCTTACATTTATAACAAGGCCGTTTGGACAAGATTTCAACACGGTCAAGCTGGTGAGATTTGCAAAGTGATGTTCGCTAAGAGTTCCACCCAATTGATTGTTACCAACGTCCATCACCTCTAGATTGGAGATTTGCCCAATACTTTCTGGAACGTTCCCGCTCAATTTGTTAAAAGAGAGGTACAACATTCTTAGAGATGATAGTTGGCCAACTTTAGTAGGAATAGGACCAGAGATTATATTTAGGGAAAGATCAAGAAATTCAAGGTCTTTTAAATTCCCAAAGTGATTGGGTAGGCGACCACTGAAATTGTTCTTGTGAACATCCATATACTTCAGGTTACTTCGTCCACAGACCAAAGCATCATCTTTGGTGTTGGAAATCTCCCCACCAAATTTGTTAGAAGACAAACTTAGTACTTGTAGGTTGCAGAAGGTGCTCAAGTTTCTCAGGATTTCACCCTCCATCCTATTTGAAGAGACATCAAGGAATCTAAGCCCCGGATTGTTTTCAATGATGACAATGGGGAATACGCCTGGGAGATCATTACCACTTAAATCAAGATGTTCGAGTTTGCTGAAGTTTTGAAACCAAGGTGGAATAGATGAATTCATGGAGTTTTGACTCAAATCAAGGAATCTAAGAGAAGTGAAATTGACAGGCAGAGAGGCAGAAGCATCTTCCAATTCACATCCCCTCAATATTAAATATTCCAATGAGGAAAGCATGTTTATAGGACTTAACCACCACCCTCTGGGGTTTTGAAGGGGGACATAAGACAGGTCCAAGTGCTTCAAGTTGGATAGTGTCGACAGCCATCGGAGGTTCTCTATTCTTAAAGGGGGCTCCCGCCAGATCCACCCACTAAGATCCAAGTACCTTAAGCTGGAAAGATTACTAAGTTGATTGGAAATAGGCCCATAGCCCGCAGATGAGAGGTTGAGATACTCCAGATTCTGAAGAGAAGTGAAGGACTGTTGGGTTTTTTCAGTTGAAAAGTTATTCCAACTGAAGTCTAGATACTTCAAATACTTCAATTCGTTTAGAGCAGGATGCATCTTACCTCCCAGGCAGCACTCCTCCTGATCCTGACAAGGATTGCGAAGATCGATTTTCAAGATGTGACCAGTCCTTTTGCTGCATTTGACTCCTTCCCACTCGCAACAACTCTCACCGCTCCACGACCCCAGACGTGTCGAAGGATCTGTCAGATCTTGCTTGAACTTCAGAAGAGCTTCCCTCTCCGTGCCAATGCAGCTTACATTTGTTAAGGCTTTGCAATCACAGAATTTCAAGACTTGAAAAACAAAGAGTGCACACGAGAGTGAAGGCACAAAGCTAGTGTAAAGGTAAGACGCCATTGTGATTTAAAATGATCCTGGGCTTTGCCATTTTATATAAAAAGACAGAGGGCTTAACAACCTTTGAAAGTTATTTTCTCTATCGTTGGCTGCCTGGAGAGACTCCAAATTTCCAAGTCATGCTTTGGAAGACCTACTATATGGTCAACACATAATATTTTAAAGAGAGACTTTTGGCATCGTGAGTCACGATGTGGAGGCAAGAGTGTCAGACTTTGATTTTTTCCCTCTTTTTCTCCGTCTTTGTCGGGAGCGCACAGCAAAAATTCATATATAAACTCAGATCGATACTCGTCAATACATGAAGTCGGACCCATTTTTATTGAGAAACTTAAATTAATAAATTATGGACCAATTATGACATATTAAGTGTTGAACACCACAGAAATTCTCCAATATGGGACATCTTTTTGCTCTCATGATCCAAACTAAGTTAATCAAAGTGGATATTTGTCTTTAAATCTGTAGATATATTCCATCCACTCATTTCATGAACGAAGATCTTATCATGAGGCTTATTTTGAAAGAGACATCATTTAAGGGTTCATAATTAAGAATAGTACAATAATTGACATGACTTCTTAGTCAATATAGACTGGAATTTTTGGCTTATAATGGTGGGCCAGTCATCTGTCTACATTAAATACATACATCTTATTTAATAGGAGAGCAATAGAATACTTTTTTTTTTAATGATCAAACAAATAGAAAGAGAAAAAGTACACTGTAGAAAGATCGCTTGGGCTCATCATGCAAGAAAGAGTAAGCTTTCTGTTTTTTTCCGGTATGCCACTGTCTCCAAGTTATACAATTTCTTGATAATCATCCACTCATGGAAAAGCCCTTCCCGTACCAGGTAAAAATATCTTTTTGTCAAAGTGAATAAAGTTAGACTATTCCTCATTCTACATAAACATATGACCTACATATGCTCTCTATATCACATGGAATATTATCTGAATCATAAGAGTCATTATTTATGGGTTCACAATCGACAATAGTAGAGTAGTTGGCACGCAATGACTTCTTAGTGAATATGAATTTGAAATGTTTGGCTCGTTGGGCCAATTAAACATACATATCTTATTTTGTCAAATAAGGACAAGAGGATTCTTTTTTTCTTATTTTGAACATTAAAATTGGACCCTTCCTCATTCTACATAAAAATAAGACCTACATATACGATTTCTATGTCTTATGAAATATTCTTAAATGATATGAGTCGTCATTTATGGGATCACAATTAATGATAATACAATGATTAACATGACTTCTTAGTCAATATAAACTGAAATTTTTAGCTCAGGACATTGGGCCAGTTGTCATTCTACATGAATCATATGCATCTTATTTTATTAGAGAAGAGCAAGAGAAATTCTTTTTATGAACGAACCCGACTTGGTTTAAATTTATATACAAGTGCAATATAGGAAAGTTAATAATGCAGATTAGAGAAGTTGCTTTCTTGGTGGAATCGTGATAAAGAATCCAATGTGCGTGTGGAAGCTGCCAAGGTAACAGTAACTTTGAAATTGAAAAGTCCACTATGGATTTTGAGCTTTGCTGGGACTCATGTTTGCACTTTTACTGTATAACAGCCTCACTTTTTTGACTTTTTGACCTCCTCTTTCCTCTCTCCTCCCTTTCTTTTCCCTGTTTTCCGCTGCCCCTGCCCCTCTAACTTTGACCGGCTGACTTCTCTCTCTCTCACGCGCGAAGGGACCCACTCCGTGAACGGTCCAATCGGGGCAGGCGCTTCCCTGCACCAACTCTCTCTCTCTCTCTCTCTCTCTCTATCCCTCCCTCCCTCCCTCTCTGCTCTGGCCCCACTGCGTTTTCTTTATGGGCGGCTTCTTCGTGCTCGGCTTCTTGGGTCAGCCAGCAGCATCTCAGTCCGCTCCTGCTTCCGCCGCCGCCTCCGCCTACCGCTCTCGAGCTCCCGCCTCGTCGCCCGTCGAAGCTACTGCTCACGGACGCCTCTGTTCACTGGTGGCGACTTCGCTGCCACCGCCGCTTGCCAAACTCCCCCGCAGCCCGACCACGGCCAGAAGCCACCGCTGCTCGCTACCTGTTGATACTTAATTTTGCCGGTTCGATGAGTCATTTTTAGCTTGATTTGAGTTTTGAAAAAATTGTTACTAATCGAAGTTCATTTTCTTTATTTTTGATTTTTTTATAAAAATTTAAAAAAACAAAATTAATTAATTAGATTAATATAAAATGAGAAAAAGGGTTGGCTGAAAAGATTTGGCGGGAAAAGGCTAAAAATAATTAAAAAAAATCGAATAAATCGAATAAATGAATAAGATAAAGAAGTCTTGACTTTGACCAACAGAAGGAAAGGGAGAAGTTGCTTCGTCCAAGAAAAATCAAGGAGAAAAGGACAAAATTCTAGGGAAAGAAAGAAGAAAAGAAGGGAAAAGAAGAAAAAATAGATGGGAAAGAGTCAAAGAAAGAGGCGAACTTGGCAGAGAAAGAGGAGGAGGTTCGGCGGGGGGAAAGAATGGGGAAGGACGCGGAGTAAAGTGGAGAGAGAAGAAGAAGAAGAAGACAAAAAGGGAAGAAAAGAGAGAAAGAAGAGACGGACGAAAAGAAAAAATTTACAGAGGAGAGGGCGGAGAAAAGTTTTTGGGAGTCCCCTTTCCCGAAGCTTTTCTGGTCACAGCACATTGCGCGACTAGTTCGTTCGCGCATTATCCGCTTTGACGAAATGAATGTTTGAAACCAAAGTCTCCAAAGAATTCGAAAATTTTTATTGAGGCGTGAGATTTTCCCCCATGTTTTTTTTTTATTTTATGATGATGATTATGATGATGATAATGACTAGATTATTATTATTATTACTATTACTATTTTTAACGTTGGGTTGACCCTTGTTTTTGCTAGGTTGGGTTGCGCTCGTGTTGGGCTGGTTAGAATTCGAAAAGGGCCCAGCAAGAAAAGAAGATACTAGAAATAAAATAGGGAAATAAAACGATTGGGCCTAGGCTAGGCCCAATCTTATCCTGTGCTTGGGTCAGACCCGAACTTGACCGGTTTGGGGTCCACCCTTTTTTTAATATTATAATATAATACTTTTTGATAAAAATTAAAAATACAGAATATTTTTAAAGAATCTAGCCAAAGAGACATGGGTCGGTTTGGAGCCCGACCCAGATCCCTTTTTAATTATTATATAGTATTTTATTAATGTCGTAACTATTCCGAATGTGCACCACTTAGGATTCAGTTAATGGATTACTAAGTTCGATTTAGCTCGAACTCTCCCAAGCTGATACCAATTTACGACTTAAATGTTAAGGTTCTTAATAGGTAAGATTAATTTCATTTGGAATCGTCACTAATCTATTTATGGTGAGTCGATTAGAAACTCATGTAAAGTATCGGGAGTTATACTTTACCCCTACAAAGTAGACTGGGTACGGGGACTTGATTATGCTAGATTACTCTAATGCCCTTTCAGTACTATTTATTCTATTTCAGGTAGTTTGAATTGATTTTAACTCTAATCGCTAACATACCAGGTGTCCATGCAATTGCTCAAACATTAATTGTAAACACTCAGTAAAGCAAATAAATCATAAGCATAATCTAACAAAGTAAGCTTAGAGGTTTTGTTTTAGATTTGTTATTATCCTAACTAACTAAGTATGCACGAATGAAGTTTATTTTTTATTTTTTGACTTTTTATATGTAGACTTGCCAATATGCATATGATGAAAACTAAAACCTAAATGTGACTATCCTAATATGTTGTGTACATGCAACCCTAAATTAAATCATCAGAGGACGTGGAATTATCTAAATGACATGCGAATGACAAGACCTATACTATAGACATGCATATGATTTTTTTACATTAAATTAAGACAAGAAATTATCTAAGTGAGGCGCAAAGAATATTTTTTTGTTATTTATTTATTTATTTATTAATGAAATTAGAAATTAATAAATTCCTAAATTAAAATGTAGTTTTAACCTATCTTAAGATGCCATTTTATTTATGAATCTTGCCTAACCATGATGCAATCCTAATTCAACAAGAGAACAATGTAATCTACTTTTTTTTTGTATTTTCAAAATTGACAATCCAAATTAACCAAGACTCCAAATGTAATAAACTTCACACAAAATGCTTATCGAGATTTGAATAAAAAGATTACTATATCCAAAAAAATAATCCGTTGTCTCGCGTCTCAAATTAACGGATATCACAATCCTAAAATAATATTTACCCGACTTGCAAATAAAATCTAAAATAATCGAAAAAATGATCCGCCATCTCATGGACCAAATTTAGGATTATATTAGATTTCAAACAATTAAATTCTATTGGGTAATGCCTAAAAAAATGACTCACATTAATCCAAATTAAGAAATAATATCAAAATCTTAGTTGGATTAGAAAATTACCTAAATCGGGTAAGCACATCTCTCAATTGAATCGCAGGATGAAATTCACGAACGGTGGATTTGGCTACGTTTGCAATAGGGGGCGCGTCGATTTGAGATGGCGAACGGATTTTGATGCGAGATCGCAATAACGAGCAAGACCTGTAACAAAGCGAAATAAAAACCAGCATAGCAAGGGCTTGTCAGGAGCAACGGGGAAGCCGTTTCGACGAACGTTCACTTGGAGGCCGCAAGAACATCTTCGGGAATTCGGGTGACCACTGGGACACTGGTGCTTAGCTGAAAACTTCGTTGACGTGGCCGAGATTTGCTGGAAATTGCGCCAAGATGCTGGAAAACAGCTTGCCTCATTCCCCTTGTTTTTTGCTAGTCGTCTCTCTTCTTCCTTCTTGAAAGACCCCTTCCCTTTGACTTTCTGACTTTTCTTTTCTTTTTTCTCTGACCTAAAGCCCCCACAGCGGAATTCCTCCCTCTTTTTTCTTACGCCCTCAATTGTGGTGTCTTCCCTCCATCTTTTTTTCGGAGCCCCCAGCCATCCCTTTTATAGGTAGCTTCATTCGTGTTTTTTCCAATGGAAAGGCATCAAAATACATTGTATCTTGATTCTTTCCTTTGTTGCATGTTGCCTCTTTCCTTTTGAATGTATCATTGCCGTCTAAAGATGGTCTCCTCCATGCTGACTGATTTTATTTTTTTCCTTTTTTGTGTGTTCCTTGTTGATATTCCTTCTACTGCCCAATCTCCTCTTTCCTTTCCACAATTGATTGAATAAGCGTTTACCGATTTACTTACCCAGATATAGATATCTTCAAGAATCATGCTTATTTTACGTGCCCAAAAATTTGATTAAAATCATGACGTTCCTAATTTCGTTGATTAAAGAGATAATGGACCTAGCTAACATACACTCAACCACATGGATCCACTTAATATGAAATTAAATCTATATGAAAAATACTCCTAAAACTACATGCTATGGATTATAATATTTTTATTAAGGGGCCAAAGATTAGTCCCTAATTTTTTATATAATGAGTGTGACGTCAAAATTTAGGTGTCAACAGTTAATAAAATAAAATAATATTTTTATAGTAAAATTTCGAAAATTAAAATATTTAATTAATCAATTTTGGCATAGAAAATTCGGCTTATTAATTCAGAGCCCAACCCATGTTTTTTTAATATTAAAATATTAAAATAACTTTTTAATAAATAAAAATATCGAAATTTAAAAAAGTAAAGTTTTGACTATGAAAGCCAGCTTTGTTTTAAAATTCAAATTCTAGCATTAGAACAAGCTTTTAATTAATCAATATCAATTTGTTTTTGGAGAATCAAAGTAATTTTTCGATTTTTTAAACATTTTCTAACTTAATTGCGCATGATTAGTTCTGGTGCAATTCGATGCATGTCCTCGATTATTTAGATGAACGCTAGAATGTAAAAATTGGTGCTTGTTGAGTTATAACGTGGCGATGGCAACTGCGAATGTGGTGTGCGTGAAATTGGTGATGATAGACCGATGTCCATTCCAGTCTTATTTTTGTAAATGTTTATCTTAAGTTTATTGGGATTATATTAATGTAAATATATTCCAATCAATTAATAAATGTATTGTCTAATAAAATCTGTCTAGACTTACAATCACTTCTTAATTTAAATGACTAGTCCAATCTAGTTTGGCCTTCACTTGAATCAATTTACTAGATTCAAGATCACTTTTATTGTTAAATAGCCAACTTCCGATGGGTCATATCTCAAGACTTATAACAAAACTATGTATTATTTATTACCCGACGAGTTGCGAGTTTATATTCTTATCATTCGGTAGTTGCATTCAATAACTTGAGTGTTTATTTATTGTATTGTATTTCAATACACTGAGTGTTTACTTTTTTGCATTGTCTTTTGATAAATTGTGTGCTGATTTTTTTCATATTAATTTGTTATTAGTTTAGATTTGCATGAAAACAATTCCACAAAAACAATTGCGTGGGACACATAATAATTATGAAAGACTTCATAGGGCATTAAATGATAAATAAGAATGCATGACCACCAACTAGTTAGATACTAGAAATGTTAGCGTAAACAAATCCCAAAACCTTAGAATCTCTAGTTCCGTGGGATCGAGACGACACTCCTGCATCTTGATCGGTTTCTAGCTGACCCCAATAGGCTAATGGCAACTCCTAGAATTACTTAGGTTATTAAATAATTTTTAAAATCAAAATGCCTTAACGTCACACGAGATATGGACTTGGGAGAGTCCGTGCTCGTAAAGAATTAATCAAATCGGATTATGATTAGGCGATACTTTTAAGCCGCCTTTTAGGGATGTTGGTTCGGATCTCTTTACAAGTGATACTTTTAAACCCACATTAATACCGTCCCCTTTTATGGGGAGGTTAGAGTAGATCGCAACACTACCCCTGCTTGTCATCTCTGTTACTGCTCAACTAGGGGTGACAATGTCGCCGAAACCCTACCTTAGCCGCCCCGCTAGTCGTCGTCCGCCTCAGAACCAATCCGAGTGCACACGACCTCATTGGAGACTGTCCATGCCCACTACTCTGCTCACTATATCTGGTTGCTTGTCGTCGTAGCTGTCGTGTCATTGATCCTCGTTTGTTGCCGCTACCTACCCGACGCTGCCCCTCACCTCCCCGACATTGTCTCGGCGTACGCTACCGCTGCTGTTCACTAGCCCTTCACCGCCCACCCACCTCCGTCATCCCATCTAGCTGACTAGCCACCTTGCCGTCAATGGAAATTGCCGTTCGAAGCCTATCAAAGATCGCCAGAAAAGTACCGCCGCCGTGCCACGCAGTGCCAAGTCGTGCCATGATGTGCTAGACCGTCTGTGTCACGACCTCTCCGAAGGTGCACCACCTAGGGTTTGGCTAATAGATTACTAAATTTAACTTAGCTCGAGCTCTCCTAGACTCATTCGGGACTTAGGTTAAGGTTCTTATTATACAAGATTGATTTTATTTGGAATCGCCCTAATATATTTTTGATGGGTTGATTAGAAATCCAAGTAAAGTATCGGGAGATATACTTTACTCCTATGAATAAAATACTATGAGTAGGGGACTTGGTTACGTTATATCGTTCTAATGCCTTTTCGGTACCTTTTCTTTTATTTTAAAAAATATTTTGTAGCATACTTGAATTGATTTTAACTCTATTCGCTAACAACAAAGTGTCCATGCAGGTGCGCAAACATTATATAAACACTTAATAAAGCAGCAAATAAATTATAAGCATGATCTAACAAAGCAAATTAAATGATTTTTTTTGGTTTTATTACTATCCTAATGTGCAAATTGACTAAGTATGTAAGGATGTTTACTTTTTTGGGATTTTCACTTTATAAGCAAACTATATATATATGCAATGCATATAATGAAAAGTCAACCCTATATGACCAACTATGTTATGCAATTCTAAATTAAAGTAGTACACGTGACATGCGACTCAACTATATTGATCGAAAACATATAATTATCTAAATGACATGCGAATGATATTTTTGATATTTTTCCATTTATTAATAGAAATTCGAAATCAAACATGCTACTAACTTAATATAAGAACGTTTTTGATTACTAAAATTTAAAATTAAATGATCAAACACGAATATGAATTCTAACCTAATATGACATGTAATGTATAAATCTAGATTTCTAAATATATTACCAATTTAATGTATTATTCTAATATGATATGACGTTTTTATGACTTAGACACGCAATTTCTAGATGATACGGTTATGAAGTGGCATGAGATTTATGTGAATAATCTTTATATGACATGCAATTCCTAACATGAAAACTATATGTCATGCACATTGGTTTGACATGACTTATGATATCGACATGCATATGACATTTTTTGTATTTTTTTAAAATTCGAAATAAATTATGTTTATTTATTTAAGCATGCAATGTTATCTAAAGAATTATGCTAATCTAACATGCAACCTAATCTAAATATGCAATGTTACTTAGAGTGTCTTAACTTGTTTATATGCAATTATATATATATATATATATTTTTTTTTTTCGAATAAGAAAAGAAATCCCATCAAATCTTTCAAATTCATCGAATCAATTCTAATTTGGAAACAAAACTTAAGTCCACTAGAAGATTTCGCGAATAAAATCGATAAATCAATCTTAACCATTAAAGGTCAAAATATTAATTTTAAAAATCCCCATGCAATTAATTTAATTCTTCCATCTAAAGCCTTATCAATAGAATAAAAAATTGATGTGCGGTTGCAAATTATGAATTAAATCCTAATAGGTAATGCGTATCACTCGAAAGAATTATGTTAGGCACGAGAAATCTTATCAATTTAAGAAATAAAATATTCAAGTCAAATTGAGATAAGATTTTTACCTAATCTTTGGATAATATTTTGAAATTTGAATCGATGGGGGACAACGAACCACAACGGCTAGCGGTGATGCTCGTCAGTGAGGGTGGCCGTGCTAGTGAATCTGTGAATCTCGTGGCGAGAGAATTCTCTTTAATGTTTCAATATGGCCAATGGTGAAGTTGCTCAGTTGAGAACAATCAACAGTGGCTAATGGATCGGCTTGATTCAATAAAGAACCCATGAGTTGATGCACGACTACGAAGTAGTAAACTCCATAGCCATGAAAGGTTGTATGAGATGTCTTTGGCTAAATCTGATGGGGCCACACTGTGAAGGCATGCTTCGTGGTCGCTTGTGGTCGTGTTGATGTGGTGGCGTAGGTGGTGTTGCGCCGCATACACGAGCAAGTGTGGCTTGTCCTGGACTGAGGTGCGCGTGGAGAGGAACACACTTGCGTCAATGAACGGATCAACTAGAATGATGAGAGACTTCTTCTTGTACATCATTGCGTGACTTGCCAAAAAAGAATAAAACTTTTCTCTCTTTTGTGTGTATCTCTTTTATCTCTCCCTAGATGTCCTCCTTTCCCTCTATTCTTCTTTGCGACTCCCTCTATTTAGTTTTGACCTAATTCTTCAGAGCCTCCCACTTCTCTCACTTTCTTTCTACTCGTGTCTCTCTTTTTTCTTGTATTCTTTTCACCCAGCCACCCCCTTTTATATGCAGAGCCACATGACCCTCTAGGAAAGAACCAATATTTCTTTCCTCTTTTGCATGGTCCAATCTTTTCCTAATGGTAGGTTTGTCTTTTCTTTATTGATTGCAATTCTTAGAATCAATTCTGCTTCCCTCCATATTTACTTCCTCAAAAATAACTATCAGGTACAGATTCCTTGAAGATCATTGTTGATTGTGTGATCAATTAAACAAATCTTGACATATTTTATGCGATTCTCGATCATATGGATCTTTAATGGAATTTGACTTAATTTTGTTCTCCCACGAGTTTGGTCTAACCACTTTAATAATGTCTGAAACCATCCGTCGGGGATCTGATAAATATGCAATGTTATGAACTTGCCAAATGTTCCTAAAAACTATGTGTTGTTTAATTTTTTTTTTAGGGAACGAGGTTGATTCCTAATTTTGTTATGCAAATCTAACCCTAGTCAAAATTTAGGTGTCAATAGTCCGTGCCCTAGATTGCACGAGTTACGCAACGTTGCGAGCTCGCTGCGGGTCGCGTCACTGATCGCTTAAGACGCTTGGACCAAAATGTGAGTTTACGTCCTAATCCTTAATTAGGATTGTTAATCACTTTAGTAGAAATTGTTGGATTAAGTGTATTGATGATATGTATAAACTATATGTAGGACCGGGTTGAAGTCGAGGATTTTTGTGTATATTTTGTGTAAATCAGACTAGATAGGAGACTGTCAACTAAAGGGTGGCCAATTAAGGTGATCGCGTCTGTAGATTATCAAACGATGGTTTGCCGTTCGAATTAGGATGGGCAAATCCCTATTTGACATGTCAAGGCGATTGACAAATAGAACAATTTATGTTAAATTAATTGCTATGTACTTCACGATTTGACTAAATGAATCAAATTGGTCATGGACCGTCTTAATTATTGACTAGCGCATGTGTGTGAATTATGATAGGCACATGTATGCTGTTGATGTGATTGGACGTGAGGCTTGGGATTAAGTCTTGATCGTAGACCTATTGGTAGTTAGGTAGTAGCCCATAGAGATCATCGAGTGGGGTGTGTGTGTGTGTGTTCCTGCACCCGTGAGGACAATCACACTTAATAGCCAAGCAACGTGATGAGTTAGCTAGTGGTGACAAGCAGAGCCAAACAATGTGAGAGGTTGGCTAGTCACAAGAGTTAGTAGCCATGTAAAGTGAAGAATGCTAGTGGTCCCACATAAGACCCAAGTAACGTGATAGGTTGGCCAATGTGACAATCAGGGCCAAACAACATGATGGGTTGGCTAGTAGAGGTTTCCTATAGATTCCACGCATGAAATGCCTTGCAATAAGGGCTTAGATTATATTAAGCATAACGTGCTTACACGATGGCTCGAGTGCTAATGGATTGAATTGCGTGTTGTTCTAGCCTGAGAGCTTGTTTAGTCGCCAGTATTGCGAGAGCATGTTACACCAAGATTGATACAAGTTGCATGCACTATGACTGATAGCCTAGAGTAGTATCGGTAGTAGGCACATGTGAGCTGTGTGGAGTTTTTTGTGAGGTTGGATGATTGATTAGGGACCCTAAGGCGATTGCCTTCCTTGTCTGGGTTTAGGACGTAAGCTCATAGAGATTTATTATCATTTGATGTTGTTAACCCATTTTTTCAATTAATGGTATCGACTTTCCCAACTGTCTTGTTGGGTTCGAGTAGCTTGCCAAGGTGACCTCCTCCTACATTTGGATTAGCCCTAGACTAGCATAAGGGAGCTGAGATAGCCCTGTTGAATTGGTCCTTGTATATCTTGTGGATTTTTAACTATGAAATAAGAAGTTTGCTTCTGTTATGTAATTAATTGTCTTGGCTATTAAATCTGCAATGAGTCTTGGGATATTGCGAGTTATCGGCTAGTGAGGAAAATCTTTAGGGATTGTTGCGTGCTCAGGTCGGGGGCGTGATACCCCCTGTTGAATTGGTATCAGGGTGGAGTTAAAACTTGGAATAATAAGGTTATGGTATGCTTTCTGGGGTAATAACGAGGACTTTCTTTTATTGTTTGTGATTGTTGTGTTGTTAGTAGATAGTTGATTAAAATGTTGTTGAGTATCGAATGCATGCCTCGATCATACATGGAATGGGATGTGTATGATTTTAGACATGAATGTGTATTAGAGTTGAAAGGCATAGAATTGCATGGCTTTATCTTTAGCCGTGTTGGCATGGTATGGGACACGTACATCAAAACTAGATGTTCGACCCTGATAGTACTGGTCTAAGTGTGCCACTGACGATTGATACTTTAAAGCATTACTGTGTATCGCACGCTGTTTGAAGAACATTGTTGTGTATCGCGTGCTGTCTGAGGCATTGCTGTGTACCACACACTATTGGAAGAGCATTGCATTGCTTGTATCACGTGCTATATGAGGCATCGTTGTGTATCGCACGCTGTTTGATGAGCACTGATGTGTATCTTGTGTTGTGTGAGGTGTTGCTATGTTATCGCATATTAGCATGGTTGTGTTATCACATGCTTTATTTTAGCATTGATGTGTGCATGCTTATTGAGGCGTTGATGTGTTATCATACGTCAACGTTGCTGTGTTATCGCACACTCTATTTAAACATTGATGTGTTATCACTTTGCTACTTGAAGCTTGTTGTTTTATCGCTCACCGTTAAAGCATTGATGTGTTATCGCTGTGCTACCCAAGGCTTGCTGTGTTATCGCATGATGGCTTAAGGAGTTGCTGTGTTATCACACGCCAGAGCGTACGATGAGGAGTTGTTGTGTTATTGCACGCCAGAGCTTTGTTGTGTTATCGTACGCTAGTTAAAGCTTTGATGTGTTATCGCATGCTAACTTGAGGTGTTGCTGCGTTATCGCACGCCATAGTATTGTTGTGTTATCATATGCTAGTTTAAGGCGTTACTACATTATCGTATGCCAAATTGTTGCCGTGTTATTGCACGCTAGATAAAACATTGATGTGTTACTGCTTTTTTGTAAAAAGCATTGTTGTGTTATCACACACTATTTTGAGGCTTGTTGTCTATAGTATTGTTGTGCATCGCATACTACTTAGAACTTGCTGAGTTGTGATTGGTTGCCCCTACAGTTTGGATGCTTCGAAGGATGGTGAATTGGATCAAAGGTGATCTCCACCGCCGGCCGAACAAAATATTGCGTAGAGTAAGTCGCGATGCCTTCTGAGTGAAGAAGCTTGGACGAGAGGTCCAGTAACCCTTTCATAAAAGATCGGCCAGCTTCCTGATACTAGAAGTTACACGGTATTGGATAGGTTTCGATATCAAGATGTTAGATGATGTAGGAATTCCTCTTTGGAATTAGGGGACGCATCGAATGAACAAGAATCTAAGATCGCTAAGGAGAAAGTGACTATAGGTCACTTCGTAGGAGGTAACGCTTAAGAGGACTCGAGGATCGAGGGTATCCTACAGTCCGTTGAGGACCTCTAGGGTGTAGTCGTCTAGTAAGCCCAGAATCATGAAGCTCACGTTGCGGTAAATAACACTATTAGTATTGAACGTTGTTGCTGCCCCGACGCTTGCTATGGGTGTTGCCATTGAGGACACTACAACCCCTGCCACTAATTTTGTCCCGGTCCCTATAGGGGGGAACGAGGAAAAGAAAAGTGAGTGCAGAAACAAGTACAACAATTTTTGAAGCTACATTTGTCACAGTACTTGGGAAGAAATGACCTAAAAGCTACCATTTATTGGCTTTGGGGGATTGAGAAGGTTCTCTAGATGAAGAGGTGCACCAATACTGATAAAATGGTTTTTGTGATTTATCAGCTAGAGCATAATACTAGCCACTAGTGGGAGGCCACTTAGGGAACAAATTTCCCTAAAAGAGAAGAATAGACTTGGGACACTTTTGTGAGAGCGTTCAATGAAAAGCATGATCGAGTTTTTGAGACTCTGCCAGAATCAACTCTTAGTGGAAGAGTATGAGGTGAGGTTTGCCAAACTGTCTAGGTATGACAAGAGGATCATGGAAGATCCCGTGGAGCGAGCAATCGGGTTCCAAGACCTTAAGAGCCAGTTGGCGGTTTTAGAGTTGCATTGCTACAATGAAGTGCTGAGTAGAGCCCTTATGGTTAAAAGGAATATGGCAAAGAGGGGTGCCACTTTTGGATCGCGGTTTGCCAGAAGTCGAGACAATTGTTAGCTAGGAAAGAGGCCAATATTGGGAAGTAGATATACCTTTCCCAGTAGAAGAAGTGGTATTGGAAAACCAATGTCCCACTCGGACAATAGGTGCCATAATTGTGGAAGGTACCATGGACCTGACACATGTCCCCTAAAGACGGGAGCCTATTTTGGCTATAGCTAACTAGGCCACCTATTAAGAGATTGCCCATGTCGTCTAGATGAAATGCAACCACCGTAGTGAATAGGCCAGCTAGTAGGGAATGTGTTTCGAGATAACACAGAGCGACCTCTAGTTCAAGGAATGATGTATGCTATGACCTGAGCTGAAGCTCCGAACTCAGGAGGAGTGATCACAGTTAGCTGAGATAGAAGTTGAGTCATTGAATGCGATCCTTAGTGTCTCGACCTCTATGAAAGATAATGTACCGTCGGCCATGGGATGTAAGGGGTGCGAAATAATGATTAGATGGAAGAATGGGCTAATACTTTTGGCTGTGCTGGCTGTATTTGATTTCAATATGATCATCGGTATGAACTGACTGAGAAAGCAAAGGGCTGTGGTGGATAGTGTCAATAAGTATGGCTGCTCGAGGAAGGTTGCTAGAGTTTCTTGACAACAGTAGTAGATTTATTAGTCGAGGGTCTGATAATAGATGAGATCAGGGCAGTACAAGATTTTACGAACGTGTTTCCAAAGAAACTACCAGAGTTACTCTAGGAAGAGAAATTGAGTTCATAATCAAACTAGCCCTTAATACAGGAGTTGTTGGACAAAGGATTTATTTGTCCTAGTGCGACACCGTGGGGTGCGCCAGTTCTATTTGTGAAGAAAAAGAATGGATCTTTGTGCATTTGCACCTACTAAATGCAGTTAAATAAGGTAGCGACTAAGAACAAGTATCTGTCACTTGATCAACAATTTGTTTGATCAGCTACAAGGTGCCTCAGTGTCCTCCAAGATTGATTTGAGGACTGACTACCTTCAATTGAGATCATGAAGGAATATATCCCTAAGAACGTGTTTCGTGCGTGATATAGCCACTATGAGTTTACAGTGATGCCATTTAGATTGATGAATGCCCCAACTTCATTTATGAATTTGATGAACCTTGTGTTCAAAGAGTTT
This sequence comes from Melaleuca alternifolia, assembly GCA_019926035.1. Taxonomy (NCBI): domain Eukaryota; kingdom Viridiplantae; phylum Streptophyta; class Magnoliopsida; order Myrtales; family Myrtaceae; genus Melaleuca; species Melaleuca alternifolia. Next base: position 475,233 of record JAGKPW010002167.1, read on the forward strand.
CTAGATCGATTCATCATAGTATTCATTGATGACATTTTGGTGTATTTGAGAAGTCTAGAGGAGCATGAACATCACTTAAGAATAATGTTGGGGGACATGTTCACTAGAAGTCCTTAAACTTGTAGCGAAAGTGCAAGTGAGTCCTAAAACTTGCAAAAAGTGCAAATGAGTCCTAAAACTTGTCAAATTCGTTCAAATGAGTCCCTCTATTAACTCTGTTAATTAAATAAACGAAAAAAGCTGACGTGGCATTTTTTAATATATCCTTTAAGAAATGGAGGCACCACGTTAGCAGAAAATATAAAAATATAAACTAAGTTACATTTTAATAAAAAAAAAGGTTTAAAATTTTGAAAAAAGGGAGGTTATGTTTAAATTTAAAATATAAATTTTAAAAAGGTTTAAATTTTAAAATTAATTTAATTATATAAAATTTTAAATTAAATTTAACTTAATTTTGTAAAATTTTAAATTTTAAATAATTTATTTATTTTAAATTTAAAAAATAAAAGTTTAAAGTTTAAAATTTAAAATTTAAAATTTTTTAAAAGTGTAAAATTAAAAATTTTAAAAGAATTTTAAATTTGAAAGGTTTAAAAAATTAAATATTTTAAAAGAATTTTAAATTTGAAATGTTTAAAAAATTAAATATTTTAAAAATTTAAATTTAAAAAATTAATTACGTCACAAAGGATATATTAAAAAATGAATTTGTAAATTTTTTAAAAATGTCAATTTATAATTTTTTAAATTAAAAAATTTAACATTAAATTTTAATTTAATTTATAGTTTAAATTTTTTAATATAAATTAATTAAATTTATTTTTTAAAATTTAAAAATTTAAAATTTTAAAAATTTGTATTTTATTTGTATTTTTATTTTTATTTTAAAAAAATTGATTAAATTAAAAGTTTGGGCAATTATAAAAGTTTGAGCAATTTCTTTAAAAATATGTTTTTCTTTTAAATTAATAAAAAATAATATTTAATTTTGTTAACAAATTATTTAAAATTAGTTATTTTAATTAATGAGGTAGGAATGACGTCGTTTAGGGGACATGACTCTCCAAAACGGCATCATTTCGAAGATGTGAAGTCAGCAATGGACATTAATTGACACATAGGAGAGAGAAAATAATAAAATAAGCCACGTCAGTATTTTTCGTGAGACTAATTAGACGACACTAATGGAGGGACTGAATTGAACGAATTTGACAAGTTTTAGGACTTATTTGCACTTTTTGCAAGTTTTAAGACTCACTTGCACTTTCGCTACAAGTTTTAAGACTTATAGTGAACATGTCCCTAATGTTGGTGACTCTTAGAAAACACGTACTATACGCCAAGTTCAGTAAGTTCGAGTTCTGGCTTGGCCGTGTTGTTTGTTTGGGTCACGTGATCTTAGGCCAATGGATTTTAATAGACCCCGCCAAGATAGAAGCCGTCATGGATTGGCCGAGACCCACTATGGTGACTGAGATTCGAAGTTCCTTAGGTCTGGCTAACTATTACTATCGCTTTATAGAAAGAATTTTGAGTATAGCCACACCAATGATGAAACTACTAAAGAAAGTCATGAAAGCTAAGTGGACCGATAAAGGTGAAAGAAATTTTCAAGAGCTAAAAGATCTTAACTAATGCTTCGATGTTAATGATTCTATCAGGTCCCCATGGACATGATGTCTATGGTGATGCATTGTACAAAGGACTAAGGTGTGTTCTAATGTCGTACAATTGAATCACAATCTATGCGTTTGGGTAATTGAAACCTCATGAGCATATGACATGACATATGACTTGAAGTTGGCTGCGATCCTCTACAAGTGAAGATTTAAAGGCACTGATTATGCAGGAAGGAGTTCACGATCATCATCGAACATCATAGTCTCAAGTACTTGTTCTCACATAAAAGAGTTGGTCAAGAGATCATACTATTGATGGAATGGCCTGAAGGCCGATGTGACAAGACACGTAACTAAATGCCGTACCGTTAATTAGTGAAGGCACAACTCTATAAGCTAGGAGGCCTACTAGAGTCACTGGAGATTCCTGAGTGGAAGTGGGAATACATCACAATGGATTTTGTGATAGATTTGCAAATGAGTTGATGAAGGCGCGATACGATTTGGGTCATAACAGATAAACTAACAAAAACAACTCATTTCATCATTGTATGCAAGGATTGACGTTGGATCGGTGTATAGAGTCTTGTGGACAAAAAATTAGAAGGCCTTGGAATTGCAAAAGGGATGTCTCATTTTCCTTAAGGTGTCACCTATGATAGGAACAACTTACCTTGAGAAGTTAAGACAAGGTGTCAAGACTTAGAGAGCATGGACTGAGTCTATACCCTGTGTTGAGTGTGGAGAAATTGAAGTTAACAATAGAGTGTCGCATGTGAAGAGACCAATAATAATGAAAAAGGATCAAAGAGAGCAAATTTTGAGGAGTAAGGTAGTTCTTCTAGTGAAAGTCGTTTGGTAGCACCCTAGTGCCGAAGGAGCTACTTGGGAAAGTGAGGCAACCATAAAGAGCCCATACCCTAACATGTTTGAGGAAATGAGTGATGTAAATTTCGTCAAATTTCTTTAATTGGGGAAGAATTGTAACAGCCCCACTTTTTTACTTTGACCCCCCTCGCGTTGCTTTTTTTTCCTCCACCAAACCCTCTTCTTTCGTATCTCTCCTCATCTTCTTTTCATTGCTTTCTGCTGCCCCCTGCCCCTTTAACTTTGACTGGCTAACTTTTTTCTCTCTTTCACGCACAAAGGGATCCCACCCTATGAAAGGTCTAATCGGGGTAGGCAATTCCCTACCCCAACTCTCTCTCTCTGCTTTGGCCTAACTGCGTTTTCTTCATAGGCAGCTTCTTCATGATTGGTTTCTTGGCTCCGTCAGCAGCATCTCAGTCCGCTCCTGCCTCCGCCACCACCGTCTACCACTCCCAAGTTGCCGCCTTGTCGCTCGCAAAGATACTGCTCACCAACACGTCTGCTCACTATTAACGACTCCGCTGCTACCGCCGTTTACTGAACTCCCTTGCAGCCCGACCACGGCTTGAAGCCATCACTGCTCACTACCCCTGCTTGTTATCTCCGCTACTGCTTAACCAGGGGCAACGTTGTTGCCAAAACCCTATCTTAGCCGCCTCATTAGTCGTCATCTGCCTCGGAACCAATTCGAGCACACGCGACCTCGCTGGAGACCGTCCCTGCCCGTTGCTCTACTCACTATCTCTGGCGCTGCTCACTGCCGTAATTGCCGCGTCGTTGATCCTTGTCGATAGCCACTACCCACCCATTGTCGCTCCGCGCCTCCCCAATGCCATCTTGGCGTTGTCCTAATGGTGTCATGTTGCCGCCGTTGTTCACGGGCCTACCGTCGCCTTGCCGCCTCCGCTCCACCATCCTGTCTAACTGACCGGCCACCTCGCCATTACCAGAAACCACCATTCTGAGCCTTACTGGTGACTCGTTGGAGACCGCCAAAAAAGTGCCGACACCACACCGCGCAGAGCCGAGTTGTGCCGGACCGTCCGTGCCCTCGATTGCGCAAGTTACGAGACATCGTGAGCTTGCCACAGGTCGCCGTCGTCGATCGCTTAGGACGCTCGGACCAAAAGGTGAGTTTATGTCTAAACTCTTGATTATGACCATTAGTCACTTTAGTAGAAATTGTTGGATTGAGTGTACTGATAAATGCATGAATTGTATATGGGACCGGGTTAGAGCCGAGGATTAATTGTGTATATTTTATGAGTAAATTAGACTGGATAGGAGACTATCGGCTAAAAGGTGGCCAATTAAAGTGATCATGTCCGTAGATTATCGAACGATGGTTTGCCGTTAGAATTAGGAAATCAGGCGAATCCCTAATGGGTGTACTGAGGCGGTCGGCAGTATAGAACAACTTGTGTTAAATTAATTGTTGTGTACTTCACGATTTGACTGAATGAATCAGACTCGTTGTGGACTGTCTTAATTATTGACTGTTGCATGTGTATGAATTGTGATTGGCACATTTATACTATTGATGTGATAGGTCGTAAGGCCTGGGGTTAAGTCTCGGTCGTGGACCAATTGGCGGCTAGGTAGTAACCCATCAGATTGTCAAGCGGTGTGTGTGTGTGTGTACCTGCACCTGTGAGGACGGTCACACTTAAGAGCCAAGCAATGTGATGAGTTGGCCATATGTGACAAGTAGAGCCAAACAATTTGAGAGGTTGGCTAGTTGCAAGAGTTAGTAGCCATGTAAAGTGAATAATGGCTAATGGTCCCACATAAGAGCCAAGCAATGTGATGGGTTGGCCAATGGTGACAATTAGGGCCAAGCAACGTGATGGGTTGGCCAGTAGAGGTTTTCCTATAGATTGCATGCATGAGATGCCTTGCAATAAGGGCCTAGATCATATTAAGCCTAACGTGCTTACATGATGGCTTGAGTGTCGATGGATTGAATTACGTGCTAGTCTTGCCTGAGAGACTGTTTAGCTGCCAGTATGGCGAGACTATGTTATACCCAGATTGGTATAAGTTGCATGCACAATGACTAATAGCCTAGTGTCGTATTGCTAATAGGCACGTGTGAAATGTGTGGAGTTTTTTTTTTTGTGAGGTTGGATGATTCATTAAGGACCCTAAGGCGATTGCCTTCCTAGTCTAGGTTTAAGGCGTAGACTCACTGAGATTTATTCTCATTTGTTGTTGTTAACCCATTTTTCAGGTTGGGTATGGACCTTCGCAATTGTCTCACTTGATTCGAGTAGCCGGTCAAGGTGACCTCCTCTTGCATTTGGATTAGCCCTAGACTATCATAAGGGAGTTGAGATAGCCTTGTTGAATTGGTCCTTGTATACCTTGTAGATTTTTAACTATGAAATGACAAGTGATGTTGTATCTCGGATTAATCACGGTATTGTTTAGTTCCCTTCCGCTATGTAATTAATTGTGGTCATTGGGTCAGCGACGAGTCGTGGGATGTCATGGTTATCGACCAGTGAGAAAAATCTTCGGGGACGGTTGTGTGCGCGGGTCGAGGGCGTGACACACTAACTCAATTGAGAGGGATAATAAGATAGGTCTGTGATCAAATTGAGCTACGGCTCCACAAACCAAATTTTACATACCCATAAACCCTACCTCTCTCTCCATATGAAGTTTGGCCAGCTTTATTTGAAAAATCATGGAGATTTGATACTACTTTCAAGTATAAAAATTCTCCTCGTTGCAAAAAATTCTTGCAAATTATTAATGCTTTTTATGAAAGGTTGTGTAGCTTATGATCCAAATATTTTAAATCACTATAGATGCTATTTAAATTATTCAAAAGAAAGGGCATCGATATGTTACATGTGGTTTTATATCTTCAACAGCGAAGTTGTGTAAAAATTTGTTAACCTTTTGTAAATCGAATTCAAAGACAAACATAATTGAAGAAAACAAGTTTCTTTCTCAAAATTCAAAAAGCAAATGAATATTGCGAATGTTGCTGCTACAAAGAAAATTTTTGCTCAATGTGCACAAGCTGCGATAGAAGCTATTCGCAAAAGATGTCTTGATGACACGGAGAAAAACAAGAAAGCGGAGAGCAAAAAGTGGGAAAATGAAAAAGAAAGGGGGAGAGTCATCTCAAAGAAGCAACAAATTGAGGGGAAGCGTTGATCAAGTATGGGAAAATCTTGGTAAAGTTGAGTTAATTTAGCCCAATCTTGATTATTATTTTTGACGATGAAGAAAGAGGTAAATATATGTTAAAACTTGCCAAGTTCTACATAATCCAATCAGTCAATCTTCTATTTCCCTTAGTTTTTGTCAGTTATAAATCTATCATTTTATTATAACAAAAAGGTTGGAAATTTATAATGCACCCATAATCATCGATAGATTCTTATTAATCTGTAATATTTGCTTCTATAGAACATGAACTATATGAATATCCTTTATGTTCGTCTAAGCATGGGGAAGATGATATTTCTAAAGATTGCTTTTCATGCCTTATATTTTTCTGAAGATATTCTGTGAATATGATATGATTTGCATATTTTCCACGTGACACACTTTCCATTATTGTCACTTTTCGATTATGACAAAGAGAGGGGAGAAGATAAATATGCAAATCTGTTAATTAGTTGATATTCTTTGGTGCATAATTATTGAGCTGCGATTATATCTATATATTCCCTATTTGGTTATGCTCAATTTATTGGCCATCTCTTAATTTGAACTACATTGTTTGAATACATATTAAGTTTTTTAGATTGCATTACATGCTTGTTGTGCCTTAATTTGAATTCCTACTTTTGGAAAAATAAGCGAATTTCTTTTACTTTTCACATATAAAAAATTCATGTCTTTGAAAGCACAATTGCACAATTCCACATTCAAAGATTAATTTGTTATCATAAAAAACAGAGGAGAATGTTAAGAATATCCCTTATGATGTTTTGAAGATGATAAGATAATCAAAGGCTACTAACGTATTTAATGGTTGTGTAACTAGGTTAGACATGCACAGGCTGTTATGCAAATGATTTTCTAATATCAACGCCAAAAGGTTATAAATTTTCTATCAATGGTGAATAAGACATTGGCCATAAAGATGTCTGTAAACTAGAGATGCATGACTAAAAGATAAGCAAGCCTAGGATGGGGAGTTCGATAAAATTGAAAGGTACAATGGATAGGTGAACAACGAGATAGAGCCATGATTACCAACGTACTTTGAATGAAAAGAAGATAGAAACTTGGATATAACAAGATAACCAATATGCGTACCTTGTGGATATTATCAAGCTTTATGTTCAAATGCAGAATTTGAACATCACTAGACCATATGTTGTTGCGACCTACCCAAACCTCCCCAAGGAGGGGGAAGTGCTAAGTAGGTTTAGAGGTATCGCTCGTAAAGACCTGAATCCAGCATCCATAAAAGACTGCTTAAAAACAATGTCTAATCTTAATCCAACTCGGTTCCTCAATTTCAAGCTTGGATTCTCCCAAGTCCATACCTCGCGTGACGTTTAAGCGTTTTGATTTTTAAAATTTTTAACAACCTAAATAATTCTAGGAGTCGCCACTAGCATGTTGGGGTCGGCTAGAAACCGATCGAGGCGTAGAAGTGTCGTCTCGATCCCTACGAACCAGAGATTCTAAGGTCCGGGGATTTGTTTACACTAACATTTCTATTAGTACACTTTCGATACCTAACTAGCTAGTTGCTTAATCTAAGATGATCACACACTTTTACTTATTTTTTAAACCATAAATGTCATCCAAAGCCACTAAGTGTTCATGCAATAGTTTTTATGAGGTTATTTTCATGTAAATCAAACTAAGACTAACTTAATTTAGATAAGAAATTAACACACAATGTATTGAAAGACAGTGCTATAAATAAACACTCAAAGTACAAAGTGCGGTACGACAACAAACACCTAGATAATGTAACACACTATCAGAATTTAGAACCCCGCCACTCATCGGCTAATAAAAAATACATGGCTTCTTTATAAACCTTTACAAGATTAAGATTGAGATGGACATCGGTCTAATGACATCAACTTCGTTCGTGCCATCTCATCACGAGCCACAACCTTATGGAGCTCGATTTCAACATTTAGACAATCATTCAATGCATTTAGTCAAGCAAATCATCAGCAATGCGCATATCAAATTAAATAGATGGCCTCACAATAATTTCATGCAATTTAATTAACTCAAAACATTCTCATAAGCTACCCATCAAATCATGCATAGAGTCTAATCATACATCGAAAGACTCACAGACAATTGATAAGACATACGATTTAGGCTAAGAAGCACCAATGAACACGAAAACACTTAGTCGTCCGTCAAAAACAAATTCTTCAATTTTTTCCAAAAAGGAGTTGATTAATTAGCCTAGGCCCTTTCTAAAGCTGAAATTTGATTTTCAAGCAAGACTACCTTCATTAAACCAAACTTCAATTTTTTTTCATTTTCAAAAATTTTTAATAAAAAATATTTTTTTTGTTTTTTATTTTTATAAAATTAAATATTATAATATATATTCAAAAGAGGCCCGGTTCGGACCTGACCCAAGTCGTTGGCTGGGTCCCATGCAAAAAGGTAATAATAACTTTTTTATAAAAAAATTCATTTTCGAATTTTAAAGTAAAATATTTTTTATTTTATTTTATATTAATTCGAGAAAAAAAAAGAAACTGGCTGGGCTCTAGGGCTAGAGAAAACCTTTGGGTTTTAGGCCAAGGGACACAACATGGGCCATTACGCTGGCCCAATTTGACAAAATTAAATCCAATCTAAAGCATTGAAAAATATGGCAAAACCTAAATTTACTAGAAAGAGGTACAAGCCCAACTCGACCAATGCAAGCCAAACCAAGCCCACTCCACAAAAACAAACCTAAACAAGCCCAAATTAATCTAAGCCCATCTAAAGAAACTTAAAATCCATTGAAATAAAATAAAGCCAAATTCTCTTAAAACTAATGTAAGCCCAACCGAACATCAACGGTGCGTAACGTTCACCAAACCAAAACGTGGTGATGAACCAATAAATTGCGGACTTGACCCAAACAAGAATTAGTTCAAAGGACAAAGACCTACATAGATATGGTGACGAATAAGAAGTAAAATGGTTTCGCTCATTCGGAGACTCGTACTCACTTTTCGATTGGAAATAACCAATAAATAAGGATAGAACATGCGATAGTTAATTGAAAACAAAATGTGAGGATAGATTAGAAATGGCATGGATTCAGATCCCTTGGCTGGGATTTTATAAAAAAATTATTTCAAAAAAATTATTTTTTTACCCAACCGTCCGGTTCAGATTGGACGGTTAGGATGGGACTTATGTCATCCCTAACTTAAGTCAGGGATCCATTTTCAAATGGCATGTCTTGGTTCAGCCAAAAACGAGAATGAAGGTTTAACTACCTCTTCCCTTTTCTTCTTCGCCGAACAATCCCCTCTTCTTCTTTTTTCTCTTCCTTCTTTTCTTCCTCTCTTTTCTTTTCTTTTTTCTCCTCTCTCCTCCTTTTCCTCTTCTCCCGCTGAACTCCCTCTGCTTTTCTCTTCTTCACCTCTCTTCCCTCTCATGTCAGACATCTTTTCCCCCTTCTTTTTGACTTTTGACTTCTACTTCTTCTTCTTTCACTCTCTCTCATTTTCTACAAAAAGCCCCGTCCAATCCCCACTTTTTACCTCCACCCATCCCTTCCATTAACTCTCTATAGACTTCCTCTTCTTCTTTTTCATTTTTAAATATTTATTAAATTTTCGTTTTTAAAATTATTTTAATTTTAATTTTAATTTTTTTTTCCGCCAAGTCTTTTCAACCAATCATTTTTTTCTTTTTTAGTTTTAATTTTGTTAGAGAAAGATCTATCGATGATTTTGAAGATGACAAAACTCTATACAAAACTCTATGACGAGAGGACAAAACTCTGTGATTTGACTTGAAGTCAAGTGTTTAGTCACGGCCAGATCTTTATCATCTGGACAGTTGGCAGATCTTGTATGATCTGGAAGTTGCCAGATCTTTATCATCTGGAGAGATGTTAGACATGGATAATCTGAAGGTTATCAGATCTTTAACATTTGAAGGTAGTCAGATCTTTAAGATTTGATGGTATCAGACACGTATCGTGTGGAAGACAGATTTGGTAAAATCTGGGTAGTCAGAATTATGACGACTGTTTGAAGTAAGATGATAATCTTACGACTCTGATGCTCGTGAATTTCAGACATCATATTTATGGATCAACGGATTGATTACTTCCAAGAATGTGAAGTTTATTATTGGCATATTGGATTCTCTGAAGATCGGGTAATTGTGGCAAGTATTCACTTATGGAAACCAAGATCCTGATTGTATGAGTGACCAGGATTGACAGACTCTTGACACTATTTGAAGATTGCTTGATATACTCTTGATTCTGTCCAAGGGGTTGATTGGAAGAACTCCTTTGGAAAGTGCCAACGGTCGTATTGGCATGAAGGAGTATTTAAGGGAGATATTTCAAGTTGTTCAACAATACGAGAAGCCGACGAGAGTTTAATTCAAAACTTTAGAACTGCTCATTTACTGTGCACTTACATTATAAACAAAAGAGTGTTACATATACTTGCTGTGAGAGCAGAAGACTCAGTGAAGTCTTAGAACTGATTTGTAACTCTTTTGATTCATAGTGGAATCCAGCTGATAGGCTGTCAGATCGAGAGAGTGGATGTAGGCTTGAGCTAAGCCGAACCACTATAAACCTTGTGTCTTGATCTCTATTCTCTTAACTCTCTGTTTGCACTTATAGTTCTTCATATATCACTCACATATCACGCTTTACACACTATGTATCTTATACTTCCGCAAAAGTTTTTAAAAATTACCTATTCACCCCTCTAGGTGATCGCACTAGATCCTTCAAATTTAATTAATAATTATTTTTTTTCAAATTTTTTCAGAAAATAAAAATTAAGAAATCTAATTTATAGTTAACAACAATTTTCTAAAAAATTAAGCTAAACAAAAATTACCGGGCAAGCAAAAATTGGGTGTCAACATATGTTTAGACATAGAATCGAAACATCATCAGACTATATATTTAGATGCAAAATTGAACATCACTAAACTATATTTTCAAACTTTGTACATAATAGACTCTTCAGTCTTTATAATAAAAATAAACTTCGAACTTTGAAATCTACAGTTTATCCTATTTAGACGCAACACATATAACCTAGTAATCTGGCTTGAATTTCATATTTAGAAAATACTAAATGACTTTCAACATGAGAGAGTATATATGGGCTTGATCCAAGCCGAATCACTATAGACTCCATGTACAAAATTTCTTCTCTCTTAACTCTTTTTAATTATTTTTATAGATATATTTGCACACTGTCAGATTGTTTTTAAATCTCGCAAACTGTCAACCTCAAAATTTTAAAGTCTTGTGTATACTTGCATATTATTCAAACTTTGATCTTGACTTTCTAATTCCACTTTAATTTTGTCAAGGTTTGTTAAAATCATCTACTCATCCCACCTCCTAGGTGATTATGCTCGCCTCCAACATATATCACCTTTTAAAGCTTTCTGATGCCTACTAAAAATTGTGATCAAACATAGTATGCAAAAAGTAAATAGTATTGGGACAAGAGAATTTGCGTCAAATACTTGCATGATCATAATCATTTTGCTATTCTCATGTACTTTACCGCAATCTTGCTCCTAGCTACTCAATACATGTCTATTAATACGTATAGCACTTTAAGCATATGAAAGTGACGCATTATTGTGTATGTTTTGACACCACGAGATTTTTTTAAACAGCAAATTTGACTTGGAGGTTACTTATCAAAGTCCGATTGATGAGCTCCATCAATATAGTTGGATACTTCAGCAAGACCAAGAAATTAAGGTTTTAGTCAAAACTTTTGTTTTGGTGCGAATGTCATCTTTTGATCCTAACCAATAGTAAATTGGGTCAAAGTCAAGACTGCACCATGCCAATCCACGATTCTACTATGCCCGAATCGAGCTACAAGGGCCTGAATCCATTTTTGGCCGAGGGGACACGTTCACTAGAAGTCTTAAAACTTGTAGCGAAAGTGCAAGTGAGTCCTAAAACTTGCAAAAAGTGCAAATGAGTCCTAAAACTTGTCAACTTCGTTCAAATAAGTCACTCTGTTAATTAAATCAACAGAAAAGCTGACGTGGCGTTGACGTGGCATTTTTTAATATATCCTTTAAGAAACGGAAGCGCCACGTCAGCAGAAAAAAATAAAAATATAAACTAAATTACATTTTCATAAAGAAAAAAGGTTTAAAATTTTGAAAAAAGGAGATTATGTTTAAATTTAAAATATAAAATTTTAAAATTAATTCAATTTAATTTGATTTAATTATATAAAATTTAAAATTAATTTAATTATTTAAAATTTAAAAAAAAATAAAAATTTAAAACTTAAAAAAGTTAAATTTTTTTAAAAGTGTAAAATTTTCAAATTTAAAAAAAATTTAAAAATTTAAAAATTATTTAAATTTAAAAATTTAATTAGGTCATAAAGGATATATTAAAAAAAATAAATTCCTAAAATTTTGAAAAATGTAAATTTTTTAAATTTTAAATTAAAAAATTTATAATTAAAATGTAATTTAATTTATAGTTTACATTTTAAATTTGAAAAAATTAAATTAAAAAATAAAATTAGTTAATTTTAAGTTAAAAAATAAATTAATTTATTGAAAGTTTTTAAATTTAAATTTTGAAGAAAATTTGATTAAATTAAAATTTTGAGCAATTATAAAAGTTTGAGCAATTTCTTAATAAATATATATTTTTAAAATATTTAATTATAAATAATATTTAATTTTTTAAAAAATTTAATTTAAAATTAGTTATTTTAATTAATAGGGTAGAAACGACGTCGTTTAGGGTCGACGACTTTCCAAAACGGCGTCGTTTTGAAGATGTGGAGTCAGCAATGGACGTTAATTGCCACATAGGAGAGAGAAAATAATAAAATAAGCTATGTCAGTATTTTCCATGAGACTAATTGGACGGCGCTAACGGAGGGACTAAATTGAACGAATTTGACAAGTTTTAGGATTCATTTTTACTTTTTGCAAGTTTTAGGACTCACTTGCACTTTCGCTACAAGTTTTAGGACTTCTAGTAAACATGTCCCTTGGCCGAGTTAGGTTAAAGACATATATCAAACCAGTCTCATTAAGCCCTAGTCAAATACGGCAATGCTCGAAGATTTCTATACGAAAAATCTCATAATTGGAAGGTTTGGGAAAGACCTTGTTCGATCTGGACCCATCTAGTGATCACCTCTACTCAAGCCCCTGTACATTGGACCATTAATGCCATGAAAAAACACTTTCGTCAATTTTTTTTTCAAATTATGTTCGAGGATTGTGACTTGAAATGTGGTTTATGACCTTACTTTCATTGCCTCTGTGCACTTATAAATTCGGTCTCATTTCCTATGACGTAATATCTTCCTCTTCTTCTCTTTTGCCAGAATCTTACTTATGACCTTAATTCCAAGGAATACCTTGGGTTAGTTGTGAATTGTTTGTTGGTCATGTAGTTAAGTCTATTACTTAACTGGGTCACATTGAAAAATCGAAACTGATATTTAATTTCACAAGTACTATTTAACGTTAAATTGAAAAATAAGGAAGAACTAAAATATCGACTATCAAATATTTGATCGATGAAATCATTGAGACTTGTGATTGATGGATTGCTTGCCTTTGGCCAGAAGATGGACTTAGTTTAGTAAACGTTGGTATTTTTTTTTTTTTGGTCTATAAAGAACATACTTCATTGTAAACTCATAGTAATAGTAGTTTGGTATGACAAATTAGTGACTTCAGAACATAGCATCTCCAAAAGGACGCGCGGCTGAGGGGGGGGACGCTAACCATGTACTGGGTAAGGTCTTCGTGTATTGGGCTTTGGCGGCCCAATCCACAATTTGGCTACACTCCCTTGGGCAATAAACAATTTGTAGATCTGAAAATTCCTTCAAAAGGGCTTGGGCCTCCATGATAAGTGCTCTCGCTTCCCAAAATAAGTGATATGCTCCCTCACATATCACGGACGACAGATCAAAGCTATCTGCTTCCACGATTACTCTCCATTCATGCATCCCAGTAGAGTGTTTTAGGGTTTGGAGGAGAGCAGCAGCTTCAACTTGAAATGGAGACGACACGCACAGCGATCGAGCGATTCCATCAAGTAAGATCCCTCTGTAATCTCTGCTTATGCTCGCCATAGCCGCTTCCCTTATTTCTGGGTCATAAGATCCATCTATGTTGATCTTTATTACTTATTTGGGTGGTTATCTCCAGACCAAAAGTGGTCTCTAATGTGTAATCAATCCGTTTAGTTGTTGATGTGCCCATCTTTTGATATTTTCTTGTTCTATCTTCGTTGAGATGACGACTTGATGAGAATTTGCTTTATGCACTAGAAAGACGACACTATTCTTGGCTTTCCAGATTTGCCATAACAATGATGCAAGTAAGTCGAAAGAGTTAGAGGGGTGTTGAAAGTTTACCAGCCACTCTTCCATGCGATTTATAGCATTCTTGTTGATAGTAATGTTGATGGATTGATGTTGCCATATTTGCTGTGTCCAGGGGCAGAGGAGAAATAGATGTTTCAGCATTTCTGGCTCTCACTGGCATACTGGAAATATGCAATCACAGACTATTCCACGCCGATGTAGGTTTTCTTTTGTTGCAAGTGCCACATGACATATCTATCAAAGAAAAAATCGAGTTTTGGGGGGGAATGTTTGCTTTCATAATTTTATGCCATAGCTTCCTGGGTATTTGGTAGGATGATGATGCTTGCTATGAGAGTTGGGTTTCCTTTTTTTTTTCCTTAGCATGTTGTAGGCACTGTGCACTGTGAATTGTCCAATTTTTTTATGCTCCCATATCAACATATCTAGAAGGCCTTGTGGATTAATATGTACAGCTAAAATATCATTAGATCTCCCTTCATCGAACATATCTTCCACTTCTTTATCATCCCATTTTAGTTCTCCCCTCACCATAAGTTCAGCAACCTTTGTTGGCTCCTCTCTATTAGCTGGACCCCCAATTATACCTTTTGGAATCTATTTATCTGTACAAATGTTTCTTTTCTGTCCATTTCCAACCACCCACCTAAATGACTCTTGAATAACTTGTCGACCCATCATTATACTTTACCACCCCCATGAAGGCATGGAACCCTTTGTTGCATGTATCAAATCAGTTTGTGGGAAGTAGAGACCTTTAAATATTTTACCCCACAAAGAGTTAGGGTTCTTTAGAAGCCTTCAAGATTGTTTCCCTAGTATAGCTTGATTGAAAGTAATTATGTCTCAGAATCCCTACCTTCCTCCATCTTCCTCTGCTTCAAAACCTCCCATTTCATCCAATGCATCCCTTTATGAGCCGCACTGCTCTTCCACCAAAAATCTGCGATCTTCCTTTCAATAGCTTTGCATATAGAAATAGGGATTCTAAAAATAGAAATAGCCTATTGAGGGAGAGCTTGAACTACCATTTTTAGAATGATCTCTTTCCCTACCTTAGAAAACAAATTCTCTTTCCAACCCTCAATCTTCTTATTTACCCAGTCAGGAATCCAGGAAAACATATTTTTTTCCGACTCCCCCCAGTCAGAAGGAATACCCAAATATTTCCCTGTTTTTTGAATTTTCGGAACCATAATCTCAAACAACATACTCCTGCATAGATCAACTAGACAATTGTACTAAAGACATGCCAGATTTGTTTAAGTTCACAGTTTGGCCCGATGCGAGAAGGAAGAATGGAGAAGGGATGTTACTCTCAATTAGAAGAGTTCTGGCCATCTCTTGTAGAGACTTGTTTTTTCTTTCTACTACTCCATTCTGCTTAGGTGTATATGGAGAAGAGAATACATGTTGAATCCCTATATCATCACAAAACTTGGCAAAGTCCTTATTCTCAAATTCACCTCCATGGTCAGTACGTATTCGAGAAATAATATAACCTTTCTCTTTTTAAACTTTCTTGGCAAACTTTGAGAAGTATGTAAATGTGTCAGACTTACTTGCGAAGAAGTATACCCATGTGAAACGAAAGTAATCATCAACAATTATCAGATAGTATTGTTTGCCACAATGCTCTGAGTTCGAGCTGGTCCGAACAAGTCCATGTGAAGAAGCTATAAAACATGATTAGTAGAAACTTGTTTTGTCAAATTGTAGGAGTTTCTGACCTATTTTCCTAAAACACAAGATGTGCATGAGTCGTTCTTTTGAAATGCTAAGTTAGAAAGACCATGAACAATTTTCTTTGTGGAAATCTTAGCAATTTGCTTCATGTTGGCATGTCCAAGTCTTTTATGCCAAAGATTTATTTCATCCTATATAGAAATAAGACACTACGAGTTATCTAGATTTACATCTAGCAGATAAATATTTCCATGACGTCTTTCACTGAATGATCAGTGAGGTTTCCTTGCTAGAACCGTAGCATACGCCCTCTTGGAATTGAATTCTATAACCAGTATCACATAACTGACTAATACTAACTAGATTGTGAAAGATCTAGTGCGATCACCTAGAGGGGGTGAATATGTGATTTTAAAATCTTTTACGGAAGTAAGAAATTCACAGCGTGTAAAGCGTGATATACGAGAGATATACGAAGGACTATAAGCATAAACAAAGAGTTAAGAGAGTAGAGATCAAGACACAAGGATTATAGTGGTTTGGCTTAGCTCAAGCCTACGTCCACTCTCTCGGGCTGACAGTCTATTTGCTGGATTCCACTATGAGTCAAAAGAGTTACAAATCAGTTCTAAGACTTCACACAGTCTTATGCTTTCTCACAGCAAGTATATGTAACACTCTTTTGTTTACAATGTAAGTACACAGTAAATGGACAGCTCTGAACTTTGGAATTAAACTCTCGTCAGTTCCTAGTATTTGAACAACTTGACATATCTCCCTTAAATACTCCTTCATGCCAATACGACCGTTGGCACTTTCCAAAGGAATTCTTCCAATCAACCCGTTAGACAGAATCAGGAATATATCAAGCAATCTTCAAATAGTGTTAAGAGCCCGTTAATCATGGTCACCCATACAATCAGGATCTTGATTTTCATAAGTGAATACTTGTCACATTTACCCGATCTTCAGAGAATCTAATATGCCAATAATAAACTTCATATTCTTGGGAATAATCAATCTTGTTAATCCTCATATATGCTATCAAAAATCCTTGAGCATCAGAGTCGTAAGAATATCCTCTTACTCAAACAGTCGTCATAATTCCGACTTCCCAGGTTTTACCAAATCCGTCTTCCAGACGATATGTGTCTGATACTTCAGATCTTAAAGATCTGAATACCTTCAGATGTTAAGGATTTGAATACCTTCAGACTATACAAGTCTGACATCTCTCCAAATGATAAAGATCTGGCCACTTCCAGATCATACAAGATATGCCAACTCTCCAGATGATAAAGACCTGACCATGACTAAACACTTGACTCCAAGTCAAATCACAGAGTTTTGTCCTTTTATCATAGAGTTTTGTCATCTTCAAAATCATCGAAAAATCTTCCTCTAACAATCTCCCCCTATTTTATGATGACAAAACGATCCTGCAGATTTTGGAAATATTTTCTACAACACAAAATGTTAGATAAAAACAATATCTCATAAGCAGATATAAAGCATTATCCTCTTTGTATAATCTGCATCACATGACAAAGTTAGTCTCAATAGTTTATAAAACAATATCCCTGTATGTCCCTGTCACTCAAACAGATGATAAAAATGATTTTGCAAACAATGCAACCAATCGGCATCACAAATCATCCATTCATTCATTCAACTAATCAAGCAATCATCCATCCAGTCAACCACATCAAAATTATCCAAACAAAGTCAAGTCAAAGACAAAATCTGCACTTTTCTCCCCCTTTTTGTTATAATAAAAAAGTTTAAGATGGAGGTTGAACTCGAACAAAGTGAAGATTGTCCAATGACTGCACAGTCTGCTCCAGCTTCTTGATCGTCTCAGTCCACTGATCAACATCTACTTTCTTGTTAATCTGCTGAGAAAATTCTTGAACAATGGAGCAGAGAGCCTGAATCTACAGATTGATGTGATTCTGATATTCCGATAAAGCAAGCTCCAAATCATATTGACGAGACTTCAGTCCAATAATGAGTCCAAGCAATTGTTTGAACTCGTCAGAATGATTTGGTTGTGCTAGAACTTCAACATATATAGTCTGAGGAATATGATAAAAGGATGGAGCATTAGCTTGTTGATAAGTAGGAAAGAAAGTACCAACTCCCCTTGCCTTGGTGCTATCCAAGTTGCTTTGATCAGTCCAATTTCTGAAGGCAGACCTTTCAACTTCAACTGGATTCTTGGCTGAGTTATGTGGGGATTAAGTAATGATCGATTTCCCATGACGAGACATATATTCAGCAACAGTGAAAGTATCATCATCAGAATTGTCATAAGGAAGGATTAAGGGATTCCTAGTCGGAATTGGCGCAAACAAAATTGTTTTTCCTTTATCTAAGTGCTTTTTGGATGTAGTTGATGTTGATAGAATTCCGGGCCTACTCGATTGAGAAGCATCAGTAAACGTCACCTTCTTCTCAGCAGAACTTGAAGTTTTCCTTGGCATAGACATATTGGCAGTCACAGATAAAATCTTCATTTGATCAAGCAAAAAGTTGAAAGCTTTTTGGAAGAGAGAAAACGAGAGGAAAGCAAATTGCTAGGGTTTCAGATGAACGAAGAGCTTTTGAGCGAAGAGGCAGAATCCCAATTGGTTTAAGGAGTGAGAGAGTGCCTTTCGACAAACTGTATTTTTGGAAAATAAAATTTTCAAAATAACGATTCAATAATCAAGGGATGCATATATCACGCAACGATTCAAAGAGGCAAGTAAATATGCACTATATAACGATCATACTTTAACATACTAAAAATAAAGATAGATGTTACCTTATAACTGAATGGCGGGAAAATTCATATCATAAGGTCCTGAGTCACACAATATCATAGTTGATAGTGTGTCAAGACTTGGACCGTCTGAGATGTTCGTAAGATCTGAAGCATGTAAGATCTAAAGCATGTAAGATCTAAAGCATGTAAGATCTGAAGCTTTATAACTTCTGAACCATGATTTGATTTGAAGCTTAATCATCGGGAGATATGATATTCAGCTTGCTCCGAATGAATTCGAAAGAATTCTTATCCAATGCCTTTGTAAAGATATCTGCAAGCTGATTCTTAGAATCAATGAAGGTGACTCCTACATCCTTTTTCTCCACATGATCCCGTATAAAATGATGTCGAATCTCAATGTGCTTTGCTCTAGAGTGCAAGATAGGATTCTTAGTTAAATCCATAGCACTGGTGCTATCACACCTGATTTCAATGCATGACCTTGGAATTTTGAAGTCACGCAGTTGTTGCTTCATCCATAAGATCTGTGAACAGCAGCTACCAAGAGCAACATATTTTGACTCTGCTGTTTGAAAGAGCAACAGTGTGTTGCTTTCTTGACAGCCATGATATAAGTCTTTCTCCAAGCAGCTGACAAGTACCTGAAGTACTCTTTCTGTTTAGCTTACAGCCTGCTAAATCAGCATCTGAATATCCGAGTAAAGTGAAGTCCCCATCTTTTGGATACCATAATCCAAACTTTAATGTAGTTGCCATATATTTTATAATTCTCTTAACAGCACTGAGATGTGACTCCTTTGGATTGGATTGATATCTAGCACATAGACAAACACTAAACAAAATGTCAGTCTAGATGGTGTAAGATATAAAAGAGATCCAATCATACTCATGTAAAGTCTCTGATCAACTTGTTTTCCATCGATGTCTTCATCAAGTTTCAAAGTACTTGACATGGGCATTTCTGTCTTCTTGCAGTTTTCCAAGCCAAATTTTGACACAATCTCCTTGGCATACTTTTCTTAGTGAATGAAGATTCCTTCATCTGATTGTTTGACTTGCAAGCCCAGGAAGAATGTCAATTCTCCCATCATACTCATTTCGAACTCATTCTGTATTGCTTTGGAAAAGTTCTTGCAAAGTGTCTCATTTGAGGAGCCAAAGATGATATCATCGACATATATTTGAACTAAGAAAAAATATTTGCTTTCAATCTTCACAAACAAGGTTATGTCTACTTTGCCTTTTTCAAAGCCATTTTCAAGTAAGAATTTACTTAACCTTTCATACCAAGCTCTGAGAGCTTGTTTCAGACTAAAAAGTGCCTTCTTTAGTTTGTACACATGATATGGCTTCTTCGGATCTTCAAAACCAGGAGGTTGCTTTACATATACCTCTTATTGTATGAATTCATTCAGGAGTGCACTCTTGACATCCATTTGGAATAACCTAAAATTTTTGTAATAACCAAAGGCAAGCAATAATTGAATAGCTTACTTTAGGAAAATCAATTAAAGGAATAGTTTTAGGGGTCATACCCAAACTGGCTTTATTAAAGTAGGGTCTTTGAATTGAAAGAAGTTTATCAAGATTTTCAGAATTGAAAGATCTAGTGCGATCACCTAGAGGGGGGTGAATAAGTGATTTTAAAATCTTTTGCGGAAGTAAGAAATTTACAGCGTGTGAAGCGTAATATACAAGTGATATACGAAGGACTATAAACACAAATAAAAAGTTAAGATAGTAGAGATCAAGACACAAGGATTATAGTGGTTTGGCTTAGCTCAAGCCTACGTCCACTCTCTCAGGCTGACAGCCTATCGGCTGGATTCCACTATGAATCAAAAGAGTTACAAATCAGTTCTAAAACTTCACAGAGTCTTATGCTTTCTCACAGCAAGTATATGTAACACTCTTTTGTTTACAATGTAAGTGCACAGTAAATGGACAGCTCTGAACTTTGGAATTAAACTCTCGTTAGTTCCTCGTATTTGAACAACTTGAAATATCACCCTTAAATACTCCTTCATGCCAATACGACCGTTGGCACTTTCCAAATGAATTCTTTCAATCAACCCGTTGGACAGAATTAGGAATATATCAAGCAATCTTCATATAGTGCTAAGAGTCCATCAATCATGGTCACCCATACAATCAGGATCTTGCTTTCAATAAGTGAATACTTGCCACATTTACCCGATCTTAAGAGAATTCAATATGCCAATAATAAACTTCATATTCTTTGGAATAATCAATCTTGTTAATCCTCATATATGCTGTCTAAAATCCTCGAGCATCAGAGTCGTAAGAATATCCTCTTACTCAAACAATCATCATAATTCCGACTTCCCAGATTTTATCAAATCTGTCTTCCAGACGATACTTGTATGATATCTTACGATCTTAAAGATCTGATTACCTTCAGATGTTAAAGATTCAGACTATACAAGTCTGACATCTCTCCAAATGATAAAAATCTGGCCACTTCCAGATCATACAAGATCTGTGAACTCTCCAGATGATAAAGACCTAGCCACGACTAAACACTTAATGTCCAAGTCAAATCACAGAGTTTTGTCCTTTTGTCATAGAGTTTTGTCATCTTCAAAATCATCGATAGATCTTCCTCTAACAATCTCCCCCTTTTGATGATGACAAAACGATCCTGCAGATTTTGGAAATATTTTCTACAACACAAAATGTTAGATAAAAATAATATCTCATAAAGCATTATCCTCTCTATATAATTTGCATCCACAGGACAAAGTTAGTCTCGACAGTTTATAAAACAAGATCCTTGTATGTCCCTGTCACTCAAACATATGATAAAAACGATTTTGCAAACAATGCAACCAATCAGCATCACAAGTCATCCATTCATTCATTCAACCAATCAAGCAATCATCCATCCAGTCAACCACAATTTTGCAAACAATGCAACCAATCAATCACAAATCATCCATTCATTCATTCAACCAATCAAGCAATCATCCATCTAGTCAACCACATCAAAATTATCCAAACAAAGTCAAGTCAAAGACAAAATCTGCACTTTTCTCCCCCTTTTTGGTCATAATTAAAAAGTTTAAGAGGGAGGTTGAACTCGAACAAAATGAAGATTGTCCAATGACTGCACTGTCTACTCCAGCTTCTTGATCGTCTGCTTGATTTCATCAAGACTATCCAATAAAACGATCTGACCAAGTTGCTGAGAAAGCTGCCGAAGCACTCCTTCTTGTTGTGTCTGTACAAGTTGCAGTTGGTCAACTTTGGTGTTTAAGCAGACAACATATCCATAAGTGGTTGTAATTGAGTGACTTGAATGCTGGGAATACTAGGTCCAGCAGGTGCAGCAGTTGTTGGAGTAACAGGAGGTGGAGTAAATTCTGAAGAACCACCGTCTTTTCTAGCTCCCCCCGTCTCAAATGCGGTGGGCATCTCTTCAGAATGGACAACCTCTATTTCTGCTCCCCCTGTCTCAATGGTCGTTGGGGATGGAATATTCATCGGCAGCATAGATGAACTGTCATCCTCTTCATCCTCATCGTCATCCTCATCCTCATTCTCTTTCTCTGCATCTTCTCTCTCCTCTTCTTCCTCTTCTCCTTTCTTTTCTACCTCCATGGTAGAGATTTGCTCAATAAGTTCCTCATTCCAGGAACTACCAAACGTGCTGAAGGACAAACCAGGGGAGGTAGTCTCCACTCCTTCCCCTATGGGCTCAAACTCTTTCTCAATCTCCTCATCAATTAGTAACTTCGGGTGTTGGGATATAGGTGCCTCAGTCATTGGCTCCTTACCTTTCCTCTTTCCAACAGAAGATTCATCCTTTACTTGCCTCACTGGAGCTGACTTGGAACTTGATCCAAGAGGCAAATCAGGCAATTTCATCTTTGCCACCATCGTATGTCCCATTAAGATTAGGGCAAGTCTGTTGGCACAAAGAGTAGAGGGTAATGGGATATGAAAGTGTTGGAAAATCCGAGTCACCAATGATGCATAGGGTAACTGTCCCTTATCCTTTTGAGCGACTCGAGAAATCTGATATAAAATCATGAAGGCAGAGGAAAACTTGCGAATATTTAAAATTGCAAACATCAGTCGAGCCTCCGACTTAGAAACATCTGTCCGCGAAGTTGCCTTTGGCTGAAGACAATTGATGATGATCTTATGAAGTAGGACATGAGTAGCCGTCAGTTTCGAATAGGTAATCGGCCAGGAGGAAGATTTATCTGTGCTTAGGAACTGGAAAACTTCCTGGTCAGATTCATCAACAGGAATAAAGCTACTCTTGACGGTACCCAGAATATATGCCAGATCGTCCACATCAACTGTTACAGTCCTGTCTATTATGGTGAACTAAAGATTGTGTCGATTCGGAAAAGAGAGATTGGGGTAAAAATAAGCAGTAAGTTCAAGATACGCAGGAGCGGAGTCCTCACAAAGTTGGTCCAGGCGATTGTACTAAAGAAGTCGCCTCAAAAGTATTAGAACAGAGTTGAGAAACTAAAAATCCACAGTACGAAGGCTCATCACCCCTCGTTCTAACATCTTATTGTAAGCCAATTTGTGGTCCTTTGACCGAAAGAGTTTGGTTGCCTTGCCAGGAACATCAGCCGCTATCCCTTTCATTGGTTGGAAATTAACAAACATTTTCTCATCCTCATCCCTAGGCTCAAAGTCAGATGAAGTATGAAATCTAGGATCAACAGGAAAGTTTTTGCGTACATGATCAGCCGTACCTGGTGATGCAACACCAACATCCTCCATTTGCCGCAGAAAATTTTGCTCGTTTGTGAAGCCATTGGATAATAGAAAATCCCGGATGACATTGATGGATGCTATGTTCTCTATCATTCTCTTGTAGAATGAAAAGAGAACTATGGATTCTTCTTCTTCAGTGGAGTGGTTTCATGAACCCGGGTTTTCGCAGATGGTGTGATCATACTTGTTGATGGCCTTCAGCATACGAAGAATCCTCAGTGAGGTCAAAGTGAGTTGGTCCAGCACTTCCTTTCTCAAATTTCTTGGTGGCAAGTCGAGAAGATTTCCTAGGAGCAGATATTGTTGCAGTCGAAGAGATTTCCTTCATTTGATCAAGTAAAAAGTTGAAAGCTTTTTGGACGAGACAAAACGAGAGGAAAGCAAACTGCTAGGGTTTCAGATGAACGAAGAGCTTTTGAGCGAAAAGACAGAATCTCAATCGGTTTAAGGAGTGAGAGAGTGCCTTTTGAAAAACTGTATATATGGAAAATAAAATTTTCAAAATAACGATTCAACAATCAATGGATGCATATATCACGCAACAATTCAAAGAGGCAAGTAAATATACATTATGTAACGAACATACCTTAGCATACTAAAAATAAAGATAGATGTTACCTTATAACCGAATGGCGGGAAAGATCATATCATAAAATCTTGAGTCATAAGATATCATAGTTGATAGTGTGTCAAGACTTGGACCGTCTGAGATGTTTGTAAGATCTGAAGCATGTAAGATATAAACCTTGTAAGATATGAAGCTTTATAACTTCTGAACCATGATATGATTTGAAGCTTAATCATCAGGAGATAAGATATTCAACTTGCTCCGAATGAATTCAAAAGAATTATTATCCAGTGCCTTTGTAAAGATATCTGCAAGCTGATTCTTAGAATCAATAAAGGTGACTCTTACATCCTTTTTCTCCACATGATCCCGTATAAAATGATGTCGAATTTCAATGCGCTTTGTCTAGAGTGCAAGATAGGATTTTTAGTTAAATCCATAGCACTGGTGCTATCTCACTTGATTTCAATGCATGACCTTGGAATTTTGAAGTCACGCAGTTGTTGCTTCATCCATAAGATCTATGAACAACAACTTCCAAGAGCTTGTTAATTCTCCCGGGTTCTGTAAGAATTTACCCATCATAGATCTTATGGAACAACAACTTCCAAGAACTTCCAAGAGCCATTTTCAAGTAAGAATTTACTTAACCTTTCATACCAAGCTCTGAGAGCTTGTTTCAGACCATAAAGTACTTTCTTTAGTTTGTACACATGATCTGGCTTCTTCGGATCTTCAAAATCAGGAGGTTGCTTTACATATACCTCTTCTTGTATGAATCCATTCAGGAGTGCACTCTTGACATCCATTTGGAATAACCTGAAATTTTTGTAATAACCAAAGGCAAGCAATAATTGAATAGCTTCTAACCTTGCCACTAGTGCATAAGTTTCATCATAGTCAATTCCTTCTTGCTGAGAGTATCCTTTTGCAACCAGTCTGGCTTTGTTTCTGACAACTTTGCCTTCCTCATCCAATTTGTTTCTGAACACCCATTTGGCTCTAATGATAGATTTTCCTTTTGGTTTTGAGACTAACTCCCAAACATTATTGATTGCAAATTGTCTAAGCTCATCTTGCATAGCCTCAATCCAACTTTCATCCAATAGAGCTTCATCTACACTTTTCGGTTTAACTTCAGACACAAGTGCTACTGCACTGGATTCTTCATGTCTCTGTGCCCTTGTTCGAACTCCTTCATTAAGATCACCAATGATAAGTTCAGTTGGATTACTGGACTTATGTTTCCAGTTTGATCGAAGAATTCTTCTGGACTCAAATGATAGAGTTTCATCTTCTAGTTGTTGAGCTTCCTTAGATGAGTCCATGGTTGAGAAGTCTTGAGAATGATTCGGAATATCAAGCTGTGGTTGAAGTGAATGTAATTGAGTATCTTCATGAAACTTGACATTCATCAACTCTTCCACAGTTTAAGTCCTTTTGTTAAAGACTCTGTAAGCTTTGCTTGTCACGGAGTATCCAAGAAAGATTCTTTCATCTGACTTTATATCAAACTTACCAACATTGTCATTAGGATTCTTCAAAATAGCAATTGCAACCAAAAATACGAAAGTAGGAAACAATAGGTTTCTTATCCTTGTAGATCTCATAAGGTGTCTTTTCCAGGATAGGCCTGAGATAAACTTTGTTGATGATGTAACAAGCTGTAGATATAGCTTCAACTCAGAATTGAGAAGGCATGTAACTTTCTATCAGTAGAGTTCTGGCCATTTCTTGCAATGACCTGTTCTTCCTTGCCACAACTCCATATTGTTCAGGTGTATATGGAGATGAAAACACATGTTGGATTCTTGTATCATCACAAAACTTGGCAAAATCTTGATTCTCAAATTCTCTTCCATGATCAGTACGAATCCGAGAAATAGTATAACCTTTCTCATTTTGAACTTTCTTGGCAAACTTGGAGAAATAAGTGAGAGTATCAGACTTACTTGCCAGGAAATAAACCCAAGTGAACCGAGAGTAATCGTCAACTATTACGAGACAATAAGTCTTGCCTCCAGTACTCTGAGTTCGAGTAAGTCCAAACAAGTTCATGTGAAGCAACTGTAAAACATGGTCAGTTGATACTTGATTTATCAACTTATAAGAACTTCTGACCTGTTTTATCAACACACAGGATGTGCAAGAATTGCTCTTTTGAAATGCCAAACTATGAAGGCCATGAACAATCTTCTTGGAAGAGATCTTGGCAATCTGCTTCATGTTAGCTTGTCCAAGTCTTCTATGCCACAGATTTATCTCATCCTAAACAGATAACAGGCACTGCGAGCTATGTGGATTTATATCAAGTAGATAGATATTTCCATGACGCTTACCCGAGAAGGATTGTGAAGTTTCTTTGCTAGAACCATAACATATTCCTTCTTGAAACTAAATTTTGTAACCAGCATCACATAGTTGACTAATACTGATAAGATTATATTTCAAACCTTTCACCAAAGAAACATCCTTGATAGTTAGATTCTCAATTTGCACAGTTTCATATCCTACTATCTTTCCTTTGCTTTTTCCTCCAAAAGAAACTTTCCCTCCTTTTTTTTACTAACTCAACAAAGCAGCTCGAATCACCTGTCATATGCCTTGAACATCCACTGTCCAGACACTACTTTGTTTTGCTCGTGATGGTAACCTGTTAACAAGAAAAGTACTCACTTTTTCTTTGGTACCCAGATTTTCTTGGGTCCTTTATAGTTAGTATAAGCAAAGTTTGTCCAGATTTTATTCACTGATCTTTTTAACACAGAACAATCTCTTTCAAGATGTTCTAAGGTATTGCATTTGGAGCACTTCAAAGAACTTCTTCCAACAGGGTTTACAAAAACTCTTTGAAAGTGATTTTTGTAAACTACCTTTGAAGGTTTTCGTTCGAGCCTTTCCTTTACTTTAGGAAAATTAATTAAAGGAATAGTTTCAGGGGTCATACCCAAACTGGCTTTATTAAAGTAGGGTCTTTGAATTGAAAGAAGTTTATCAATCCTTTCAGAACTGAAAGATCACTTTCAGGGTGATCACCTAGAGGGGGATGAATATGTGATTTTAAAATCTATTGCAGAAGTAAGAAATTCACAGCGTGTGAAGCGTGATATACGAGTAATATACAACGGACTATAAGCATAAACAAAGAGTTAAGAGAGTAGAGATCAAGACACAAGGATTATAGTAGTTCGGCTTAGCTCAAGCCTACGTCCATTCTCTCAGGCTGACAGCCTATCGGCTGGATTCCACTATGAATCAAAAGAGTTACAAATTAGTTCTCAGACTTCACACAGTCTTATGCTTTCTCACAGCAAGTATATGTAACACTCTTTTGTTTACAATGTAAGTGCACAGTAAATGGACAGCTCTAAACTTTGGAATTAAACTCTCGTCAGCTTCTCGTATTTGAACAACTTGAAATATTTCTCTTAAATACTCTTTCATGCCAATACGACCGTTAGCACTTTCCAAATGAATTCTTCCAATCAACCCGTTGGACAGAATTAAGAATATATCAAGCAATCTTCAGATAATGTTAAGAGTCCATCAATCATGGTCACCCATACAATCAGGATCTTGATTTCCATAAGTGAATACTTGCCGCATTTACCCCATTTTCAGAGAATCCAATATGCCAATAATAAAATTTATATTCTTGGGAATAATCAATCTTGTTAATCCTCATATATGCTGTCTGAAATCCTCGAACATCAAAGTCTTAGGAATATCCTCTTACTCAAATAGTCGTCATAATTCCGACTTCCCAGATTTTACCAAATCTGTCTTTCAGACGATACGTGTCTGATATCTTCAGATCTTAAAGATCTGACTACCTTCAGATGTTAAAGATCTGAGTACCTTCAGACTATACAAGTCTGACATCTCTCCAGATGATAAAGATCTGGCCACTTCCAGATCATACAAGATCTGCCAACTCTCTAGATGATAAAGACCTGGCCACGACTAAACACTTGACTCCAAGTCAAATAACAAAGTTTTGTCCTTTTGTCATAGAGTTTTGTCATCTTGAAAATCATCGATAGATGTTCCTCTAATAGATTGTAATTCAAACCTCTCACCAAGGAAACATTCTTGATAGTCATATTTCCAATATGCACTGTTCCATGACCAACAATCTTTCCTTTACTTTTTTCACCAAAAGAAACCTTCCCTCCTTTTGTTCTGACCAGTTCTACAAAACAGCTTGGATCTCCTGTCATGTGCCTTGAGCACCCATTGTTCAGGTACCACTTTGTCTTGCTCTTGGTGGTAACCTATTGACAAGAGAAATACTCACGTTTTCTTTGGTACCTAAACTTTCTTGGGTCTAGTAGAGTTGGTGAAAAAAAAATTTGATCAGCTTTTCTTTACTAGTCTCCTCATCAAAGGGCAATCTCTCTCAAGATGTTCTGAGCAATTATAATTGGAGCACTTTAGAGAATTTCTTCCAACAGGTTTTACAAAAAAAAATGAAAGTGATTTTTGTAAATAGCCTTTGAACATTTTTGTTTAAGTCTCTCCTTTACCTTGGGAAAATCAATCAAAGGAACGGTTTCAGGAGTCATACCTAAACCAGCTTTGTTGAAGTAAGATCTTTGAACTAATAAAAGTTTCTCCAGCTTTTCAGAACCATTTGAAAACTTTTTTGAGAGATTTGAAATATCCACTTTGAGACAAACAACTTCCTTCTCAAGAGAGTCAAACTTTTCCTTTGAATTAACCAAACTATTGTTCAAGCTTTCAAATTTTTTTATCCAAACATTTTCCTGCTTTTGAAGTCTCAAGTTCTCCTTCTTAAGCTCAAAGATCCTTTTAAGAGACGACATCAAATTAGAGCATAATTCATCAATGTACTTGGAGTCTTTAACATGAATTTCAAAATTACTAACCTGGTCATCTTGATCTGAATCCGAATCTGAGCTTACTTCCGATTCAGAATCAGAACGTGCCATCAAGCATATATTTGCATATTTGTCATCACTTTCAACATCCCTCCAGGTTTCAGCTTTGAGTACTTTCTTGTATTTTTCATTTCTTCCTTTGCTCTGTTTCAGTAAAGGACAGTTGGGTTTGATATGTCCTTTCTTCCTGCAATTGTAACATGTTACCTCATTGTTGGCTTCGTTTTCCCATGACTGTCTTCTCTTGAAGTTCTGCTTTGGTTGTCTTCTTTGGAAGTTTTGCTCAGGCTGTCTTCTCTGAAAGTTCTGAGAACTAGAATTTCTCAAATTAAATTTTCTTCCTTTGTTGTTCAATTTCTTGAACTTTTTCATTAGAAGAGCCAGTTCTCATCATCCAAAGTCTTGCCCGATCCTGCATCATCAAAATCTTCGTTAGACTTTAAAGCTATAGATTTTTTCCCTTTCGAATTTGATTGTTCATCAGATCTTTCCACTTCGTAGGATTGAAGAGTTCCAATTAGCCCATCAACAAAGAGATGTTGGATCCTCTGTGTTTCTTTAATAGAGATTCTTACGTGATCTCATTCATTTGAAAGTCCACGTAGTAATTTGTTGACTTTCATGGGTCCAGAAATAGGTTGATCTTGATATGCAAGACCATTTACAATCTCAGTAAACCGGCTGAACATGTCAAAGATAGTTTCTCCAAGCTTCATTTTGAAAGCTTCATATTGACCGAGTAGAATGTTGACTCTTGTTTCTTTGACACGGTCATTTCCTTCAAAGGTGACATTTAGCCTTTCCCATATCTCCTTAGTTGTTTCACAAGAAGAAATGCGATTATTATTCTGTAGGAGATAAGGCACAGTATAAGAATAAATAGTTTTAGCATCAATATTTTATCTTATGGTAAGTTTACCTTGGGTCATCTCTCCAGCTTCTACAGCATTTCTCTCTGAATTTTGATGCAGCCTTATGATTTACTCCTCTATCAACAACATCCCATTCCATCGGATCTTTTGATCTTAGGAATGCTCTCATTTTGTTTTTCCAAACGCTATACTCATTTCCATCAAAGCAAAGTGCTATGGCGTAGCTCTGTCCCTCCATCATACCTAGAGCAAAAGCACTAGACATAGATCTTTAGCTCAGAATTAAAACACTTCAAAAACAAGCAACCTAGCTCTGATACCAACTGAAAGATCTAGTGCAATCACCTAGAGGGGGTGAATAGGTGATATTGAAATCTTTTGTGGAAATATGAAATTCAGAGTAAATGAAGCATGTTGTACGAGTTAATAAGCAAGAGCAACAAGTACAATCAAAGAGTTAAGAGAAGAGATCAAGACACAAAAGTTATAGTGATTCGGCTTAACTCAAGCCTACGTTCACTCTTTCAGGCTGACGGCCTATTGGCTGGATTCCATAATGAATCAAAAGAGTTACAGTTCAAAATCAAAAGAGTCTTCTGCTCTCTCAAAGCAAGTATGTGCCGCACTCTTTTGTTTACAATGTAAGCGCATAGTAAATGAACAGCTCTAAACTTTGGAATTATACTCTCGTACACTTCTTAATGAAAGACTTGAAATATCTCCCTTATAAACTCCTTCATGCCTACACGACCATTAGCACTTTCCAGCAAAATTCTTCCAATCAACCCGTTAAACGAAATTAATCAGGGAGATCTCGAGTAATCTTCAGATCATGATAAGAGCCCGTCAATCCTGGTCGCTCATACAATCAGGATCTTGGTTTCCATAAGTGAATACTTGCCCATTTAATCAATCTTCAGAGAATCCAGTATATCCATAATAATCTTGATGATAATAATCAATCCGTTAATCCACCAATAAGCTGCTCGAAATCCACGAGTGTCAAAGTCATAAGAATACCATCTTAAATAAACAGTCGTCATAATCTGACTTCCCAGACTTCACTGAGTATGCCACTCCATACGTTACATTGTCCGGTATCTCCAAACGTTACAACGTTTGGCCACAAGAATTGTCATCTTCAAAGTCCACTTGTTTCTGACTTCACTTTCTATCACTGAGTTATGTCATCTTCAAAACAACAGTAGAGTTTCCTCTAACAATCTTCCCCTTTTTTTATAATGACAAAACCATCCTGCAAATTTAGGATTGTATCTCCTGCAACATAATACTTTAGCAGTATATAACAACATTTAATCATCTAAAATCTGTTCTTTGTCATCTTCAAAATCACAACAGAGTTTCATTTAACAAGACCATCTGGTATAGGGGCTTTTAAAGGTCCAAGCTGAAAAGTGGCTCTCACTTCTTTCAATGTTACCTCCTGTGTTAAGAAACTGTTTATCTCTTCATTTATAACATTTGGGATATGTTGTATAACTGGTGATAAATCCCTTTCTCCTGTTGTTCTGTACAATTCTCGGAAGAATGGATTAATCATTTGCTTCAGCTGGCTTGATTCTTTGCACCATTCATCTCTGTCGTTTTTTAGCATAACCACTCTATTTCATTGTCTTCTTTGAATTGTGGTCGCATGAAAAAACCTTGTATTTTTGTCTCCCTATTTCAGCCATTGGACTCTTGATCTCATTCCCCAGTACATTTCCTCTTGTCACCATAAACTTTCAACTTCCTCCTTTAGCTTTTCTATTTTGCCTTTTTCTCCCTTTGAATTCTGGTTGTTTGTGATCTGCTGTATCTCTCTTTTCAATTTACTGATTTGAGCTTCTCCATTTGAAAACCTCATCTTGCTCCACAAAAACAGGTTGTCAACAACCTTTTTCAATCTTTCCACTAAATCCAGATATAGTCTCTCCACTCTATTGTTCAAGAGTTTTTATCAGCAGTTGATAAAGAAAGTGGATGTTGACCAATGACGGAGACAATCAAGAAGCTGGAGCAGACGGTGCAATCGTTGGACAATCTTTACTTTGTTCGAGTCTCTCTTCCCTCTTAACCTTTTTTATTATGACAAAAAGGGGGAGAAAGCGCATATTTTGCTTTGTTTTGACTCTGTTTTGACTTGACTTTTGAGTATTTTGATGTGGTTAACCTTTGAATGATTGAATGAACGGATGGATTGAGATGCTGATTGGTTATGGTTGATTGCAATGATGATAGTGTGATCTAAATGGTTGACAGGGATGTTATTTCTCTAAAGATTTATTATGACTTGTCAAGACTGACTTTTTGTCTTGTGGTTGCAGATTACAGATTTGCTTAAGTATTTCATTACACTGCTCATTTATTACAGGGCTTATAAGAGGTATATCTCAATTAAGAGCTGTTGTTTTTGTCTAACATTTTGTGTCGAAGCTTTGTCGACAGCCACAATTTCTTCCGATAAGACGAGCCTCTAATCGGTGCCCTGTTTTGCGTCCCACAGCCTACGACACATCTCCAACGCCACTCCACCACTGTCCACTAACCTCCTTGGACCGCTCACGTTATTCCCCAACCACTGTCGAGCCCTGAGACGCCGCCCTAACACCTGGCCAGTGAATCTCGGCGCCACTCCTATTTTGGTTGCTGCATCTTGTCGAAATCCAGCCATTAGGGTCGCCCATTTTGCGCCCCTTTCGCTGTCCAGTTGCCTCCGCCACTTCACCCAGGTGACTCACCACCGTTGCCGCTGGAATTAGCCACTCAAGCCTCGTCGACAACCAGCCAAAGCTTGCTGGAAATGCGCTACCACGTCATGTCATGCCGTGTCGAACTATTCATGCTTTCATACCGCAAGTTACACAACGTCGTAAGCTTGTTGTGGGCCGCCGCCTTTGATTGCTTGGGAAGCTTGGACCGGAAGTGAGTTTAAGTTTTGATTTTCTATTAAGGAGGTTATTTGCTTTAGTAGCAAAAGGTAAGTTGATTGGGCTAAGTTGGTGCTTGATTGATGATTAGAGCCGTGTTTGGGATCAAATGGTAATTAGGGATAAATTGGCATTAAATTAGATTGGTTAAGTTAATGTGGATCAAAGAATGGTCCATTAAGGTGATCATGCATGTATGATATCAAACGATGGATTGTCGTTTGAAGTAGGGAACCAGGCAAATTCCTAATTGACATGTCGAGTCGGTTGGTAGTATAGAGTAATTTGGGGGTTAAATTATATCGATTATGTTGTATATGATTTGATTAATTGTTATTGTTGGATCACAGAATGTCTTGATGATTGATTGGCACATGTGGTGGAATTGTGAATGGTGCTTGACTAATAGTTTTATAACTTATTGAATAGTTTGAGTTGGTATTGAGTCGTGGACCAGTGAGTAGTTTAATAGGGGTTCGGGAAAATAATTGTGTTGGGATGGGAGTTAGAGGAAATAATGGGACCATGGATAGTGAATAGGAGATTCATGTACCAAGGTGGGGAATTGTGTGTTGATTGGGTCTGAGAGCCCGTGTAGTCACCTGTGTAGTGAAAGTAATGACCGCTAGTACTCGGATTGATAGGTTAGCACCATATACTTAGAACTCCTGTAAAAGTTGGTAGGACCAACTAGAGACCATAGAGTGAGTGCCATCCTAATTGGGAATTAAGGCGTAAACTCACTACGATTATTATCTCATTTGTTATACAGCCCTGTTTTACAGGTCCCAAGCATGGAGTTTCCCTTCGAGGAATCAAACATGCCGAAGGCGCCCTTGAGGGCGAGTGGCTGATCGATACCTTCGTATATAAGTACAGGTACATTTTGGAGAGGCACAAGACCAATATCGGGGAGTTCGATTTTGACACTTGGAATTGGGTGCCGGACTAGTACTGGATTATGTACTCCAACAAAGTGGGGGGGCCCATGGTATGGGAAAACAACCACCATGAAGCACCATGAGGAGGATACAATGCGTGTACCATAGGATCTAATGGAATGTGAACCCTCTGGATAGTTCTATGACAAACCCCTAGGTTAGAATGCCTCAAGTCTACCACTGCCTTTTTTTTTACTGGCACTAGTTCGCATAAGGAGACTAGGTTGACAACTCCTAACCCATTATTTTCTATATATATTTTTCATCAGTTTGCAATGACCTAGAAGCTTATATATATATATATATATATATATATATATATATATAGACACACACAAAGAAAGGAAAGTATCCTAATCAATATATCTTCCAAACTAGATAACTACGATCCTTGATTCTAGTCAATTAATTACAATAAAAGAAATATTTTACAACTCATTTTCATAGCAACGTGACGGCCAACGTGGTAGACCAATGTGACTCAATGAATGGGTGCGATGCGAGCCATGCTTACCAGCCGCCATGTCGAAACAACATCGTCAATGGCTCAGACGCCGTGTGGAGTGATTTAGGGATTGATAAGATTGTGGGTGAAGAGGATGTAACTTGGTCATTCTGTAAACATAGGGGGTGGGATTGATGAAACTTAATATCATCGTTCTAAAGAGCATTCGTGATGCTATGCTAAAAAAACAAATTAACTCAATCATATTACACATATAAGTAAATGGTTAGGCATAAGAGAATTTGAGTCAAATACATATCACGAATGTAATTCTTTGCTATTCTTACAAACTTGGGTTTGGTCTTGTTCCTAGCTACCCAAAACATTTTTATTAATATCAATAGCTCTTAAAAGTATTATGTATATTGACCCTTTACTGTAAATGTTATGACTCCTGTAGATTTTCTTAAACAACAAACTGGTCTCTAAAATCTTTTATGAACTCCAATTGATAAGCTCACTCAAAATAGTCAAATACTTCAACCACAACATTGGGGTCATAGTTAAAAGTATTGGTTTAATGCAAATACGGTCTTCCGACCCTGATAAGTAATGGATTGGATCCAAAGTCTAGACTCCACTTTGGCCTTAGTGGCCACCTTAGCCCGAGCAACGATGCTCGAAGCATTTTTCAGCTATTTCGGATAAGGACATTCCAGTGAGGAAGCCCAATTCAACCTTACTAGGCCCGACCCAAGTCTAGCCACCCTTGAAGGTTTGTATATGAAAACTTATTGTTGGGCGAGCTTGGGTAGAAACTTAGGCTCCGTTAGTTTCATGGAAAATAACTTATGAATTTTCCGACTTTTATTTCGTGGAAAATAAAATAGTCAAGAAAAATGTTTTCCA
Source organism: Melaleuca alternifolia (assembly GCA_019926035.1). Classification (NCBI taxonomy): domain Eukaryota; kingdom Viridiplantae; phylum Streptophyta; class Magnoliopsida; order Myrtales; family Myrtaceae; genus Melaleuca; species Melaleuca alternifolia. The sequence continues at coordinate 510,063 of JAGKPW010002167.1, forward strand.
TCAATAGAAAAAACACATTTAAAAGTGGAGAAAATGTTTTCCTCTTTTTTATAAGGGAAAAATATTTTTCGTGTTCTTCGTTTACCTTTAAATATTATGACCTCTAACAGTATGCCTTGATCTCGCTAGCGGCCGGCAAGCTAGCAGCCTTTGACAAACGAACACCGAAAAATATTATTATTTTTCAAGAAAATCATTTCATGAAAAATATTTTCTATAAATGTTATATTTTCTGCTAAACGAATGAAGCCTTAGGTCCGATCTTAACACTTTGTTCAAGTTCGATCTCAAGTCCCATGTACTGGACCATTAGTAACACCACAACACAATTTTGCAATTTAGTTTTGTTGACACCTAAATTTTGACGTCCCAAAAATATCATAATTTGCATATAGTTTTAAGAGCATTTTTGCATATAGAACGGGTCCGATATTTCATACAAGTTCGTTTTCTTTTTATTCAATAAAATTAGGAATGTCGCGATCGCGAAAAGATTTTCGGTCACAAGTGAATATTTACATGGAATCGGTAAGCTGAAAATATATTCAGTCGAAGAAAAAAGAAGGGTTAGATAAAAAGGAAAGCTTGGTCAGATCTTTGAAAAAAGATTTGACTGAATATTTGTTTATCCAAATATAAGGCGTCCAAGAAAGCAAAGAAAAGAGAAATCAAGGGAGATTTGGGGGAGTTCGTTTTTATAATATTCGGTCAAATCTGGGAAGGATTTGACCGAATGTTTGTTTCCTTCCCCTTTAAAGAGAGCCCAAGGACGTGTAGCCAGGGGCTCCTTCGAAGACTTTCTCGACTGAAAAAAAAAAAAGAACAAAACATAGAGAGGGACTTTTTTCAAGGAAGAAAATAGAGAGCTTTCATTCGACCACAGTACACGAGGGAGACCGAGAGTTTCCTAGAGAGAATGCAAAGAGAAAGTGTCTCCGCGACCTTTGATTCCGACAATTTGTCCACAATTTCAGCCGATTCCTGAGGATCGTGGTTGGGAAAATAGCACGGATGAGCATCGCTTTGTCTCGAGCGTGTCTGCTTTTCGTTTTTCCCAAGCTACGTAGGGAAGTTTGTAGTTTTTCTCTTGCCCGTTGTTTTTTTATATGTTTTTTTGTTAGATTTTCGTTCTGGTTTCCTCGGATTGGGAGGATTTGTTGTCAATTCAATTTGTTTTGAAGCTTCCATGATGCTTGTTTTTAATTGTACGGTTGGTAATGCTAGTCATTGATGCATTTTAGGTTTAGATCTTATATTATTTTGGTCTAGCAAGCATTAGTTCTTACTGCACCCTACCTGCTCTATGATTTGCTAAAGTGAAGTTTGTCTTGCCTTGAGTTATTTTCATGAGTTTGGTTTTTGTGAGTTTGCGAGCCACGTCGACGTTAGAGAATCACCGTGAGCCCAGTCTAGAATCCCCTATTATCCACCGGACAGTAGCGTCTGGGTTGGGTCCGAACCCAACCCAATTCGGACCCTGACCGGGTTTTCTTTTGTTATGTTATTATATTTTAAAAAATAAAAAAAATTAAGTTGTTTTGCATGTTTGATTTATAGTGTTTCTTGTGGAATTTGCTTGTTTTTTTAGGTAATAGACATTTTTGGATTGGTAGTATGCATTGGTCGACAGTTTGATCTCATGCTCGAGATACGACTCGCGACCGCATGAAAATCAGCTGATCCGATCTCATGCTTAAGATTCAATCCGTTGATTTGGTTACGTTTGTTTTCCTTATTCATAAAATACAAAAAAATTGCGTTCCATGTCTAGATTGCATATTAGATAAGAATTACATTCAATATTTAGATTAGATTCACATTAGGTATATTATATTGCATGATTAGATTACATAGTAGACATTATTGCATGTCTTAGCATGAATCTTTGCATCTTAGTTTGCATTATTAGGTTTTACTTAACATTTAGATTAGGTATCAAATCTAGTGTCATTTAGGAATTGCAAAAAAATTCATATCATGATAGAATATTACATTTAGCAATTTAGGAATCATGTTAGATTAGTTTTCATATTTTACTAGTTAATTAATTTCGAATTTTCATTAAATAAATAAGAAAATGCCTAAAAAAACCTTTTTGCATGTCCTTTAATCCATTTAGTTAAATACCTTTTAGCATGTCATTTAGTCTAGGTTAATTTAGGATTTGCATGTTATAAGCCATGTTAGGTCATGTCATTAAGATTAGACTTTCATGCCTTTGCATATTAGTTTAGTTTTCGTATTCTAGAACATTATTTGTAGTTGAAATAAGATTTTAGTTTAAATTAGAGATTAACATAGTTTAGTTCCTAGTTTAAATTAGGTGTTGTTTAACTATAGGTAATTAATAAATAATTTCGTAATTCATAAAATAAAAATGCATTTAGAGTTGCATTAAGATAGAATCATATATAGGATTAATTTTTCATTATATGCATTGCATACACATAAAAAACAAAAAAAATCTTTTTTTGTTAATTTGCTTCATTGGGTCATCTTTGTTTATTGTTTTATTTCCTTAAGCATTTATATTAACGTTTACAAACTTACGTGATCACCGTGCATACTAGGGAATAAAGTTAAAATCAATTCAAGCTGCCTACAAATTATTTTTGAAATAAAAGAAATTGATTCTCAAGTCTTCGAATTCAAAATTTCTGGTTCGTAGGGGTAAAGTACTACTCTTAATATTTTACATGGGTTTTCAATCGACCTACCATAAATAGATTAGTGGCGACTCCCTTTGAAATTGATTTTGCATGTTTAAAAAGTGAAACTTAAGTCGCGAATTGGTATGAGCTTGGGAGAGCTCGAACTAGGCTAGACTTAGTAATCCATTAGCCAAACCTTAGGTGGTGCACGTTCGGGGAGGTCGCGATAGCTTGGCAACTCCGCTAGGGACTTGGTTCAAAGAACTCTAGTGGACTTAGGCCAATTTTCTTCTTTAAAAAAATTTTGTTTGGCAGTAAGGATTCTAGGAATGTCCTTAATATATGTATTAAGTGTTTTTGCAGGAGGGTGTTTGAAATAAATGTTTGAACACTTTGATAGAAGTATTGCTTGATATCAATTGTTATGCATGTTCTCATTGCTTTAGCACTACACTTTTGCACGCATAACCTGGGCCGCATAGGATTACTTAGGATGGTGTTGAGGTAGATGCCACTCCAACCGCATGCTCACGATACGAGTCACATATCTTAACCCTGTCGAGAGTATCCACCCCTGTCCACAAGCCTGTGACCCGGGTCGACTCTTCGACTGTGCCGGAGTCATAAGGACCCGACTTAGTACGCGTGCCTCCGGCTAGTCCGATCATCCTTGGGGCTCCAACCTTTTAGAGTAGAAATTGAGCTGCACCTGTCATGCGCATGTAGATGTGATTGCCTCTGGTGTACTTGTAAAGTAAGTCTTCTATCCCTATTCTTTGACTTTCATTTTCATGATTAGTCTAGGTCAGTAGTGTCATCATGACGATTTGTTAGTCAAAATTTATTATCATTATGATTTTATTTTATTTTATTTTATTTTCCCTTAAAAAGAATAGAAAAGTTTCCATGAAATCAAAATTTTCAATTATATGCTTTAATTCTTGAGTTTGTCGTAGGTCACCATTTTCTCAAAAAAAAATCAAAAAAGGGGCAGAAAAGATGCATGTTGGATAGGCCCTGTTTATTTTTTTGACCTCTTTGCTTCATGTGCTAGAGCCTAACTCTTCTTGTCTAATCGAGAGGTGACACTTCCGAACGAAAATAATTTGCAAAGGTTAACATGGAGAACTATGAGGCATTTTCCAATCTGGAGGAGACATTGCATTGATGAGTGATGAAAAATTCTCCAATTTTAGATTACATTTACTTAGAGCCATGTTCATGCACTTTTCTTTTTGTACAGGGGGTGGGAACAGAAATGTTGCGTCAAGGATTGAGTTCACACACAAAAACGGCCAATGGACTCTCATTTCCAATTAATTTCTTTTGAATTTGATATTATGTTCATTTGTTTGAGTGAAATGAATTGTGCTCACATCTGCTAAAAAGATTTTTGCATGATGGTTTTTACTTGTGAATATTGTCAAAATCAAATAATTTGATGAGTGATGAGGAATTGTTTAAGCACGTTAAATGAGATGTTTCGGGATGACGAAAAGCAAGCCATATCCACACACAATCCCTTACTTATACAGTTGTGAGATGAGCTTACAAAATTCCATGTCTGCAAGGCAAAGAGTTCTCTCGCGAATGGTATGATAGCCGAAATGATGAGAGGCAGTTCATTTCTCTATCCCAAACACTTTAATGATCTATTGGTTACCCATTTTGAGCCTAAACACTTGTGAAGATTCATTTCGTGTTACCACTGTCAAGAACCATCTCACATCAGGGCAAACTGGAGGTACATTTGCATCATTGATGTTAAAAGGTGAAAAATGGATAGAAATTTTCTTACTTTCACATGCATCAATCTTCGAGTATTGCTTTTACATGTGGAATCGAGTGTTGAATCAAGTGCCTTAGGGATGATGAAGAGCATTCATTTCTATATCCTAAACTTTTCTATCATTTGCTAGCCACTTTGAGCCTATAATTTCATTTCAAATTAAACCCACGTTGGTGATTATCTCTTACACTAGGGCATGTAAAAATCAAGGTCATCTGAAATATCATAATACAAGTGTCGTATCAAGGGATATCAACTCGAGATGTCATATCAGTCTAGTCCAACAGTCAAATAAAAAATGCGAAAATGGTGCATGAAAAAAGCAGTGTGCCTGGTAAAAGTAAGGCCAATGCCCGAATTCAAAAGAAAAGTGAAAGAACTTAAGGGTAAGGAAAAAGTAACGTGCCTGGTAAAAGCAAGGCCAATGCCCATAGAAGTGAGAGCCAAAAGCTCAAATTTGCAAAAGTCAACCCTCAATGTATCAAGGTTTTCCAAAAACTGCTAAATGAGGCAATGATGAAAATCCCCAGTGAATTTGACATCATATGTCATCGTCAGTGAAGCGAAGTTTAAGGCTCGAATGTTAAGCCTAAGGAAAATTTCCCAGTAATTGATCACCAGCTTTTCATCACATACACATCCTTGAGCCTACTTATTTAATTATTACTCACCTTTGAGCCAAGCCTACATTACATCCCTTTAAAGTCTCTTCTGATTAGGGCACTTGAATTAATATGAGGTTCCTAATGTTTTAAGCTTAAGTTGAAGAAGTGCAAGCAAGACTGTTGCTATTGAATTTGCAAGGTTCTTGACTTGTAAACATGGCGATATTTGTTAAAGACATTCTTTCTAAGCCTTGACTCGGAGAGTCCATTTGCTTAGCCGTTGACCAAGCCCAAATAGACCCCTCAGATTGGTAAGGTCGTACCACTTGCGAGAATACTCGGATCTTTGTCGACATGATGATGGTGAGATCGAGTGATACATCTATTCCCGCATTAATGGCCGAGACAAAAGCCTTCCGATGAGAGCAAGCGAAGGTCCTTTCTAATCGCATCTCATTTGTCATTTTTGAAAAATTCATTCAATTGAGTGGAAATCATCTTGCTCAATGATTTACCTCAATGGAAACTTGATGATGCAAAAATCAATGTGCATAATTTTAAACTTTGAATTTTGTCTATCTTTTCGATGACAGAATGCATATCTCTCTTGGTAGAGGATTACTTCTTTCGAGAACCAAAGAGTTCATGACAATCAGGTTGTTTTCTGAACCCTCCATAATTTCCTGAATATTCTTGAGCTTTCTTCTTGTAGAAAATCAATTTTGTGCGTAACCTGAAGTTTTTATGCTTACTTGGCATGCTTTCGTAGCCCAAGTCACATATCATTGACACGGTGTGCTTTCATAGCCTGTAATCACTTTTTACCCACTTGGCGTGTTTTCGTAGCCCAAGTCACATTTCATTGATACGGCGTGCTTTCGTAGTCTGTAATCTCTTTTTACCCACTTGGCGTGCTTTCGTAGCCCAAGTCTCATTTCATTGGTATGGTGTGCTTTCGTAGCCCGTAGTCACTTTTTACCCATTTGGCATGCTTTCGTAGCCCAAGTCTCATAATCCGTAGTCGCTTTTTATCTACTTAGCGTGCTTATGTAGCCCGTCTCATTTCATTGATACGACGTGCTTTGGCAACGTAGTAACTTTTTACCAACTTGGCGTGCTTTTGTAGCCCAAGTCTGATGTATTGGTGTCTCACCTTGAGATCCTGTGGCGATGTATCGGTGTTTCATCTCGAGTGCCTGTGGCGATGTATATGTGTCTCAATCGATGGCGATGTATTGGTGTCCCATTTCGAGTGCCTATGGCGATGTATAGGTTTCTCATTTCAAGTTCATTTCGAGTTCCTGTGGGGATGTACAGGAATTCGGCTCTCACCGTCCTTCTTTTGTAACTGAAGTAAGAGTTCGGGCTTAAGAATGCCGTTCAAGTTTTTTCATCATTTGCCTCTATTGTGACCAAAGTAAGAGTTCGGGCCTCAAGCAAACAAATCAAGTAATTTCACTATCTTTCTTTTGTGACTGGAATAAGTGTTCAAGCCTAAGAAAGCAGTTTCAAAGCTCATAATAATCACATTTGAAAATAAGAGTTAATCTCCACAAAAATGCCATCAAAATTTAGGCATCAATTAGTCTTTGGATGCAACCTCTGCGAGGGGCAGCTATTGACACCTAAATTTTGACGTCACAAAAACATCATGATTTGCATATAGTTTTAAGAGCATTTTTGCATATAGAACGGGTCTGATATTTCATCCAAGTTAATTGTCTTTTTATTCAATAAAATTGGGAATGTCGCGATCGTGAAAAGATTTTCGGCCGCAAGTGAATATTTGCATGGAATTGGTAAGCCTAAAATATATTCGGTCGAAGAAAAGAGAAGGGGCAGATGAAAAGGAAAGTTTGGTAAGATCTTTGAAAAAAGATTTGACCGAATACTTGTTTATCCAACTATAAGGCGTCCAAGAAAGCAAAGAACAGAGAAATCAAGGATGATGTGGGGGAGTTCGTTTTTATAATATTCGGTCAAATCTGGGATGGATTTGACCGAATGTTTGTTTCCTTCCCCTTTAAAGAGAGCCCAAGGACGTGTAGCCAGGGGGTTCCTTCGAAGACTTTCTCGGCTGAAAAAAAAGAAAGAACAAAACATATAGAGGGACTTTTTTCGAGGAAGAAAATAGAGATCTTTCATTTGGCCATAGTACACGAGGGAGACCGAGAGTTTCCTAGAGAGAATGCAAAGAGAAAGTGCCTCCGCGAGCTTTGATTCTGACAATTTGTCCACAATTTCAGCTGATTCTTTTCACTGGTGAGTAAGGGCCATAAGTTTTTTTTTGTCTTTGGTTTCCTGAGGATCGTGGTTGGGAAGATAGCACGGACGAGTGTCGCTTTGTCTCGAGCGCATCTGCTTTTCATTTTTCCTAAGCTACGTAGGGAAGTTTGTAGTTTTTCTCTTGCCCGTTATTTTTTTTTAATGCTTTTTTGTTAAATTTTCATTCTGATTTCCTCGGATTGGGAGGATTTGTTGTCAATTCAATTTGTTTTGAAGCTTCCATGATGCTTGTTTTTATTTGTGTGGTTGGTTTTGCTAGTCATTGATGCATTTTAGGTTTAGATCTTATATTATTTTGGTCTAGCAAGCAATAGTTCTTACTGCACCTTACCCGCTCTATGATTTGCTTAAGTGAAGTTTGTCTTGCCTTGAATTATTTTATAAGTTTGGTTTTTGTGAGTTTGCGAGCTGCGTCGACGTTGGCGAATCACCGTGAGCCCAGTCTAGAATCCCCTATATCCACCGGGCAACAGCGTCTAGGTCGGGTCCGAACCCGACCCAATTCGGACCCTGACCCGGTTTTCTTTTATTATGTTATTATATTTAAAAAAAATTAAGTTATTTTGCATGTTTCATTTATAGTGTTTCTTGTGGAATTTGCTTGTTTTTTTTAGGTAATAGAAATTTTTTGAGTCGTAGCATGCATTGGTCAACAGTCCGATCTCATGCTCGAGATACGACTCACGACCGCACAAAAATCAGTCGATCCGATCTCACGCTTGAGATACGATCCGTTGACTTGGTTACATTTTTTTCCTTATTCATAAAATACAAAAAAAAAAAAACTGTGTTCCATGTCTAGATTGCACATTAGATAAGAATTACATTTAATATTTAGATTAGATTCACATTAGGTAATATTATATTGCATGATTAGATTGAATAGTAGATATTATTGCATATCTTAGCATGAATCTTTGCATCTTAGTTTGCATTATTAGGTTTTGCTTAACATTTAGATTAGGTATATCAAATCTAGTGTCATTTAGGAATTGCATAAAAATTCATATCATGATAGAACATTACATTTAGCAATTTAGGAATCATGGTAGATTAGTTTTCATATTTTACTAGTTACTTAATTTCGAATTTTTATTAAATAAATAAGAAAATGCCTAAAAGAACCTTTTTGCATGTCGTTTAATCCATTTAGTTAAATACCTTTTAGCATGACATTTAGTCCAAGTTAATTTAGGATTTGCATGTTATAAGCCATGTTAGGTCGTGTCATTAGGATTAGACTTTCATGATTTGTTTAGTTTTCATATTATAGAACATTATATGTAGTTGAAATAAGATTTTAGTTTAAATTAGGGATTAACGTAGTTTAGTTCCTAGTTTAAATTAGGTGCTATTTAACTATAGATAATTAGTAAATAATTTCGAAATTTATAAAAAAAATGCACATAAAGTTGCATTAAAATATAATCGTATATATGATTAATTTTCCATTACATGCATTGCATACACATAAAAAACCAAAAAAAAATCCTTTTTTGTTAATTTGCTTCATTAGGTCATCTTTGTTTATTGTTTTATTTCCTTAAGCATTTACATTAATGTTTGCGCACCTACGTGATCACTGTGCATGTTAGGGAATAAAGTTAAAATCAATTCAAGGTGCCTACAAATTATTTTTGAAATAAAAGAAATTAGTTCTCAAGTTCCAGAATTCAAAATCTCTTACTACTCTTAGTATTTTACATGAATTTCTAATCGACCCACCATAAATAGATTAGTGGCGACTCCTTTTAAAATTGATTTTGCATGTTTAAAAAGTAAAATCTAAGTCGCGAATTGATATGAGCTTAGGAGAGCTTGAGTTAGGCTAGACTTAATAATCCATTAGCCGGACCCTAGGTGGTGCATCTTTGGGGAGGTCGCGACAAGTTCAATCATGTCCAAGGATTGACCTGAATTGTTGTTTAAAATCACAAGCATGTCTTCTGCCCAAGGAGGAAAAAAAAAACATGGACATTACGTTGTAAGAGTCGAGACCTGGTTTTTGAGCAAACAAGGGTGATGAAAGTAACGCCATAAACAACAATTGAGGTCACAATCTTGGCACCTGTTTGAAATAAATGCCCAAATAATGCTGTCATCTCATTAATGTTCTACCACGTGCGGACTCAAGTAGAGGCCATCATTGGACCACTTCGGATTGGACAAGATCTTTATGTTGGACTAAAACTCGCCTACCTTAAATAGTTTTGAATAGAAATCTTCAGGTAGGGCCAAAGTGAGCTCCGACCTCATTGGGCTGAACCAAACATTGTCATTAAATGCTCTTATACAAACTAAAGGCCAAAAATGGCTTCGACTGCAACCTCAATTTCTAGGTTTTGTTGAAGTATCTAACTGTTTTGAGCAAGCTTAATTTGCTAACTAGTACAAAAGCTTGGAGTAGCTAGGAACAAGACTGTAGCAAAGCACATGAGAATCGCAAAAGGAGATTGCATTTATTGACGGAAATATTCTTGTCCATAAGCTATTTACATTGTGGCATACAAGAATTTAGCACAATTCTTATCTTAGCATAGCATCCGCATGCTTTAAACGGATGCTATAGCGTTGATGCTTCAGTTTGGAAACTGTTCAAAATTTCAATTCCAACTAATGCATCTATTCCCTCGTCATGACTACTATCTCACCGAAGACAAAAGAAAATTACCAATTTTCTCAATTCTCCGGTATGCCTCCACCACTGCTGCCAACCTCATGTCGCGCCTCCGTTGCATACCCGTGGTCAGGTCCTCATCGTCATTTCTCAGCACAAGTGACTCTCTCCCTCTTATGACTTTGCCCACAGACCCCAGCGAGCATCGACCCGGCCTTAGCCATGAAGAACTATGGAGAGGCTTGACGACAAGATGCAAGGTGGCTCCGGACGCACGGGCTTCGGTTCGCATGGTACGGATGGAGGTTGGTGGCAATGGTTTGGCAGTAATGGTGGGGCAAAAGGAGAGCCGGGCAAAGTGGGGGAATGGGAAAATAAAATAGATCTTGGCTGCTGTCCAATGCTAATGTATTTACTTTTTATGGGATCATTATACTTAATGCAGTTATCCATGACAAGATGCAATCTAAAACATAACCCTATCTTACCTCCGCTGCATTTAGAGGATGGCTTCTCTGTTCCTGATGCAGGGATGCCTCGTCTCCTTTAGGATTACTGCCATCGTCCTTTTCCGAAGCCATCTCCTCTGGATTTGGGTTCAGAGAAAGGGCTTGTGGTTCTTCTCCATCACTTCTCCCATCTTGAATGTCCAGTTATCACTTCCTGGAAAATCAAATTGATTGGAAAAAGCAAATTTAAAGTGACAAATTGCTTTCATTCAGAGAGAGCGAGGGTATGACTCCATTCAACAAAAGAGCTACTTGGCTGAACGTGAGAATACGGTCACGATCATATCTACATGGTTAAAAAACTAGAGAGAATACGGTCACACCCTCATGTTCAGCCATAAAAAGAACTCTCGCTCACGCACACTCAGGCAAGACGACATTCAGCAAAAGCATGAAACCATGAAGTCAACGAAAGGAAGGCAAGTACAAGAAGAGAATCGTGGAGTGAGCTGCTTGGCTGAATGAGGGAATTGGAGGAAAAAACACACAAGGGGAAACTCACGGACAAGAGCACCCAGCCAAGGAAAGACAATCGACCAAAGGGGAAGGCGGCCAAGATCAGAGCACACCCGTTCCCAGTCTTGAATAAAATTCGGCCGGCCTTCTAGTTTTTCGCTTCCAATCATTTGATTAATTCAATGGCATGAGCCTACTGACGGTGTGCTTTGATCTTGTCCGAGTATTTGTCCGCAAATACATTCACAACCCGAACCGAGAAGATTGACCAACTCGTCATGAATACGGCTTAATCCGAATCGATTCTTTTTGGCTGCGTTTGTACGATTGGATAAAAACCAGGATATGAGAATGTTAAATTGATAAGGAGATATCAGAAAATATTCTTCTTACTTTCAAATTCTCGATGATCTTTTCAGGTGATTTTTGACCCAAATGGAATGCATATATATTATTATAGGCCACATCAAATGCTTCTCCTATGGTTGCATCGAGCTGCAAAATTGGCAAACATATCTAGATCACATATAGGCACTAGCTAAAAAAGACGAGCATCTGAAAAGTAACTCAAGACACCTCTGGATCTAGAAGATCGGACACGCTCTCAACTATCTTCTCCAGATCAACTTTGTCAAATCTTGTTGTGTACCTATGAAAGCAGGCAGACTGGCCATTATCATCCAAAGAAGTGTATCATCACAAAGTACTCCTTCTAACTTCGTAAATCCTGCATTGATAGGAGAATGCTCAACGGAATTGAAGAAACATCAAGTTAATTTAAGAAATCAGAGAGAACACAAACTCTTTGACCGAAGCATCGCCTCTACTGTAAATGTCATTGACAATCGGATTGAAATAAAAGAGAAAACATCGCAAAACAGTTAGTGTCGTAGTCAAAAGCTAGCAGGTGAACGTAACTGAGGAAAACTGACAACGTGAACCAAAAAATCCACCGTGCTGAAGATTTTCAAGAAATTAATACGCAGCCGGGCTTTTAGACTGTCGAGCTCCGCATGAGTAAGCTCCGACAACTTGTAAGACTTCATGGAACAACTCACTTTTGGTCCTACCGAAACATTAAAATGCATCAGCATACTGTCCAAACCTAAATGAACTAAAGGAGAGATGTTTCCGACAGCAGAAGATGAATAAAGCAGCGAATGAAGTAGCAAACCACCAACGATAGAGAACCGAACCAGAGAACAAAGAAAATGAAAATGAGAAAAGTACTGGACACGGAGCAATTACGAGAAATAATCGAGTTACAAGGCACTGTGCGCTTAGAAGCGGGATTTGTGACCCCACACCCCAAGAGTGAGGTGCATCCACTTAATAACATAGTTGGATACCTGTAAAGACCAGTATTACTAAGAGAGAACAATTAATAGAGAAAGTGCAGGCAGAACAAGGGTTATTACAAGACAACAGAACTTACTTCTCAAAATGGAATAATAGAACTACATTGGGAAGTGATATATGCAATAAGGAAAATAATTTGTGTATGCGTCAGCAGATAAGTGCCAAACATTAGTATTCCACACAACTTATCAGTACTCTGTGCAACATGACATCAAATGGCAAAAGATAGCTATCCCGAGCAATTCTATTGCAGTCAAAGCAGGGGACGAGAAATTTTCTGGGAATTTGTGGAAAGTCTATAGACATAAGCTCTTTTCCAAGCCAAAAGATTGCTCATTGAGAGCAACTTCGGAGTCTTTAACAGTTCCCACGACTAGCTAGCCTTCAAAATGCAAATAATAATACAACTCTCCAACAAACGCCTAAAGCACTTCCAGCCTCTCGAACATGACAAGGGGCGCTAGGTGCAACTAGCTGACAGAGTGCTCGAGCTTGACCCAATTCACAAGCTCATTACTCAAAACTCGACAAGGGATTGATCAAGCATTGTCTTTTGAGCTCAAGCTGGATCTAAAGAAGTAGCCGAGATACTTGAGCTCAACTCCCAGAGTAACGGATGAGCTCATGCACGCATATTTGTCCCAATGACCTAAGTGAATTCTCTGTTGGAGCTCGAAAATTGAAACTTACGCAGTCGCCTGAGAATTAAAGCAAACTTGACCCACAAAAGCGTAGAGAATCAAAAGAACAGCACGATCGGTCACCACCACAGCACATCCACACCTTTTTTTTCAGACGAATATATCAGTTTCCCAGAAATGGTCAGCTAATGAAGGCTCAAGTAGACTTGAAACAATTCGAACACTCGGAAGAAAAGCGAAATCAATTCGTGCACTCGGAAGAAAGCGATCGTCAAGGCTCAAGCAGAAACAAAAGGATAAAAAAAAGGAAGAGCAGATTTGAACACGACGTAGTGCCAACGAAAAAATCCGGCCGAAAGCGATTCTTCAACAGCATCAGAAGCTAAAGATAGCACCTGTAAGATAAACGGCAAGAAGATCACCTTCAGATTCCCAGGCGATAAGCCCGCCACGATCAGGCGATTAGGGTTTTCTGTAGATTCCATCGCCTCATCGGAAACGCGAACTGCGGAAGCTCGCAACCATGTCGGTATCACTCCATGAGGTAGCACACTATCGGCCGCTGGATCATCCATACATCAACAGCTGAAAACCCTCTCCCTTTCTCCCCCGCCTGCGTTTTATTATTATTTTTCTCTTTCCTTTTCTTTTGACCCCCCCCCCCCAAAAAAAGCAGCGTAATTTTACCTAGGGTAAGCAACGGTTCAGGGTCGACCCTAGATTAGACCAACCCGGCTGGTCCTGGTGGGGTTTTTTAGACCAACGGGTCGGTCGAAATCTCTAATCCGGTACTGTACGGGTTGGTCATCAGTCCTAGGAGGTCGGGTTGGTCCCGACATATATATTATATAACATTTTTTACAAGTCCATTTTAGCCTTTTGCTTTTCTTAATTCCTAATTCAATTCATTCTTCCCAAGCCCAAACCCACGAGCCACAGACACAGGCCTAAGTTGCCCAACGTGTGGATTAAGCGTCCACCCAAAACTCACAAGCGAGAGCCTTAGATTTATTCCACAAATGGTTCTATTCTTCACTTATTTTCTTCTCTTCGTCAAGCTTGAGCCTTTTGCCCTAATTTGTTCAGATCTCAATCCCATCAGTCACCATTACCTACTTGCTCGTTGCTCAGCATATTGGCTCACCCGTCACTCGCTCGCCGCTCACCCGCTACTCGCTCGCCTGATGCCTCTACCTCGCTCGACGCCCGCTGCTCGCCCGATGAGTTTGGAATCTGTATGTGGTGCGAGCGAGCTTTGGGCGGTTCTTGGGTCAATAATGTGCCATGCTTATTAATTCGCTCTTCAATAATATTGTTTCTTTCGTGTAATGCCTCCCTTTGCAAACTTTGCACGTGTTATTCTCTCATGCAATGCCTCCATGTATTATTCTCTTGTGTTCATGTGTTGGAGTCTCAATTATGTAGAATACACTATGACTACACTCAATGATAGTTTTGTTGGAATACAATATGGCTTAATGTGTGATGCTTGGACAAAAAATTTAGCGGTCTCGGGTTTACCTTGGGACCGGACCGGACCAATAGGGTCGATCCGATCCTCGATCCCAAGCTTGACGGGTTGGTCCACAATCCCAAAAATTGAGGACCGACACTATGCGAGTTGGTTCTCGGGTTGAACATGGGACGGGCCCAACCCGGACCATGCACACCCTTAATTTTGCCCTTGATTTTCGACCCTCCCAACGTTCACTAAACTTTATATTTTCTCACGCTCCTTGATGATGTATCCATTTGATGTCCAAACGTGCAATGGATTAGCGCTGAGTATAATAGACCGTCCAACTCAAGAACCGCCCAAATCGAATTGGCCTGGTTTTTCAAAGTTTTGGTCCAGTCCACGATTCCAAAAAATGGAATCGATTCCCAATCATTCTGATCCCCGGTTCTTGAGAGGGCGGGATCAGAATGGACCAGTTGGATCGAACCGGACCACCCTCCCTTTCTTTTACCGATCTCTCTCGTTTCCTTTCCTCCCTTTCTTAGCCCTTTCCACAACGACGAAACGAAACAACCCTGATTGGCCTCCTCCTCTCTTCATGCTCAAGACTCTCTCTCTCTCTCTCTCTCTCTCTCTCTCTCTCTCTCTCTCGGTAATTTTTTTGTAGTATTTTGTTCCTGGAATTTTGCTGTAATTTTTTCTAATCATCAATATTATATGTGAACTTGCTCATGGATGGGAATTTGGCTGGAGGTGTTGGTGAGGCGTTCGAGAATGGATTCGCTCATGACTTGCTCCCTTCAATAGAGGGCCGCCATGAAGGGGTCATCGTGGAGAATATGGACAACTTGTCGTTTTTCAGTTTCTTTCTTAGGTTCATAGCATTGCACAACTTGTCGTTTCTCTATCCCGATTCCATTGGACTGCCTAGGAACTGGACCAGTAGTCTGGTTCTAAGATTAGTTGGTCCGGTCACCGATCCTAAAAATGGGAAATCAGTCCCATCGACCCGGTTCCCGGTTCCGGGGGGGAACCGGACTGCCTAGAGAACCAATCACCCATACAATGGACGTGATGTGAACGAGTAGAAATTAGATAATTATCTGTTTTCTATACAAAATTATTGATTATAAAAAATTCCTTACAGCTTGGAAGTGAACCATATTTGTCTGTTTCTTTTAATAAAATCACAAGAATTCTCCGAAAAACAAAATTTTATTCTTAATTTTCGATTGTTACAATAATCATTGAAGTCATATTTTCTCTAGATCCTCGATGCTGTTTCCATTATCTGTCCGAACATGCAATGGACATGACTTGCAAGAATACAAGTTAGATATTTATTCGTCGTCTCCGTCACATGAATGATAAAGAATGGGGTTAAATTGGACTTCCAAATTGTGCTATATAAACTGCTATTGAGATTTCGGATTTTATTATGTGCTTGAAGTATATATTGGATCCTTTTGATAAATATTCCGAAAGATGAAGACATTCCGTTAATTTACCAAAAGGAATTAATTTTCTTTTAAAACCTACAATTTTATTCATGCAACTATCTTTATTCATCTATAAATTAATTTATCTAGTCGTTAAAGATAAACAACACCCTTTACCCAAAAAAAAAACACATTTAAACTTGTAATATTTTAGGAAGGTGTAAAACTAGTTAAATGGAAACATATAATTTATTAAGTAAGTATATTTAATATGTTCTCGACTTTGAGACGAGCTCAACTTTCATTCGGAAGTAATCGGGTTTGAATTTAAGAACAATGTGAGTCATCTCAAATCAGTTAGAATTGTCGTCGTCACTCCATCCATCCACCTACGTACTTACGACTAAATAGGCACCAATTAGCTCCTTGGCTCTAATCTCTCTCACTCTCTTCAATTTATTCCATAGAAACAAAATGAATAAGCACACCCTTCTATAAGATTTGGTGATTTGATGTATTCCACTTCTAAAGTTCAAAGGAATTTTCTGTTAATTTATCATTTTCTATAAAAACAATGAAAAAGAAAAGTAGTTTTCTCCTTGAAAACCGATGTGCATTGCACATATAACAAATGGATAAACAACCGTAGTAAAATGAAAGTTCCTCAAAGTGGGGTGCTATAACGACCGAAACTTCAAGATAATTATGTACTAGCACTAAAGTTCATAGTGAGTTTCTGCAGTTTGGACTGTTTTCTTTTATTCTTGGATGGGAAATTGGTACGATCATTTTCTAAATTTTGACGTAATGTGCAATGTCATTCTTGAATTTTTAATTCATTTAATGTGGTCCTCGACCTATTCTTAAAATTTAAATGTAGTTCCTAAACTTTTATTTTAGCTTAATCTAGTCAATTTTCATTGACAAATTCAAAATTTCCTTAACGACACTAATTACCAAATTTTGTAATATCATTTTAAAAGGGAGGTTCCATTTTAAGGGATCTCTTCGCATGGAAATGATGGTAACCCTAAATTTTAATTTAATGTATAATATTACCTTTGAATTTTTAATTCGGTCAATATGATATTTGACATATACAAATCCTAACCTTTAAATTTGTTCAATCTAAATATATTATGTATTTTAATCTAAATCTCATTCATGGATTTTTTAATTGACAACAATATCAATAATCTAAATCCTATTCCTAAGTTTTTAGACCGGTAAAGATTTAATTTTTCACTTAGACATAAAATTGGAGAAATATCCAAATCAAAATCCCACATTGCACAACGCCATTGGTCCTAGGAAAAATTTCAAATAAGGGTCTAAAACAGAACCATTTTCTCAAAAAAGGGTCCGGAGTGAACATTGTCTCAAATAAGGGCATGCAATGGCCAAATTGTCTCAAATTAAGGCCTAAAGTGGCCAAATCATATTAAATAAAGGTTTTAGTTTGCTGGCTAGCCAAAATTTGATTAATTTGGCCATTGAAGAGGGGTATTTAGTAAAATAATTAGGTATAAGAAAATCCTCGAAAAAAACAAAACAAAAAATAGAAAACTTCTAATGCTTCTATGCTCTTGCTCTGTTTTTTGCTTCTCTACTATTGCTCTATTTTTTTCCTCTCGCTAGGATGTAGTCCTCTTCTCTTGAATTCTCTCTTCGTCAAGACCTGAATCAATAACACTCTCACTCTTTGCTTTTGCTCTCAATTACATTTTTCCAATGATTTCCAGCCATTTTTAATCACCATTTTCACCACTACTCAATGGAGATTGTGTCTATTTCCATCTCTAGTTGTTGTCACCGAAGAGCTCAACTAATTACCATTTCTTCTCATTTTGCTGATTTTGATCCTCAAAGTTATTCTGTGGTTACCTTTAGGTTTGATGGATAATCACCCAAGTAACAATCATTTACTAGATCCAACTGAATTTGCTTCGTTTTAGGTTATTGCAAATGGAAAACAAAGTCGAGAAGCTTAGTTGTGGCTTAATTAAAAATAGTCTCCAATTGAAGATTTATCGTTACTTGAACCTGTTTTGATGATATTGTAATAGTTTGGATGTAAAACATAGTCCACAGCTGCATCATATCCATTGGCTAAGGTGCTATCAAATGTTTGATAAAATGTCTGACATAGCATATTCATATGTTAGCACCTCCTAAGTCATTGTGGTTGGATTTATGAAAAATATTTCTTCAGATGTCAATGTAAGTGTTCCTGTAGCATGTTTAGTAATATGGCTTCTTGAGGATTAAAATTTCAAAATTTGATAATGTTTTAGTCTCCTTGGTGGAATTAGAAAAATGGTCATATTATAGACAATGTAGATTATTCGATGATGGGACGATGAGAAACTGCATAGTTCTTAGTTTATCTATAAAATATTGGAATTTGAGTTCTTGGATTAGTAACTATCACTAATATGCACTATTAGTTTGACTCTTTCTCAGACGCGATATTAGCATCACAGACATATGGAGGGCAGAGTGTATCCTTTTGCTTAAGACGCTTCATTTTGCTGCCTTATTTTTTTTCACCTTTAATCCTCCACAGTATCCACTATACTACTTACTGATAGTTGATGGAGGCTATGTAGAAATCTATATAGTAAACACATGTAGTTTTAGCTTTTTATATTGCAAATATTTAAGTTTAATGAATTCAAGTGTTTAATGATGAGTTAAAAATGGTGTTTGCTTAATGATGCTTATGGTGCTTAGGTTGATGACGACGACACTAATGTTGTTGCTGGCACAATAGAAAACGCTACTCGTATTAATCAATTCACACAATATGAGACAGAACACACCTTAAAGTTTGATCAAAATTGATAAATCAACGCCATAAAAGGGAAAAAAAAGTATTTATCTTACCATCATTATCATCATTCCCATTGGTATGGCATTCCACGACATGTCCACACTTCGTTGACAGGTTGCGTCACCAGCCTCCTCTATGAAAAATCGACTACAATATAGACAAAAATGAAGAAACCTATGTAAACAGAGTTGTAATGGGAAGAAACGTAGCAGGCAAAGATTTTCGTTTAGCAAAGGATAGATTAGTCGAAAACGAAGAAATGTGGCAAATGAAGAAACAAATGAAGATAAACAAAGCATACAAACCAAGAAAGAGAAGAAACGAAGTATTTTGGGTTTTTGTTTTAGGGTTTTTAAGTTTTGATATAAGAAGATGATGGGGAAAGGAAATACTCATATAATTATTTTTTTTGCCTTTTTTATTTAAGAGTTATATTTTTGTACCTAATTTTTTTTCTAAAATACCCCTCTTAATGGCCAAATTAATCAAAATTTGACTAGCCAGCAAACTCAAACCTTTATTTAATACGATTTGGCCAGTTTAGGCCTCAATTTAAGACAATTTGGTCATTATAAAATTTGAGACAATATTCACTCCGGATCCTTTTTTGAGTAAGTGGCTCTACTTCGGACCCTTATTTAAAAATTTCCCTTAATCCTTTATTTGTTGTAAGTTGTGAGTATCAATTGGCCTGCTACGAATCACTATGCTACAACCTTAGCTCCACTGCCAAGAGAAAATTGTCAACATCGAAAGGATGTGTCTTCAGCTTGCTAAGACATGTGCTCATCTAAATCGAGGAAGGTTTGAGAAAATCGTTTTGTTACGTGACATGATGAGAAAAAGCAAGTTCGATTTTCGAAAGGAGAATTGTAGGATTTGGAGAAGGCTTTTTCCTGGAAAGATTATAGGCCAATTATCACCATCATCATGGCTTAAAAGTAGAAATGGTAAAATGGGTCAAAAACCCATATTTTAACTCATAATGGATTATATGTGTCATAAATATGTTAGTTTAAAATAGGGTTAATACCACGAAAAATCCTAATCTTTGTCCATTGTGACACATTTACCCGAAAAACCTCAAACTTTATCTCTTGTGACACATTTACCCTAAACTTTTTTTGTGACATAAAAAATCCTAAACTTTCTATTTTGTCACATATTTAACCTAAATTATATTTTTTTCCTTTTATATATATATTTTTTTTTTTCAAAAATAAAATAGTTGTCTGGCAAGCTCTGGCGGCCGGCTAGGGCTCGTCGCCCTCTGGCTGGCAAGGGCGAGCCTGGGCGAGGCAGCCTCGCCCAGATCTAGGCAGGGATGGCCTCGCCCAAGCCTCGCCGGCTGCAGGCCAGGCCGGCAGCGGCCTCCCCCGCCCCCGCCGGCCTTGCCCACGGCAGGTGAGGCCGACCTCACGCAGGCCTCGCCAGCGAGGACGAGCTTGGACGGGGCTGGCCTCGCCCGTAGTAGGCAAGGCCCAGGCGAGGGCGAGCCTAGGCGATGCTAGCCTCACCCAAGCCTCGCCGGCTTCATCTTCATTCTTCACTTTTAAACATTTTATATTTATTAACTATTATTAACAAATCATTTTAAAATGTTATTAACAATTTATTTTATACTAATGAAAATTTTGGTTAATTACTTTTAAAAAGTGGAAAATATTTTTCATCTTCTTTCTTCACTTTTAAACATTTTATATCTTCTTTCAAAAGTGGCTTGTGACTATCAGCCAATCAATGTAGAACCAAAAAAAAAAAAGAGAGAGAGAAAATAAAATAAAATAAAAAATCAATTTTTTTATAATTATTCCTAAATGTCAAATGAACACTCGAAAATATTATCATTTTCTAAGAAAATGAATTCCTGGAAAATATGTTCCAAAAATGCTACGCTACATTTTCCTATGAAACAAATGGAGCCTTAGTCTTTAATCTTTGTTTTTGTGTCAGTTTAATCCTAAAGCCTTTAACCTTATTCCAATTCAATCTTTCTATCTTATTTGGACAAAATATTACTAACGTGTTTGCCTGTCGACTTGCATGGCAATTATGACATTGATGTTAACAAATTTTAATTATATTTTAATATATATTATTATTTTTTGAATCTTTTTCCCTTTTTTTCCTTTTCTATTCTTTTTTCCTTTATTCTTCCTCTGGCAAAAAGGAAGAAGAAAGGAAAAAAAAAGAAAATTCAAAAAAAGAAATTATTTATATACTTTTAAACATTATCTAAGTCAACCTAAGTGGTGCCACGTAGGCTGTCTAATGTTTACATCAGCAATATCTTATCAAAATTAGTCAAAAAGATTGAATTGGCACCAAATTAAAAGGTTTAGAATTAAATCGATACTAATCATTTTTGATAGGATCTACATATGAACAAGTATTGTCAATAAAATATAAGTGACATGAGTATGGGTTGCACCGGCACATACTAGACCAATTCCCATGAATCATCGGATGAGGTGTGATTAACATAAATCACACATGATCTAAAGATTAAGAAGAGCTCACATGAACATAAGGGGAATATAATCTTTAACTATATTTAGGGACTAACCCGTTCATCAACAAAGGATAGGTCAAAGTGTCTCTAGGCAAAATTGGGTATTGATTCACCCCCTCCGTATCATCGTGCAACGGACTTCCTTTATGCAATTAATACCCCCCAATATCATCATCATCATCAAATGCTTGAGGGAGACCTTCATAACATAGACTAGGAGTCATCGCTATGCACCTCTTGGATTCCGTGCCAATGGGTCACGAGATTTTCCGTTGATCATCGATTCATAACTTTCCCAATGATGGTATCTCCTTGTTGCACCAAAATGGTTTGGCCTAGGGTCTTTTTCGATGATGGTGATGACCAGCTTCTTGGAGGTGTCTAGTGACTTGAACTCGTACTTCACGTCCCACTTGTAGTAATGAACTCTAGCCCCCACTGGTGCCATCTCCGCGGGAACACATAGCTATAATTTGATTAACCAACTCATCTTTAATGTCTACAAGAATCAAACTGTGCATATAGCATGCAGCATTATCCAAAATTAATTGAATGGACATAATTTGGGTAGGGAGGGATGATTATCCACCAGAGCCATGAGGATGAGAGAAGAAGGAGGAATTGTTTTAAGAATATGCCATGTTCTAGACAAGTCGTGGGCAAAGCATAGGTGCAAAACATAGGTTGCTCTTTCTTTGCTACTTACATGTCTAAAGAGATGTGGATTGGTAAAAAAGAAGAAGAGGAACCATGGAAACGTCTTTATCAAAAGAGTTTCACTAATTTCGATGCTTTTTTTGATGGATTATAATTTGCTCGAATTAGATTTGGACCGGTAGGTGTGACAGATACGAGAAATGTGTCAATCAGTTGAAGTGATTGGCCACTTCGACCCCCTTGAGAATGTTCTATAGGGAAGCAAATGATGGGCATGTGAGGCCTGCTTTTTTGAGTTGGGAAGATCCAAGGGTCACATTCAAAGAGATAACGTCATCTCTGACTTTTTTGGTTGCGGCTCAGACACGTTAGTAGAACAGAGTAAACTAAGGGTGGATGCAGGGGCGGCGCCTGAGTCTCGCGGGGTTCGGGCTCAAGGTCGATCGAGCAGAAGGGACATCTACTTTGCAAGAGAGCCACGAGTGGATACAATCGCAATTCAGTCTTTACGTCCTAATATTATCGATTTTGCAATTCAGATGAATCATTGCCTTAATGACAGTAGCTGTCTCAATTACCAAAAATAGGACGCGTACATGATAAAGTACTTCAGTTTTCTGTCGATTGAGTTGCCACCCTTTTCTAATGCGTTCCTCTTATTTCTTTTTATTCGTACAACGACAAACGAACGAATCAGTCAAAAGATCCTCTCAACGTGCACAATCCATCTTTGCTATGGTCCATCGTAGCCTTCTATCTGACCACTTCCCTTGAGCTGCGGCGGCGACTTGCCCGCCTCGTCGACACCATCGTTGGACGGTACGCCCTGGCCCTCGTCCGGCGGCAGAACACGAATTGACCCTTGCAGTCCGGCTTCCCTTTGCATCTTGTTACGCGAGTAGTACGGGTACGTTCCGAGCTGCAAAAACGTAAAGGCATGACGTCAGTGTTCATGCACGTAGTGAATCTAGATAAAGAAGGTGGAGTGTCAACTCAAGAACTTGAAGTGACGATTCAGTTTCGAACGAGGGCTCAAGGCTGGCCAACGAGTGATTTTCCTGGCTACAAGGACAAATCTGAACGGAAAATTTGAAGACCGTCAGTCATGATAAATTCGGGGAATAGCCGGGGAGATGGCTGGTTTATGAGAACGTGAGGAGGGTGGACGATGGAGAGAGCAGGGGCGACGAGGGTCTTGAAGTGGGCCGATCGGAGAGGATGGCGGATGCTGAAATGGAGATTGCAGAGGTGGACTATACCCCCACCACCGACTCCGGAGTGCCCGTTACCTCTATCACTCCCCGACACCTCGCAGCTTCTGATGGAAGAAGAAGAAGCGGAAGAAGAAGATCGTGACATCAAGGAGAAAACCGCCATCTCCGGCGTCTGCGGAGAGATGACCCATTTATGGGCGCGGCAGCGGTCAATTACATCTCTGCACCCACTCTGTCTCACCATCTTGCTCTACCAAATCCTTCTCTCCCTCAGCTCGTCCCACTCCGCCACGCACACCAGCACCCTCTCGTACCCAGCCCGGGCGGGTTATCGCTGGGTCGTCGACCCCTCCCGCCGCCATCGGATTTTCGGAACTCCCACACCTGCTGCGTCACTCTCTCCTCCCGCCCCTGACCTGCCCTCCTCTCTCCCCGGGTCGCCTCCTACCCCGAGAGCCAGGGCTGCGAGACGATCGCCCCGAGGACCTTCGCGAAGCCCTTGGAGCCGTCGTCCCCGATGTAGAGCCCATCGAAGTCGGAGCGGTCGTTGAGCCAAGGGGTCTCCGCTGCCGGGGATTCCACGAGGCAACATGTGGGAGGCGAACCACCGCAGCGTGGCCCAGCAGTCGTCCGAGGTGGGGATGGCGGCCTTCGTGGCAAGGCGGTACTCGACGGAGACGCCGACGGGCCCCGCCTCGGCGACGTGGGAGGAGAAGGCGGACTAATCGCAAAATGCTCCACCGTGGAAGAAGACTAGAATCGGGAGCTTGCGGAGGTGGCGACGCCCCTGAAGGGGAGGATGAGCCGCAGGGGGTGAAGGCATGCGGAGGGGCAGGGAAAAGAAGAGGGAAGATCGAATGAAAATATCAATTTGGGAGTTCTTATATTTAAAACTCAGGTAAAAGACCTGAACGACTCACCCGATCAACCACAAATCGAAAGGTAAAAGTCTTTCCAGGCGGAATGGGACCTATCAAACCCCCTCCAATCTGCAACAACCTCAACAACATCAGCGCAGAAACCGACCACTTTCATTAACATACTTTTGATGTCTTTGCTACGTACCTGTCGCAAGCCACTCCACTGGATCGCGATGTTCTCCTCCGCCAATCCGTTGGTGACCTCGATGCTGAGGTCATCTCCTTGATGCGCCGATATGGTCGGGCCGGGGCTTTGTCCGTTGATCATGATGGACTGCTTCGGGTAACCCTTCGGCGGAGTGAATCCTTGTTTTACTATCCACTCGTGCCGTCGTGCTGTGCTCTCTGCCAAAGTGAAGGTTGTGAGAATACAAAACAGGAGCACTGCAAATGATCGACGCATCTCTTGATCGGATTGCATGGAGTTTGTGTAGAGATTTGTAATACAATGCGAGGCAGACCGCGAGGGTATTTATACTGGAAGGGGAGAGAGGGAGAGGGAGAGGGAGAGGGAGAGGGATTGAAAGTGACTTATATTCTCGGGAATCGAATCGCTGCAATAGTACTGTACTATTATAGACGAACTGCCTGCATGCGATCTGTTTCCATATTCTCGTGAATACAATGTCTTCATCCATTAGCCTGTGCTTATGCTACCCCAATTTTAGTGAGACATCTCACAGTTACTAATCCTGAAGAAGCATCACTAATTTATCCAAGCACAAACCAGACAAAAGTTGTAGTTATATATCAAAATGACAGTAAAAATTCAACATAGACCTGTGAGCTCGCAAAGAATTGATGATAAGCAAAAATGTGAAAATGCGTACCTGCATTTGAGTGCGAACATTCTCAAACTGAGATTCCCGAAATAAATGGAGGGAGAACAAGATCAAACTGATAGGCACATGAGAGACCAGATTTGTAATGTACACATGCAGAATCAGCAATAATTATTTCTGCCACAGAGCAAAGAGCAGAATAACTGGACAATGATTCCAATGGAATACCTGTTCATCTAGAGCTTCTTTTGACAGAGATACAAGTAATACTTTATTGCTTCAACTGATTTGAGTTTCTCGATGCACTGCTTTAAGGTGTTTACTTAATCCTCAAGTTCTTTAGCCAATGTACATCTTATCAGATCCTTAGCTGAAGGCAGGCTCGGACAAGTTAGACACTCAAGCCTTCAATAACAAAAAGCTTTACATAAACTCTAGACATGGACGAGTTAGATGCAGCGCTTCTTTTGGTAATCCCCAGTTTTTGAGGTCGCCTTATGTATGATAAAGCAAAATAAAATAAGAAGAAGACCTTTAACGATTGGGACAGTTTTAGTGTGAGCTTCCTCAGCTTCCCAAAATCTCTGTCTGGCTGAG
This sequence comes from Melaleuca alternifolia, assembly GCA_019926035.1. NCBI lineage: Eukaryota > Viridiplantae > Streptophyta > Magnoliopsida > Myrtales > Myrtaceae > Melaleuca > Melaleuca alternifolia. The sequence goes on from JAGKPW010002167.1 coordinate 535,389, forward strand.
GCCCGGGCACGCCGTCGTTCCACAGCTTCTCCAACAGCACCATCTCTGTCTCTGTCTGTCTGCTGTCTCTCTCTCCCTCTTATGTCTGCTAAAACATAATTGAATAAGAAGGAAGAGATCTTTAACGATTGGGACAGTATTGGTGAGCTTCTTCAGCTTCCCCGGGCTCTGTCTCTCTGTCTCTCTGTCTCTCTGTCTCTCTCTCTCCAGTATTTCCTTGTTTTTCTTTTCCTTTTGATCCTTGGTAAAGCAAAAAAAAAAAAAAAAATCCCTGAACTACTCTACACGACCCATTTAATCAGCGAAGAAAGAGCATGTAACTAGAGTGCTCCAACCAAATCGGATATAAGCTTTTCAAGAACCCTAGAGACTTAACAAAATCATGGAGATAATTAAATGGTCGAAACCTGGATATTCCTCATATATATCTGCACGCTGCTAAGATGGATTCTAACACATAAACGCACATACACACATATATGTATAACCAAATCCAGATAAATAACATCAAATTACAACGGATCAGAGATCCAATGAGAACAGGTACAGCTGGAAACGACAGTACAACTGTACACAAAACCAACAGACATATCCATTCAAAAACTTGCACAAATCCAACCATGTTTGGAATTAAAAAGGAAAATTAACATACAAAAATGTCGACTTGATAGAATCTGCAATCACATCTCTGTTTTCCACTGTTCTGTTGATCCTTGCCATCCTAAGGCAAAACTTGAATCAGCCCCTGCAGTCCAGCCCCTTTTTGCATTCGGTACTCCGATTGGTACGAGTATTTCCCAGCCTACACAAGGTACAAAGTATAATGTCACCTAGAGCCGCCCTTCCAATCGACCCATGAACCGGTGTTGTTGTACGAACTTGATTGACACACACACACGGGAGTGTTTCAGACCTGGTAAACTTCCTGACGAGATATTATTCCATGATCTTTCGTAGTACATATGGGGACTTACCCGATCAGCAACAAAACGATAGGTACAAGTTTCTCCTGCTGAAATGGGGCCATTTGGTCCATCACATCTCGGAGTTCCAATCTGCAATTTAATCCAAGAATGGCAATCTTCATCAAAAAATCTTGACCGCATGACCAACTTAACATTGTTTCTATGGGGTTGGCTACGCACCTGTCGGAGTCCGTCCCAACGGATCGCCAGATTCTCCTTTGCCAAGCTGTTGGTAACTTTCACAACGATGGTATCTCCCTGTTGCGCCCGAATGATCGGGCCCGGGCTCTCTCCGTTGATGGCGATGACCAGCTTATTGTCGAGGTTCACCTCACGCTTCACAACCCAGTTAAAGGAAAGCAATCTGGCCTCCGCCGCGGCCGCCATCGCCGACCCACAGAGAAGCAACCCGAGTAATATACGCATCTTTCGCGGCCGCAGGAACCGAACCGCGCGCGACAGATGGAAAATGGGTCGAGCACAGAGGAGTTGTGGAGTTGATCGTCGACGGCCACAATGAAAATGAAAGGAGAAGCAAGAAGAAGATAGAGAAGTCCTAGTAGCAGGGGATATATATACATTCGGCAACGGGGTTCTTCCGCCATGAGGACTGTGCCTGAGGCGGCGGTGGTTTCGTTTCATACGGCAGCAGAAGTGGCCATCCCTTTGTTGTCGTTTATTGCGCTTTATTTAATTACAACTTGAGACGTATATACTGACGTGGATATTGGAATAAAACAAATTGAAACTCTGGTTCTCTCTCTATACCTTCGTCACAGCCGCCGCTCCGCCGTAACCGCCACCCACAAGCCGTGCACCCCGCCGCAGCCGCCGCTCAGCGGTGAGGCCCCTCCCAAAGCCTTCGCTGCCGCAGATCCCATCTGGCAGGCTAGATCTCTGCAGCCATGGCAACGACGGAGGGAAGACGGAGCCCAATCGCGACCGGGATCTCGACCTTGCCTCAGCCGTCGCTGCCATGGACAAAGCTCCCACTCGAAGTCCACCTGTCGGGATCTCCACCTCGCCTCACTCATCGCAAGAGCAGATTTTTAATTGTTTATATCACATCAGTACGTACGGTCCACATCTGTACTGCATTCCATCGCCGAGTGTGGGTCCGGGTCCGGACAAATTCACTTAGGAGTAGGAGCGTGCATAATTCAGAGCGGTCTAGTTCTTTTTTGAAACTGAAAATCATACTGTTTATAAACCAGTTGGGAATCGAAAAAATTCTAAAAAAAAATTGAATTTATTTATTTATTTTTAAGAAAAAAATTAATTTGGTATAGTTTGGTAATATAAATTTAAATTGAATTCTTTTTTCTACATATTTGTTTTTAATATAATATATAAAATTTAACCGGTCATGTCCGACATTCCTAGAAATTGGGAAAGGGACTGCTTAGACACCGAATCTATTTTTGGGAATCGGGTACCGAACCAACACTTCTAATCCGATCTAAGTTGTTCATCTCTATTGGGAGGAGTAAGGGTCTCGCTGGGTTCGGGCATAGGGTCGGCCCGGCGGAGGTGGGGAGATGTGGCATGAATGAGAGCCATCCGTTGAATAGATAAGAATGTGGGAAACAGAATGCTTTTTAGAACAAAGTCCAAAAAATTTTTCCCACAGGTCACTAGCGGCGGAAACAGATTGCATATTATTACTGTAGGCGATCTTGGCCCTCCATTAGTAAGAGGGCCCCTCTTACTAATGGAGGGCCAAGATCGCCTACAGTAATGTACTACTATAGGCGATCCGGGTCCCACGAACGGCACAAACAAATCAATGCATTCCAGCCGTCGACGTCAATGTCGTAAGGATGACGTGGGTTTGAAAGGCCAGAAACTGGAGGCTGCGTTTACGGCCTCTACTGGTCACGATCTGATGACTAACTTCGTTTTCCTTTTTTGACCTTCTTCCCCTCGAAAGGAGTGGATTTTACCAAATTGGCCTCGGTCTCCCACCGTGGAAGATTCGGTCGATAGGGGGTGGAACTGTCAATTGGAGCCCCCTTCAATTTTAAATTTGGAGCCCTAGATCTCATTGTCACAAGCTATCGATTGCTATGACCACTGTCGCCCAGAGGGCGGATTTTTTCTCCTCTTTGAAACCCGGTCTTGCTTACATTATGCATATGGTCATATTTTTCATTTAGGGCACATTTAATAACTATTTTCATTCTTAATTTCTCGTCCCCGTACAAGTTTGGAAAGAGAAACTTGTTTGACAAATTCTCATTCTCATTCTCATTTTGTTCTTGAAATGATAAAAAAATGGCTGGGGTTGGGTTTGGGATAAAAAATGAGAACAAAAAAATTTTTGATTTTCTATTCCTGAAACAAGAATGAACAGTATCAATAAATAAACTCTTTTTTTATATGTTATTCTTATCTCTTATCGCTATCTGCCGGTCGTCGCCGCTGGTCGCTGGCCGACGCATTTCTTTTATTTTTCTATTCCGATGACAGAAATTTTGTGCAACTACCAAACACATTTCTGTTTTTTTTATCTATTCCAGAGATATAAATTTTGTACAATTACCAAACATATTTCTCTTCTTAAAAACTCATATGAAAACTATTTTTTTAAATCATTTTAAAAAAAAACTGTTTCTAGGAAGAGAATGGTTACCAAACACGTCAAATTTTAAATTGACCTTGAATGTCGGTCTCCTCGAAAGGAGTGCATTTTACCAAATTGGCCTCGGTCTCCCACCACGGAAGATCCGATCGGTAGGGGGTGGAACTGTCAACTGGAGCCCCCCTCAATTTTTTTCTCCTGTTTGAAACCTGGTCTTGCTTACGTTATGCGTATGGTTTTATTTTTCATTTAATCGACTCATAAGATGACGAAGATGAATTGGTCTCGTCTATCTTTAGATAGTTAGCGTGGATATGGTACGTAAATGAAGAGAGAGAATCGAAAGAGAGATGGTGAATTAATGTCGATTATAGCATATCGTATTGATTTTTTGTGATCGAAGGGCAATTGATCAGTTAATACGAAATGGGCATGTATTACCTATACCTAGTCGGGTGTGCACCCGTTTCAACTTGGGAAACAGCCCGAATCGGCCGAGAGGGTGGTTTCTTGAAGATCAATCTAGGGAAGGGAAAGTTCAATCGCTCCAAATTAGCCACTACAAGCTCGGATCCAACAGCTCGTAACGCAATTAATCTTGGGTATGCAACATGCGTGTTCATCATCATCCCTAATAAAGCATACCCTTTTAAGATTTCGAGTGTTGCTGTTCAGTCGACTCTTAGCTTTCAAATTGAGGTATTCATCACCTACAAATTATCCCTAAGTCGTATCCGGCAGTCTGGGTAAACGCCAACTATTATTGGCGTGCTTTGATGAATATCTAATAGTGCCAAAGAAGGAAATGTCAACAACGTCCTATGCGCTTGGAGGTACTTAAGACTTTTCGAGATATTATTTAATTTTATTGTTTTTCTGAGGAGAATAAAATTTGTACCTAAATAAGGACGTTGAGTGAGGATTGTGCTCATAATTCAGGTTATATGTCAGCTTGATTAGCTTCGCTTTCTCTTCGATGTTCCGGCTTTGCAAACGGGGTTAAGAATCTGCCCATGAGATGTTCTTTCTGGTAGGATCAAAGTAGAGAGACATGGCAGTCCCCAGTTTTTTATGCGAACTTCGCCTTGTTTACGCTAAAACAGCGTAAAATGAGGAGGAAGAAGCTTTAACAATTGGTACCGTGCTGGTGGTACGATTCCTCGGCTTCCCAGAGCCTCTGTCCGGCGGAGGCTTGGCCACTCCGTCATCTCACGGCTTCTCTGTAACACCCTGTGTCTCCGCTGTATCCATGAATCGAGCTTACATTTATCTAAATACGAGGCGAGGCGTTTCTAAGTTTTCGGCTTACCAAACGCTATAGTCAAGCATGCACGTTTATAACTATATACTTACGTGGAACCAAATATTTTTAAAAAATATCCGAATTATTTTTCTCTCACTTTTTATTTTCATCACAACCGCCGTTCGGCAGCTCACATCCAATCACAGACTTTCTTCATTTCACATCAGCATGGTCGGCCGAATGCCGGGTCCGGGTTCGGGGTTGCCGCCCAGGGGCGGATCAAGGGTCTCGACCGGTTCCGGCCCGTGACGGCCCTTAAGGGCGCGAGAACCACGAGCGGATGCGACCGCGATCTAATCTTTAGGTAATAAAATAAAATAAAATAAAACTTACGTGGAAAGACATGTGGGGCCTCCCGGAGGACCCCCAATGGGAAAGTACTCCGCAAACGTGTGCCGACTCTAGTGGACCCCACAACATCACATCATGCATATCATTTCTTTTTGAATTGATTAGCCGTAGACGTTTTTGTAGTGGGATTTGATTGACCCATTGAAAAAGTTGGAATATGCTTGCGTCCCCCCCCCCCCCCCCCCCCCCCCCCGCTCTCTCCGCACTTGGGAAGACTCAACTCCGCACGTGTGGTTGGACGTAGTGGACATGAAGAAAAATTAGGGTTCTTCGTTTGCTTTTGACTCGTAGAAACTTTGCTAGTTTTCAATGTGAAATGAATATCTTCTTCTTCAATTTGAGGTGTCTAAGTGCCGTCGAAAGGTGATTTAATGTGAAATGAATATCTTCGTCTTCAATTTAGTGATTGACCACTAAAAGTTAATATTGACATATATATTATTAAAGGATAAGAGCGTACTGTAAATTTGCTAATCTTGAAAGGTTTCTGTGTACATTTTTTCGACCAAAAAAAAGTGCTGTTGATAGTCCTTCGAGATTTGCCAAAAACAAGAAAACCTCTCTCTCTGTCTCTCTCTCTCTCTCACATAGGCCAAGAATTATACAAATTTCTAGCCTTGCCTTCTTGCTAGAGAAATACAATCCATCCATGTTTTAGGGCACGCGTGCGACCAACAAAATTATCTACCGTTGTTCGAAGGTCCGGGCTTTTTTTTTCGTGATGTGTTATCTTTAAATTAAATTTCACCCGCATGTGATATCAAGGGGAATAATTACCAAATTAATCTCAAACCTATCGTGGCAGTGTTAATTCAGTTCTCAACTTCTGACTTCTACAATATAATTTCAAACCTTTACGTTGGATCCCGACATCGTCCTTCTTGACCAATTGCAGCTTGAATTGTTGACTTGGCGTCCCGTCATCACCCTCGGGTCGTCATATGTGGCAAGCTAATGTGGATAACTCGTGGACATTATTACATCGGTAACTTCTTGTGACAATTGGCTGAAAAAAAAAATTACTTGGGGAATCCACACAAAGGTGTAGGCTATATTGGCAAAATTGAAAAAATTTAGGACCGATTTATCATCAACGCAAATAGGTTTAGGACCGATCTGGTGATTATCTTGATATTGGCGTATTTAGTGTAGCCCATCAATCAAAGAATAGGAAGGTGGACTTGCCTCCTTGCTGGTTTGTAGGCAAGCACGGCTCAAATTGAAACCCATTATTTGCCATAGTGTGATCTGCTTAATCTAAAAGAAGACATGATTAGTTACCCACAAATCCAAGATATGCAAGAAGAAAGTTACGTGATCCGCAGGAACAAAGTGCGCGCGTTTCGATCGGGAGAAAAGTAATCAAATCCAGTTCTGCAGCCTAAGTGGAGGTCTATTCATCGATTTGCTTGTCATGCCCTCGATCTCAGCGTTCGCATTACGAGTTTTCACACTCGCATCGTGCTTACAGCTAATTGAATTTTAGAGTAAATCGCATAAAAATTGGGGACAAATCTTTAAGCCTCTAGAGTCTAGACACAACGAAATTTTATAATTGTGTGGTGTATAAGAGCACGGGTGGAAAGAAAAGTCAACAAAAGGAAAGAGAGGAATCCTTTTTTTTTTCGATCGGAAATTTGGATATTTCATTTACTTAATAAAAGACGAGAGGCCCGGTAAATGGGCATCATGACATAATAGATCTATCAAAGTTTGAGGAGGATATAAAATCCAATTCAGAGGTAAGTAATTTCTGTTGTGGGCTTTAGCTATCCAGTCCACCACAAGATTGGTCTCTCTATAGCAATGTACTATTTTAACGATTTGAGAAGTCCGTCAATTTCTCCTTGCATTTGCTGACAAGCGGTTGAATCTCCCAGTTTGACTGCTCGGTACTGTTCATAGCGTTGACCAAAGCTAAGTTATCTGACTCAAAGGTAAGTACTTCGTGTCTTTTAGTGTGGAAGTGGTTGAGGGCTTCTAGAAGTGCTAGGGTTTCAACCATCAAAGGTGAGGATGCTCTCACCGAAGACGCCGCTCCTCCTCTCATCCTTCCAGCCGAATCTCTGCATAAACAGGCAATGGAATTTTCCTTTAAACCAGGTATGAAAGACCCATCTATGTTGACTTTGTATTCTTGGGCGGCGGAATTTGGGCGGCGGAATTTGGCCTAAAGGGGGGACAGAGGGGAAGCAAAACACACAGGGGAGGCGAAAAGCGGAGGCAAAAAAAATTGGTAAGGGAGGGACCCAGTTCGGGCCTCTTCAACGGAAAGTCGGCGAGGTGGCAGCTCTCTTTTTATGCACGGTTGTGCCGAGTCGCTTCTTTTTCACAATTGAGATCATGTATGATTCCGTAATTTAAATTGACGATCTTAATGGTAAATTATTGAGTCAGTCTCTCTCGATGTATCAATTCGTGAATATGTAGGTCCGAATAACTGACGGAAATAGCCGTATTTACATCGGCGAAGGTTACGAAAACAAATGATTTTCGAGCTTGATTAATTAGACTAAGCTCATGGCGATGGAAATTATAATTCCAATTTGGATGAGGGTATTGCGGAAGCCGTTCATAAAGGGACAATGATCTTGAGCACGTATATCTTCGGCCAAATAATAAAATGATTATTTTTATAAAAGTCATATGGCGACGCCTCCTGATTCGAGCATCGTCGCCCGTTGTTGACGACAATGCGCCTATTATGATTGTCGGTCCGTGATTGCCCCAGTCCGTCGTTCGTCCGAATTTGAAAACGCTATCCGAGCGATATTTTCATTCGTTACGAATGAAGTTCTTTCCCTGACCCAAAAAGAAAGGAAGAAGCAACGATCTTGAACCTCCAATCGAAATTTCTAATTTGGCCATCCATTCCGACGAGTTCAGCATTGTTTGGCGTCGCTCGTCCTTGGCCAACCGTCACTACTTGTTCAGGCATTGAGGAGGCCATTTCAAAGATTGGCATACAAAATTGATCAGACGCAGCCATCCATCGAAGAGAATGATCCACAGCTTTACCAAGCAAAAAAGAAAGAACTAGAGTTCCCAAGCACGCTAGAAGAAGGGAGGACCACCTCAATACAAAAAAGGATTGCTATTGTGGTGCCTTCCTTTAGCTATTCTGCTCTGCTCTCATCCAACAAACTCTCTTAAGACTAAGATCTCAAATCATTTCATCCCACTCCCCAAGTGGAATGCTAAAAGCAGTAGTTGGTGGTGGTGTCATGGCCATTGGAATCGATGGCAAGAGACCACAGAGCAGGCAAAGTACGCATCTACAGATGAGAGGGGAGCCTACAGAAGCAGAACGCTGCAGGTTGAGAGCACTCACAAATGAAAACGAAGGCCTTCTTGGTGTCAACAACAAAAAATTGTTTTCCCTTACTTGCTGCATCAAAAACTAAATCACAAGCTTCTGGCCTAATGGCAAGAATCCTAATCTTCCTCTCTCTTAGAAACTAAACAAAATCATGGAGGTAGTTAATTGGTCGAAACCTGGATGCAGCTGATTCTCGATGTATCCGCATGCTGCTAAGAGCGATTCTACAAGACACACGTACACATGTATAACCAAATCCAAATAATTAACATCAAATTACTAAGGATATAAATCAACTGCAAGAGAGGCAAACAATGTGAAGACGTACAAAGAGAAACAACAGTGCAGTGATAAACAAAACCAGTAACCCCGCAACAATTTTTAGGACTCCAACCGTATTTAAGAAAAGAGTATAATGCAAAATCATCAGTACTCTTTGGTGCCGGAGTCTTTGCTGTTATTGCACTCTATGTTATCACTGTTCTATCGACGCTTCCCTAAGGCAAAACCAGGATCTCCCCGTGCAATCCAGCCTCGTCTTGCATCCGATACACTGATTGATATATGAATTTCCCGGGCTACATAAGGGACAAAACACAATGTCATCAAGACCTGCCCTTTCAACCGATGCATGAACCAGAACCCAAACCAGAAACAGTGCCGTGGCATAAATTTGAGCGACAAAAACAATGGGGGGTGGTTCAGACTCGGCAAAACGAACTTACCCCATCGACAACAAGACGATAGGCACAAGTTTCTCCTGTCAAAATGGAAATGGGGCCATTTCTTCCATTGCAGGGAGTTCCAATCTGCAATTTAATCCAAGAATGGCAATCTTCATCATGCACTTCAGCGCATGATCTACATAACATCGTTTCTATGTTATTGGCTACATACCTGTCGGATTCCCTGCCAACGAATTGCGAGACTCTCCTTCACCAAGCTGTTGGTAACTTTCACGATGATGGTGTCTCCCCGTTGCGCCTGAATGATCGGGCCCGGGTTCTTTCCGTTGATCATAATGACCAGCTTCTTGTTGAAGTCCAACCCCTCCTTCACATCCCACTGAGAAACGAGCAATCTGGCCTCCGCCGATGCCATAATCACCAGAACAAAAAAGAAGCATCCCTTTGATCTACTCATCTTTCGAAATTACAGGAACCGAACTGAACACAACAGACGAAAATTTGATCGAGCAGTCTGAGTTTGTGGGGGCAACTAGCTACAACCCGGTAGAGGAAGGCAGAGAAGATTCCGTTTCGGCTTTTAGGCAAATCTCTAAACAGAGACGAGAATCTACTTTTGTGGGTTCTAAAAAATGGTAGGGCCCAAGGGAAAATGAAGTTTTACGTAAATGGAATTAAATAAAATCAATCAATAGTGGAATTAAATAAAATCAATTAGAAATCTGATTTTTTTCCCTCACCTTCTTCCTTCAATCACAGACACCACTCCATCTGATCGATCGGACGGCTGGGACAAAAAATAACTTTAAAACTGCGGCCCCTCAACTAATGGGTGGTCGTAAATCGGAAAGTCACGGATCCCAAGTTAGGTGACTTCAAGTCAGCTGATCCAAAGAAGCGAAGTCCGCTGTCGAGGATCTCGACCTCGCCTGTTGCACGCCATAGACAAAGCCTTCGGCTGGAATCGCATCCCGTGCTTTCACTCGGGGTTGCCGCCGTATTCCTCAGCAGGTTAATGCCCGTGGCTGTTTGTTCAGGGTGAGCATCTCGAGGTTCAGAAGACAGAGCCACCGAGGACGAAGAGAGGCAGCACTGAGCCGATGGAAGAGAGAGGAAGATGGTGTTGGTGTGAGCACACTTTGACTTTTCTTCATTTCACATCAGCATGGATAGCCCAAAACTCTACACAGTCGAGTGCCAAGTCTACGTCCTGGTTGGCTGCCAGGGGCGCATCAAGGTAAGGGTGTGCATGGTCCATGGCAATTCGATTCTCCTCCTAAATCGGGAATCGGACTTATGGAACTAGTCTCCGGTCTCTAGGACCGTGAATCAAATTGCCTAAGTCTTAGGTCCGGTCCGGTCCGGTTCCTACAAAATCCAATGGATCGGTTCGAAATCGAAAAAAAAATGTAAATTTTTTTGATAAAGTTGGATAAAGATTAAAATCTTAGAAATTTGAATTGAGTTCTTTTTACTTTTTAAACATCTTTATTTTTAATAAAATATAAAAAAATTTAACAAGTGAGGTGCAGTCCGATTCGGCCTTCTTAGGAACTGAAAATAGGATTGCCAAGACATAGGCGAAAGTAATTGGGAATCGGATCGATACTTTCGGTCTAGTTCCTGATTCGGACGGTCTAAATTGCTCACTCCTAAATTAAGGGTTTCGCCCGGTTCAGGCGCGTGTTGGCCTTAAGCGCGTGAAATGTTGCACGCGTGAGAGGCACGAGCGGATGCGAACGCGATCCAATCTTTAGGTAATAAAATGAAATAAACAACTTACAGTGGAGAGACATGTGGGGCCTCCCGGAGGACCCCAATGCTGCAGTAAAGTATTCCGTAAACGCCGTAATGAAGACGAAAAGAAGAATTTGTGGCGACTCTCTAGTGTCGTCGTCCTTTGTCTTTTCTGGAAAGGCGCCCACCAAATCTAGTCGGATGGGGAAACGAATTGCCTATGGTGTGTACGGAACACGACAGAAAGGATGTGAAGAGCTTCTCAGCTATCCGAAAGTGGCGTGTGAACGGATTAAGTTGACTAAAAAAAGAGGCGGCGTTTATCGAATCTAATTAATTGATTGATACGAAATACGTACATACCGACTTGAATGTTTGGATTATATTTTTATATAGTGTTTCGGATTAGATCGAGTAAAGTCAAGTGCATGTTTATAATATTTTGAATCGGGCATAAAAGCTCAAATCAGTCCGATGCATTGACACCCTCCCACGCATTAGTGACCACAAAACGGATGATTTTCAACTCTATAGCACCCCATAGAAAAGAAAGAAGAAGAGAAAGTCAACGTTAAAGATGGAGAGACGTCAAGAATCAAGATACTCTCGGAACCGTCCCAATTCCCTGATTAGTCGTAGACCTTTTTTGTAGTGGGGTTTGATTGACCAATTGAAAAGATGGGAATAAGTTAGTGTGGACCCGAAGAAGGAAAATTAGGGTTTACGTTTCCTTTTGACGCCTAGAAACTTTACTAGTTTTCAATGTAAGGTGTCTGATAATCTATCCTTTGAGATTAGCCAAAATCAAGTAAACCTCTCTCTCTCATAGGCCAAGAATTATACAAATTTTCTAGCCTTGCCTTCTTGCTAGAGAAATACAATTCGGATGTGTTTTAGGGGGCGCACGCGACCAATAAAATTCTTTACCTTTGTTAGAAGGTCCGGGCTTTTTTCTGCGATGTGTTCTCTTTAAATTAAATTTCATGTGCATGCGATATCTAGGGGAATAATTATCAAATTAATCTTAAACCGATCGTAGCGGTGCTAATTCAGTTCGCAATTTCGTGACTTCCACAATATAATTTATAAACCTTTATGGGGATCCTGATATCGTCCTTTTTTACCAATTGCAGCTGAAAATTGTTGACATGGCATCCCATAATGATCCTCAGGTCATCCTACGTGGCAAGCCAATGTTAATAACTTGTGGACTGTTACGTCAGTTACTTCTTATGACAATTGGCTAAACAATTGAAAATAATTACAGGTGAGCTCTATGACAAAAAATCAACATCAACCTAATGAAACCCCCAGCCACCATATCAATCACTGCATAAACTATCAGCAGTGATCCTGGCGGACAAGAAAGTCCAAACTGAGCAAAATCTAGCAACATACTCGATGAACGATTGAGCAATAAGCCTTGAATAAGCAAATTGACGAGCAAAGCAAACCCTGCAGAGAGCTGCTGAGGATGCACACTCTTACTACAGGGAGAGACTCTGACAGTCCACACACTTTCAAAGTTGTTCACAGCCCACGTTAGACAAACCAAGCAGCAGATGGGCTTGCCAAAGCCCACCGCAGATGTCCAACCCGCACGCTTCTTTATGGGATCTTTTATGTTGAGAAACTCGAAACGTTTGTTACCCTTCTAAAGATTTGATGAATGGAGTTCGTTTCCAACCAAAAAAGAATAAGCAGAAGAACCAACGAGCTGGAACCTTCAACCAAGGCGATGAAGCAACGGAGAAGAGAGACACAAGAGGGTCTTTAATTGGTCGACTTTTGTTTTTCTTCGTTACTAGAATTTTAGAGAAGAATCAAAGCCTTTTGTTCATATTGGAATTTCTAATTTGGCTGTCCATCAGAACGCGTTTGGCATTGTTTGGCATCGGGTGTCCATGGCCAACCACCGCTACGTGTTCAGGCATTTGGGAGGAGGAAGAACGAGAGGTCGCCGGTGGGCGTTAACGGCGGAGGCAGAGGAAGAAAGGGAATAAAAGAAGTGGGACTCTTAGGACCCGTGACTTGGATTGTTTTTGTCATTTTCAAAGACGGTCTACGAAGCCAAAGAAGGGGTGCAAATAGCGGCCAGCCGGGAAGAATAGCATGTCAATAATTAAGGAAGTTATAGAAGGCAACACACGAGAACCTCAAACTAGGGCTAAAATGACTGAGCCTCAGCCCATGGACCGGGGCCAGTAACAGACGAAAGCCAATCAAGAGAAGGCCCCGTTAATTTTCTTCCTTAAAAAGACACGGACGGAGTCATGTGTTATTTGCAAATTTAACCAAATTTCTCTCAGTTGATATGTATTCATGTCACTTATCCTGGTAGGTATTATCATATGTGTATGATCCATAAAGGAAAAGTTACCTTTCAGGCATCGATTTCGCATTTCATGAACTTGCATTTCAAAAGAGTTTTTCGTTGTTGTTGATGATAAAGTAAAGATATCTACTTTTGCATCTTTTCTACAAACGGTAATGTTTAATAAACATGAAGACAGTGGCCTGAAGCCGGACAGATAGGAATCGGAGTTCAAACTTTAAGCAAAGAACACATATGAACTAGTTGTGAAATCAAACTGCACTTGCCTCACTCCTATTCCGAACCGAACCAAAACTCGGCTAAGAAGTAGCCTTACTCCGTTGCAAAGAGAATGAGGCCTGCGCCTCAAACTTATGAAGCTTGCTTCAAATCGTCCTGCAAGATATGATGAAGAGGAAAACCGGAGACTTTGCTGTCGTAATCACTCCGCATCAAGTAGATGCTGAATTGCACCCTCCAGGCAAGCCTCTTGTTTTCTATCTGCCTTTTCTGGCAAATCTATCATTTAAACCTCGCAAATTGTTGGGATTTATCGGGGCGATGAGATCTGAATAGGCATCTAAAAGTCCCTCGATCGAAGTAAATAACGTTGGAGGGATTGTTGAAGTTCATGATCCATTTTCTAAATCTAGAAGCTAAATTTGAGGTGGTGGCAAATTTCTAAGGGAGGCTGCTGAAGAAAGCACAAAAAGCCAGCAGACAATGTTTGCATCCATTCACAACTATTTTGTTAAAAGTATTCTGTAAACTATTCTTGTCCCAGGAAGCCTTGAGTGTATCCCTTGGCCTCTTCCACGTCCTCTACTAAATATGTCGTGCATAAATACACACTTGTACATGCTAAACAAAGGAGGGGATGGACAAAACTCAAATTCGACCCTTAGATGCCTCAATTAATGGGGCCAAGGGTTCAGCAAAATGAGCTTTGGTGCTTCGCCTTAATAAGCCACCGACTGACATATGAAGCTTCTCAGCTGAAGCTATCTGGGGTTAGGCGCACCTCTAATGGTGCAGGCACTTTGAGCCATTATGGCTCAATAAAGGCCCAGTAACGACGTTCTTAATGGAAGCGAAAAATCAGAAAATTGTCCTCCTAAAAATAAATAAGAGGTTAAACTTTCCTAACTGTTGTGTCATGAATCATGTCGGCATCGAAGGGGCTTCGCTGTGATGCATGATGACAATTTTTCTTTGAATATGAAATGTACGTGTGAGGAGTGGTAGACACAGCGTGTGAGGAGGTGCATTGTGGAAAAAAGAAGAGCGGATTACATGTGTTCATGTGTATCAGAAGAGACTCCAACTATGAGAAGAAATAATAAAGAATAGCCCTCCGAATCTTCTTCCTTGGGCGTGTTTAGGGAATTAAATGAGGTGCTTCACCATTGAGAGAAAGCTGCAAAACGATAGGCTGAAATTATAGATTGAATTCCTTCCAAGACTTTCTTCAATAATTGTTTTTTGATGGATATTGAATGCAATGATTGTGCTTTTACCTGGACTACCGAAAGAGAAGGGGATGAATTTGTCAAAAAAATGTTGGATAGGGTGGTTTACCATTGAATATAGGTTGCAATATCCGGAGGTTGAAGCATTTGCACTACCTGTTACAGGTTTTGATCACAGTCCTATCTTATTATCCCTCTCGGCTGAGTCGGTGAAAACGCAAACATGAGTCCCAGCAAAGCTCAATGTCCTTAGTGGACTTTTCAATGTGAGCCCAACCACTCCAACGCACAGTAGGAAAGTTAATATTGCCTTGGCAGCTTCCCCACGCGCATTGGATTCTTGATCACGATTCCAACCACGAAATCAACTTCTGTAATCTGCATTATTTATTTTCCTATATTGCACTTGTATATATTTAAACCAAGTTGGGGTTGTTCACGATTCAACTTCGAGACATTTTAACATTCTCTATCTTAGTTCAATGTTTAGGCTAAGTAAAAATCGTTTTGTTAGAATCCGAACTTCACTACCAACTATCACAGAATCTTTCAAATCCAAGCTTCACTTAAACTTTGTCATAAATGTGGACCTCATTGGAATATCAATTGTACTTGCATCATTAACTACTCCGCAAGAATTTTCTAACACAATCTCTTTTATCACAGATAAATCAAAATCATCAGTATATCCATACCTATCAGTGATCAAATAAATACATTGTCAATGTTAGCAGTTACAGTAAATGTTGGCTTTACAAGCTTCATTCAACTAGTAGCCACATTATCTCTGATTCCTCAAGAAAAAGAAAACTCTTTAGATTTATTATGTACTTAGGCCCATTTGTTAAGCTTAACCAGTGTAATAATATATATAAACTCTTTTTGGGGTTTGACCAAAAAATACTCTTACGGCCAGCAACTTCATTCAATTTTTATTTTATTTTATTATTTTAACGATTAAGGTAAAAACAAAAGTTTAACTTCAGAAGGTTCTCAAGTCTATGTAATGCGAAACAACTTGGTATGGGAGGACATGACTTTACCCAGTTCTCTGAGTATGACATCATAGAAATGAGACATGTTGCGATTGCAAACCATCATGTTTGTCTTGAACAATCAGAACTTCCTAATCAGTATTTGTAGCTCGGCTCAATCAGAAGTCAAACTGCAATCTACATACCTCATCACATCCCAAAACCTCCAAAACCATAGCATTCCAAATTATCGATCGAGAACGTATTTATTGTTTGACCTAGCTTTGCATTTCTTAGGTGCAAGCTTTTCTCAATGTTTCATTTTACTTACATTACTCGCCTTCCAGGAAGACGTCGTAAAATGGTTACCACACTCTCATTCTTGGTTATCGATTCCAGCTATGTGGGCCATTACAACTGCTGTGGAATTATAGTCCCTGCTTTCTTCATGACAGATGGAAGATTGCTATTGAAGCTTAATAAAGAAGTTGTGCACATTTTCCCCGATGCTTCTATCATTCTTTCTAGTTGGCTATGTAAAAGAGAAAGAAAGTTACCCATATATGTTTATGGTGGACTTGGAACGCCCCAACTTTATTCACTTTCATGTGTCGTGCTCAAAATTGCTGCTATGTTTAATGTGAAACGAAAAACGGTACAACTTTATTCATTTTCACGTGCCGTGCTCAAAACTCCCACTTTTTCTCTTTCTTTTGGTTTGGTCCTAAGAAGAGTTTCTCTTGCTCTTCATTGATAAAATAAGATGCATATGTTTCATGTAGAATGACACTGGCCCAATGTCACGAGCCAAAGATTTCAGTTTATATTGACTAAGAAGTCATGTTAACCACCGTATTATCATCAATTATGATCCCGTAAATGACGACTCGTATCATTCACATAATATTCCAAATGTCATAGAAATCGTATATGTAAGTCTTCAACTTATGTAGAATGAGGAAGGGTCCAATTTTATTCGCTTTCACATGTCACGTTGAAGGCTCCCTCACTTTTTGTCTATCTTTTTGTTTGATCATCATAAAAGGAAAAAAAAAAAAATCCTCTTGCTCTTATTCAATAAAATAAGATATGTATGTTCAATGTAGACTAATATTTGGCCCAACGAGCCAAACATAAGAAGTCATGCCATGCCAACTACTCTACTATTGTGCATTGTGAACCTATATATGATGACTCTAATGATACGGAAAATATTCCATGTGATAGTGACGTCGCATATGTAGGACTCGGAAATATTCCATGTGATAGCCCTCGCTCTCCCGACCCCGCATATGTAGGACTCGGAAATATTCCATGTGATAGCCCTCGCTCTCCCGACCCAAGTTCCAACCAAACCGCTCTCCACTTCCGCTCCAACACCCAGCCCACCAGCCACGCCCGCTCGTCTCCGTCATCAGAAGAGTCGCATTATCCTCCTCACTCTCTTCCCTGGCCTTCTCGCTCTCACTCACGATTCTCTGACCTGAGGCCGCGAGGGCCTTCGACTTTAAAAATATTATGTGTTGACCATACGACAAGTCTTCCAAAGCATGACTTGGAAATTTGGAGTCGCTACAGGCACGCAGCGAAAGAGAAAAGAACTGTCGGGGCATTTTCTCTACCCCTTCTTACCCTGGACCCATATTCAATCTCTTAAGTCCTCAGTTTTTTACTTTTTCTTTTTCTTTTGTGAATAAAGGAAGAAGATAATATCTTCCATAAGGGCAGTGTTTATTTGGTCATTATAAATGGCAGTGCCAGGTTCATTTTAAATCACAATGGCGTCTTACTTTTACTCTAGCTTTGTGCCTTCACTCTCGTGTGCACTCTTTGTTGTTCAAGTCTTAACATTCTGTGATTCCAAAGCCTTAAAAAATGTAACCTGCATTGGCACGGAGAGGGAAGCTCTTCTGAAGTTCAAGCAAGATCTCACAGATCCTTCGATACGTCTGGGGTCGTGGACCGGTGAGAGTTGTTGCGAGTGGGAAGGAGTCAAATGCAGCAAAAGGACTGGTCACATCTTGAAAATCGATCTTCGCAATACTTGTCTCGATCCGGAGGAGTGCAGCCTGGGAGGTAAGATGCATCCTGCTCTGAACGAACTGAAGTGTTTGAAGTATCTAGACTTCAGTTGGAATAACTTTTCAACTGAAAAAACCCAAGAGTCCTTCGCTTCTCTTCAAAATCTAGAGTATCTCAACCTCTCATCTGCAGGCTATGGGCCTATTTCCAATCAACTTAGTAATCTTTCCAGCTTAAGGTACTTGGATCTTAGTGGGTGGATCTGGCAAGAGCTCCCTTTAAGAATAGAGAACCTCCGATGGCTGTCGACACTCTGCAACTTGAAGCACTTGGACCTGTCTTATGTTCCCCTTCAAAACCCCAAAGGGTGGTGGTTAAGTCCTATAAACATGCTTTCCTCATTGGAATATCTAATATGGAGGGGATGTGGATTGGAAGATGCTTTTGCCTCTCTGCCTGTCAATTTCACTTCTCTTAGATTCCTTGATTTGAGTCAAAACTCCATGAATTCATCTATTCCGCCTTGGTTTCAAAACTTCAGCAAACTCGAACATCTTGATTTAAGTGGTAATGATCTCCAAGGCATATTCCCCATTGTCATCATTGTAGACAATCCGGGGCTTAAATTCCTTGATGTCTCTTCAAATAGGATGGAGGGTGAAATTCTAAGAAACTTAAGCATTTTCTGCAATCTGCAAGTACTAAGCTTGTCAAAGAATAAATTTAGTGGGGGAATTTCCAACACCGAAAACGATGCTTTGGTCTGTGGACGAAGTAACCTGAAGTATATGGATGTTCACAACAACACTTTCAGTGGTCAACTACCCAATCAAATTGGGAATTTCAAAGACCTTGAATTTCTTGATCTTTCCCTAAATTTTATCTCTGGTCCTATTCCTACTACAGTGGGCCAACTATCATCTCTGAAATTGTTGTACCTCTATTCTAACAAATTGAGCGGGAACATTCCAGAAAGTATTGGGCAAATCTTCAATCTAGAGGTGATGGACATTGGTAACAATCAATTGGGTGGAACTCTTAGCGAACTTCACTTTGCACATCTCGCCAGCTTGACTGTGTTGAAATCTTGTCCAAACGAGGTTGTCATAAATGTAAGCACATCTTGGGTTCCTCCATTCCAAATTCAAGAGCTTGTCATGTCAAGTTGCAAAGTGGGACCAAAATTCCCAAACTGGCTCCGCACGCAGAGAAACATCAGGGCATTAAACATGTCAAATGCTAGCATCTCAGATGAAGTTCCCCATTGGCTACATGACGTTCTATGTAACATTCAACTATTGGATCTCTCAGTCAATATGCTCAGCGGAAACGTCTCCCGAATCATCGGTAAAGAAATGTCCGTGTTAATGTACATATCACTTTCTGGAAATAACCTCAGTGGTGAAATTCCAAATTCATTATGCATGTCAAATGCATTGTCTTTTCTTGATCTCTCTAAGAACCAGTTGTCTGGGAGACTTCTGCGATGTTGGACCAAGTCGCAAGCTTTTTTGGAATTCATTTTATTGGCAGACAACCGGTTAAATGGTCCAATTCCAGAGTCTCTATGTCATTTGGAGCAATTAAAAGTTTTAGGCCTACATGATAATGGCTTGAACGGAGTTCTTCCAGAATGTTTATTGAAGCTAGATTTAGTGGTCCTCGATCTAAGTGACAATCATTTCACCGGTAGAATTCCTCCATTTGGTAATCCTAGATCATTTGAGATTATCGATCTCGGGAGAAATTACTTCACCGGGGACATTCCTTTGCAGCTATGCCATCTTGCTAATCTCCAGTATTTAAGCCTGATGGATAACAACCTTTCCGGAGTCATTCCTCGTTGTTTCAACAACTTCTCGCGAATGTGGGCCAATTCCACTTTCAGATCCATTGACGAGTTTCCCTTTAAGGTTGATATAAATGGAATAGACACATCCGTACGGGGGTTCTCCTTGCTGGTTACTACAAAAAATAGCAGCAGGGAATTCAGTACCACGCTACCCTATTTATTTTCCATTGACCTCTCCAGCAATGCATTAGGAGGAGAAATACCGGAAGGGCTAATGCAGCTTGTTCGACTTAAGAATTTGAACCTCTCTCAAAATAAGTTGGTGGGAAAAATCCCTTCAAAATTTGGTGACTTGAAAGATCTAGAGTCATTAGATTTATCCCTTAATAAGTTATCTGGTGAAATCCCTCCTAGCATATCTAATTTATACTTTCTAAGTTATTTGGATCTTTCCTACAACAACTTGTCTGGTCCCATTCCATTGGGCAATCAACTGAGCACTCTAGATGAATCATCAATTTATCAGGGCAATGCTGGACTTTGCGGACCTCCTCTTTTGAAAGTTTGTCCGGGAGATGAGCTCAATGATATGGGAAGACGAGATCACAATTCAAGCAAAGATGAGTCTTATGAAGGTGACTCCATTATCGTTTGGTTTTACTCTGGTTTGGGACCAGGTTTTGCAGTGGGATTCATTGGATTCTACGGCATATTACATTTCCAAAAATCTTGGAGGATCTTGTATTTTCGGGCGGTGGATAGGATTATCGAGAAACTGTCCTTTGCGAGGATGATTATCATGCTTTGGTTTAAGAGAGCTTCTCAATTCCAACTACGCAAATAAGCGGTGATTTAGTAAGTAATATATATATCTTCATATTTCCTTTTCCTCATATTCATTTATTTTGTTGATAGATGTTGCTGAATAATTCTAGCATTTGTCCTCACATTTGTGAGTCACAGGTGACACTTCTTTACTTGAAAGTACAAATTGGCTTACCCAATTCCGGATATATGCGCCACCGCAACTGCTATGAAGCTGATGTTTCCTTTCTTCATGATGGAAGATTGCTATTGAAGCTTCAAGTAATAAAGAGGTTGTGCTATTATTCTACGACGTTCCTCACTTGCTTTTCATTTGCAAATTAAAAAATCTCTTGCTTTTGTCCTATAAAATAAGAGGCATGTTTTTTATGTAAAAGAACTTGACTATATGAGCTATTGTTGATTGTGAACCCATAAATGATGGCTCTTATGGTTAAGAGAATATTCCGTATGACAAAGATTGCATGTAGGTCATATGTTTAATGAGAGGTAGTTCAACTTTATTCACTTTCACATATCACGTCCAAAAGTCTCTCACCTTCTCTCTTTTTTTTTTTTGTCATAAAAAAACGTATTATCTTGCTCTTCTTTGATAAAATAAGATGTTTAATGTAGATTGATGACTGGCATACAGATCGTCTACGTGTATATATATATATATGCCGAATAAGGAAGGGTCCATCTTTATTCTCTTTCACGTGTTGCGATCAAGACTCTCCCACTTTTTCTCTTTTTTTTTTTGTTTGGTTATAATTTTTTCCCTTTTTCTTGTCCCATAAAAATGGACATATAGATTTAGTGTAGACTGAATACTGGCCCAACTTTATGAGCAAAAAATTCTAGTTTATATTGATTAAGGGTGCGCGTGGCAACATTTCTATTCCATGGAACTATTTTTTTTCTTTCAGAAATAGTTCTTTTCTATTTCTATTCCCGAGAATAATTTCTGAGCAAAAGAACGTGTTTGGTAACTGCACATTTATTTATTTATTTTTGGAACATAAAAAGAACAGAAACACGTTTGGTACGAGCCTAAAAATTTATATTCCAAATTATAAATTTTAAAAAATAAGAAAAAAGAAAAAATAGATTAGAGATTATATAAAATTGACAAGATCTAAATATTATTCTATTAATGACACATTTGCTTAGGTGTAAGATTTCTAGTCAAAGATGAACCCGTAACATGGTTGTGATTTGGAACGTGAGCTATTATCTTATGTGTGCGAGGATCTTTACTCATGAAGTTTAATGTTTGGTATAGAAAATATTGCATAAAGAAAAAAGTTATAGTCAGTCAAATTAATTTGTAATGATTTCATTGGGACTAAGTTTTTACTCTTTTTAAAAAATATAATTCTAGTGAATGTCGGGTTGGGGTTGGAAATTTCCAACTACTTCTTCCAAATACCTTTAGTGGCATCCAGCATAGACTGATGAGCTATTAAAGGAGAATCATTGCCCCATTCATATAACAGGTTTTAAATCTTTCCATGGGTCTTCTAACATGGTCTGATGAAAGAAACACTTTGGACTGATTGGCAAAGAAATCCCAAATAGCATATCCATGCGAAGCAAAAATTTACAAACACATTACAAAAGTCAAAAATAAGAAGTCATGGAATCTACACATCACAAAAGTAAAAAAAAAAATGACGATGCCATTGAATCTACACATCACAAAAGTAAAAAATAAGTCATGGAATCTCTTGCATGTTGTGATCCCTTGCCATCATATTTGCAATATTTTTCCTGATCATGTTTATCTGAGCCGCCGCATCATGTGTTGTATCATCTACAACCTCGTCTTCTGTAGGCCCAAATGGATATTCTGGATATCCATACATGGCAAAGTTCTTGTCCATCTTGTCTTGGTTGCCAATATAATTATGGGGAGTACAACATGTGATTACAATAAATGCTTGCTTTCAAATTGAAAATGGAGGCATGCGTCTCAAAATGGGGAAATGATTTTTTAATGCTCCAAATGACCTCTCGATGACATTTCTCAATGAAGAATGCTTATGGTTGAACAATTCTTTTGCTGTTGTGGGCTGTCTCCTTCCACCCCTATATTTACTCAAATGATACATTTCGCCTTTAAATGGAGTTAAAAATCCTGGAAGTGATGCATAACCAAAATCAGCTACATAGTATTTGCCTACAAGAATATATACATAAATTTGTTATAATATGCAATAGCTATACACTCATAAATAAAATCACTTGATATGGACAAAACAAATACCTTGTGGTGGTCGCGGAAATTGCAATCGAGGAGTCTCGAGTTCTACCGAGAGAACCCAATAATCATTGGAGGATCCTTCCCACCTAACATATACAAAAGTGAACTTCATATCAAATGAACAAGCACACAACACATTTTGAGTGGTAGTCCCCTTCTTGCCTCTATATGGGATTTGCTTCGATCTAGGGACGGATGCACTAATGTAGGTACCATTAATAGTACCAATGTAATCCTGTGATTTTATGAAAATATAGCGTTAGACAATATTATCGGCTATATCTTTACAAAAAAAAAGACAATATTATCAACTATATATATATATATATATATATGATTGCATAATGTAAAATATATAAAAATAATAACTTGAAGTAACGTCTATGGTTAGGATCGATAAGAATCTCCTCTTGGACAATATCAAAGGAAGGCGGCCTGATAATCTCTTTTGCTAATTTGAGAAATGCTTTTAGTACTATAGTAAAATACTTACTGATTGTTTCTTCCGAACATTGAAATCTCACATAAATATATATTGGATATTTTGTGACCAACCATAGATAAGAAAATCCCCACTTGTTTATCTACTCTTATATATCGACTATCTTTCAGCCAACCTCTTGCCTTCATTAGATCACATAGGTTAAGAAAAACATGTCTCTCTCACTTGAAAGCTTCATATACCTTATCTGAATGTTCGTAAACAATTTTTCTATCCATTCGGCTCTCGATAATCTACTATCTCTAATAGGTTCTGCTGTATGGATAGACATGTCCATACCAACAATACATAACTATGCTATTATCATATCAGCATCAAAATCATCCAAATACCATTCAAATGTTGGTATCTCTCCATTAGACACACTACTTGAACCATCTTCCATAGTACTTATGCCATCACACAAATACAATAATATCAATAAAGATATATATATATATATATATATATATATATATAATAGAAACCAATAACATAAGTAATAGAGTGAAAGCAAGCTCCTGATAAAAATTCAACACAATCCATCATATCCAAACCACCACACAAATGCAAAAGTCTCAAACATCAGTATCTTGAATAACAAAATAACAACCAACATTAGAAACATAGTCTAATAAAACTCCACGCAATCCACGATACATTTCCTAACATCTACTCAAGACTTTCGAGAAGTCCATATCTCCTTTCAGTTGAGAATTTGATAAAAAAAAACTCCCTCCACAAGGCATTAGAACTAGCTTTGTAGGCTTTGTTGTAAAGATCCTGCTCCAACATAGGCATGGCAACTAGGGTATCAATCACAACAGATGGTGGTGATGTCAATTGTGAGTTAACAGAACTACTCACAGATTGATTAGCCCTTGTTTTGATCATATCTTATATGGCTTTGTCGGTGTTAGCAGTATCAAATGAGTGACTCCTCCTTCTCCTCTTATTATTTGGAGTTTTATCCATCCTATGTTTGTCATGAATTGGAGTAGGAGTGTTGTCAGACATAAAAACTCCCTCGTCAATATGATGTTCACTAAAGCCCTTTCGTCCATCGTCTGCATCATCATCACCACCAATGCCAAGTTCGTCCGACAAGCACAAATCTTCAGCATTTCCTACTGCATGCTCCCCAGTGGCATATGTATCACCAAATACAATACACAAGTCAGGATATTGAGGAAACCCGTCATTCTTGAATTTTGCCCACTCAATATTTTCCTGCAAATTTTACAATGACGGCATATGTCAGCAATACAATCAAACATCTTGCCATATACATCTATAGTGATCTCAAAATGACCGAAGGTTTAATCATACCTTGATGTGATATTCCCATATACTTGGATCATCAACAACAACTGTTTTGTTTTCATTATCCCAGCCAAATTCGGAATGTGAAAGAAGCTTCTTGAAACTAGCATACTGTTTTTTCAATTTGTTCACCTTGTTCTTTGAATGCACTTGAGTATATTGCAGTTCTGCTCGTTTATTGAATTATATCCGTATGTTATTCCACCCCAATTTGTTGAAAGTAGAAGAGGTGCGATTACCCTTTTTGACCTCTTCTACCAACAGACTGACATACAAGTTGGTTAAAGACTCAGTCCACTTTGTGGTGAATGCCTCTTTTTCGGATGCCATGTAACCTTCACTAGTTGAGCATCATATGATTTCAAAAAAGTGGTAATGTACACTCACACAATGCTGATGAAAGCTATCCAATACTGGATTACACAAGACTAATCCCTCCCATGTAATATTCATCATGTTGAGTTTACAACAGTTTAAGTATTGACAAAAGATTTGAAATTACAATCAATCAAGCATCTAAAAGTATGGTAAGCGTAATCAAGAATTTAGTTGTAAAGCAATCATTAAGTCAGAAAAATCAACATGCTGCAGAACGTAATACAAAGAAATTCCCTTTCTCTAGGGACAGCCACCATAAGAAGAAAGCACACTGGGTAACAAAGTACTAGTAATTGCCAAGAAAGATTGACATCAACAGTAAACCGGTATGTGGTATTTGCTTCTCTAATTTCAATACTATTTAAAGTTAGTACACTCCCAGTCATCTCTATTATGAGGAGCAAAATTTAATCACAAGTCCGCTCTTGTATACTTTGGTGCTAAGCAAAAAGAATTCTTTATAATTAGTGTATCCTTTTTTTAGTACCAATAGTTAGTGTATCATTTTCTTTATATTTCTTTTCTTTTGGCAGGACAGATAGTTACAGACATACTACCCTTTTATTGCAGTTTGGATGGGTTCATTGATCGTAATCTAGTTCTTTACTAGATTGCCAAAATTCTCAAAGCGTGTTTCTGCATAGATCATGAATTAATTTCTTCATATCAGCAAGGGAAAAAAAATGAACCATTCATTCTGCGCTCATAATGAACAAAACTCTTAGTCTCACATTCAACTTGCAGGGAAATAGAAACAGAATGAAAGATGAACAAAAGAAATATGTAGACCAAAGATGCCTCTTGGAAAACTAAGCAAGTCTAGGGCTTTGCTAAGAGAATTTATTATGTGATTCACAAAGCATCCGAAGGCTCCCAAGTCCTAAGGGATCTCTTAGCAAGTCTAAAAATTCAAACGATAAGAATTGCCAAATTACCTAGCCCAGTTGCTGCACACATTGAGTAAGAACAAATCCTAGTTATCAAGAATTTCTAAAACGCTTTTGCACGATTGCTAAGTAGTTAAATATTATTTTGCCAAAGACCTTTGGTTATAGTAAAATATATTGCAGTAACTACCTTCCTCGCATAAAAGAGGGCAATGCATTTAGATAAATAGGAAACATTAATGTTGCATGACACAAACAAATCCAAATGGGTAAAGCTTTCACATACAAGTTGCGCCAAATATTTCACGAAATCAATTGAAACAAGCTAACAATATTCACCATATTCCACAAGACGTAGAATTCAAAAGTAGGTAAAAGAAGAATCCCCTATCATGGCAAGAACTACACGAACAAAGAAGACACAGTTGAAGCTTCAGCCAACAGGTTTACTCAACTACTAAAGCCTACAAAAATGAAACCGCATTGCGAAAACTGAAGCGGAATTGAAGCATCAGCAATTGCAAAGCAAGGGATACGCAATCATAATTAAAACCCATGGCGGAAAAGCTAGAAAATCCAAAGTGTCACCGCATTTACCGAGCCGATCTTACATGGGGAGCTTTTGATATCAAGCGTCGATCACACGAAGGCGGACGGGAGGAGGTAGGGAAGAGAGACATATCGCAAGGCCTGAGCAAGAGATTGAGGTGAGTGATTTTCAGACTTCAAAGTGAAACGAAAAGCGTTTAGGGCACAATGAGAAAAATGGAGCACGGCTTGGGCTTGAGGAGAAAAATGAAGTTCAGGGGAAAATCACTAAGACAATTTACCTGGGAGACGACGAGGGAGCTTCGATCACATTAAGGCGGACGGAAGGAGGTAGGGGATGGAGCCCTAAGCCAGTTGCACAGTATTGCAACTGAAAATGCCCAAATCGGTGACAAAAACAAACAAGCCTAAACAAAACGAATGGAGAGAAAAGGTAGAGGGAATCACAAGATGTACCGTCTCCTTGCTCGCCTGAAGTTCGCAGCACAGATCATCCAAGAAACATGACACCAGAGAAAGTCATGAGACAGATCGTGAGAGAGGGAGGAAAGAGATTTCCAAAAGTGAGAAAGGAACAGCTAGGGCACAAGGAGAATGGAGCACGACAAAGAGAAAAAAGCGTTGGTTTTATTTTTGTTCCCGAGAACAAGAAGCAATTTTTTTTCACTTCTTGTTTTTGTTTTCGGGAATAACTTTCTATTCCCGAGAACAAAAAAAAAAAAAACAAATTGGCGTTACCAAACGGAACAAAGAACAGAAATTGGGGGAAAAGAGAATGTTACCATGCGCACCCTAATAAGTCATGTCAATTACAATTAAACAACATCTATTATCATTCATAAAATACTTTATATGACTTGTGTCAACTATCGTAGAATGAGGAACTTTGCCATGTCATGCTCAAGGCTGTATCACTTTTTCTCTTTCTTTTTGTTAGGGCACAAAAAAAAATTATCTTGCTCTTCTTCGATAAAATAAGATGCTTATGTTTAATGGAAAATGATGACAGGCCCAAAGTGATAAACCAATAATTTCAGTTTACATTGACTAAGTAGTCATGGCACTACTGTACTATTGTCAATCATGAACCCATGAAATGATATCTCTTATAGTTAAGAGATTATTCCATATAATATATAAGTTGTGTAGATCAAATCGATTTGAGCCATTATACACCATTGTGAAACCCACGCAATTAACAATCCAGATAAATATGGTCTACATTATATAGATGACATGCAATATTTTTCCTTATTAGAATATATTGTTTTGGGATATTAACTGATGATAATGAGCAATATAGGCAGATGCAAATCTTTAAAAAGGAAGAAAGAACAACCATTTTCAAAAAGGAAATAGACCCCAAGTCAATTCCTTGTTGATCTGAAAGCTGGAAACTTTGTCAAAAAAGGTGAACATCACATAGGGCTCCATCAACTAAAAAAGCTTTAATCCTGATACAGGAGTGAATTTTGCTGAAAAAGAAATAAGATAGATGTGCTGTCTTCCATTTTTACTTTGATGGTTCATTGCTAACATGCCATTTTGTAGCTCCCTAAGTTCCATATCAAAGAAAAACTACTCATAAAGCATTCATAGACTCATCTGAAATAGTCATCACTTGAAGATCCTATCGCCTTAAGAGGCAATCAAATGGATGTATCTGGTTTATTCAAAATAAGTCTCATGATAAGATCTTGGTTCATGAAATGAATGAATGGAATAAATCTACAAATTAAAAGACAAGTACCCGCTTTAATTAACATAATTTTGATGATGAGAGTAGAAAAGTTATTAGGATGTATATGTGAGTTGCCTTAAAGAAGTTATATATCGGAGAATTGATGTGGTGCTCAACAGTTAATATATCATAATTGGCCCATAATTCATTAGCTTGAACTTTTGAGTGAATGTAAATTAATTGAATATATTAATGGGCTTGGATTTGGACTCCCTCTTGGTGATATCAATGTTGATTCAATATGTAATGTCCTCTCTAAAATTTTAATTTATTCAATGTAATCCATGAACTGTTAAGAAAATATTTAATTTACTCTCTCAGAGGGATCACATTCATTAGATCAAAATTTAAGGATTATATTGAAGAATTCAAAAATTCATGAACGATATTATGCATTTGACTAATGTCAATAGAGCGTATTAAATAAATTAAAAGTTAAGAAATGATATTATGTGTTCTGTTAAAATTTAAAAGTCATTTATGTTATTTTTCTGATTAAATACTCCTAAATTCTCTTGATGAATTTGTGATAATAAGGGGCGGGGGTGGGAATTGACCCGAGATCCTCCATATTTACTGTGCGACCCTCCAAGTTATAGAGAATATCGAAATGACCCAGAAAAAGAAGAATCGATTAAGACAAAGCGAAATGGGACATAAATTTGGTACATATTTTGATTAGTTTGATTTATACGTATTTTGTTGCCTACTTCGTGAAATCAAAATAAAAATATTGTTTAAATTTTTTCAGTGATATTGACATATCCAAAATATTCTGAGTAGTCTTTAAATTAAGAGTTTCTATTTAGAAGTCGTAAGTCACTTATTTAAAATCTCACTAATTATAGACACACACACACTACTTTAGGTATAGGCTGCCCGTATTGGCTAAAGTCCGTGACTTAATCGGTTCATGAGATTTATGAGACATTCTATAGACTTTCGGGTAATTAGGTCCTTGAGCTTGTATCCTAAGGATAAAAATCGTATTTTACATAAGATGAAAAGAAAAACAATATCATTTAGACGGTCTCTAATCATGTGAGAAACAACTTCTTTATGGAGATATCTCGGATTCCTTTAATAAAGAAAAATTGAATTTTATTGCTTAAAAGAGCCTTGGCCTCCATAAAATTTCTTCTCCTTTAACTAAGCAAATAGAATAGAGAGGTTGCCGCTATTTCCACCCGAATTTCAGTTCCGTACACCCCCTTTGAGAGTCAAAATGACAAAACAATCTTGAGTCGTGAGCCCCATAATTCCACTTCCTCTTTTCTCTCCTCTTTCTCCATTCGCAATTGCGGGCGAGCTCTATGATGAAGAATCAACATCCATTTATTGAAACCCAGAAACACCATATCAATCACTGCATAAACTATCGGCAGTGATCGCAGAGGAGAAGAAAGTCCAAATTGAGCAAAATCTAGCAACATACTTGATGAACAATTGAGCAATAAGTCTTGAATAAGCAAATTGACGAGCAAAACAAACCCTGTAGAGAGCTGCTGAGGACACACAACACACTTTTAAAGTTGTTTACAGCCCAAGGTGAGGCAAACCAAGCAGCAGATAGGCTTGCCAAAGCCCACCGCAGATGTCCAACCCGCACGCTTCTTTATGGGATCTTTTACGTTGAGAAACATGAAACTTTTTTCACCCTTTTAATGTTTGATGAATGAAGTTCTTTTCCGACCAAAGAAAAAGGAGAAGCAATGAGCAGGAACCTTCAAATAAGGCGATGAAGCAACAGAGAAGAGAGACACAGGAGAGTCTTAAATTGATCGTCTTTTGTTTTTCTTCGTTACGAGTATTTTAGAGAAAAATTAAAGCCTTTTGTTCGCGTTTAAATTTCTACTTTGGCCGTCCATCGGAATGCGTTCGGCATTGTTTGCCATCAGGTGTCCGTGGCCAACCGCCACTACGTGTTTAGGCATTTAGGAGGAGAAAGAACGAGAGGTCGCCGGTGGGCTTTAATGGAGGAGGCAGAGGAAGAAAGAGGATAAGAGAAGTGGGACTCTTTAGACCCCGCGACTTGGACTTTTGTCATTTTAACTTTTAAGCCGGTGTGTGAAGCCTAAGAAAGGGTGCAAATAGCGGCCGGCCGTAAGAATAGTATGTCAATAATTAAGGAAGGCATAGAAGGCAACACACAAGAACCTCATACTGGGGCTAAAATGACTAAGCTTCAGCCCATGGACCGAGGCCAGTAACAGAGGAAAGCAAATCAAAAGAAGGCCCACGTTACATTTCTTCCTTAAAAAGACATGGATGGAGTCCTGTGTTTTTGCAAATATGACCAAATTTCTCTTAGTCGATATGTATTCATGTCACTTGTCAAGGTGCAAACAGAGGCTTGCACAAGGTATGATTATATGTGTATGATCCATAAAGGAAAAGCTATGGTTCGGGCATCGATTTCGCATTCCATGAATTGGCATCTCAAGAGAGTTTTTCATTGTTGTTGTTGTTGGTAAAATGAAGATACCTACTTTTGCATCTTTTCTACAAATGGTAATGTCTAATAAACATGAAAATAGTGCCCTGAAGCTGGACGGATGGGAAGTAGAGTTCGAACTTTAAGCAAAGAACACATATGAACTAGTTATGAAATCAAACTGCACTTGCCCCACTCCTATTCCGAACCGAACCCAAAACTCGACTATGAAGTTGCCTTACTCCGCTTGCAAAGAGAATGAGGCCTGCGCCTCAAACTTCAGAAGCTTGCTTCAGATCATCCTGCAAAATATGATGAAGAGGAAAACTCGAGACTTTGCCGTAGTGACCACTCCGCCTCAAAAGGATGCTGAATTGCACCCTTTAGGGAAGCCTCTTTTTTTTTTTTTTTTCTATGCCTTTCCGAGCAAACCCATCATCCAAACCTCGCAAATTATTGGGATTCATCGGGGCGATGAGATCTGAACAGGCATCTATAAGTCCCTCGATCGAAGTAAATAATGTTGGAAGGATTGTCGAAATTCGTGATCCGTTTTCTAAATCTAGAAGCTAAATTTGAGACGGTGGTAAATGTCTAAGGGAAGCTGCTGAAGAAATGACAAAAAGCCAGCAGAGAATGTTTGCATCCATGCACAACTATTTTGTTAAAGTATTTTGTAAACTATTCTTGTCGCAGGAAGCCCCTTGCTCTCATCCGCGTCCTCTACCAAATATGGCGTGCATAAATACACTTGTACATGTAAACAAAGGAGGGGATTGACAAAACTAAAACTCAACCCTTAGATGCCTCAATTCATGGGGCTAAGGGGGCAAAATAGGCTTTGGTACTTAGCCTTAATAAGCCACAAACTGACATATGAAGCTTCTCAGCTGAATTTACATGGGGTTAGGTGCACCTCTAATGGTTCAGGTACTTCGAGCCATCATGGCTCAATAAAGGCCTAGTATAACGTTCTTAATGGAAACGAAACATCAGAAGATTATCCTCCTAAGAATAAAGAAGAGTTTAAAATTTCCTGACTGCCGTGTCGTGAATCATATGGGCATCGTAGGGGCTTTGCTGTGATGCATAACGATAAGTTTTCTCTAAATATGAAATGTACGTGTGAGGAGTAGATAGACACAGTCTGCGAGGAGGTGCATTGTGGAAAAAAAAAAAACCGCGAATTGCATGTGTTCATGTGCATCAGAAGAGACTACAACTATGAGAAGAAATAAGAAAGAATAGCCCTCCGAATCTTCTTCCTTGGGCGTGTTTAGGGAATTCAATGAGGTGCTTCACCATTGAGAGATAGCTGTTTGGCTGAAAATTATAGATCGAATTCCTTCCAAGACTTCTTCAATGATTGTTTAACTTTTTGATGGCTATTGAATGCAATGGCTGTGCTTTTACCTAGACTACGAAAAGAGAAGTGGATGAATTTGCGAAAAAGAAGTTGGATAGGGTGGTTTACCATTAGGTGTGAGCAATGGTCAACCCCTGGACCAACTCAACCTGATCGGTCCTGGTTGGGTTTTTAAAACGATCAGGTTGGCCCTTTGTTCTGAAATTTCTAATCCGATACTATGCGGATTGGTCCTTGGTTTTGAGATTTTGGATTTATACATAAATTTAAAATGAGAAGGACTGACTAAATTGCCCTATACAATACATGTTGTGCACATAGCAAATATGAGTTTTACTCTGGTGTCTACATAATACATACTATGAAGTGCTGAGCCCAAGAGCAAAGGAGCCCTTTCTTCCTTCTTTTTCTTGTTGAGCCCTAATTTGACAAAATGACTTTGCTCACCTTGCCGTCGCCCTCCCTCGCCACCTGCCTCGCTCACTACTCGCCTAGCTTACATCGCCTGTCTTGGCCTCACTCTGCTAACTCGCCTTTCGTCTTGACTTCACTTGTGTTGCCTCGCTGCTCATCTTGTTCGTCGTACCTCACTCACCTAGCTCATCTCTCATCTCACTCACCTCACTCACCAAGTTGGCCACTTGCCTCGGCCTCACTCGCCTCGATATATTCTCTCCTTTGGCTTCGGTTTTGCTCACTTAGCAGTCTTGGGTTGACCTTGAAACCGGACCGAACCCATAGGGTCGGTCCGATCCTCGGTCCTAAAAATTGAGAATCGACATTGTACGGATTGGTCCTTGGGTTAGGTGCTGGACTAGACCGACTCGGCCCATGCTCACCCCTTTTATCATTGAATAAATGTTGCGATATCCGGCGGTTGAAGCATTTGCACTACCTGCTACAGGTCTTGATCACAGTCCTATCTTATTATCCCTCTCGACTGAGTCAGTGAACGTGCAAACCTGAGTCCCATCAAAGGTCAAAGTCCATAGTGGACTTTTCAATTTCAGCCCAACCACTCCAACGCCCAGTGGGAAAGTTACCTCGGCAGCTTCCACAAGCGCATTGAATTCTTGATCACGATTCCAACCACGAAAGAAACTTCTGTAATCTGCATTATTTACTTTCCTATATTGCACTTGTATATATTTAAACCAAGTCGGGTTCGTTCATGAGTTCAACTTCGAGACATTTTAACATTCTCTATTTTAGTTCAACTTTTGAGCTAAGTAAAAATCATAATGTTAGAATCTGAACTCCACTACTAACTATCACAGAATCTTTCAAATCCAAGCTTCACATGAACTTGATTATAATTGTGGACCTCATTGGAATATAAATTGTACTTGCATCATTAACTATTCTGCAAGAAATTTCTAGCATCTCTTTTATCACAGATAAATCATAACTATCAATATATCCATACATGTTAGAGATCAAATAAATACATTGTCAATGTTAGCAGTTACAGTAACCGTTGGCTTTGCAAGCTCCATTCAACTAGTAGCCATAATAGAAATTCATTATCTCTGATTCCTTCAAAAAAAGAAAACTCTTTAGATTTATCATGTAGTTAGGCCCATTTATTAAGCTTAACCAGTTTATTATATATATATATATATATATATATATATAAACTCTTTTTGGGGTTTGACCAAAAAAATACTCTGACGGCCAGCAACTTCATTCAACTTTTATTTTATATTGTTATTTTAACGAGAAAGGTAAAAACAAAAAGGGAAAAGAAAAGTTTGACTTCAGAAGGTTATCGAGTCTATTTAATGCGAAACAACTTGGTAGGGGAGGACATGACTTTATCCAGTTCTCAGAGTATGACATCATAGAAATGAGACATATTGCGATTACAAATCAACATGTTTGTCCTGAACAATCGGAACCTCCGAATCAATATTTGTAGCTCGGCTCAATCAAAAGTCAAACTGCAATCTACATACCTCATCACATCCCAAAACCTCCACAACCCTAGCATTCCAAATTATCCATTGAGAACGTATTTTTTGTTCGACCTAGCTTTGCATTTCTTAGGCGCAAGCTTTTCTCAATGTTTGATTCATTTTACTTACATTACACACCTTCCAAGAAGACGTCATAAAATGGGTACCCCACTCTCATTCTTGGTTATCGATTCCAGCTATGTGGGCCGTTGCAAGTGCTGTGGAATTATTATCCCTGCTTTCTTCATGGCAGATGGAAGATTGCTATTGAAGCTTAATAAAGAAGTTGTGCACATTTTCCTCCGATGCTTCTATCTTTATTTCTGTTGGCTATGGAAAAGAGAAAGAAAGTTAGCCATATATATTTAATGTGGAACGGGAAACGGTCCAATTTTATTTACTTTTATGTGTCACGCACAAGACTCTTGCTATGTTTAATGTGGAACGAAGAACGGTCCAACTTTATTCATTTCCACATGCCGTGCTCAACTGCTGTGGAATTATTATCCCTGCTTTCTTCATGACAGATGAAAGATTGCTATTGAAGCTTAATAAAGAAGTTGTGCACATTTTCCCCGATGCTTCAATCATTCTTTCTAGTTGGCTATGTAAGAGAAAGAAAGTTACCCATACATGTTCAATGTGGAAATGAAGAACGCTCCAACTTTATTTACTTTCATGTGTCGCGCTCAAGGCTCCCGCTATGTTTAATGTGAAACGAAGAACGGTCCAACTTTATTCATTTTCACATGCCTCGCTCAAAACTCCCACTTTTTCTCTTTCGTTTTTGTTTTGTTCTAAGAAGAATTTCTCTTGCTCTTCTCTGGTAAAATAAGATCCATATGTTTCATGTAGAATGATGACTGTCCCGATGTCACGAGCCAAAGATTTCGGTTTATGTTGACTAAGAAGTCACATTATCTGTACTATCATCAATTGTGATCCCATAAATGACGACTCCTATTATTCGAAGAATATTCCATATGACACAGAAATTGTATATGTAGGTCTTATTTTTATGTAGAACGAGTAAGGATCCAATTTTATTCACTTTCACATGTTGCGTTCAAGGTTCTCCCATTTTTTCTCTATCTTTTTGTTTTTTTTTCTATCTTTTTGTTTGATCATCATAAAAAGAAAAAAAAATCCTTCTGCTCTTATCTGATAAACTAAGATATGTATATTCAGTGTAGACTCATATTTGGCCCAACGAGCCAATTCAATTCATATTGACTAAGAAGTCATGCCATGCCAACTATTATCGATTGTGAACCATAAATGATGACTCTAATGATTCAGAGAATATTCCATGTGATAGTCATGTCTCATATGTATGTTGCGTGTTCATGTAGAATGGGGAATATTCCAACTATAGTCACTTTCACATGTAGCTTTGAAGACTCTCCCACTTTTTCTTTTTCTTTTTGTTTGATCATAAAGAAAAAGCATTCTATTGCTCTCCTCTTATAAAATAAGATGTATGTATTTAATGTGGATTGATGACTGCCCCACCGTTATAAGCCAAAAATTTCAGTCTATATTGACTAAGAAGTCATGCCAACTACTGTACTATTCTTAATTATGAACCCTTAAATGAACTTCACATAACATACGTTATATGTTTAGATAGAATGAGGGATTTTCACATGCCATGCTCAAGACTCTCTCTCTCTCTCTCTCTCTCTCTCTCTCTCTCTCTCTCTCTCTCTGTGTGTTTGGGCATCAATTTTTATTTTTCTCTTCTCCGATAATATAAGATGTATATGTTTAACATAGAACAATGACCGGCCCAAAGCCATGAACCAAAACTTTCAGTTTATATTAACTAAGAAGTCATGTCATTGCTGCATTATTGTCAATCGTGAACCCATAAAATGTCATCTCTTATCATTAAGAGATAATTCCATATGACATATAGATTGTGTGGATCAAATCGATTTGAACCATCATATATTGTGAAACCTGCATAATTAACGATTACGATAAACACGGTCTACGTGATATATATAATGTACAATTTTATTTCATATTAGCATATACCATTATCGGAATATTGACTGATAATAATGAGCAATATAAATAGATGCAAATCTTTAAAAGGAAGAACGAACAGCCATTTTCTCAAAGGAAATAGACCCCAAATCAGTTAGAAATTTTGCAAAAAAGAAAAAGAAAAAAGGTGAACATCACATAGAGCTCAATCAACTTCGAAAGCTTTAATCCTATGACAGGAGAAAATTTTGCTAAAAAGGAAATAAAGAGAGCTGTGCTGTCATCCTATTTTGACTTTTATGGCTCATTGTTAACACGATATTTTCTAGTTCCTCAAGTTCCATATCAAAGAAGAACTACTCAAAAAGCATTCATAGACTCATCTCAAATAGTCACCATGTGAAGATCTTCTCAACTTAAGAGGCGACGGAATGGATCTATCCAGTTTATTCAAAATAAGCCTAATGATAAGATCTTGGTTTATGAAATGAGTGGATGGAATATATCTACAGATTTAAAGACAAATACCCACTTTGATTAACTTAGTTTGGATCATGAGAGCAAAAAAGTTATTAGCATACACGTGAGAGTTAGAAGTCCCACGTTGGAGAACACTTAATAACCCATAATTTATTAATTTAAGTTTCTCAATGAAAGTGGGTCCAACTAACGTGTATGGATTTGGGTTTCTTCTTAATGATATATGAATTTTTGCTGTGCGCTCCCGACAAAGACGGAGAAAAAGAGGGCAAAAAATCAAAGTCTGACACTGTTGCCTCCACATCGTGACTCACGATGCCAAAAGTTATCTCTTTAAAAATATTATGTGTTGACCATATAGTAGGTCTTCCAAAGCATGACTTGGAAATTTGGAGGCGCTCCAGGCAGCCAACGATGATAAAATTTCAAAGGTTGCTAAGCCCTATGTTTTTTTATCTTTTATTTTTTGTGAATAAAGGAAGAAGACAATATCTTCCATAAGGGCAGTGTTTATTTGGTTATTATAAATCGCAGTGCCAGGATCATTTTAAATCACAATGGCGTCTTACCTTTACACTGGCTTTGTGCCTTCACTCTCTTGTGCACTCTTTGTTGTTCAAGTCTTAACATTCTGTGATTCCAAAGCCTTAACAAATGTAACCTGCATTGGCACGGAGAGGGAAGCTCTTCTGAAGTTCAAGCAAGATCTTACAGATCCTTCGATACGTCTGGGGTCGTGGACCGGTGAGAGTTGTTGCGAGTGGGAAGGAGTCAAATGCAGCAAAAGGAGTGGTCACATCTTGAAAATCGATCTTCGCAATCCTTGTCTGGATCCGGAGGAGTGCAGCCAGGGAGGTAAGATGCATCCTGCTCTGAACGAATTGAAGTATTTGAAGTATCTAGACTTCAGTCGGAATAACTTTTCAACTGAAAAAACCCAAGAGTCCTTCACTTCTCTTAAGAATCTGGAATATCTCAATCTCTCATCTGCGGGCTATGGGCTGATTTCTTATCAACTTAGTAATCTTTCCAGCTTAAGGTACTTGGATCTTAGTGGGTGGATCTGGGGGGAGCCCTCTTTAAGAATAGAGAACCTCTGATGGCTATCGACACTCTCCAACTTGAAGTACCTGGACCTGTCTAATTTCCCCCTTCAAAACCCAAATGGGTGGTGGTTAAGTCCTATAAACATGCTTTCCTCAATGGAATATTTAATATGGAGGGGATGTGAATTGGAAAATGCTTCTGTCAATTTCACTTCTCTTAGATTCCTTGATTTGAGTCAAAACTCCATGAGTTCATCTTATTCCACCTTGGTTTCAAAACTTCAGCAAACTCGAACATCTTGATTTAAGTGGTAATGATCTCCACGGCATATTCCCCATTGTCATCCTTGAGAACAATCCGGGGCTTAGATTCCTTGATGTCTCTTCAAATAGGATGGAGGGTGAAATTCTGAGAAACTTGAGCATTTTCTGCAATCTACGACTACTAAGCTTGTTAGAGAACAAATTTAGTGGGGGAATTTCCAACACCAAAGTCGATGCTTTGGTCTGTGGACGAAGTAATCTGAAGTATATGGATGTTCACAACAACAATTTCAGTGGTCCCCTACCCAATCAATTTGGGAATTTCAAAGACCTTGAATTTCTCGATCTTTCCCTAAATTTGATCTCTGGTCCAATTCCTACTACAGAGGGCCAACTAACATCTCTGAAATTGTTGTACCTCTCTTTTAACAAATTGAGCGGGAACATTCCAGAAAGTATTGAGCAAATCTCCAATCTAGAGGTGATGGACATTGGTAACAATCAATTAGGTGGAACTCTTAGCGAACTTCACTTTGCAAATCTCACCAGCTTGACCATGTTGAAATCTTGGGTTCCTCCATTCCAAATTCAAGAGCTTCTCATGTCAAGTTGCAAAGTGGGACCAAAATTCCCAAACTGGCTCTGCACGCAGAGTGTAACGACCCGCTTTCGACCTCTTTTCGAGGCTTAATTGTGCGAATTTACGGGTTTAGTTTGTGGCCCGTCGGCCCCGGGGAGTCCCTGGACTAAATCGTGAGATTTCGTTTCGGGCGATTTCGGAATTTCGGAAATCGCGTTTTAGTCCCCCAACTTTTGGATAATTGCATTTTGGCCCCTAAGGGTTTGAATTATCTTAGGGACTTTTTGGTAAATTCCTCCCTCCTCTCTCTCTTCTTCATCTTCATTTTCCAGATTTGGACTGGAGAAACCCCCATCTTTAGAGGGCCATAACTTTCGGCTCCGACCTCCGTTTGACAAGCCGTTGCTGGCGTTGGAATCCTTGAAGAACCAGCTTTCCATAGATACCAACCTCCTCTCATGTTTCCACCTGGTTCGCCGTCGGGAAGCCCCCAAAGAAGCCTTCCCAGAACTGTTTTCTGGAATTTCCAGATTCTTGGTCTGAGATTCAAATCGCGATTTCTCCCAAACCTTCGATCTAAAGCCTTTGCTGTTGCTTCCATTGGATTTGTTGGTACTCCTTTACCATAATCTAGACTTTGGTTGGGATTGATTTGGTCTAGAATCACCCATTCTACCCCCAAAACAGCCAAGTGCCCTGTTTCCGCTGCCCTTGCTGTTCGCCGGCCACCGTGGCTTCTCCGGCGACACCCACTCCACCCCACCACCTCAAATTGATAGAGGAGAGTCTTATGAACGCAATGGCACCGATTTCGGCCTTTGGTGTTGAGCCATTTGAGAGAAATCAACCTCCAAAGCACAACTCCTCCCCCTTGAACCCAGATTCCGGCCAGCACCTTCAATGGGCGATTACTTGCCGTTCCGGCCACCTCAAGCGACGCCACCACCACCATTGGACTCATGTAAGTCCCCTCTACAAAGCCCAATAGGTTTGGTTCACCAATTTTGCACCATTAGCTCGAATTTGGTCTTAAACCAACTAGTGCTCGCCGAACCCAATTTTAGGGCTTGCTGGTCGCGCGCCTTTGAGGCGTGTCCGAGCGATTCCGTCGCCACCTGCAGCCACTCGGGAGTCCCTCAACCTCCCAGCAGCACCAAGGAACGTCCCCGGCCACCGGAGTCTCGCTAGAAGTTCGCCGGAGCTCGCCGTGAGCCGCCTATTCGCGAGGAAACCAAGTGAGTGGACATCCTATCCCTTAATTAGGGCCGTTCACCGCTTTAGTAGATGATTGTAGGCTTGATTGAGGTGGATTGGTTGTTAATTTGAGGATTATGAGTTGATCGGCAACTTTGGGAGGAAGTAGGGGCGATTTGGTAATTTTGGCCAATTAGGAGTAAATTGGCAAAATTGATGACTTAGAGAGTAAGTTGGTAACTTAGTTATGTTAGTTGCCTTTGTTAGTAGCTAGTGACCGTTATGCGATAGATTTTACGATTGTGGAGGTAAATTACTAATTTTGGTCATTTAGGACCAAATTAGAGCTTTAGGGGCAAAATCGTAAATTCGAAAGTTTGTGAGCAGAATTAAGATTTATTGGTTGCAGTTGGGTTGGATAATCAGCTGGACAAAGTTGGATTGACATTTTGCGCAATTGGAATTGATTGGCTCAAATTTCGCTATTTATTAAATTTAAGTAGTTTGGATTCCTTTAGCGAAATTTGTAGAAATTGTGTGGTTGGGCATACGGCTAGCAATTAAGGTGATGGTGCCCGTAGTTTGTCGAGTAGAGGATTCCTGCTTCGACTTAGGGACCCGGGCGAATCCCTGATTAGTAGGCCTGAGTGGTTGACCTTTAGAAATTTTGGGAAATTGTCCTAAAATTTATTATGCCATATTGTGTTGATTTATTCAATGTTATTGAATGCGCAATTGGTCACGAACGATCGTGATTGATCATTGATACGGATGAGTTGACCGGCGTGGTTGTTGACCCCAGTTGCCTTAGAGGCCAGTGGACCCTAGCAATGGTGAAAGTCGATGGAACCTAAAAATTGGTATCGACATCGAATTGACGAGTGGGCATGATGGTTGGAATAAACCAACGTGGTCAGTGACCCTGGCACCTTGATGAATTCGGTTTAATCCGAGAAATTTAGTTAGGGTCCCAAGCCGGTTGTGGACGGCTTCATTTGGCTAATTGCGCAATTTATTTATTTGTTTGTTTAGTAATTTATTTATTCAATTAGCAATTTATTTACTCAATTAGTAATTTATTTATTTAATGAGTAATTTATTTATTTAGTGTTTTATTTATTTAATGAGTAATTTATTTACTCGGTTAGTAATTTAATTATTCGGATGTGCTTTTTACTTATTCAATGAGCTATAGCCTTATGTTGGTTAATCCTAACGCGTTCTTTGGTCCGGGCTTAGTGCCAAGTCCCAGTTACGAACTGGTTGACTCATAGAAAATATGAAGTTGTTATTAGAGAGAGACGGAATTGATTTAGTTGTACATGGGTTTAATTGAAAGGAGTTCGACTGGTGGTGACGATTGATGAGAGATACATGAGTAAGGACCTCATGGTTCAGGCATAGGGGTAGACCATTGAGAAGTTCCGTTAGCATTAGAGATAGATTCTAGATTGGCTATGCGATGAGGATGGGATCTTTGAAGGAATTAGCACTTTGGAGATGAGCCAAGTCAGGTTAGTGGTTGGGGTAGTGCCGAGAGTGGAAGCAGGGACCCTATCGCGATGGCGTTCCTAATTTCGGCATAGGATTAGACTTACTGAGATTTTATCTCAACCCGTCGTGGTAACCATTTTTCAGGTACATGATTGGAGATCGAATCTTGCGGACGAGTTCTGGTAGGAGTTGATGGTGTGAGGAATTACGCTTCCGTTAGAGACTTGAAGGCCAGCGACCAGCCTGGGACGTCGCTACTCAATGGCCGCAAAGAAGAGGTAGATCAAGGACTGCCGCACGCTCGGGAGCGGGGCGTGACAATTTGGTATCAGAGCATGGTTAAGACCTTGAGAGGTTAAGTTCCCGGTTAGAGCTTGGAGTGATAAGGTTGGACTATGCTCACCGGAAGAGCAAGTTGTAGACTTGCTTGGCTAAGTGCTATTAGAGTATTAGTTGGACGTAACCGACATGTTTGAATTAGAATGAAGTCATGACCTAAGAGAGAATCAGGGTTATGAAATGATGAGATCGGATTGGATTAGTGAGGATAGTAAGATGAGTGGAGATTAGCTCAAACCCCCACCTTTAGCTTAAGATTGGTGTCAATTGTTTAGCCGCGTTGGCACGATATGAGACATATGCAGCAATGCCGGACATTTGACTAGAGACCATAAGATTTTGTCTATGTTTAGCCGGGTTGACACGGCACGAGACGTGTGCAGCAAGGGCGAACATTAGACGGTGACATGACAGTCTAGTTTAGCTAAGTTGGCACGGTCTAGAACGTGCGCAACGAAGCCGGACTGTGACTTTGTGGAGTAATGAGGTACGTTGTCGGAACATCACAGGGCGGTGTGACCGCGCCTCGAGGAGGCATGTTGCCGGAACGTCATAGGGCGGCGAGGCCGTTCCTTATTTTGACACGTGCCAGGGCGTCGCATGAATTTGTGACCAGGCCCTTACGGAATAATGTGAAAGGCCGTGTCATTGCCAGTTTGGCAAGAGTGCGTGGTGCCGAGAGGGGTAGCCACTGATGCACTGTGGTCGATGACCTGACGAGGTATCGACGGAGGACCCGTGGGGTCGAGTGTTGCTATGCTTTATTTGGTGCTGAGTTGCACATATAATATGTTGAGTAACACATGTGATTAGTGCATTGTCGAGCATGACACACTAATAATGGCATAACTATGCACCGCATGTTGTCATTTGCAGTGGACAAATATTATTTCGTAATGATATCCTAGCTATGAATAGTGTGATATTCTGGATGCTTGTTGAGATATCTTGCGAGTGATGGCGATGTTGCAATATTGGGACCGAGTTTGGTCTTGTGAGAATGATAGAGGTTAGAGACCTCCGTGGTTAGAGTGACTGCGAGTCGCTTTGTTTAGGAGGTGACACTTGAGGAGACCGATGATTGAGAGTATCCTCTAGTTTCTTGAGGACCTCCGTGGCGTAATCGCCTAGTAGGCCTAGAGTCAAGAGGCCGTGTTTGCAGTTGATACTACTGCAGCAAGTGCCATTGTGACACATCATTAAGAGCTGCCACTGTTTTCGACACCTCATGTGAGTGTCGCAACTGAGGGTATTGTGAGCCCTGCCCTTAATCCTATCTAGCCACAAGAGCTAAGATTAAGGAAAAGGTGGCATAGAGTTGGGTGGAGTGATTTTCTAAATTGAGACCTCCACAGACCTTTGGAAGATGTGATCCGGTAGTTGCCATGTTTTGGCTCCGGAGGTTTGATAAGGTGTGTTCTGATGATGGCATGCATCGTCGTGATAAGGTGATCTTGACAGTTTATCATCTGGGAGATGATGCCAACCACTGGTGGGAGGCCACCAAGGGGACGAATTTTCCCTAAGAGAATAGATCTGATCTGTGACGCTATTGTGAGAGCGTTAGACCAAGAAATAATTCTTGAGTATTGCCGAGAGAGCAGAAGATGGACGAGATTTTAAAACTCCGTCGAAACTAACCCCTAAGGAAAGGGTACATGGCGAAGTTCGCCGAGTTGCCTAGATATGGCAAGATGATCAAAAGGGATCCTGAGGATCAGACGATCAGATCTGGTGATGGACCAAAACCCGATGTTGGGAGCTAATAGGCACCACTAGCAGTCTGCA
Organism: Melaleuca alternifolia; assembly: GCA_019926035.1. NCBI lineage: Eukaryota > Viridiplantae > Streptophyta > Magnoliopsida > Myrtales > Myrtaceae > Melaleuca > Melaleuca alternifolia. The sequence continues at coordinate 578,263 of JAGKPW010002167.1, forward strand.
CCTATGCAAAGGGGAGGTGTAGAGTTGTGATAATGAAAGCGATGTGGCAAAGGATGTTGTCACTTTTGAATCGCGAATTGTCGCGAGTTGAGACAATCATTGGCAAAAGCTAATGTCGATAATTGAGCACGCTACCTCTCCCAGTAAAAAGGGTAGTATTGCGAAGTTGATGAGTTGCTAGAATATCTAGTGCCGCTATTGTGGAAGGTGCCACAAAAAGCGATACAGGAGTTGCGAACTCTTTGTTGTTAGGCTTTTAAACGGACTTAATTGGACTGGTTGTGAAACCATAAGTCTTAGTCCTCAAGATTGCAAGCCCCGCCTACATGCTAGCATGTCGTTGACCAGTGGGTGCATAGAGCACGAGATCATAGTTGGCTGGGTGGAAGGAATGATTGGTATTGGTAGTATCTAACCTGTGCAGTTTTGATGTAATCATGGAAATTGATTGATTATGAGAGCAAGGAGCCACAATAGTGCTTCAACAAAGTGATATAGATTTGCTCAGTAAGGATTCCGAATTATGGAATTATTGGAAATTAAGGAGGAACTTCGACGACGCTTATTAGACACAAGATGTGGTGCAGTCATGAGAAATGATTCCCACAGTTTTGTCGTTAGGAATGTGAATGCGTCCGTGGAAGAATCGACGTTTGAAGGAATCACTGTGGTATGAGGATCGCAGATGTGTTTCCAAAGGAGTACTAAGGTTGTCTCCTGAGAAGGTGAAAATCGTGATAACGATTGAATTAAATCTTAGTAGGGATTCAATCCCCCAAAACCTTATTGCTGGTCATTTTAGAATTGAAGAAGTTAGCAAGACTGATGCGGGAGTTACTATATAGAGATTTCCATTTACTCTAGTGCGGCACCATGGGGGTGCGCTAGTACTTTCGTTGAGAAGAAAGATGGATCCTTGTGATTGCACACACGAGCTGAGAAGAAATTTGGTTTAGTTGAGGGTAAGACCGTTGGGTACAGATTCTGGATTCTCGACCTCGCTAAGTGATAGCGTCTTATTGATCATGGGGTATTATGAGTGTGATTCAGTATTGGTCGAAGGGAAAGTTGGAACAGATTCGACTACAATAACCATGACTGAGTTGATATGACTATCAGAAGAGATATTGATAAAGTAAATGAGCCATGAGTAACTATTCAAGAGCGGTGATACAACTTCGATGGTGATTGCTTAATTAGTTGATGGACCGACGCAAGAAGATATCGTCGGATAGATGATTCTCGGAAGTCTTTTAGATGGCTCTAAGAAAGGGGAATTGAGGTCGTGGTCAAACTAACTCTGGGCATTGGACCGACCTCTAAGCCACCCTATTAGATGTTACTATCAAAATGGAAGGAATTGAAGGTGTACACACATAAGCTACGAGATAAAAGATTTATTCATCTCAGCACACTACTACGAGTTACGCTACGTTGACCCCCCCTCCTTTACAAAGGGAAAGGACAAATCATTGCACTTGTATGTTGAATACTGACCGTTGAGGTATTGACAATGTCAAGAGTATCTTAAGAGCTAGGGTGATATTAAGCAATATATAAGGATAAGACTGAGTTGGCGACTTTTCGAGAATATACATTGTGCATGAGCCAGTAAGTGCGAGTCTTGGCTTGGCTGTGTGTTACTCTAAGGACACGTGATCTCATGTGAAGAGATTTTAGTACACCCTACTAAGATAAAAACGGCCATGGAAAGACCGAGGTACGCGACATTGACTGAGATTTGAAGTCTCTTAGGCTTGACCGAGTGTTATTGTCACCTTGTGGAAAGTTACTTGAATGTAGCAACGTCATTGGGGGAAACCATTGAAAGAAGACATGAGGTCTGAGTAGGCCGATAAAAGTGAAGGAAAGTTTCATAGGCTAAATTATGAGTTGACTAATGCTCAAGGTCAATAATTATGTCAGGTCTTGATGGACTGAGCATTCATAATGATGCGTTGTATAGAGGACCAGATTGTGTCCTAACTTAGTGCAGTTGACCTGTAGCACACATTTTGGGCAGTGAAGCCTCTTGAGTGGTTGATACAAATGACATGATGCATGGCCTGGGGTAGGCTACGACTAAATTTTTCCAGAGGATTTAAAGACGCGAAATAGGTGGACGGATGATACATAATCTTCACCAAGCACTTATACTAGTTATAAGTGGTTTCCCAAAAGGAATTTAAGATTATGATTGGAGTTGCGGAGGATATAGTACCAAGTTTGGAGGAAGATCTCGATTTCCTCAAGGTGTCATCGTTAATAAAGACATCGTGGTTTGAGAAGATGAGACAATCGTAAAGAATGAAAGAGAACATGGACTGGTATGCCCCTCGAGTTGAAATTTGAACTGATTGAAATCAATGACAAGGTGCCATGCGATGGAAGTGGCCAATCAGGAGGGACCAAATTGGAATAAGTCGTCGGGGTGACAGAACCTTCAATGTATTTCGTCAGAATGGCGCAACAGAAGTATGATGGTCTGATGTCGGTAGAGGTGCCGACTGTGAAAGAGTTTACACATGATTGCCAGGGGTATCCCTGAGAAGTTTAACTTGGGAAATGTGGACCAAGTTAGACAACGACGTTGACTCTAAGGATTAGAGATAGATGACAAAACGTCATTAGTGGGAGAAATCGATCTCAAGAGAGACGACCATAGGGTTGCTTCTTGAGAAGTTGGCGAGTCGAATTTCGGGGACGAAATTCCTTTAAGGGGGGAAGATTGTAACGACCCGCTTCCGACCTCTTTTCGAGGCTTAATTGTGCGAATTTACGGGTTTAGTTTGTGGCCCGTCGGCCCCGGGGAGTCCCCGGACTAAACCGTGAGATTTCGTTTCGGGCGATTTCGGAATTTCGGAAATCGCGTTTTAGTCCCCCAACTTTTGGATAATTGCATTTTGGCCCCTAAGAGTTTGAATTATCTTAGGGACTTTTTGGTAAATTCCTCCCTCCTCTCTCTCTTCTTCTTCTTCATTTTCCAGATTTGGACTGGAGAAACCCCCATCTTTAGAGGGCCATAACTTTCGGCTCCGACCTCCATTTGACAAGCCGTTGCTGGCGTTGGAATCCTTGAAGAACCAGCTTTCCATAGATACCAACCTCCTCTCATGTTTCCACCTGGTTCGCCGTCGGGAAGCCCCCAAAGAAGCCTTCACAGAACTGTTTTCTGGAATTTCCAGATTCTTGGTCTGAGCTTCAAATCGCGATTTCTCCCAAACCTTCGATCTAAAGCCTTTCCTGTTGCTTCCATTGGATTTGTTGGTACTCCTTTACCCTAATCTAGACTTTGGTTGGGATTGATTTGGTCTAGAATCACCCATTCTACCCCCAAAACAGCCAAGTGCCCTGTTTCCGCCGCCCTTGCTGTTCGCCGGCCACCGTGGCTTCTCCGGCGACACCCACTCCACCCCACCACCTTAAATTGATAGAGGAGAGTCTTATGAACGCAATGGCACCGATTTCGGCCTTTGGTGTTGAGCCATTTGAGAGAAATCAACCTCCAAAGCACAACTCCTCCCCCTTGAACCCAGATTCCGGCCAGTACCTTCAATGGGCGATTACTCGCCGTTCCGGCCACCTCAAGCGACGCCACCACCACCATTGGACTCATGTAAGTCCCCTCTACAAAGCCCAATAGGTTTGGTTCACCAATTTTGCACCATTAGCTCGAATTGGTCTTAAACCAACTAGTGCTCGCCGAACCCAATTTTAGGGCTTGCTGGTCGCGCGCCTTTGAGGCGTGTCCGAGCGATTCCGTCGCCACCCACAGCCACTCGTGAGTCCCTCAACCTCCCAGCAGCACCAAGGAACGTCCCCGGCCACCGGAGTCTCGCCGGAAGTTCGCCGGAGCTCGCCGTGAGCCGCCTATTCGCGAGGAAACCAAGTGAGTGGACATCCTATCCCTTAATTAGGGCCGTTCGCCGCTTTAGTAGATGATTGTAGGCTTGATTGAGGTGGATTGGTTGTTAATTTGAGGATTATGAGTTGATCGGCAACTTTGGGAGGAAGTAGGGGCGATTTGGTAATTTTGGCCAATTAGGAGTAAATTGGCAAAATTGATGACTTAGAGAGTAAGTTGGTAACTTAGTTATGTTAGTTGCCTTTGTTAATAGCTAGTGACCGTTATGCGATAGATTTTACGATTGTGGAGGTAAATTACTAATTTTGGTCATTTAGGACCAAATTAGAGCTTTAGGGGCAAAATCGTAAATTCGAAAGTTTGTGAGCAGAATTAAGATTTATTGGTTGCAGTTGGGTTGGATAATCAGCTGGACAAAGTTGGATTGACATTTTGCGCAATTGGAATTGATTGGCTCAAATTTCGCTATTTATTAAATTTAAATAGTTTGGATTCCTTTAGCGAAATTTGTAGAAATTGTGTGGTTGGGCATACGGCTAGCAATTAAGGTGATGGTGCCCGTAGTTTGTCGAGCAAAGGATTCCTGCTTCGACTTAGGGACCCGGGCGAATCCCTGATTAGTAGGCCTGAGTGGTTGACCTTTAGAAATTTTGGGAAATTGTCCTAAAATTTATTATGCCATATTGTGTTGATTTATTCAATGTTATTGAATGCGCAATTGGTCACGAATGATCGTGATTGATCATTGATACGGATGAGTTGACCGGCGTGGTTGTTGACCCCAGTTGCCTTAGAGGCCAGTGGACCCTAATCAATGGTGAAAGTCGATGGAACCTAAAAATTGGTATCGACATCGAATTGACGAGTGGGCATGATGGTTGGAATAAACCAACGTGGTCAGTGACCCTGGCACCTTGATGAATTCGGTTTAATCCGAGAAATTTAGTTAGGGTCCCAAGCCGGTTGTGGACGGCTTCATTTGGCTAATTGCGCAATTTATTTATTTGTTTGTTTAGTAATTTATTTATTCAATTAGCAATTTATTTACTCAATTAGTAATTTATTTATTTAATGAGTAATTTATTTATTTAGTGTTTTATTTATTTAATGAGTAATTTATTTACTCGGTTAGTAATTTAATTATTCGGATGTGCTTTTTACTTATTCAATGAGCTATAGCCTTATGTTGGTTAATCCTAACGCGTCTTTGGTCCGGGCTTAGTGCCAAGTCCCAGTTACGAACTGGTTGACTCATAGAAAATATGAAGTTGTTATTAGAGAGAGACGGAATTGATTTAGTTGTACATGGGTTTAATTGAAAGGAGTTCGACTGGTGGTGACGATTGATGAGAGATACATGAGTAAGGAACTCACGGTGATAGCATTCTTGGTTCAGGCATAGGGGGTAGACCATTGAGAAGTTCCGTTAGCATTAGAGATAGATTCTAGATTGGCTATGCGATGAGGATGGGATCTTTGAAGGAATTAGCACTTTGGAGATGAGCCAAGTCAGGTTAGTGGTTGGGGTAGTGTCGAGAGTGGAAGCAGGGACCCTATCGCGATGGCGTTCCTAATTTCGGCATAGGATTAGACTTACTGAGATTTTATCTCAACCCGTCGTGGTAACCATTTTTCAGGTACATGATTGGAGATCGAATCTTGCGGACGAGTTCTGGTAGGAGTTGATGGTGTGAGGAATTACGCTTCCGTTAGAGACTTGAAGGCCAGCGACCAGCCTGGGACGTCGCTACTCAATGGCCGCAAAGAAGAGGTAGATCAAGGACTGCCGCACGCTCGGGAGCGGGGCGTGACACAGAGAAACATCCGAGCATTAAACATGTCCAATGCTAGCATCTCAGTTGAAGTTCCCCGTTGGCTACGTGATGTTCTATCTAACATTCAACAATTGGATCTCTCAGACAATATGCTCAGAGGAAACGTCTCCTGAATTATCGGGAAAGAAATGTCTTCGTTGACGGACGTATCACTTTCTCGAAATAACCTCAGTGGTGAAATTCCAAATTCATTATGCATGTCAAATGAATTGTCTTTTCTTGATCTCTCTAAGAACCAATTGTCTGGGAGACTTCCACGATGCTGGACGAATTCGCAAGCTTTTTTGGAATTGATTTTATTGGCAAACAACCAGTTGCAGGGTCCAATTCCAGAGTCTCTATGTCATTTAGAGCAATTAAAAGTTCTAGGTCTCATGGAAATGGCTTGAACGGAGAGCTTCTAGAATTTTTATTGAAGCTATATTTATTGGTCCACAATATAAGTGACAATCATTTCACTAGTATAATTCCTCCATTTGGTAATGCTAGATCATTTCAGATTATCGATCTTGGAGAAATCACTTCACTGGGGACATTCCTTTACAGCTATGCCATCTTGCTAATCTCCAGTATTTAAGCTTGACGGATAACAACCTTTCCGGAGGCATTCCTTGTTGTTTCAACAACTTCTCGCGAATGTGGGGCAATTCCACTTTGTATTTTAGATCCATTGAGGAGGTTTCCCTTATGGTTAATATCAAAGAAATAAGCATAGAATTCACGAGAGCACTCCCTTATCTATTTTCCATTGACCTCTTAAGCAACGCATTAGACGGAAAAATACCAGAAGGGCTGACGATGCTTGCTCAACTTAAGAATTTGAACCTCTCTCAAAATAAATTGATTGGGAAAATCCCTTCAAATATTGGCAACTTGAGGGATTTAGAATCACTGGACTTATCTAATAATAGGCTATCGGGTGAAATCCCTCCTAGTATATCTAATTTGGACTTTCTAGGTTGTTTGGATCTTTCCTTCAACAATTTATCCTGTTGAGTTCCATCAGGCAATCATCTAAGCACCATGGAATATCAATCTAGTTATCACGGCAATGATGGACTTTGTGGATCTCCTCTTTTGAAAGATTGTCCTGGAAATGAGCATAATCACATGGATAGATAAGATGATCACAATTCAAGTGAAGATGAGTCTATTGAAGGAGACTCCGTTGTTGGTTGGTTTTACTCAGGACTGGGACCAGGTTTCACTGTGGCATTGATGGGATTCTGCGGCATATTATATTACAAACAATCTTGGAGGGGCTCCTATGTTCGAGTAGTGGATAGGATAATCGAAAAATTGTTGATTGCGAGGAGGATTACCATGCTTTGGCTCCCGAGAAGTTTTCAATTTCGATTCCGTAGATATACAGTTATTTAGTAAGTGAAATCATTTCTCTCTCTCTCTCTCTCATTCATGATTCATATATTCATTTCCACGTGTGCTTTTTACCATGCTTTGGCTCATTTATTTTGTTGATAGAGATTGCTAATTAATTCTAGCATTTGTTCTCACGTTTGTGAGTCGCAGGTAACACCTTGCATGAAACTCCGGATTGGCCTACCCAATTCCGGAGACGTGCGCCATTGCAACTGCTATCAAACTGGCACTCTCTTTCTTCATGATGGAAGATTGCTATTAAAGCTCCGTAATAAATAAGTTGTGCTCATTGTTCTCCAGCATATGTCACTGTCTTTGTACATAGATACATAAACAAAATATGTATATATATATATATATGTTGCTTTTCTCCTATAAACTAAGATATGTATATTTAATGTAAAATGAACCTACTATGTGAGTCTAATCCTATTGGACGAGTGTATGTATCCCTATGGTAAAAATTTACATTTTTTTTCACGTGATGATAAAATGTGAAAAGCTTGGATAGCTATCAAAACATGTTAGCAACAAAATTTGACCGCCAATTTGTTCTGTCGATAAAACATTATTACATTATCGACACTTTCATGAAAGAATAAATAATTACTAGATATTCTTGAGTGACCAAGTTTTTTTTTTTGTCGAAATATTATAATATCATTGCTAGCTCGCAAAAGGAGCACCATTAGTTGCAAAGTCTAAACATAGTAGTGAAATTAGAGGTTGAGGAGGGAAATGAACCCAATTGCTAGGAAGGGAATTGGCTCGGTGGGCTTTAGCGACCCAATCCGCGGCCTTGATGTTATCCCTCGATTCGTAGGAGACAGAGACGCCACTAAGCCAGGCCAAAAGACTAATGCAGTCGGCGACAATGGGTTGGTATACTAACATTTACTAAACTAAGTCCATTTTCTGGTCGAAGGTAAGCAATCCATCAATGACAAGTTTCAATAAATTTATCGATCAAATATTTGAAAGTCGATACTTTAGTTCTTCCTTATTTCTCAATTTAACATTAATTAATACTTGTCAAATTAAATATCAATTCCAATTTTTCAATGTGATCCGTTTAAGTAATAGACTTAGCTACATGAGCAATAAACAGTTCATAGCTAACCCAAGGAAATCCTTGGAATTAAGGTCATACGTAGAATTTTGACAAGAAGAAGGAGAAGAAGAAGGAGAAGAAGAGATTACGTCTAAGGAAATGAGACCTAATTTTTAAGTGCACATAGGCAATAAATGTGTTAGAGGTAAAACAAAGGTAAAATAGTCTTTAGGTCTTCAGGGCTTATTTTGTGTGTGTGTGTATATATACACACACATGTATATATATATAGAGAGAGCTCTTATTGAATAAGATAAGAAGTACTTTTCTTTTCTTTTTCATGGTATCATAGCGGAAAACTTTCAGTGGTCAGTAACTTTTTATCCTAACTCTCATGTTTTTCAAGATTCAATTACAAATAAGAAGATTGGTAGAGGACATGAGGCAGGGGGCTATTTATATTTGAAGATGATTCATCCATTGCATACACTAGTATTGCTTCTCTACATTAGATCCATTATCGCATTGGTCATCCTTTGTTGCATAGTCTTTAGAAGTTAGATTCTAGTTTTCAGTCTATTTTGAGTTTAAAGTGCAAGTCATATCAACTTGGTAAATTGCATCATGTCAATTACCCTCCTTGAGTCATTAAACGACCTTGCCTCGCCCACCGCTGCCATGGACAAAGCTCCCACTCGAAGTCCACCCGTTGGGATCTCGACCTCGGCACCCATCGAGATCTCGACCTCGGCTCACTCTTTGCAAGAGCAGATTTTTTATTGTTTATATCACATCAGTACGTAGGTCCACATCTGCAGTTATCTAAGCCTTTTCCCATCCAAACCCTTCATCCCCCCCCCCCCCCCCCCCGCCAGGTCTGGGTCCGGGTCTAGGTAGATTCACTGGGAAGTAAGAGTGTGCATGATTCAGAGCAGTCAAATTTTCTTCCGGAACCGGGAACTGTACTGCTTATTGGATCAATTGGGAATCGAAAAAATTCTAAAAGAATTAAATTTATTTACTTATTTTTAAAAAATTAATTTGGTATAGTTGGATAAAGATTAAAACTTTAGAAAATTAAATTGAGTTCTTTTTATTTATTTTTACATCTTTATTTTAAATAAAAAATTTAAAAAAAAATCAACCAGTCCGGTCCGGCCTTCTTAGGAATCGAGAACGAGACCGCCCAGACACCGGTTCCATTTTTTGGAATCGGGAACAGGACCGACACTTCTGATCCGCTCCGGTTCCCGAGTGGTTTAAGTTACTCACCCCTACTAGGGAGGAATGAGGGTCTTGTTGGGTTCGCGGCGGAGGCGGGGAAAACTGGCATGAATTAGAGCTATGCGTCGAAAACATAAGAATGTAAGAAACGGAATGCTTTTCAAAGCAAACTCTGAAGAAATTCTCCCCTCAGGTCATGATCGGGACGAAAAATCAACGCATCAGGCCACCGTTATCAATGTCGTTATGATGACGTGGGTTTCGAAAAGCCAAATAGTGGAAGCCGCACAAAAATGGAGGCGGTCCACTGACCGGCGTTGTTTTGTTTTGGCCCTACCAAATTGGCCTCGGCTTCCCACCACGGAAGATTCGGTCAGTAAGGGGTGGAGCTGTTAATTGGAGTCCCACCTCAATTTTAATTTGGAGCCTTGGGATCTCATCGTCACAAGCTATCGATTTCCATGTGAATCATTTTATTTTTCCATTTCATCGACTCATAAGGCGATGGAGATGAATCGGCATCCCCTATCTTTAGAAAGTTCGCATGAATACAGTATATGAATAAAGAGAGATTATAATTGAAAGAGAGATGGTGAGCTAAGGTTGATCATAGCATATCACATTGATTTTTTTTTTTGTGATTGAAAGGTCATTTGATCAGTTAATATGAAACGAACATGTATTATTTATACCAAGTTGGGTGTGTGTCGGTCCTGGTTCAACCTGGGAAACAGCCTGAATCGGCCAGGAGGGTGGTTTTCGGAAGATCGGTCCAGGGAAGGGAAAGTTCAATCGCTCCAAATTAGCCACTACAAGCTCGGATCCAACAGCTCGTAACACAATTAATCTTGGGTATTCATAATGCGTGTTCATCATCGTCCCTAATATAGCATACCCTTTTAAGATTCCGAGCGTTGCCGTTCAATCGGCTCTCAGCTTTCAAATTGAGGTATTCATCACCTATAAATGTTCCATAAGTCGTATCTGACAGTCTGGGTAAATGCCAATTATAATTAGTGTGCTTGATGAATATCTAATAGTACCAAAGCAGAAAATGTCAACAACGTCCTATGCGCTTGGAGGTACTTAGACTTTTCGAGATATTAATTTGTACCTAAATAAGGATGTTTAGTGAGGATTGTGCTCATAATTCAGGAAATTAATGCATCCGATGAAGATTAATCGACCCTCGATAAATCCTGAATCCCTATTGTTAGTGGGAAATGGAAAAAAGAAGAAAAGAAGAAGTAAGAAGATGTGTTTTTTATAACTTTCTCTACATTAGGTTTGAAGAATTTTCGGAAATAGACTGGTCAACTCAATCTAGAAGCAATTAGTTTAACATGCTTTTCGTAGAACGCATGAAAAGACTTCATGCTTTGGAATTACTCGTTTGGATCATACGACAAATATAACTTTGGCATTAATTGTTTGGATCATATGACAAATGTAACTTCCTTTTGTAGGGTGGTAACATGACAATGATCGAGGCAGATAGGTACTTTATTGAGCCAACTATGGCTCAAGATTCGGTCATCTACTCCAGCGAGATATACTCTGTCTTGATCAAATTCGATCGAGATTGTTGAGAAATTACTAGATCACAACCAACAATGTTGGCCGTAATACCATGGCAACAACCCCTTCCGGCTTAGTCATATTAGGAGCATCTAGTAGAAATTTGGTACTCTCACTCGAGAAGATTGCCAAGAGTATGAGTGAGCATAAAGAATCTATGGAATCAGAAACTCCTGAACCCTGCTGATTTAGTTGAATTTCAAGAAGCGTTGGTTCCCGATTTCGAGGGAAGCAGATTGCACTGATTTTTTTTTTAAATTAAAATTGTAAACCCTAAGCTCTCACTCTCTCTCGCTCCTTATCCTTGCGCCCCTCCCCTCTCGCCCTCAACTCGAATTAGAACCCTCCAACTTAAGATATGTAAGTTCTCTACTCTTTGGTCCTCTTGCTGTATTGTGCATGATTCGGTTGTGTTTTTGCTTCGATATGCATTAGGGGTGTGTATAATCCCTAGTGAGAAGAATCGGCCGGTTGGATATGAGTGTATATGGATGTGTATAAGCATTTGATTCTATTTGGCTCCATTGCACCGCCCGAGAATTGGATTGGACCAATCAATTCGGGCTTGAGACCAATTGGTTTGGCCCTCGATTCCAAAATTTGGGAGCAAGCCCTTTTAGTCTGATTCTCGATTCCTGGGTAAGACTAAACCAAACCGATCACTTTTAGCTAGAGATGGTAAAATGGGTCAAAAATTCATATTTTAACTCGTATTTGATAAGGTGAGTCATAAATTGATTAACTTAAAAGGTTAAATGGGTCTTAAATGGGTCACTTAATAATCTAATGGGTCTTAAATGGGTCGTAAATGGGTTACTTAATTAATTTTAAGTATTATTAACAAATCATTTATGAGAATTTCGATATTCCTCTTGATTATTTTTATTTTCCCTATTTTTTTCCTTTTTTCTTTCATTTTATTCTCTTTGTTCCTTCTCTCTAAGTTGTCACTGGCCAAGAGACAAGGGATGACCTCACTAGATTTGACTGGAAGAAGAAAAAGCAAACAAATTAAAATATATTTTTAAAGAAATAAAAATAATTAATTTTTTTATAAAATTATCAAATAAATTGTATTGTACAATACATCTTTAAAAAATTCATGAAGTAAATTTTCCTAGACTTGGTGAAATATGGAAGTGTTTTAACAATACGAGTCGGATCGGGTATGTGTCACTAAAATTTTATTGTATGAAAATGGGTCAAAACGGATTAAATAGGTTAATATGGGTCGGGCCATTTTCGACCCAACCCGACCCACCCATTTGACGCCCTTATTCTTAGCCAAGAAGGCGCTTGCACCCAAGTCTCTCAATATATTGAGTTGGACCCACGTTTATAAGTTTAAGCCAATGAGCTATAAGTTAAGTAAGTTATATGTTAGTTGCTCCATATCATACTAAACTCCAATATGGAATTTATCTAATATGACTTACATGTGTATTTCAATAATCTCTCATTCATGTGTGAACTTGATGTTAAGTTTACCCTAAGCTTGTTTCTTTTGGTGAAGTTCAAACTTTGCTTGAGCACAATTAGTGTCTATAACAAGCGAGCGCCTATCAGGATGTTAGGAGAGTAATATGGATTATGAACATTTGGCTTCAAATATCGAGCAAAGGTAAAAATTATTAAATGATGTCTCGAGTTTGAGTTTATATGAAAAATCTCAAGAAAATCACTTTCTTGTTTAGATTATAATTATTCACATTATATTATGAAGGGGCACACATAGATATTTTTAATTATATATTGACTTGTGGGCTCCCGAGAAGTAATAAGAATAAGAAAGGGGGAACGTCTTCCCTTACTGATCTTACCTACCTGTAGCCGCAAAAAGGAAAAGTGCGTGGATCCCGGTCCAAGCTAGGTTCACTTGGGCACAAATAAAAGTGTGTTTTTCTTCTGCACCAATCAGAATGCACACACAAGTCAGAAGCCGCACATCGTGAAGAGCAGTCGGACGAAGAAAGAACGTACCAGCGTTCATCTTTTAGCCCAAGAGGAGTATCAAATGATCTTTGTGTGAGTTTTTTTCTAAGTGAATTCTTTCCGAGAGAGAGTGAGATAATATCTGTAGATTTGAGTTTACTTTAGTTGTGAAAAAAAAAAACACTCGAGCAGGTTAACAATTATAAACTCTGATTTTCCGATTAGCTGTTGGCTCTTCCTATAAATAGAGGTATCAATGTTCGAAATGAACCACATAAATCTCAGCTATACTTGTTTTTTCTCATTTAATTTCTCGAGTATTTTCGCATTAATTTAATTTATAAATTTCTGTCGTTTCTGCGTTAAAATTACATCATGAACGTTGATTCATTCTAGAGAACTTAACCCTAACTACCAATGACAAAATCAGTCTACGATTGGTGGTGTGCACGGATGATGGTCTTAGTAGGTCTGAAAAGGTACGAGGTCATATAATTGGTATCGCCGCGATAATATTGACCGTGAAAATGAATGCTGTAACTTTTCTAAGGTATGTGATAGAGTATTTCAGGATAACTCGTACGGAACGGCTACATCCAATTTGTAAAGTACCATGGCTTTTTAGCTTCGCTTTCTCTTCGGCAAAGCCGACAGGGTTGAGAATTTGCACATGAGATGTTCTTTCTGGCAAAAACAAAGTAGAGGAGACATGGCAGTCCCCAGTTTTCGATGCAAACTTTGCCTTATGTACGCTAAAAACAGCGTAAAATAAGGAGGAAGGGAGCTTTAACGATTGGGACCGGGTTGGTGGTACGCTTTCTCAGCTTCCTAGGGCCTCTGTATGGCGGAGGCCTGGCCACGCCATCGTCTCACAGCTTCTTTGACTGCACCATCTCTTTCTCTCATGGTTAGACAACAAAGAGAAAATAGAGCGGGTGGGATTTTATCAAAAAGCCCGAAGTTCAATCACTGATATACAAGACACTCATCATGTCCAACAATCAGTTCAAAGCTTCAAAAGCCTTGAAGCTCGCGAAACTACTCGTCTTGTTATATGTGTTGAATTGGTCGGCGGAGTCGACTTATCCCAATAGGCGGCCCGCTCAATCAAAGAAGAAAGATGGCGTAGCTATAACGCATGACCAAAGCGGCTGTGAGCTTCTGGATAGTGTTCTGCGCCAACCTAACACATCGATGAGTATGAGTAAGAGGGGTTCTGGAAGGCACATTGGCACCTACCGGAGGTTCGTACGCTCGCACCCATTCCGGGTATTGCACCAACTTATATTACTACTAACGCTTGATGATTCGTTTGTAATTACATTTTATTAGAGACCATTTCAAGAAAAAAGTTGGCTGTCTTAAGTTACTTTGGTGCTACAAGCTGTTAAAGGCGAGTGTCGCATATAATTGCTAGAGCATTTCTAGTGAAGGGAAGATCACGAGTGTCGCATAATTATGTTACTTCGTTAATCTACAGCTTGCTAACTTTGTTAGCTCAAGTGCTCGCTTTACTACTCGTTCGCTCGTTTTCATTTGCCCAAGAAGCACGGCTATGAGTGCACAACCCTCGCTACCAGCTCCTACAACGCTGACAAGGCCAAGCACTAGCCCCTTTCTTCCCCATTAAATGAAGGGTGTCATATTGCTGAACCAGGCTTTAGGCTTGGTCCAATTGCTGACCCAACCCGGACCAATAGGGTCTGGGCTAGTGAGATGGACCGGGTCAGAGAAACCCGGTCCAAAGTCCATTTTTAAAATATAATAATATTAAAAATTTAAAATTAAAATATTTAATAAAAATTGAGAAAATAATTTTTTATATAAAGTTCAAATATTTTTTAGGAAAGTGGCCACAATTGATTTCTTTAGATTTCTAGCATTGATACTTGTCTTGAATCAATTTCATCCTTTCCCTTTCAAATGAACATTTTAAATTTGGCCTCAAAATGGAAAATCTTCAAAAATTTTAAAACCCAATTGAATAAAATCTTAAAGCTTTACGATAGGGGTTTGTTTTTTGTTGTTTTCTTTTTAGAGACAATTCTAGGTTGCTAACTATGCAATTTCATTTGATTATACTTTATTGGGCATTTTCATTACATTGATTGTTATTTTTCTTTTTAGCATGATTAGAAATTTGATAAAAACACTATATGATCACTTAGCAAATCAATCTCATAATTGATAATAAAAAATTGCATGAAAACATTTTAGTTAAAAAGACAATCAAGTCTAGGTATCAAAAAGGCATTAGTTCTCTAACTAGTGTAATCAAATCCTCATTCCTTAACTTCTAGTTAAATACAAAGTGAAGTTTTTTTTTTCACTTGGTTTTTAGCTAACCGCAATAGGCTAGTGGCAATCCATTCAACTTGTAGTATTTTGATGAAAATTTCCAATGTCGCGTAAGGTATGGGCTCGGGAGAACCCATATTTGTAATGGATGAGTCAAATTGGATTATAATTAAACAACTTGCTCGAGCCGTCCTTTAGGGACATTGATTCGGATTTCCTCATGAGCAATACCCTAAACTATTTCTCCTAAAATCAGCCTCTCGATGGATAGGTTGCATTATAGTCTCAATGTTGTTATTAGAGGCCTAATTCCTTAAAAATCCTGAATTTTAAGTTTATTCTCTATGCTATCTTGAACTTTATTTTTTGTCTTTGAAAAAACCTTATACTTTATTTGCAGTCCCAAATTTACCTTGAATCTTTTTTTTTTGTCTTTGAAAAACCCTAAACTTAAAGTTCGATCACAAATTTGCCTAAACTATTTTTTTTTTGTTTAAGAGAAAAATCATCAATTTGTACATAGTCCCAAATTTTCCAACATTAGCCTTTCATCCAAAAATCACAATTAGTCGTCCTTAATTTTTATAACTTAGAATAGTTTCATTTTAAAGATAACTATAATATCACTTTTCTGATGTGGATTTGATATCATGTGCTAATGCCACTTCAAGTTGGGCCAGGATCAAAGGAGTATATTTGAGAATAGATTGAAAATTGGTGATTTTTTTAGACAAAACGAAATTTATGATAGAATTGGGATTATACCTTTAGTTTGGAGCTTTTTTGTTTGAGACTAAATCTAAAGTTGAGGATTTTTATGAGAAAGAAAAAATTCGACGTAAAATTGGGATTAAACCTAAAGTTGAGGACTTTTTAGTGAATTATGCATGTTTTTGGAGATAGTGCTTGCATTTTGCAACATGACGTCCACAATAGAGGTAACTTTAGTCTATACATAGTGATGCTAGAGGTGGCATTGATGTTGTTTGCAACGCAGTTGACATCGAAGTCCCTGAAGTCATGTAGTCAGTCGGGTACAATGATCAAACACTTATCGTAGAGGGTGATTGGGCACGATGTGTGTGGGAACATAAATGAAAGGTTCATACATCCATGAAAATATCGTCGATTTTGTTTTGCATGTTGAAGAACACAATCACAAGGTCCAATTTGGGTGGTGCAACTCGAACATATCCTTGGTGGACTTTAATCACTTGGCTAAGCCAATCATGGCTCGATGTCATACCAAATCAGGTTGGGTAGTAATTTAAGATGGCCAAATGACGAGGGATCGGCATTTTGGCCAATGATATTGGTCGCACTACAAAAAAAACTGTTATTTTTCCACGGATTTAGCGACGGAAAATTTGGCAAAATCCGTCGCTAAACCTTTTTGCGACAAATTTTGTCACGGAAATATTTCTGTTGCTAAATCAGCGTCACAAAATTTAGTGACGAAAAATTGATTTTTAGTTGCTAATTTGAGATGGATATATTTTGTCACAAAATTCGTCGCAAAATTTTCGTAGTAAAATTCGTCACTAATTAGCTATGGATATTTTTTCCGTCGCTAAATTAGCGAGGGATTTTTTTTTCCTTCGCAAAATTCATCGCTAATTTGCGATGGCGCAAAGTTCGTCGCTAATTAGCTACAGATTTTTTCCGTCGCTAAATCCGTAGCTAATTAGCTACAGATTTTTTTCCCATCGCTAATTAGCTATGCAATTTTTTTTCTGTCACTAAATTTTCATTGCAAAATTTGTTCTGTCACTAAATTCGTCACTAAAATTTGTTGATAATAATTATTTGTGACAAAATTCATCACTATTTTACCTCGATATTTGTCTTTTTGGATTGTAATTTACATCAAAATACAATGCTAATTTGCATCGATTTTCGCCTTTTTGGATTGTTATTTGCATCGAAATTCATCGCTAATTTACCACAAAAAAAATTTGAATTTTATTACGAACATTGTTCAAGAACGAATTTATCAACAAATTTTTATTAACTTTTTAGCAACAAAATTTGAATATTATTTAGGGACTATATTTTAGATCACATGAAACATAAGAATTAGGAGTAAGAGGATACATCAAGGGTGTAATCAATATTTCTGAGTAGAACTCATTTCCATTTGAAATCTGAGAAAAATTCATCTAAGAAAAAGATGATCCAAACGGAATTTACACAACAAAGCTTATCGCTTGCCTGAAGTCGTATTTAGACATTTCAGTAATTACCTCTAACAATTCAAAAAATTACAAACACAACAAGATCTCTAGAGACCTCACATGTAATTGCAACTCATCCAAAATTTGTTGGCTCATGTTGTCCTACTTTGCAAGAAAAATACATATTGTAGTATTCCTCCCC
Organism: Melaleuca alternifolia; assembly: GCA_019926035.1. Classification (NCBI taxonomy): domain Eukaryota; kingdom Viridiplantae; phylum Streptophyta; class Magnoliopsida; order Myrtales; family Myrtaceae; genus Melaleuca; species Melaleuca alternifolia. Next base: position 595,802 of record JAGKPW010002167.1, read on the forward strand.
TTCAATATAGTGTTGAACAGCACAGCCGAACCCAAGTGCTGTTACACTCAACTCGTATGGACAGCTGCTTCAACGCAATGATCTAGCCACCTGGTGGCACCAGTGCTCAAAACCCAACCCATTAACCTATCTAAAGAACTTGCTGACTCTGAATGGAAGCTTATAGTCCTTTGTAACTGCAGGCTCCCTCCTCGCAGCCTCCCGTTTAGACCACATATAAACACCCGGTTCTTGCTTGCTACCAGGAACAGTGTTGTCCAGAATAACAGCCACAAAAATGCAATTACCATGTGCATCAAAAGTAATGTATTCATCACATAGTTCACCTGTAAAGTTCAACATGACAGAAACAAATTACTTGCTAGAAATCTTTCCTTCATTTAAAAGCCCTTTGGGCCATAAATATTCCATTTATCATATGAATATTGAGCATAAATGCTATCAAATATGATCAGATACACACATCAACAAATTAAATGTGGAAACATGAATTCCATAAACATGCCTGAACGGCCATTTCCTATGATATTTAACAGGTTTGTGGTCAAGTTCCTGTCTTTCCTCTTCTCTCACAAGCTTACAGTGATATCGGCAATCACTCTGGCAGTCCCATTGTTTCCATCTAAGGTAAAGCGGTTCTTGCAAATACCAAGGACCATCAATAGGTTTCCCATCAGATGAAAATTTACAAGACCAGACAAAACATCAACAGCAGCCATGATGAAATGGAAAGTATTCCAATCAAAGAGGAACCTTGCAGATTGAACTTATTTCAAACCAGCAGCTAGCTAGGCCAACTAACAAGAACAACTCTATAGCCATTCAAAGAAGAAAGAAAAATCTTTCAGGGAAAGGAATTTTTTTTCTACTTCAAATCCAAAATGAAAACAAGCAAAGAGCAGAAGCGATGCAATGATTCCATCAGCTCTTCCTGGAATAATTGCATTCAGCAAAATAGGACGTCTATTCTAATGATAATTGGAAATAAAATAAATGAAAGGCCAAGCAAAGGGGAACTAAACACAAAGAGAACGAAGATGCATCTCAATCCATTTAACATTTTGACAACGTCCTTATACTCCTTACCTTTGCACATCAATCAATGTACTCGTTATTCATTACAAAAACAGCCTGGTAATCTCTTGACAACAAAAATGGAGGGAGAAGTAACTCACTTGGACAAGCAGAGAATGAAATGCATACACAGAGGCACATAAAGAAACTTAGAATAGACATACATAATTCCCTGCCCCAACCTCTTCCATGAATTCTTGTTGTTTATATGAAAAGAATGCACACCGTCGGCAAATCGTTGAACTTAATCAGTGAAACTACAACTAGTCAAGAATATCATACTTCGACATGCATCTCTTAGACCTCTAGGTGGATGGCCAACAATACGAACTCAAAAGAAAAAGCTTTCGTCTTTTCCATCTTCTTCTAGTCAGACGCATCGATCAAGGTCTCATTTCTTTCTAAACTCAAAACACAATCAACAAGCAACACTACATTGACAAATCCAGCATCCCAAACAAAGAGCGAATCCGCGCCACAACAATCCAACACCATCCACGTGACCAAGACAACCAGCTTACTCAGCAGATCCATAACGATCCTGAACCAAACAATCGAGCGGACCAAACGAACACGGACCAACTTGCAGGAGGCGAAGAAGATGAAGAAGATGAAGAAGAAGGCCACCTGTAAATTGGATTCGATATGGGAGACGCGGGAGGAGATGGCCATGGAGGTGATTTTGCAAGCCAGATCGAGCTGGTTGTAAGGGTCGGTGGGCATCACCGCGATGGTCTCCTCAACAAGATTGAAGTCGGGGCCGCCATTGCTAACGCTGCTCTGCGACATACCCAATTCCGATTCTAATTCCACACCCCTGTAGTCTCCGGCAACCACGAACTAAGAACGCGATTGCGATTGCGAAAGGCGGAGGGTGTTCAAGGTTGCGGAGAGGATGAAGAGCGACGGAAACAGAGAGAGATAGAGAGAGAGAGAGAGAGAGAGAGAGAGTTAAATCGAGGGAGGTGCCGACGAGGCGGCCTTCTTTGGTGAGGGAGAGCACCGTAGGGTTAGGGCGAGGGAGAAGAAAATCGCAGGAAGAAGATGATTGGTGAGATGACCGAGCGGGAGGGAGGAAAATCGCTACATTCTTCGCGCTCTAATGCCAAATTTCAAAGAACATATAATTAAATTTACGACGGATTCATTAGTGACGAAAAAAAAACAGTCGACGGAAAAAAAATCCGTAGTTAATTAGTGATGGATTTGGCGATGGAAAAAAAAACAATGAATTTTGCGACGGGAAAAAATCCGTAGCTAATTAGCTACGGATTTTGCGATGAATTTTTTCCATCACAAATTTGCAATGGAACTATTAGCTACGGAAAAAATATTTCCGTTGCTAATTAGGGATGGATTTTGCGACGAAAATATAATCCGTCCCTAATTAGCGATGGAAGCGACGGATTTTGCAACGAAATTTTTTTCGTCCTAAATTTGCGACGGAATTTTTTTTCCATCACTAATTAGCGATGGATATTATTTTTCATCGCAAATTCCGTCGGAATTAGCAACAGATTTTTTTTCGTTGCTAATTTTCCATAGTTACATTACAGTTTTTTTGTAGTGTCGTGATCATGGTTTTTGATTGATTTTGCTCAAGAGTCAAGACTGAGTTTTTCTTGCTCGAATAGATGAATAGATTTTGGGCCATAATCGGCTCTACATAGCACCTGTCTGCTTCAACTATAGTCATGCTGTGAGCCTACAAAAGAAAGTGGCATTTGTCATATGATTCAATTGGTAAATTTTAATGTGCAAGCCTTTGCAAATGTTCTATATAGAAAAGCACGTTCATTTTAATTGTATAAGAAAAAAATAATTAATATCTCAAAATATGAAGGGTGCGGAGAACATTGATTGGCCTTATTTGGTAGAAGTGGATATTCTTATTTGCTTAGCAAGTGGAAACTCATTTAATAAATGACATACATCTAGATTGCTGTTTGTGACTTCGACTAATATCTTGCATTAGTCACTATGTAATTCAATAATACGAAATTCATTATCAAAGAATCCTAAATCTCCATGATTTTCACAATAATATGAATAGAGACGTATCTTTATCCACAATAATAATCTTGAAATGACGATCATTGCGAAAATATGAGAAATGAAGAAATTTGATTTCTCTCCTTAGACCATTTAGTCTTAACTTATCTTATCTTATGGGTGATATAATACTTTTTTTGTTGTTATGGGTGGTGCTGTGACCTACCCAATCTTTAGGGGGCTGCTCTATGAGAGAGAAAATAGGTTTAAGGGTATTGCTCATAAGAAAATTTGAATTAGCATCCCTAAGAGTATATTCTTTGTCCAACTCATATTGGGTTATTTTGCTGCACTTCATCTTAACTCGTTCTTTATTATTAAACTAGAAGTGCTTGTTTTGTATCATTTTTTGCGTTGTGATTCATTTTCTCAATTGAATTATTAGGTTCTTATTGGATCACAATAAACATAAAACATCACAAGGTCACCTAGCGGACGAAAACTTTCGGACTCTTAGTTGGATAAAAAAAGATTGCATGTGACACTTAGTTGACAAATAGTCAAGTTAGGAGACCGGAAGGGCATTAATTGAATAATCAAAATTCCAATGTTGCGTAGGAAGTGAGGTATTCTTTCATGCCTCAATTAGTCTTTAGCCAATTTCAATCGACTAGTGACTTATTATTATGTCGAACATTATAGACTAAATCAAACTGAAAATTGAGAATTCCAATGTTGCGCCAAGTGAGGGCTTGGAGAACTTGTGCCAATTGGAGATCATAAGTTTCAACTTGACAAGTCCTCTAACTTGCTAAACAAAAATTATATGCAAAATATTATTGTCAATTTGTCAATTCAAATAAATGGAATTTGTTAAAGAAATAGAAATATTATAGTGAATGTTATAAAAAAAATTGAGGGACTATGTTGGATAAATTAAAAGTTCAAAGATGGCTATGAATATTTACTAATAATTTAGGAACAACATAGAAAAAAACATAAAAGTTCAAAGATGATATTGCACATTAGACCAAAATTTAGGAATTATTTGTGTTATTTTCTTTTATTTGAAATGAGAGAGATCATGCAAAAATGAGAAACCATAGCTAATGGAAGTTCATTTAAAGAGAATTTGAAATCTCTCTCTCCCTCTCTCTCTCTCCACCCAACCTTTGAAATCTCTCTCTGTCCCCCCCCCCTTCGGTCCCTCTTTTCCCTCTTCCCCAACACACACAAGAACTCAGAAATTTCTCAAATCCAGCACAATTTTCAGATGTTCTCATTGCTCTCTTTTCCCAAACAAAGGATTAAGGCTTCTGAAATCAAAGTTCAATAAACAAATTGAGCAGAGCCTTGAGCTTAGGGTATAAAAAATACAATTCTGGGATAAAAAGCAATTTTCATTTGGTTGGTATTGAATGTGTAGAGTTTCGTCCCGTCAATATCAATTCTAAAAGAAAAAAGAAAAAAGAAAATCAAGGGCAAAAAGCTGATTAATTGAAGAAATTCTCGGTGAACATTAATGACTTCGGTTGCCAGTGCTATAGGTAGTGGAATGTATGAAAAATTTCTTTGTACAGAGCCACCAATGAACATATGCATGAGACAGGACCGGTTCTTATATTTTGAGATAGGGCGGATTCTTATGTTTCATCAAAAGTCGTCTTTCATTCAGTGACTGATACTCTAGGGTGACGGTCTAGTTGATTTTCTCCTTCTTCTAGGAAGGTTGGTGTATGTCCAAACTCTCAACCTCACAATCAGTTGAAGAAAAATGGCTCGCAAGATCCCCGGATTAGAATGAGATAGGAATGATGAATGCATGGAAATAGTTCTGAGAGTACCTGCGGCCTAGTTGAATGTCTCAACCTATGGCACCAACCAAACAAAGCAATAGGTATTTAGGAAGGAATCCACCAGGATTGAAATAGTCGTTCCCTCTCTTGACTAATTATCTTAGTTCAATACAATAATTCTTGAGAGTTCTCTCGCCACGGTCCCAAAGCCCAGCCCAAACCCAAAAGTATGAGGTAGGATGGATGAGCCCACTTCATCTCCTCGTCTTAGTCTGTCTATTTTCCCGACTCAATAAAGCTGAAGCTATATTCTGAATGATGTTATGCAGGGACTTGAGTCCGCAAAAGAAACCTAAAATCGTGGCCTAATACTCTGCAAGTACCGTAGGCCGGGTAAAACTTTCTGCCAATTCTCAAGTAACCAACTACAACCTATGGTTATAGTCCTGAACTAAACCAGCAACTAGCTTAGTTATCCATTCTGAACTTCAAGGATCCATCAGAGTAAGAACAAGCTCATATGCACATACTGCCTGCTACTGCTCAACAATTGACATGCTCCCCATGTCCAGAGTCCAGTGGCTCATACGAGGGTAGGTCTACAGGTCGAGAGCACCTAATAATTGTGCCTGCTTTAGTGGCAGCACTAAAGGCCAGATCGCCAGTTCATATTGAACAGAACCTACGTTCAAAACACAATCCAAGGTTACAATTCAACCCTCAAAATGACAAATTATTTCAGCTGCTCTACAAATGCGTGGTCTCACCTGTTAACTGGAAACCAAACTCTCCACAAAATTACTCAAATTTGGCCCCGAGAAAGCTGCCACAGAATATGAATCCTCGTTATTGCCATATTACTGGGAATGGTGCTGATGATTATAGTACAACATGCCCGGTGGCTGAAGCAGCCAAAAACTAGGAGGTGCGGGTGGTTGTCGAGTTTAGGGCGTGGGTTGTTAAAAGGAACCAGTTGCTAAGGCAAAGGCATTGATGGTTTCTGTGCCATGGGTAATGACTGCTGACTCACAGCACCATTGCACTCAAACACGTGGTAGTGGGGCTGGTCCACGTCACATGGTTGGGAAGCTAACATAGCCATAGGAGGCTGGTTCTAAAGTAAATACGGACTTTGAGCCGCTGAGACTTGCTGGGTAACAATGACGGATTGGTATAACCGGTTCGAGCGAGCAGTGTGTCTCTTCATATGCCCAGCACTTCTTGCCCCTTCCGCGGCAAATGTAGACAAAACTGAACTCATAATCAGTTTTGAGGAGCTAGAAGCTGCGACCTTGTCTGCAACATCAGCTGCAACAGCTGCAGCAGCTGCAGCCATCCTCCTGGGCGTTTGTCCCCCCCTTCACATATATGTCAAGGCCTTGAATAGCAGAGGTGGATGATTTGAATGCATTGTCTTCATGCATTCGCTGTTTTCTCATACTTTCAGTTTCTTCCACCTGTGCATATGCTACCGAATATTAATAAGACATCTTACAGTTACTAATCCTGAAGAAGCATCACTAATATATCCAAGCAAAAACCAGACAAAAGTTCTAGCCTAGAATATCAAGATGACAGTAAAAGTTCAATATAGACCTGTGAGCTCGCAAAGAATTGATGATAATCTAAAATATGAAAATGCATACCTGCATTTGAGTGCGAACATTCTCAAACTGAGATTCCCTCAAAGAAATGGAGAGAAAAAAGATCAAACTAATAAGCACATGAGAGACCAGATTTGGAATGTACACAAGCAGAATTTGCAATAATTATTTCTGCGACATGGCAAAGAGCAGAATAATCGAAGAATGATTCCAATGGAATACCTGTTCATCTAGTTTTTTGACAGAGATACAAGTAGTAATCTATTGCTTCAACTGATTTGAGTTTCTCGATGCACTGCCTTAAGGTGTTTACTTCATTCTCAAATTCTTTAGCCAATGTACATCTCATTGGATCCTTAGCTGAAGGCAGACACGGATAAGTTAGACACTCAAGTCTTCAATAACGAAAAGCTTTAAATGGACTCTAGACATAGACGAGTTAGATGCAGCGCTTCTTTTGGTAGTCCCCAGGTTTTGAGGTTGCGTTATGTATGCTAAAGCAAAATAAAACAAGAAGAAGACCTTTAATGATTGGGACAGTTGTTTTGGTGTGAGCTTCCTCAGCTTCCAAAGGCCTCTGTCTGGCTGAGGGCCAAACACACCGTCGTCCCACAGCTTCTCCAACAGCACCATATCTGCCTCTGTGTGTCTGTCTGTCTGTCTCTCTCTTCCTCTTATGTATGCTAAAACAAAATTAAATAAGAATGAAGAGACCTTTAATGATCGGAACAGTATTGGTGAGCTTCCTCAGCTTCCCTGGGCTCTGTCTCTCTCTCTACTATTTCCTTGTTTTTTTCTTTTCTTTTTGATCCTTGGTAAAGCCAAAAAAAAAAATCCCTGGACTGCTCTACACGATCCATTCAATCAGCGAAGAAAGAACATGTCACTAAAGTGCTCCAACCAAAGCAGCTACAAGCTTTTCAAGAACCTTAGAGACTTTAACAAAATCATGGAGATAATTACCTGATTCCTCATATATATCTACACGCTGCTAGGATGGATTCTAACACGAACACACATACACAAATCCAAATAAATAACATCAATATACTACGGATCATAAATCCAATGTAAACAGGTACAGCTGGAAACAACAGTACACCTGTATACAAAACCAACAGACGTATCCATTCCAAAACTTGCACAAATCCCACCATGTTTGGAATTCAAAAAGAAAATTAACATGCAAAAATGTTGACTTGAGGGAGTCTACAACCGCATCTCTGTTTTCCACTGTTCTATTGATCCTTGCCATCCTAAGGCAAAACTTGAATCAGCCCGTGCAGTCCAGCCCCTTTTTGCATCCGGTACGCCGATTGGTACGAGTATTCCCCAGCCTACATAAGGTACAAAATATAACGTCACCTAAAGCCGCCTTCCAATTGACCCATGAACCAGTGTTGCTGGATGAATTTGATTGACACACACACATGGGAGTGTTTCAGACCTGGTAAACTTCCTCACAAGATATTATTCGATGATCTTTCGTAGTACATATGGGGACTTACCCGATCAGCAACAAAACGATAGGTACAAGTTTCTCCTGCTGAAATGGGGCCCTTTGTTCCATCACATCTCGGAGTTCCAATCTGCAGTTTAATCCAAGAATGGCAATCTTCATCAAGACTCTTGACCGCATGACCAGCTTAACATTGTTTCTATGGGATTGGCTACGCACCTGTCGGAGCCCGTCCCAAAGGATCGCCAGATTCTCCTTCGCCAAGCTGTTGGTAACTTTCACGACGATGGTATCTCCCTGTTGCGCCCGAATGATCGGGCCCGGGCTCTTACCGTTGATGGCAATGACCAGCTTATTCTCGGAGTTTACCTCACGCGTCACATCCCAGTTAAAGGAGAGCAATCTGGCCTCCGCGGCCGCCACCATCACCGAAACACAGAGAAGCAACCCGAGTAATATACCCATCTTTCGCGGCCGCAGGAACCGAACCGCGCAGCGCGACAGATGAAAATGGGTCGAACACAGAGGAGTTTGTGGGGGTGACCGTCGACGGCCGCAATGAAAATGAAAGAAGAAGTAAGAGGAAGCCAGAGTAGTCGTGGTAGCAGGGGATATTTAAAGAAGCAGAGCTTTTCGGCAGCGTGGTTCTTCGGCCATGAAGATTGAGGCGGCATCTGAGGTGGCCATCTGTTTGTCGTGCAGTGCGCTTTATTTAATTACAACTTGACACATATATACTGACGTGGATATTCAAATAAAACAAATTGAAACTCTGGTTCTCTCTCTCTCTCTCTCTCTCTCTCTCTCTCTCTCTCTCTACCTTCATCACAGACTTCACAGCCACCGCTCCGCCGTGACCTCCATCCACAAGCCCTGCACCCCGCCGCGGCCGCCGCGCCCAGCGGTGAGGCCCCTCCCAAAGCCTTCGCTGCTGCAGATCCCATCTGGCCGGCTAGATCTCTGCAGCCATGGCAACGACGGGGGAAGACGGAGCCCAATCGGCGACCGGGATCTCGACCTTTGCCTGTTGCGGCCATGGACGAGCGGGTCTTGGCCTTTTCAGATCCGGAAGTTCCCCTTCGGCATCTCGACCTCGCCTCGCCCGTCGCTTCCATGGACAAGTCCCACTCGAAGTCCACCCGTCGGGATCACGACCTTGCCTAACTCGTCGCAAGTGCAGATTTTAAATTTTTTATTTCACCCGTCCACATTTGCTAAGGGGTGAGGGACCGGATCGAAGACCGATCTTATTGAGCTTCACATCAAAGATTGAACCGACCCTATGAATTAAGGTCAATCTAGGACTAATCGATTACTTTTTTATTTATTAAATTAAACATATTTTTTTAAATTTCATACCAATCAATGAGATGATATTTAACAATCAAATGATGAACACGGATATATAAATTTAAGAAAAGATAATAACAAAAAAATACCCATTTGTTAAAAGTAATAAATCATAAATAATGAAGACATGATGAAATATAATTAAATCATAATAATTTCAAAATACATAATATAAACCTTGGATTATATAACTTTTTTTGGTAAAGTGGATTATATAACTTCATACCTTTTTCATTCTTAAATGACCGATTTAACTTTTGAACACCTGAAAACAAAATAAATAACACACATAATTAATTTTAACAAAAGTTTTAAATTAAAATTATTTTTAGCATAATTAATAGGACATCTCATCACTTATATTCATTCATCTTTAATATGTAAACTCTATTTGTTGATGGTAATAATCTTCTCGATAAAACAATTCATATTAAAAAAGAGCATACGTTCATTAGATATACAAAGGAATTAACAAAATGGAGAAAAATATAGCAAAATCAATACATGATTTAACACATGCAAATATTAAATCTTCAATACAAATTGAAAAGTCACATGAGTTTGAAATTTTTAGATCAAGGGCCAAAATGGAAACTCACTAACTCAATTGCCTGCGTGAGGTGAGAGGAGCGAAGCAAGTGAGCTGCATTTACGAAGTGCACCAAGAGAGGTGAGCATCTTCATCGTTGGAGTTGCGCTCATGAGACAAACAACAAACAAAACTGAGGCAAGCAAAATGAACGAAGAGGATTTTGTATTTTTTTAGAAGATTAAGGATTGGCTTAAGTGAACTTTCATTCTTTAATTTACATAGCATATTTGCATAAAAAAGAACGAGGTCAAAGGAATATATACATATAAGGTTGTTAACCCGCAGGAAATGGATTAGCTGACCTGCAAAAAAAGTAGGTCAGCTGACTTGATATTGGGAGCCGTCCGATTGAAAATTGGACGACCCCCATTAAATGAGGGGAGATGGGCCTTTTTCTTTTTCTTTTCTTTAAAAAAGTGCTTTTTTGCCTCCCACCGTCCGATCTCAGATCGGACGGTGGGAGACAAAAGCAAGTCAGCTGACCTATTTTTTCTGCAGGTCAGGTGATTCGTATCCTAACCCGCATGATACATAGTTTAAGAATTCCATGAACAATGATCAACTCAATCATCCAAACCTGAATCAAAACGGGTCGGATTGGTCCGGTCCAAGATCGATCTAGGATGCTCAACCCTAATTTGTGGTGCATCCATCGTCGGGTCTAGGTCCAGTAGATTCCCTAGGGAGGAGTGAGGGTCTTCCTGGGTTCGGGCACGAGGTCGGCTCGGCGGAGGTGGGGAGACGTGGCATGAATGAGAGCCACGCATTGAATAGACAAGAAAGAATGTGGGATACGGAATGCTTTTCGAAACAAACTCTAAATAAATTCCCCACAGGTCACGATCGGCATGAGAACACCAATGCATCCGGCCATCGTCATCAAGTCGTCATGATGACGTGCGTTCAATAAGTCTAAAACTGGAGGCCGCGTTACGGCCTATACTTGTCGCGTTTCGACGACCGACGTCGTTTTCATTTTTGGCCCTCCTCTCCTCGAAAGGGGTGCATTTTACCAAATTGGCCTCGGTTTCTCGCCGCGGAAGATCCGGTTGGTAGGGGGTGGAGCTGTCAATTGGAGCCCCCCCTCAATTTCATTTTGGAGCCTTCAAATCTCATCGTCACAAGCTATCGATTGCTATGTTCACTCTCACCCAGAGGACGGATATTTTCTCGTCTTTGAAACCTTGTCTTGCTCACGTTATGCCTATCGTTTTATTTTTCATTTAAGGCCTGTTCGTTTCACGAAAAATAAATATGTTTAAAAAATATTTTACAAGAAATCATTTTCCTAAAAAATAATAATATTCTCCAGTATTCATTTGTCAAATGCCTCCAGCTTACCAGCCTTGACTGAGGCCGAGACATGCTGTTAGAAGTCACGATATTTAAAGGTAAACAAAAAAACACGGAAAATATTTCCCCCTTTCAAAAAAGTGAAAAAATATTGAAATGAACGCTAGAAAATTCGAAAAATATTTTCCTGAAAGTTATTTTCCGTGATCCGTCCATTTCGCGGAAAATATTTTTCGAAAATCGTGACGTTTAGAAGACGAAAAATAACTTGCCAAGGAAAATATTTTTCAATCAATGAAAAATATCATTTTAAAAAATAGTGAAAATGTTTTCCTTTCGAGAAATGAATGAAAATATTTTCCAATTCTTAAGATATGCTTCTGACGGCAACAACCTCCCTTTTTCTCTCGCCCTTTTCTCTCTCCTCTCTCCTCTCTTTCCCCTCCTCTCTCCTCCCTTGACCCCACCATTGACTTTCACCCTCTCTTTCTGTCTCTCTCTGGCCATGCAAAGGGAGCCCACCGGCTGCCCCCGTTCCAATCTCTCTCTTTCTCCCCCTTTTTCCTCCTACAAACGCGAGGTCTTCTTCTTCCAAATAGATGAAAATATTTTCCGATCCATTTTTAAGTTTTAAGCAAATACCGAAAATTATATTTTCCGGGAAAATGACTTCCTGCAAAATATTTTTAAGAGATGCTATATTTTCCACCAAACGAATAGAGCCTTAATCGACTCATAAGGCCACGGAGATGAACCAGTCTTGTCTATCTTTAGAAAGTTTGCATGAGTACGGTATGTGAATGGAGAGAGAGAATCGAAATAGAGATGGTGAGCTACCGTCGATCATATCATATCGCAGTGATTTTGGTGATCAAAAGGTCATTTGATCGGTTAATACGAAGTGAACATGTATTAGTTATACCAAGTCAGGTGTGCATCAGTCTTGGTTCAACCCGGGAAACAAAGCGAATCGGCTGGTGGGGTGGGTTTCTGGAAGACCGGTCCAGGGAAGGGAAAGGTCAATTGCTCCAAATTAGCCACTACGAGCTCGGATCCAACAGCTCATAACGCAATTCATCTTGGGTATGCAACATGTGTGTTCATCATCGTCCCTAATATAAGCATTACCCTTTTAAGATTTCGAGTGTTGTCCGTTCAAACGGCTCTTAGCTTTCAAATAGAGGTATTCATCACCTGCAAATTATCCTTTGGCTCTTTTCTTTTTTCCTTTGCCCCTCGCTTTATGTGGACTCTTCAACGCTAACATGTCATCTCGGGTCATAGAAAACTAGAGAGCGGGAGGAATTATGCTGACGTAGGTACAGGGAAAACTCGTATACGGCAATCTGGGTAAACGCCAACTATTATTAGCGTGCTTTGATGAATATCTAATTGTGCCAAAGAAGGAAATGTCAACAACGTCATATGCGCTTGGAGGTACTTAGACTTTTCGAGATATTGTTTAATTTTCTCTTTTTTTCCTTGGGTGGGGGGTAAAAGTTGCACCTAAATAAGGACGTTGAGTGAGGATTGTGATCATGATTCAGGAGATTAATGTACCCGATGAAGATTAATCGGCCCTTGATTAATTCCGAATGCCTATTGTTAGCGGGAAATGAAAAAAGAAAAATAAAAGAAGTAAGAAGATGTGTTCTTTATAACTTTCTCTACATTAAGTTTGAAGAATTTTCGGAAATAGATTGGTCAACTCAAATCCAGATGCAATTAGTTTAACAAGCTTTTCGTGTAGAACGGATGAAAAGACTTCGTGCTTTGAGCATTAATCGTTTGGACCATATGAAAAATATAACTTCGTTTTGTAGGGTGGCAACATGACAATGATCAAGACAGACGTGGACGAATCTTGAGCCATACATCTACTACAGCGCGACATACTCTGTCTTAATCAAATTCGATCGAGAATTGTTGAGAAATTACTAGACAACGGACCAACAACGTTGGCCGTAATGCCTTGGCAACAACCCCTTCCAGCTTAGTCATATTAGGAGCATGAGGTAGAAATTCAATACTCTCACTCAAGAAGATTGCCAAGAGTAAGGGTGAGCATAAAGAATCGATGAGATTGGAAAATCCTTGAACCCCGATGATTTGGTTGGATTTCAAGAGGCGTTGGTTCCCGATTTCGAGAGAAGCGGACTGCAATTTTTTTTTTCAAAGTTTCAAAGTTGTAAATTCTAAGCCTCTCTCTCTCATCCCTTAGCCTTGCGCCCCTGCCCTCTCGCCCTCAGCTCGAATTAGAAACCTCCAACTTTAGATCTGGTAATTCCGCTGCTCTTTGGTCCTCTTGCTGTCTTGTGCATGTCTCGGTGGTGTTTTTGCATCGATATGTGTTAGGGGTGCGTATAATCACTAGTGAGGAGAATCGGTTGGTGGGATATGAGTGTTTATGGATGTGTTTAAGCATTTGCTTCTGTTTTGTTCCATTGAACCGCCCCGAGAATTGGATTGGACGGTCAGTTCGGGCTCGAGACCAATTGGTTTGGCCCCTGATTCTAGAAGTTGGGAGCAAGTCCTTTCAATTCGGTTCCCGATTCCATAGTGGGATTTAACTAAATGGGGAACTGATCACTCTTAGCCAAGAAGGCGCTTGAACCCAAGCTTATCAACATATCTAGTTAAATTCATGTTCATACAAAAGTTTAAGCTAATGAGCCATAAATCAACTAAGTTATATGTTAGTTGCTCCATATCATAGTGGAATGTGTATTTCAATAATCTCTCATTGATGTGTGAACTCAGGGTTAAGTTTACTCCTAAGTTTGTTTCTTTGATGAAGTTCAATCTTTGCTTGAGCACAGTTAGTGTCTATAACAAGTAAGTGTCCATCAGAAGTTAGGAGAGGAATATGGATGGTGAACATTTGGCTTCAAGTATCGAGTAAAGTATCGAGCAAAGGTTTATTAAATGATATCTCGAGTTTGATTTTATATGAAAAATCTCAAGAAGATCACTTTCTTGTTTATATTAGAATTTTTCAAATTATATAATGAAGGGGCGTAGATAGATCTTTTAATTATATATGCGCATGACAGGCACCTATTTCTCATCCAAAATGAGTTTTGGAGCAAAAAAACTCATTCTGAATGAGAAATCTGTTTGGTAGGAAATTGTCAAAAAACTAATTATGGAATAGATTTCTATTCCATAATTGATTTTAGGGCAATAATGAGAAATAAAAATAAATGAAATTTTTTTAATTTCTCATTCTCGAGCACTATTTGAGAATCCATTCTCTTTCAGCAATCTTTCTTCATTTTTTGCCCTAATCAAATTACTCTCGCCCTCCTCTCCTTCAAATGTGCCTCGACCTAGTCCAAAGTCCTTTTTCGAATTAAAATAAAAAGTTAATAAACTAATAAAAACCTAAAAATTCTAAAAAAAAAATCCAGATAATTCAGAAATTATAAAAAATTTAAAAAAGCATTAAAAATTCAAAAAAAAATAAAACATATTTTATATTATTAAATTTTTTTAAAAAAAATTAAAGTTTTATTTGGAAATCTCAAATTTTCTTGAAAAATTAAATTTCTAACATTAAAAAAATAATGATAAATATCATCCATTTTTCAATTTAACTTTGGCCAATATGGTCGCTGAATTGGTCAAGCAAAATCCACAGGAAAAATGCATTACCTCAATATTGGGTATCCTCCTTTCTCCTAGTTCTTTGGGAATTATTATATACTATGATTTATGCAACTAAAGTGAATTTAGAGTTCAATTACAATAGAAAATGTGAAAAAATTTATTAATTTTTTGGACTAAATAATAAGTATTTGATTTTTAATGGAATGAATATATTGTAATCTAAAAAATTAAAAAATTAAATTTTTGGATATAATTACTGTCATGCGCACCTATATTGACTTGTGGGCTCCCGAGAAGTATTAAGAAAAAGAAAGGGAGAAGGTAGCCGCAAAAGGGGAAAGTGTGTGCGCCCTAGTACTAGCAAAGGTTTGTTGACACATTCAATTGGGCACAAATAAAAGTGTGTTTTTTTTCTGCACCAATAAGAATCCACACAAGTCTGAAGCCGCACGGGCGTGACGAGCAGTCATGCGAAGAAAGAATGTGCCGGTAGACGTGGGGGAGAGAGAGGCTTTACAATTTTCTAACAGTGACCCCCACGGTACCATTTATCGTTCACCGAATGACATCACAATTGCACCAAATATTTTCTCGTATCAGATGATCTTTCTGTGAATTTTTTCACAATGAATACTCTCTGAGAGATTGTGAAATGAAATCTGTAGATTTAAGTTTACTTTGATTGTGAAATGAAATACCCGAGCGGGTAAACAATTATAAACTCCAATTTCCCGAGTAGCTACCGACTCTTCTTGAACCGAACCACATAAATCTCTGATATTCATAGTATTCATAACTTAATTTCTCGAATATTTTCGCATTAATTTAATTTACAAAATTCTGCCGTTTTCGCGTAAACATTACAACACGAACATCGATTCATTCTAGAGAACTTTTAACCCTACCTACCAATGACAAAATCAGTCTGCGATCGGTGGTGGGCACGGATGATGGTCTTAGGCCTGAAAAAGTACGAGGTTATATAATTGGTATCCCCGCGATAATCTTGACTGTGAAAATGAATGCCGTAACTTTTCTAAGGTATGTGACGAGTATTTCAGGATAACTTGTATGGAACCACTGGATCCAATTTGCAAAGTACCATGGCTTTTTAGCTTCGCTTTCTCTTCGGCGTTTCTGGCTTTGCAAACGGGGTTATAAATTTGCCCATGAGATGTTCTTTCTGGTAAAAACGAAGTAGAAAGACATGGCAGTCCCCAGTTTTCGATGCAAACTTTGCCTTATGTACGCTAAAAATAGTGTAAAATAAGGAGGAAGAGAGCTTTCGCGATTGGGACCGTGTTGGTGGTACGTTTCCTCGGCTTCCCAGGCCCTCTGTCCGACGGAGGCCTGGCCACGCCGTCGTCTCCCAACTTCTCCGGCAGCACCATCTCCCTCTCTCGTAGCTAGACAGCAAAGAGAAAATAGAGCGTGTGGGATTTTATCAAAAAGCCCGAAGTTCAATCTTCGATATATAAGACACTTGTCATGTCCGACAACCGGTTCAAAGCTTTAAAAGCCTTGAAGCTCACGAAACTACCTGAATTGTTCTATATGTCGAATTGGCCGGCGGAGTTGACTTATCCCAATAAGCGGCACACTCAATCAGAGAAGGAAGATGGCGTAGCTAAAACGCATAACCAAAGTAACTGTGAGCTTCTGGATAGTGTTCTGCGACAACCTAATATCGATGAGTACGAGTAAGAGGGGTTCTGGGAGGCACATCGGCACCTACCGGAGGTTCATACGCTTACACTCATTCCGGGTATTCCACTAATGCTAGATGGTTGCTTTGTAATTACATCTTATCAGAGATCACTTGAAGGAAACAGCCGTCTTAAGTTACTTTGGTGCTACAAGCTGTTAAAGTCAAGTGTCGCATATGACTGCTTGAGCATTTCTAGTGAAGGGAAGACCATTCATGTAAATAATTTTGTTACTTCGTTAATCTACAGCTTGCTAACTTTGTTAGCTCAAGTGCTCGCTTTACTACTCGCTCGTTCGTTTTCATTTGCCCAAGAAGCACGGCTATGAGTGCACAACCCTAGCTACAGCTCCAACAACGCTGAAAAGGCCAAAAAAAAAAAAAAAGGTCAGTTAACAAGAGAAGACTGTATCGGAATCACATAGGACTAAGGACTAGCACTAGCCCCTTTCTTCCCCATTTACTTAAGGGTGTCCAATTGCAGCCTAGTTTTGAGTGCTCCAAAACAAGAATCAGCCTGCTATTTCCTTACGCGTCAAGAATTATTTCACAAAAAACTGGCCATGATAAGGAAGAAGGGGCAACAAGCACAAATGGAGAGCATAGTACAATGAAAAGTTGTATGCTGCGTTCGGGAAATATGAAGTGCTCCCAAAAAGGAATCTATTGATTCTCTCCCAATTGGTTGGACTGCGCATCACGCAGGATTACATTCGACATGAAAGGATTGCTGCTGTTATGCCTTTCTCTAACTAGTATGCTCTGCTCTCATCCAGCAAGCTCTCTAAGACTAGTGATCTCAAATCATTTCATTGCAATCCCAAGTGAAATGTCAAAAGCAGCAGTTGGTGGTAGTGTCATGGCCATTAGAATCGACAGCAAGAGACCACAGAGCAGGCAAATTAGGCATCCACAGGTGAGACAGAGAGCCTATAGAAGCAGAGCACTGAGAAATTGCAGGTTGAGCGCACCCTTGTCAAAAAACCATTTAAATCTGTTTTCCCCTACTTGCTGCATCAAAAACTAAACCACAAGCTTCCGACCTAATGTCAAGAACACCAATCTTCCTTTCTCTTAAAAACTTAACAAAACCATGGACTAAATCACAAGTTTCCAGCCTAATGTCAACCAATCTTCCTTTCCCTAATAAACTTAACAAAATCATGGACTAAATCGCAAGCTTCTGGCCTAATGTCAAGTAACTCCAATCTTCCTTTCTCTTAGAAACTTAACAAAATCATGGAGGTAATTGATCAGTCGAAAACTTCATGCAGTTGATTCCACATATATATCTGCACGCTGCTAAGAGGGATTCTAACACGCGCACACACAACCAAATCCAAATTATTAACATCAAATCACTAAGGATCATAAATCCAATACAAGAGAGGCGACCAATGTGAAGAGGTATAACTGGAAACGACAGTACAACAATAAACAAAGCCAACAGAAATATCCTATCAAAAAGTTCATAAATTCCAAACATAATTTAATAATTTGTCCTGAGAATCTTATACTGCATCACCACTCTTTCGTACTAAAGGCTTTGCTACTTTTGCGTCTCTGCTTCTACTGGCCACCCTACGGCAAAACCTGAATTGGCCCATACAATCCAGCGTCTCTTTGCATTCTGGATTCTGATTCGTACGAGTAATCCCCAACCTACATAAGGTACAAAAATATAATGTCATCTAGAGCTGCCCTCCAATCGACCCATGAACCAGTGTTGTCGGATGAATACACATGGGCTTGTTTCAGTCTCACAAGATATTATTGTCCGGCGATCTTTCGCAGTACATATGGGACTTACCCGATCAGCAATCAAACGATAGGTACATGTTTCTCCTGCCAAAATGGGGCTACACGCCGGAGTTCCAATCTGCGATTTAATAATCCAAGATTGACAATCTTCGCCAAACGCTTAACCGCATGACCTCGATAAACATCGTTTCTATGCGATTGGTTACATACCTGCCGGAGTCCGTCCCAACAGATGGTGAGATTGTCCTCCAGGCTGTTAGAAACTTTTACGACTATGGTATCTCCATGTTTCGCCAGGACGCTCGGGCCCGGGGTCGTTCCGTTGATGGCGATGACCAGCTTATTGTTGAAGTCCAATTCGTGCTTCACATCCCAGCGGAAGGAAAGCAATCTGGCCTCCGGTGACGCCACCATCACCATACCAAAGAGAAGAAGCACCCCAAACAGACTCGCCATCTTTCGCGGTTGTGGGGCAACCGTCGACAACCCACGGGAGCGTCTCGCACCAGTTATACAATCGAAAAATTCCTGCTAGTTGAAAAAGAAACCTCCTAGGATTAAGAGGGATAAGAAACAGAGGGCTTAATCTGTTCTGATCTCCTAGGAATATAGGGGGTCTTTTCGACAGCAGCCGGCGTGATTACGACATCGGAATCACGTCTGTCGTAATTCGAGGCGTTTCAATGTGTTCGGCTTACCACATTTTGACACGTCATATTTACGTAAGCCAGATTCTTGGAAAAAGAAAAAATCTGATTTCTTCACCTTTTACATTCACCACAGACGCTGTCCGGTAGCGCACATCCAATCACAGCCACGGCTCCGCCGTGACATACATCCACGGGTCCCCCACCCCGCGGTGGCCACCGTGCCCACCGGTGAGTCCCCTCCCCACGCCTTCGCCATGGCTACGACGGGGGAAGACGGAGCCCAACCGCAGCCGTAATCTCGAGCTCGCCTGTTGCGGCCATGGACGAGCCGGTCGTGGCCAGATCTGAAGGCCAATCCTTCATATCTGGAAGTTCGCCGTCGGGATCTCGACCTCGCCTCGCCCGTCGCCGCCATGGACAAAGCTTCCACTGGAATCGCATCCCGTGCTTTCAATTGGGGTCGCCGTCGCATTCCCTGGCAGGCAGGTTAAAATCCGCGGCTGTTGGTTCAGGGCGAGCTTCTGGGTCCGGAAGACGAACCCGCCGAGGACGAAGAGAGGCAGCACAGAGCTGAAGGAAGAGGAAGAGAGAGAGAGAGAGAGAGAGAGAGAGAGAGAGAGAGGAGAGAGAGATAGAGAGAGAGAGAGAGAGAGAGAGAGAGAGAGAGAGATGATGATGATGGTGGCCTGAGCAGATCTTTAATTCCTCTCCCGGGTCGGATTAACCGTAGGGTCTCCCCGGGTTCGGGCACGGGGTCGGCCCGGCAGGTGGAACACGTGGCGTGCACGAGAGCCGCGAATGCAACCGCGATCTTAAAAAGTCAAATTGATTGACCCCATCACCATCAATGACGTCATGAGGACGTGTGTTTGAACCGCCAAATGCAGGCGGCGTAGGTAAAATGGGAATATGTCGCGGTGCGACCAGTCGCCGCTCTCATCTTCTTTTGGGAAGTGGACCGCGGAATCTGGCAGCGTGGGCTCTTTAAGTGGAGCCCACTAACTACTTTTAGATTTGGCAAATCATTTTTGAGATTGATTCAAAATGATATTCCAAATAAAAATCTGAAGTTTGATATATAAAAAAAAAATCTCTCTTTCTAAAGAGAGCATCAAGTGAACTTTATCTCAAAATAAAATTTAAAGTGATGAAGTCAGCCTTATATAAGGGCTTGAACTTATCGGTCAGCCAAATGCTCTCGATCAGACATTTTCCATCAACCAAAGTAGGGGTTAATCCGTCCGACATTCCAAATTAAAATAAGATCAAGTTCTTCGATCCAATCGTACCACGTAATCCTTAAAAGAATGGTCAGAGTGAGTTATTTAAGCTTCACATTTTTTTCTTTTGAATTAAATTTTACTTATTAAGTTAACTAGAGCCTTAAGTAACATTATCTTTATTTTATTTAGTTGCATTTTTATATTATTTAATTGTAAACTGTATAAAAAATTGTGGATAATTATTTCTTAATTTTTTTAATTTAGCTATATTTTTTGTATTTGTAGCAAACAATTAGGTTGTTTATCAAAATCCAAGTAAAAAGTCTAAGGAAGGATTTCTTTTTTCTTTAGTGTCATAATGGTAATATTTAATTGTAAATTGTATAAAAAATTGTGCAGATAATTACTCGTTCTATATATCAATATTCATATCAAAACTAGCCATTTTATTAGTTTGTTTATTAACAATCATTAAATAATTCATGGTAGAACTAATTATCTTCCATATCAACAATGTAGCTCATCTAACGATAAACCTAACACAAATTATAGAGTCATGACACAATCAAAGCCAAACGAACATAATGTTGAATAAAAATAGAGATTCTCATAAGATATAGTAGAAAGAAAAGATACTTATATGTGTATGTTGTATATTTGAATTATATATAATATACCTATGAAACATACGAAGCAAAAAGGAAAGATGACATTCGGTTTCTTTTATTTGTCTTGCCCAACATAATAGGTATGGAAGCTATAATTGTAAAGCACAATCGAATTTATGGAAGCATTGGCTTATACGTTCCTCTTAGTCTCGACTCTAGGGATAATTTTTTTCGCAATCTTTTTTCAAGAACCACCTAAAGTTCCAACTCAATAGGTGAAATGATTTGTCATTAAATAATTGAATCGAAGTAATGAGCCTCCCAATTTCGGGAACAAACTCCATGCGAATATGAAGTGCATGGATACATGTTATATCTTGGAATGGAAGACAATTTCGAATCAGTTTTGTCTACAAACAAAAGAATTTGTTGAATAAATATGCAGTATTAATTATATATATTATGAATTGTAGAAATTAGAATATTCATCAAATCAAGTTATTACGTATACTTAGGTTTGAGAAAAACGTAAAGAAATCAAGGTATCTAATCTTTCTCAACAAAGTCGATTGATTATCATAAAATTTGTATGCCCCAAGAGCCATAAATCTACCTTTTGATGCATACGGTTCAACAAAAATTGCGAAAAAGAAACATATGGTCATTTTTTTCAAAAGGTAATCCAAGACTATTTTTGTTCCTATATTATTCTCATACATGTGAATACCAATCCATCTTTCTTTTTCTCTGTAATCATTCTTCTCATTTACGGCTAACATCTTATAGAATCTTTTTTGAGCAAATACATTTCTATGTAAATAGTCTTTTGCTTAGAAACAAAATGTTCCAAATGTTCCTGAAATTCTTGCTCCCATTGGACCATTTGTATCTATATGCATTAGGATCCCGATTCACGGATCTCTCGATTTGAGGAAAAAAAGAATTGAACTAAAAATATTATCTAGAGATATCCATTTTCCTGGAGACATAGATAATATTTCCCAACACAGTGGCATCTTGATACCCCTAGGAATAGGAAAAACAAATTCTAAGGAATCCTAAAAATTGAAAATTTGGATTTATGTCCAACGGATCGACTAGGTTATTGTATGTGCCAATTGCCTTTAGCTAATAAGCCCATGGATATTGAGGTTTCACAAGCGGTACTTCTCAATACTGTATTTGAAGTAGTTATTTGAATTCCTTATGATATGCAAGTTAAACGAGTTCTTGCTAATGATAATAAGGGAAGTTTGAATGTGGGAGCTGTTCTTAACTCCAAATTCCACTTGAGCATCCAAATATGAGTCAATACCAGCAAAAACATCTCTAAATAAGGTTCTTGCACCATGCCGAATGTGTCCGAGTAGAGCAAATGAAGCATGTGCAAAAGTAAACCAACCCCTTAGACTGCTTCGAAAAACACCATCAAATTTCAAAATAACATAATCTAATTTATCATAAATTTCATCTAATTGGACACGTCTAGCATATTTATACACAATAGCAAGATCACTATAATTGACTTTGAGTTTCCCATTGTAGAACTCAACAGTTACACCCACTTGTTCAACACTATACTTCGACTTTGCCCTTTGAAATGGAAAGTCGGCTCGAACAATTCTATCTCCGTCTACCAAAACAATCGGAAATGTTTCAGAAAAAATAGGCATATGAGGTACAAAGAATTCACACCCTTCTTTATCTCAAGCAAATTCTAAGAAGACAAAGAAAAAAGCAAAAACAAAAAAAGGTTTTGCTTTTTCGGGTTTTTTTTTTTTCACCGCGCGAATAGAGATAAAGAAGTCCTTGTAGGTCCGTGTCAAAAGGTAAGGTTTGTTTACTCCTTCTACTGGGCACAAATAAAAGGTGCATTGTTTCCTTCTGCTAAAAAATAAGCCGCATGACTCAGGAGCCATTGTGTGCAGCCGTACGAAGAAAGAAAGTGAAAGCGTTCTTGTTTTAGCCGAAGAAACAAGAATAATGTCAGATTATTTATGTGTGAGTTTTCCAAGTGAGCTGTCTGCGAGAGATTGTGTGATAATACTGGTGGATTTAGGCAAGGAAAATATTTTGAGTATATGAGCGATTATAATTTTGTAATTGTTCGATTTGATAGTTAATTATTTGCTGCCGACTCTCTTCGTGGATGTGGATACTGATATTCGAACCGAATTACGTAAATCTCAAGTGTCCTCTATTATTCATCGTTTAGTTATCTGATGATTTTACATTGATTTAATTACAAGATTTGGTTTGCTTCTGCGTTATATTACAACAAAAGGAGTGGAAACCAAATGTGCTAAATAAAGCACTCAAAATAAAACAAAAGGAAAATCATTGGTTTCTTCTAATATTCTAATAACCAATCCACATTTCATGAGCAATCCTATCTCTTTTTTATGCCCATATCCTATTTTCTTCCTTTTCTTGTCTTTGAGAAAGTTAGACTCTTAAATTTTCTTTTTGAGATTCCATTTGTCTATTCATCTCTTCCATTATAGAGTCATTGGGATCAAATCTCATAACAAAATTGTGAATGACACAACAAGTAAAGACAATATCAACTTGTGTTTCAAATGAATAAAAACTTTCATAATCCAATACTTGATAACGCTTCCTTAGAACTCTAAACACTCTTTTCACAGTAGTTCTTAGTGGTGAATGGTGCGGATTGAATGATTCCTTCTCATTTTTAGGTGAGCAATCACTAAACTCCTTCAAATGGCATCTACCATCATGATAGAGAGAGATGATGCCATTTTGGATTTCATAACTAACATTGGCATGATAATATTTTTCCCAAAGGTTATAAATAAGTCTATTTCTAAGATACCACGCTCAATTCGACTTGTGTTCCAAGCCCTCACCTATTAATTAGCGAGCGTCAGTGATCCTCGCCAACCACAATGAGAAAAAAAAGAGGAAAATATTAGAAATTGTCCACATCAGTTTTGATTGCCAAAAATTGGTCGAGTGGACTAGACTAATATAAATGCACTCAACCGGTAAAAAAAAGATTTAAAACTGAATTGCCACAATTACAATAAATTTATGACTTTTTTGGTAATTTTTCCGTTTTCAACTTTAACAAAGTAAAATATCAGGAATCAAATAATTAACCAATACCTCTTTCTCACATAAAGCTAAAAATTAGATAAATTCTAGCCTTTGCCTTCTTGCTAGCGAGACACAATCCTAATTGATCAGACGAAATTTCAAAGATTGACATGTAAGATGGGCTGAACATCTAATAGCTGAGAAGCCTGACAGGCAACATATAAGATGGACGGCCATTTCAAAGATTGACATACAAAATTGATCAGACGCAGCCCTCTGTCGAAGAGAATGATCCAAGGAAAAAAGAAAGAATAAAGTTCCCAAGCACGCTAGAAGAAGGGAGGACTACCTCAACAGAAAAAGGATTGCTACTGTAGTGCCTTCCTCTAGCTATTCTGCTCTGCACCCATTCAACAAGCTCTCTTGTTTTGAGTGCCCCAAAACAAGAATAAACCTGCTTTTTTTTTTCTTCTCGTTGGAATTATTTCACAAAGACTTGCCATGTTAAGAAAGAAGATAAAACAAGCACACTTGGAGAACGGAGTATAATAGAAAGTTTTATGCTACATTTGGGAAGATGAATTGCTCCCGAAAAGGAATCTGTCGATTCTATCCTAATTGGTTGTACTGTACATCACGCAAGATTTACTTCAACAAGAAAGGATTGCTACTGTGGTGCCTTCCTCTAGATATTCTGCTCTGCTCTCATCCAACAAGCTCTCTTGTTTTCAGTGCCTCAAAACAAGAATAAACCTGCTTTTTTTCTTCTCATTGGAGTTATTTCAAAAAGACTTGCCATGTCAAGGAAGAAGGGAAAACAAGGCCATTTGGAGAACGGAGTACAAAGGAAAGCTGTTTGCGATATTCAGGAAGATGAATTGCTCCCAAAAAGGAATCTGTCAATTCTGTCCTAATTGGTTGGACTACATCATGCAAGATTTACTTCAATAAGAAAGGATTGCTACTGTGGTGCCTTCCTCTAGCTATTCTGCTCTGCTCTCATCCAATAAACTCTCTAAGACTGATCTCAAATCATTTCATACCAATCCCAAGTGGAATGCTAAAAGCAGTAGTTGGTGTTGGTGTCATGGCCATTGGAGTCGATAGCAAGACACCACAAAGCAGGCAAAGTACGCATCTACAGATGAGATGGGGAGCCTACAGAAGCAGGACACTGCAGGTTGAGTGCACTCACAAACGAAAACGAAGGCCTTCTTGGTATCAACAACAAAAAATTGTTTTCCCTTACTTGCTGCATCAAAAACTAAATCACAAGCTTCTGGCCTAATGTCAAGAATCCAAATCTTCCTCTCTCTTAGAAACTAAAACAAAATCATGGAGGAAGTAATTGGTCGAAACCTGGATGCAGCTGATTCTCGATGTATCCGCATGCTGCTAAGAGCGATTCTACAACACACACATACACACATACACAGGTATAACCAAATCCAAATAATTAACATCGAATTACTAAGGATATCAATCAAATGCAAGAGAGGCAAACAATGTGAAGACGTACAAAGAGAAACAACAGTGCAGTGATAAACAAAACCAGTAACCCGCAACAATTTTGAGGACTCCAACCGTATTTAAGAAAAGAGTATAATGCGCAATTGTTGATTTGATCTACTACTGAGAATCTTGCCCAGCATCAGCACTCTTTGGTACCGGAGCCTTTGCTATTATTGCACTCTATCTTATCACTGTGCTATTGACGCCACCCTAAGGCGAGACCAAAATCTCCCCGTGCAATCCAGCCTCATCTTGCATCCGATACACTGATTGATATATGAATTTCCCGGGCTACATAAAAAACAAAATACAATTTCATCAAGACCTTCCCTTTCAATCGATGCAAGAACCATAACCCAAACCAGCAACAGTAAACCTCTGAAATTCATTCAATATTGGACCTTGAGCCACTTTGAGGTTCCCTATGAAATGAGGCATGGAACGGAGCCACTTTACAAAAAAAAGAACAGTACGTGAGATTTTCACCTCATACGGCTCCTCGTTCAATTCTTTCTAAGTCATTGGGTCTGTGGCATAAATTTGAGTGACGAAAACAATGGGAGTGGTTCAGACTCGGCAAAAACGAACTTACCCTATCAACAACAAGACGATAGGCACAAGTTTCTCCTGTCAAAATGGGAATGGGGCCATTTCTTCCATTGCACGGACTTCCAATCTGCAATTTAATCAAAGTATGGCAATCTTCATCACGCACTTGAGCGCATGACCTACATAACATCGTTTCTATGTTATTGACTACATACCTGTCGGATTCCCTGAAAACGAATTGCGAGGCTCTTTTTCTTCAAGCTGTTAATAACATTCACGACGATGGTGTCCCCCCTTCGCGCCCGAATGGTCGGGCCCGGGGTCTCTCCCTTGATCATAATGACCAGCTTGTTGTTGGAGTCTAACCCCTCCGTCACATCCCACTGAGAAACCAGCAATCTGGCCTCCGCCGATGCCATAATCATCAGAACAAATAAGAAGCATCCCTTTGATCTACCCATCTTTCGAAGTTACAGGAACCGAACTGAACACAACAGACGAAAATTTGATCGAGCAGTCTGGGATTGTGGGGCAACAGTGGACAACCACGAACGGCGATGAAAGGAGAAGATCAGAAGAGGAAGCAGAGAAGAGTCGGTTGAGGTTTAAGGCAAAGCACAAAAAAGAGACTCTTGTGGGTTCTAAGTACTTTGCTTTCGGTTTTTTTGGGGATCATGGGGCTGTAGAAAACGGTGGGGCCCATGAAAAATGAAGTTTTACGACAATGGAATTGAATAAAATCAATTAATAGTTGAATTAAATAAAATCAATAAAATTAAATAGTGGAATTAACTAAAATCAATTTAAAATCAGATTTCTTTTTTCCTCACCGTCTTCCTTCATCACAGCCACGGCACGGCCGTAACCACCCCGCCGCGGCCGCCATGCCCAGCTGTAGGTCCCCTCCCGACGCCGTCGCCGCTGCAGATCCGATCTGGCCAGCCAGATCTGCAGCCACGGCAACGAAGGGGGAAGACGGAACCCAATCAAAAACCGACATCTCGACCTCGGCTGGTCGTGGCCAGATCTGAAGGCTTGGCGAAGTCTGCCGTCGGGATCTCGACCTCGCGCGTCGCACGCCATGGACAAAGCCTTCGGCTGGAACCGCATCCCGTGCTTTCACTTGGGGTCGCCGTCGCAATCCTCGCCAGGTTAAAGCCCGCGGCTGTTGGTTCAGGGCGAGCTTCTCGGGCGCGGAAGACAGCCGCCGAGGACGAAGAGAGGCAGCACGGAGCCGATGGAAGAGAGAGAGGAAGATGATGTTGGTCTGAGCGCAATTTTGACTTTTCTTCATTTCACATGAGCACGGGCGGTCCAAAACTCCACAGCCGGTCGAGGGCCGGTTCCCGGTTCGGCCGCGCGTCGGCTGTTAGGCGCGTGACGCGTGAGAGCCACGAGCGGATGCGACCGTCAACGCCGTAAGGAAGATGAAAAGAGGAATTTGTGGCGACTCTCTAGTGTTGTCGCCCTTTTCCCTTTCTGAAAAGGGGGCCCACCAAATCTGGTCGAGCCACAAAACTCATCATGCATATCATTATTTTCTAATGGAAAAATCTAAAAAAAAACCCAAAATAGAACACTTTTTCAAAGGAAAATTTGAAGTGAGTCTTATGTCAAATAATGACCCAAAGTGACTAAATGAGTCTCAAATAAGGATCTCATCTCGTCGGACGACTAAATGTCCGCCGGCCGGCAAGGGTGTGAAATTTCCGACAATCGAAATATGGGCAATTTTGTCCAAATATATGTATATATATAACCTAACAATCTTAAACCATAAAAAACCTAAACTTTTCTCTATTTCTTTTATCTTCTTCTACATTTCTTTCTCCCATTTCCTTTCACGAACCAAAAAAAGAAAAAAGAAAAAAACAACAAGCCCTCCTGTTGAAAGCAAAGCAGATGAGTGGTCTTGAACGGTAAATAACGCCCCCAATGTCCTCCATCGCCTCTCCTATTCCTACTCGCCACCTCTCTGCCTCCTCCTCCTCCATCGTCCCACCCCACCACCCTTCCCCCTTCTCTCCTTCGCTGGTGCCCACCAACACCTTCATCATCTCCTCTACTGCTCTTGCTCCTCCTCCTCCTCCTCTTCATGGATTGATTCCCTCCGCTCCAAGCCAGATCTAATCTTTTTCGAGTAGCCATTTCCACCTACGAAGTCATGGCTCTTGCCGGTATCCCTCTCGACCAATTCGCCCTGTTGTCCTCAAGGCTGCCACGAGCCTCCAGGACCTTAATGTTAGAAAGCAGATTCATGAGAATGTTGTTAAACTTAGGTATGAGCAATCTTCCATTACCGTTGCCAATACCCTGCCGACCATGTATGACAAGTGTAGGGAAATCGGACACGTATTTGAGCTGTTCGATAGAATACTTGAGAGGAACCAAGTTTCATGGAACTCTATGCTTGCGGCACTCTGCCGGGACGAGGAGTGGGTTGATTTTTTTTGTTCCATGGAGTTGAAGAAGAACGTAGAAGAAGAAGGTAGAAGAAGATAAAAAGAAAACAGAAAAAGGTTTTAGGTTTTCTGGTTTAGGGTTGTTAGGTTATATAAAAAAAATTGGACAAAATTGCCCATATTCGGTCATCGGAAATTTCACAACCTCGTCGGCCGGCCAACATTTAGCCGGCCGGCGAGATGAGGTCCTTATTTGAGACTCATTTAGTCACTTTGGATTCTTATTTGACACAAGACTCACTTCAGATCCTCTTTTGAAAAAGGTGTTCCACTTTGGGTCCTTTTTTGAAATTTTCCCTTTTCTAATTGATTATGGGGATGAGTTAATTTCATTTGTTTTTTCTTATTTAAGAAACTTCGCACGAACGTGATGTGTGAACTCTGGAGATGATAGAATTGATTTGACTGAAAAGAGAGACTGCAGGCTGGTGCCAATCATAATAAGTATCGAATCGAATCCCATGTTCTGAAAATGATTAGTCAGTCGATACGAAATGCATATGTATCGACTTGTATGTTTAGATTATATTATTATATAGTGTTTCGGATTGAATCGGGTAAGGTCAATTGCATGTTTATGATTTTTTGAATCGAGCATAAAAGCTCGAATCAATCCGTTGCATTGACACCCCCACGCATTGGCAACCACAAAAACGGGTGATTTTCAACTCTATAGCACCCTCAGAAAAGAAAGAAGTAAGAGAAAGTCAACGTCAAAGATGGAGAGACATCAAGATACTGTTAGAATCCTCCCAATTCCTGATAAAATATTGGGTACACTAATTGTGACACGTAGATTGTGCAATAATTCATTCAAATCGCGCCATGTGGACGGTCGGGCCCACCAATCTGCCAGCTGTAAAAGTCTGAAGATTTCAACGCGCGAAGGCTTTTGAAATCTTTTGACACCCTTCCCTTACATATTGTCTCGTCAGTCAGAAGCTCATTCCGCTCCATTATGAACATTCTTCCTTTTGAATCAAGCCGTTCTCTAGTTTGCTCTAACCAACCTCGCTCCCGACTCTCTGACTCACCTCGCTCCCGACGAACGCCGCCGCCGCCGCTCCCAACGAACGCTGCCGTCGCTCCGTCCGTCGCTTGCCTCTGGCCCTCTCTCAAGCATTGGACTCTCGACACTCTCTCCCTCTCGACGCAACCCCCTATCTCCTTCTCGACTCACGAGCCCTCGCGCCCCGCTGCCCTCGCCCCTCCAAAGGTACATAATTTCTACATTTTCTCTCTCTCGTCTCTTCTCCCTCCCATGTTCTGAGGAGAAGTCGAACGGCTTGATTTCGCCGTGCGTCGGTGGAACCCTAGCTCGCACGCGGAGCACTGGTCGATGTTAGCATCCTCAAGTGTTCCTATTTGCCATCGTCTTCTCACTCGAAATTAAGTCCCCATTTTGATGTGCTTGTTGAACATTGCATGATGATTGACATCACTGTAACTTGAGTTTGGCTCCTTCAAGTTACGAAAAGTGTCCATTATATACGTTCATCGTTAATTTTTTTTTTTGGGTTGGGTGTGGGCGAAGGGAAGGGGGGATCGCCACATAGCTTGTGCATACACTTTGCAAAGTAACTCAGCAACACAACTTTTGAAATTTGGAGGAATTCAATGAATTAAGTATGACTATGTTGCAGAAATGTGTTTCATTTGTAGAATTTTAGCTAATTGCCTCTCATCTGTTCCAGTAACTTGATTAGTAAAGAAATGTTGGAACCATTATACCGATGCCACAATATACCTAGGCTTGATTAATTTTGGAAAAAGGTCCCTTGGCTTGAAGAGTGCCCATTATTTTCATTCATCGTTAACTTTTTTTTTTGGTTGGGGGTGGGCGAAAGGAAATGGTGGATCGCTAGGTTTCTTGATATGTTTTGTTTTAGTGGTAATAATTGGAGTGGATGTTGTGATCATAATGTGTGTTTATTTCTCTATAAAACTTAAATGCTTGACGTTAAAATCCTGAGCTGAGGCCACTATTGTGGAGTAATATTAGTCCCTCGTAGAAGTTTGATGTCAAATAATATAATTTATCAGCATATTTATGGGTTGTGATTTGCTCATGCAAATAATATACTTGGCAATAGTTGGAGGAACTTATTTCATTGTGGCAAAATCATGCTTCAACTATATTCTTGGATATGATTTTAGAGGAATTCACAAGTATTGGTCGATGAACATTTGCATGCGTATGGTCATCCATATCAATTGATATACATTTATTTATAGTCAAGTTAGGTCATTACTGAATTTAAACTTATTAAATAAAGTTTGCAGCTTGCTGATTTGGACTATTTTGGAGCCTCTGTATCAATTCGGGTGCAAAATTACACATTAAGGGCGCGTTTGGTAACCATTTTCGTCCCAAAAATATATTTTTTTGGAATGAGTTTTTCTGAGAAATGGTTCTCAGATGAATTTTTGGGAAGAGAAACATATTTTGTAATTGTACAAAATTTCTTGTCCCAAAAATAGAAAAATAAAAGAAATGCAGTGGCCCGCGACCGGTGACAGCGATGGCCATGACGGCGAGCGACGGTGTCCGGCGTTCGGTGGTGGCGATGTTGGCGTTCGGTGGCAGCGGCGACCGGTGGCAACGGCAGCAGGCGAAGAGATATGAACTAAATATAAAAAAATTAGCTTATTTATTGGTACTGTTCATTCTCATCCTAGAAATGAAAAACAAAAGATTTTTTTGTTCTCATTTCTCGTCCCAAATCCATCTCCAGCCATTTTTTCATCCCGGGAACAAAATGTGAATGAGAATTTGCCAAACAGATTTCTCGTCCCAAACTCGTCCGATGACGAGTTATTAAGAATGAGAATGGTTACCAAACGCGCCTAAAACTTATTAGGAGATGGCTAAATCAAAGATAATTCTTCTCTCATACATTGGATGTGACTTTTTGCTTATTAAGTGATGAATGAAATGTTATTTTGTTCACAAAAACACTTAGATAATTATTTTTTATTCTTTTAGTTGCGGTAATAAATTTCCCATCTTGCACATATAATATGTGATATGGAAAAAGAATTTGAGTTCGCATTAAGAATGGTTTTTGCAAATGAGCTTGAAGCATATCATAAGTATGTGGCTTATGCAATTGGCAAAGGATTTGGAGTGAGGAAGGGTAATTTGCTTATAAACACAAAAGGAGAAATAACTCGAATGACTTTTGTATGTAATTGTAAGGGTTATACTCTCAACTCATCTGATCATGAAAAAAAAATGAGAGGTTTGAAAATAGATGTGGATGTCTTGCTCATATCAAATTTAAGGTTGACAATGGTCTCTATGAAGTCATAGAGTATGTTTCTGAGCATAATTATACATTCATACCAAAAAATCAAAAGCATTTGATTAGATGTGGACGAATGATATCAGATACTTGCAAGGATGTTTTGGTTGACATGGTTAAAGCTGGCATTTGGAAGAACTGTAGCATATAAGTTTTTAGCAAATGAAGTAGGAGGAAGCAAAAACTTGAGTTTCAACTTGCGTGATTGTCAAAATTATTTGCAGACGGTGAGATCTGATGATATAAGTGGGGGAGATTGTCAAAGTCTTCTAAATCATTTTCATTGCATGCAAATGAAAAACCCAATGTTTTCGTATGTTATACAAGTAGATCAAGATGAAAGATTGACAAATTTATTTTGGAGAGATAGTTTGTCAAAATTTGACTACAATTGTTTTGGTGATGTGTTGGTGTTTGATACCACGTATCGTACTAACAAGTATAATATGATATGTGCACCTTTTGTTGGGATTAATCACCATTGAAATAATATTTTGTTCGGTTGTGCATTTTTGTTGGATGAGACTGCATAATCATTTATTTGGTCGTTTAAGGTCTTTTTGGAATATATGGGAAATAAGGCTCCAAAAAAGATGTTCACTGATCAAGACCAAGTTATGGCAAAAGTTATAAGAATGATCTTTCCGAATACTCAACACCGTTTGTGCATTTGGCATATTTGAAAAAGTGTCAATCAAAACATTCCACATCTTTATCAGAAGCCGTGTTTTAGGGATAAGTATTTCTTAGCACTTATGTATAGGTGTCGATCGGAGGATGAAGTTGAATATACTTGGAAGGAAATGGAAGCGGAGTGGGGTACTGAGAAAAATAATTGACTTTAAAGATTGTACAACCTTAGACATCCTTAGACATAAATGGAGTTTGGCATTTGGTCATGATATTATTACATGTAGTATAAGATCAAGCTAAAAGGAGTGAGAGCATTAATAATGTGTTCCAACATATGTCAACCAATACATTAACCTTTGTAGAATTTGTTTACCACTATGAAGAACAGTTGAAGCATATGAGAGAAATTGAAACTCAAGATGATTACAGTTCACATGGAAAATCCAAATTGCAGGTTTCGAATAATGAGATTTGAAGCATGGTGCTTCATTGTATACCCATACCATTTTTAAAAGGTTCAATGAAGAATTTTTAGAAAGTCTCTTTGAACGTATTATAAATACTACATTTGATGGAGTAGTTTGTTTATATACTCTCAAGTGTAGGGGGATTCAACGTGTACATGTTGTTAGATTTAACCCTGTAGACCTTTCAATTTCTTGTGAATAGAAATTATTTGAATCAAAAGGATGGTTGTGTCGCCATGCCTTGAAAGTATTGATTGAGAACACATCGCTTACTAGCATTCCATCTTCTTATGTTTTGAAAAGATAGATAAAGCGTGCTAAAGAAGGGATTGTGAAAAATGAATCTCATTAAATGTTACTAGGTCTATCTAAGTTTAATAGATTTTTCATGTTAATACAACGATTTTTTAAACTGGTGAGTTTGGGAGTAGAAGATGTAAATACTATGGAAATAATGACAAAACACATGGAAATAGTGCAGAATGAAGTTTCATCATACAAATCAAGTGTGGTTGTGATTGATGATGTCGATGATGATGATGATGATGATGATGATGATGATGATGTTAATGAGGATTCTTTGTGCAAGATTTCAGTTTCGTACCCTTTTCGAAGGAAAGGAAATGAAAGGGGACGAGTTATGGAAGACTTAACAGCTCAAGTGAGAAGAATAAGAAGAAAATATCAAAACGTCCAACTCGAGTAGAAGGTGGAGGTGCGTGACATATTGTTGTAATTAGTATGATTAGTTAAATTATTAGGTTATGTTACATGATACTAACTAACATATTTATTACTTTATAATGTAGAGCTGGTTGTTCAACAAACACATGATAAAATTCAATTCCCAAATTTGAGTAACTCAAATCAGTTTCAAAGTGCATTTTATCACACTCAGGTATGTTGTCCTTAACCTCCTTTTGTATTTACTTTTTACTAATTTGGTCATATTTATAAATAGATGCAGCAACAACCATATATCATGCCGTCGTGGTTCTTAAATGGATTTTCCCCAATTAATACACAGGTATTTAATATTTTGGTGTATAAATACTGAAAAGACATTTGATTCATGTTACAATTGATTGTATGATTTAGCTGCATTCCATATAGATGCAATCACCATACATTATGTCA
Source organism: Melaleuca alternifolia (assembly GCA_019926035.1). Lineage (NCBI taxonomy): Eukaryota > Viridiplantae > Streptophyta > Magnoliopsida > Myrtales > Myrtaceae > Melaleuca > Melaleuca alternifolia. The sequence continues at coordinate 629,643 of JAGKPW010002167.1, forward strand.
CCAGGGATTAAGAATGAACTTTCTCCATTTACTAATCAGGTACTCATAATAAGATCAATATACTTTTTTGTGTTATTTGATTTTCTTGTTTAATATTGTAATATTTCTTGTCAATGATTTTTTTTTATAGATGTTGGAGTACCGTAATAAATCTCAGGGAACCATTTTGAGTCGAATATAACTTGCGCTTTTTATCAATGGATTATTTGAATCATTTTTATCATGACATGTTTAGTAAAATATAACTGAATTAGTTGTTCATTTGTACATGGGTCATCAAACTCTTTTCAGCATTCAATGATGAATGAATTGAACGATCCTACAGGAAAAGAACACTGAGGCTTGAGCCTTGGATTGAATCATGGATGCCTATCACTTTCCTTGAGAATTGTCTAGAGTTCACATCTCATAGAGTCAAAGCTTCCTTGATGTCTACATTTGGTTGTACACATTTATTTTGATTGTTGAATCATATTTTTAATGTAGAAGATACTTTAATTATTTATCTTGTTTGATGGAGAAAGATTTTCTCATCAGTGGTGTGCTTGTATCACTTGTCACCATTGGTTTAAGCTACTCATTAAACCTCTTTACATATATCCAGCACCTCTTCATCTAAGTTAATGAGTTTGTGCTTTATTTGGTGGTAAACATGATCGCAATCACGAGAGAAGCATAGGTAAAGACCGTAATGCTGGTAAACACCCTCCTAGTAAATGTCCATCAAATTCGGAGGGAAGCGTAGCAAACATGATCGCAAAAGTGACAATTCGAGCAACTGAAAAATGCGTTCCGAAAATCACCAACACATCAACAATTGGACTTGTACAAAGATAATGCAAATTTGAAGAGAGCGTGACAAAGAGAGTTGGGAGGAACAAACACCAACTAAATTCGATTTGCCATGAATGGATTATTGGTGCTGAGTTTCTCAATTCCAGAATTATGACAATTGTAGACTGGTTAACAAGGAGGAAAAACTCTGAGACTGTAAAGTGAGTGTGAGGTGATGCACAACCATTTGCGAAAACTGTGGACCTTATACATTAATCTGGTTTTCAGGTATAATCCGTATGTCCAAGTCAGAAGTAGGATAGATTAGCTTAAGCGGCTGGGTCACAACGTTGATAAGGTTTGTTCGCAGGCTCTATTACATTATATTGTCCCCTTTGTCGTTGTGAAAGTTCCCATTTGGTGTTCTATTTATGTAACTTTTATATGCTTTGTTTTGGGTTTCAGGTAGAGTTCATATTGATGGGTGGCAATTTCATGTCTCTACCAGCATATTGTCGTGATTACTTCATCAAAGATCTTCACGATGCCTTATCAAGACATACTTTAGCCAATGTTGAAAAGGCAGTTGCTTACTCAAAGCATAGTGCGGTGAAGTGCATTGGCATGACCATTGAAACGTGAGTTATTGATGACTTTAAGAAATCAATCATGTCACCTCTTAAGTGAGGTCAATTTTTTCAGTACTTCGATTAGGTCCTGCATTTTCAATGCCAGAAACATTCTTTGCCTCCCACAGAAGCAAAAAGATCCTTTTGTTATCGTCAATGGGCATGGTGTTGTAGCCTCGAGCTCTTTTTCTTATAGCAATTCTTTAACTAAGAAGGATTAATGGCATATCCCTAGTAACAAACACCTTTTGTGTTATATCCATCTATAGTGATCACGAGGAAAAATTATAAAAAGAAAGTTCACAAAAAGATAATGTAATCATGTCCATTAGAGTCAAAACAACATAATAATATATTCAAGCTAGTAATTTTACAAGTTCCAACCATTTACTTTCTCTGAACATATAATCCTACTAATATAACAAGTAAAAAACAAATAAAAAGTAGCAAGACATTTAAACGGTGCACATTACACCTTAATCCATTCATCTTTTCATCATTGTTCTTTAGTTCAGCATTTAAACGCTCAAGCAAATATTTAATATTTTTCATGTCATCTCAACAAGCCTTCATGATAGGATGAGGCACATCATTTGTAAGCAAACATCAAGAAAAGAAGTCGCATGTTTTATCCTCATAAGTATAGTAGAACTTATGCTTGTTTCTTGTAGATTCTGATATTCTCACGGCAGCACACTTACCACACTTACATCTTCTATTTTGAAAAGTCAAATTGCTTCAACTATTGTCATTCGCGCTAGACGAAGACATCATACACCTACAAAATAACAATTTTATTTGTCATATTAGTGTTAATATGACATATGAATGAAAATACAAACACAATCATGAAATGTATAACCACAGTGCAACCCAACTAAACAATCCATCGAATTCACACTAAAACATTTGACCGAGCCAAAACCCAGGTATCTCATAAGCTAAATACATAACATGTATCTAAAGAAAAAAAAGTGTTGATGCGAGTGGGTAGAAGTCATCAGACTTGACTACTACACTAGTCATCAAATTGTGTTAATTGTCTTCTAGAGATCCCCATTAGAAGTAGGGATTCTAACGATGAGTCAGTGAATACTGCACTAGTCTGGATGCTATGTGCATGAGCCTCTATCCTGTTTGAGTTTAATGACTTTGGTTGTGTAATGCCATATTCTATCGCACTCCGTCAATATGTTTGTTCCCAGCCAACAATGTATCGGCATTTGAAACCAAGATGGACCTGCTGAAAATATGACACCAAGAATGGGGAAATCCAATGAACAAGTAGACACATTTTTCAAGTGGAGAAACATAAAAGAATAATAAGAAGGGAGAAATACTTGGAACTCTTCAAGCCAGGGGACCTTTTTTCGAAATTAGTCAAGCCTGCTGATCTTCTGACATCGATATAGTAGTTCCAACATTTCTTTACTAATTCAAGTTACATCGAAGATCAATTCTCATATAAGCTAGTACTGTACCAAGTTATATGCATAACACAGTCACTAGAACAGATGAGAGGCGATTAGCTAAAATTTTACAAATGAAACACATTTCCGCAACATAATCACACTAAATTCATTAAATTGCTCCAAATTTCAAGAGTTGTGTTGCTGAGTTACTTTGCAAAGTGTATGCACAAGCTACGTGGTGATCCCCCCTCCTTCCCTTCGCCCACCCCCAACCCAAAAAAAAAAAATTAACGATGAACATAAATAATGGGCACTTTTTGTAACTTGAAGGAGCCAAACTCAAGTTACAGTTATGTCGATCATCATGCAATGTTCAACAAGCACATCAAAATGGGGACTTTAATTCCGAGCGAGAAGACGATGACAAATAGGAAGACTTGAGGATGCTAGCATCGACCTGTGCTCCATGTGCGAGCTAGGGTTCCACCGACGCATGGCGGAATCAAGCCGTTCGGCTTCCCCTCAGAACATGGGAGGGAGAAGAGACGAGAGAGAGAAAATGTAGAAATTATGTACCTTTGGAGTGGCGAAGGCAGCGGGGCACGAGGGCTTGTGAGTCGAGAGGGAGAGAGGGGGACGATTTGAGAGGGAGAGAGTGTCGAGAGGGCCGGAGGCAAGCGACGGACAGAGCGACAGCGGTGGCGTTGGTCGGGAGCGAGGTGAGTTGGAGAGTCGGGAGCGAGATTGGTTAGAGCAAACTAGAGAACGATTTGATTCAAAAGGAGGAACGTTCATAATGGAGGGGAAGGAGCTTCTGACTGACGAGACAATACGTAAGGGAAGGGTGACAGAAGATTTCAAAATCCTCAAAAGCCTTCGCGCGTTGAAACCTTTAGACTTTTATAGCTAGCAGATTGGTGGGCCCGACCGTCCACATGGTGCGATTTGAATGGATTATTGCACAATCTACGTCATAATTAGTGTACCCAATATTTTCTCCCCATTTCCCTCTTTAGCCGTAGACCTTTTCGCAGTGGGATTTGATTGACCAATTGAAAAGATGGGAATAAGTTAGTTGCTAGCGTGCCCGATTTGGGAAGACTCAACTCTGCACGTGTGGACCTGAAGAAGGAAAATTAGGGTTTTCGTTTCCTTTTGACGCGTAGAAACTTTGCTAGTTTTCAATGTAAGGTGTCTAAGTGTCGTTGATAATCTATCCTAGCCAAAATCAAGTAAACCTCTCTCTCTCTCTCTCTCTCTCTCTCTCTCTCTCTCACAGACATAGGCCAAGAATTATACAAATTTTCTAGCCCTGCCTTCTTGCTAGAGAAACACAATCCGTCCGTGCTTTAGGGCGCACGCGCGACCAATAACATTCTTTACCTTTGTTAGAAGGTCCGGGCTTTTTTCTGCGATGTGTTCTCTTTAAATTAAATTTCATGTGCATGCGATATCAAGGGGAATAATTATCAAATTAATCTTAAACCGATCGTAGCGGTGCTAATTCAGTTCGCAATTTTGTGACTTCCACAATATAATTTATAAACCTTTAATGCGGGATCCTGATATCGTCCTTTTTGGCCAATTGTAGCTGAAAATTGTTGACGTGGCGTCCCATCATGACCCTCAGGTCATCCTACGTGGCAAGCTAATGTTAATAACTTGTGGATTGTTACGTCAATGACTTCTTATGACAATTGGCTAAACAATTGAAAATAATTACAGGTGAGCTCTATGACAAAAAATCAACATCAACCTAATGAAACCCCCAGCCACCATATCAATCACTGCATAAACTATCAGCAGTGATCCTGGCGGATAAGAAAGTCCAAACTGAGGAAAATCTGGCAACATACTCGATGAACGATTGAGCAATAAGCCTTGAATAAGCAAATTGACGAGCAAAGCAAACCCTGCAGAGAGCTGCTGAGGATGCACCCTCTTACTACAGGGAGAGACTCTGACAGTCCACGCACTTTTAAAGTTGTTCACAGCCCACGTGAGACAAACCAAGCAGCAGATGGGCTTGCCAAAGCCCACCGCAGATGTCCAACCCGCACGCTTCTTTATGGGATCTTTTATGTCGATAAACTCGAAACGTTTGTTACCCTTCTAAAGATTTGATGAATGGAGTTCTTTTCCAACCAAAAAAGAAGAAGCAGAAGAAGCAACGAGCTGGAACCTTCAACCAAGGCGATGAAGCAATAGAGAAGAGAGACACAGGAGGGTCTTACATTGATCGACTTTTGTTTTTCTTCGTTACTAGAATTTTAGAGAAGAATCAAAGACTTTTGTTCGCATTGGAATTTCTAATTTGGCTGTCCATTGGAACGCGTTCGGCATTGTTTGGCATTGGGTGTCCATGGCCAACCGCCCCTACGTGTTCAGGCATTTGGGAGGAGGAAGGACGAGAGGTCGCCGGTGGGCGTTAACAGCGGAGGCAGAGGAAGAAAGGGAATAAAAGAAGTGGGACTCTTAGGACCCTTTACTTGGATTGTTTTTGTCATTTTCAAAGACGGTCTATGAAGCCAAAGAAGGGGTGCAAATAGTGGCCAGCCGGGAAGAACAGCATGTCAATAATTAAGGAAGTTACAGAAGGCAACACAAGAGAACCTCAAACTAGGGCTAAAATGACTGAGCTTCAGCCCATGAACGGGGGCCAGTAACAGACGAAAGCCAATCAAGAGAAGGCCCACGTTAATTTTCTTCCTTAAAAAGACATGGACGGAGTCGTGTTATTTGAAAATATAACCAAATTTCTCTCAGTACATATGTATTCATGTCACTTATCCTGGTAGGTATTAACATATGTGTATGATCCATAAAGGAAAAGCTACTGTTCAGGCATCGCTTTCGCATTTCATGAACTTGCATTTCAAAAGAGTTTTTCGTTGTTGTTGATGATAAAGTAAAGATATCTACTTTCGCATCTTTTCTACAAACGGTAATGTTTAATAAACATGAAGACAGTGGCCTGAAGCCGGACAGATAGGAATCACAGTTCAAACTTTAAGAAAGAACACATATGAACTAGTTGTGAAATCAAACTGCACTTGCCTGACTCCTATTCTGAACCGAACCAAAAACTCGGCTAAGAAGTAGCCTTACTCCGTTGCAAAGAGAATGAGGCCTGCGCCTCAAACTTATGAAGCTTGCTTCAAATCGTCCTGCAAAATATGATGAAGAGGAAAACCGGAGACTTTGCTGTAGTAATCACTCCGCATCAAGTAGATGCTGAATTGCACCCTCCAGGCAAGCCTCTTGTTTTCTATCTTCCTTTTCTAACAAATCTATCATTTAAACCTCGCAAATTGTTGGGATTTATCGGGGCGATGAGATCTGAATAGACATCTAAAAGTCCCTCGATCGAAGTAAATAACGTTGGAGGGATTGTTGAAGTTCATGATCCATTTTCTAAATCTAGAAGCTAAATTTGAGGTGGTGGCAAATTTCTAAGGGAGGCTGCTGAAGAAAGCACAAAAAGCCAACAGACAATGTTTGCATCCATTCACAACTATTTCGTTAAAAGTATTCTGTAAACTATTCTTGTCCCAGGAAGCCTTGAGTGTATCCCTTGCCCTCTTCCACGTCCTCTACTAAATATGTCGTGCATAAATACACACTTGTACACATGCTAAACAAAGGAGGGGATGGACAAAACTAAAATTCGACCCTTAGATGCCTCAATTCATGGGGCTAAGGGTTCAGCAAAATGAGCTTTGGTGCTTCGCCTTAATAAGCCACCAACTGACATATGAAGCTTCTTGGCTGAAGCTATCTAGGGTTAGGTGCACCTCTAATGGTCCAGGCACTTCGAGCCATTATGGCTCAATAAAGGCCCAGTACGATGTTCTTAATGGAAGCGAAAAATCAGAAAATTGTCCTCCTAAAAATAAATAAGAGGTTAAACTTTCCTAACTGTTGTGTCATGAATCATGTCGGCATCGCAGGGGCTTCGCTGTGATGCATGATGACAATTTTTCTTTGAATATGAAATGTACGTGTGAGGAGTGGTAGACACAGCGTGTGAGGAGGTGCATTGTGGAAAAAAGAAGAGCGGATTACATGTGTTCATGTGTATCAGAAGAGACTCCAACTATGAGAAGAAATAATAAAGAATAGCCCTTCGAATCTTCTTCCTTGGGTGTGTTTAGGGAATTAAATGAGGTGCTTCACCATTGAGAGAAAGCTGCAAAACGATTGGCTGAAATTTTAGATTGAATTCCTTCCGAGACTTTCTTCAATGATTGTTTTTTTATGGATATTGAATGCAATGGCTGTGCTTTTACCTGGACGACCGAAAGAGAAGGGGATGAATTTGTCAAAAAAAATGTTGGATGGGGTGGTTTACCATTGAATATAGGTTGCAATATCCGGAGGTTGAAGCATTTGCACTACCTGTTACAGGTTTTGATCACAGTCCTATCTTATTATCCCTCTCGGCTGAGTCAGTGAAAGCGCAAACATGAGTCCCAGCAAAGCTCAATCTCCATAGTGGACTTTTCAATTTGAGCCCAACCACTCCAACGCACAGTAGGAAAGTTACAATTGCCTTGGCAGCTTCCACACGCGCATTGGATTCCTGGTCACGATTCCAACCACGAAATCAACTTCTGGAATCTGCATTATTTACTTTCGCACTTGTATATAATTAAACCAAGTAGGGTTTGTTCACGAGTTCAACTTCGAGACATTTTAACATTCTCTATCTTAGTTCAACGTTTGAGCTAAGTAAAAATCGTTTTGTTAGAATCCGAACTTCACTACCAACTACCGCAGAATCTTTCAAATCCAAGCTTCATTTGAACTTTGTCATAATTGTGGATCTCATTGGAATATCAATTGTACTTGCATCATTAACTACTCCGCAAGAATTTTCTAACACAATCTCTTTTATCACAGATAAATCAAAACCATCAGTGTATCCATACCTATCAAAGATCAAATAAATACATTGTCAATGTTAGCAGTTATAATAAATGTTGGCTTTACAAGCTCTATTCAACTAGTAGCCATAATAGAAATTCATTATCTTTGATTCCTTAAAAAAAAAACTCTTTAGATTTATTATGTACTTAGGCCCATTTGTTAAGCTTAACTAGTGTAATAATTATAATTATAATTATATATATATAAACTCTTTTTGGGGTTTGACCGAGTATTATAAACTCTTTTTGGGGTTTGACTAAAAAAATACTCTTACGGCCAGCAACTTCATTCAACTTTTATTTTATGTTATTATTTTAACGATTAAGTTAAAAGCAAAAAGGGAAAAGGAAAGTTTGTCTTCGGAAGGTTCTCAAGTCTACAATGCGAAACAACTTGGTAGGGGAGGACATGACTTTACCCAGCTCTCAGAGTATGACATCATAGAATGAGACATGTTGCGACTGCAAATGACATGTTTGTCCTAAGCAATTGAAACCTCTTAATTAGTACTTGTAGCTCAGCTCAATCAAAAGTCAAACTGCAATCAACATACCTCATCACATCCCAAAACCTCCAAAACCCTAGCATTCCAAATTATCGATCGAGAACGTATTTTCTATCCGACCTAGCTTTGTATTTCTTAGGTGCAAGCTTTTCTCAATGTTTGATTCATTTTACTTACATTACACGCCTTCCAAGAAGACGTCGTAAAATGGGTACAGACACTCTCATTCTTGGCTATTGATTCCAGCTGTGTGGGCCGTTGCAACTGCTGTGGAATTATTATCCCTGCTTTCTTCATGACAGATGGAAGATTGCTATTGAAGCTTAAGAAAGAAGTTGTGCACATTTTCCTCCGATGCTTCCATCTTTCTTTCCGATCGGCTATGAAAAAGAGAAAGAAAGTTACCCATATATGTTTCATGTGGACGAGGAGCGCCCCAACTTTGTTCACTTTCACGTGTCGCGCTCAAGACTCCCGCTATGTTTAATGTTGAACGAAGAACGGTCCAACTTTATTCATTTTCACGTGCCGCGCTCAAGACTCCCACTTTTTCTCTTTCTTTTTGTTTGGTCCTAAGAAGAATTTCTCTTGCTCTTCGTTGATAAAATAAGATGCATATGTTTCATGTAGAATGACGACTGGCCCAATGTCACTAGCCAAAGATTTCAGTTTATATTGACTAAGAAGTCATGTTAACCACTGTATTATCATCAATTGTGATCTCGTAAATGACGACTTGTATCATTCAAAGAATATTCCATGTCATAGAAATCGTATATGTAAGTCTTCAACTTATGTAGAATGAGGAAGGGTCCAATTTTATTCACTTTCACATGTCACGTTGAAGGCTCTCCCACTTTTTCTCTATCTTTTTGTTTGATCATCATAAAAGGAAAAAAAAAATCCTCTTGCTCTTATCTGATAAAATAAGATATGTATGTTCAATGTAGACTAATATTTGGCCCAACGAGCCAAACATTTCAATTCATATTGACTAAGAAGTCATGCCATGCCAACTACTCTATTATTGTCTATTGTGAACCCATAAATGATGACTCTAATGATTCAGAGAATATTCCATGTGATAGTCATGTCACATATGTAGGACTCGGAAATATTATGTGTCGACCATACAGTAACTTCTCTTTAAAAATATTATGTGTTGACCATCCAGTAAGTCTTCCAAAGCATGACTTGGAATTTTGGAGTCGCTACAGGCAGCCAGCGATAGAGAAAGGACTTTCAAAGGTTGTTAAGCCCTCTGTTTTTTACTTTTACCTTTTCTTTTGTGAATAAAGGAAGAAGATAATATCTTCTTTAAGGGCAGTCTTTATTTGGTCGTTATAAATGGCAGAGCCCAGGATCGTTTGAAATCACAATGGCGTCTTACCTTTACACTAGCTTTGTGCCTTCACTCTTGTGTGCACTCTTTGTTGTTCAAGTCTTGAAATTCTGTGATTCCAAAGCCTTAACAAATGTAAGCTGCATTGGCACGGAGAGGGAAGCTCTTCTGAAGTTCAAGCAAGATCTCACAGATCCTTCGACACGTCTGGGGTCGTGGACCGGTGATAGCTGTTGCGAGTGGGAAGGAGTCGAATGCAACAAGAAGACTGGTCACATCTTGAAACTCGATCTTCGTGAGTGCAGCCTGGGAGGTAAGATGCATCCTGCTCTGAACGAATTGAAGTATTTGAAGTATCTAGACTTCAGTTGTAATAACTTTTCAACTGAAAAAACCCAAGAGTCCTTCGCTTATCTTAAGAATCTGGAGTATCTCAACCTCTCATCTGCGGGCTATGGGCCTATTTCCAATCAACTTAGTAATCTTTCCAGCTTAAGGTTCTTGGATCTTTGTGGGTGGATCTGGGGGGAGCCCCCTTTGAGAGTAGAGAACCTCCGATGGCTATCGACACTCTCCAACTTGAAGCACTTGGACCTGTCTTATGTCCCCCTTCAAAACCCCAGAGGGTGGTGGTTAAGTCCTATAAACATGCTTTCCTCGTTGGAATATTTAATATTGAGGGGATGTGAATTGGAAGATGCTTCTGCTTCTCTGCCTGTCAATTTCACTTCTCTTAGATTCCTTGATTTGAGTCAAAACTCCATGAATTCATCTATTCCACCTTGGTTTCAAAACTTCAGCAAACTCGAACATCTTGATTTAAGTGGTAATGATCTCCCAGGCGTATTCTCCATTGTCATCATTGAAAACAATCCGGGGCTTAGATTCCTTGATGTCTCTTCAAATAGGATGGAGGGTGAAATTCTGAGAAACTTGAGTACTTTCTGCAACCTACAAGTGCTAAGTTTGTTTTCTAACAAATTTAGTGGGGGGATTTCCAGCACCAAAGATGATGCTTTGGTCTGTGGACGAAGTAACCTGAAGTATATGGATGTTCACAAGAACAATTTCAGTGGTCGCCTACCCAATCACTTTGGGAATTTCAAAGACCTTGAATTTCTTGATCTTTCCCTAAATATAATCTCCGGTCCTATTCCTACTAAAGTTGGCCAACTATCATCTCTAAGAATGTTGTACCTCTCTTTTAACAAATTGAGCGGGAACGTTCCAGAAAGTATTGGGCAAATCTCCAATCTAGAGGTGATGGACATTGGTAACAATCAATTGGGTGGAACTCTTAGCGAACTTCACTTTGCACATCTTGCCAGCTTGACTGTGTTGAAATCTTGTCCAAATGAGGTTGTCATAAATGTAAGCGCATCTTGGGTTCCTCCATTCCAAATTCAAAAGCTTTTCATGTCAAGTTGCAAAGTGGGACCAAAATTCCCAAACTGGCTCCGAACGCAGAGAAACATATCGACATTAAACATGTCCAATGCTAGCATCTCAGATGAAGTTCCCCATTGGCTACATGATGTTCTATCTAACATTCAAGAATTGGATCTCTCAGACAATATGCTCAGAGGAAATGTCTCCCGAATTATCGGGAAAGAAATGTCCATGTTGACGGAAGTATCACTTTCTGGAAATAACCTCAGTGGTGAAATTCCAAATTCACTATGCATGCCAAATGGATTGTCTTTTCTTGATTTCTCTAAGAACCAATTGTCTGGGAGACTTCCGCAATGCTGGACAAAGTCGCAAGCTCTTTTGGAATTGATTTTATTGGCAGACAACCAGTTGAATGGTCCAATTCCAGAGTCTCTATGTCATTTGGAGCAATTGAAAGTTCTACGCCTACATGGAAATGGCTTGAACGGAGAGCTTCCAGAATGTTTATTGAAGCTAGATTTAGTGGTCCTCGATCTAAGTGACAATCATTTCACTGGTAGAATTCCTCCATTTGGTAATTCTAGATCATTTGAGATTATCGATCTTGGGAGAAATTACTTCATTGGGGACATTCCTTTGCAGCTATGCCATCTTGCTAATCTCCAGTATTTAAGCTTGATGGATAACAACCTTTCTGGAGGCATTCCTCGTTGTTTCAACAACTTCTCGCGAATGTGGGGCAATTTCACTTTGTATTTCAGATCCATTGAGGAGTTCTCCATTATGGTTGATATAAAAGGAATAAGCATAGAATTCACGAGTACCCTCCCTTATCTATTTTCCATCGACCTCTCAAGCAACGCATTAGATGGAAAAATACCGGAAGGGCTGACGATGCTTGCTCGACTCAAGAATTTGAACCTCTCTCAAAATAAGTTGACCGGGAAGATCCCTTCAGATATTGGCAACTTGAGGGATTTAGAATCATTGGACTTATCTAATAACAGGCTGTGGGGTGAAATCCCTCCTAGTATATCCAACTTGGGCTTTCTAGAATGTTTGGATCTTTCCTTCAATAATTTATCCGGCCGAGTTCCATCAGGCAATCAACTAAGCACCCTGGACTATCAATCTAGTTATCGCGGCAATGACGGACTCTGCGGATCTCCTCTTTTGAAAGATTGTCCTAGAAATGAGCATAATCACGTGAATAGACAAGATGATCACAATTCGAGTGAAGATGAGTCTTACGAAGGAGACTCCATTGTTGTTTGGTTTTACTCAGGACTGGGACCAGGTTTCACTGTGGCATTGATGGGATTTTGCGGCATATTATATTACAAACAATCTTGGAGGGGCTCCTATGTTCGGGCAGTGGATAGGATTACCATGCTTTGTCTCCAAAGAGGTATTCAATTTCGATTACGTAAATATACAGTTATTTAGTAAGTGAAATCATTTATCTCTCCCTCATGATTCGTATATTCTTTTCCTCGTACTCATTTATTTTGTTGAAATAGATTGCTAATTTGTGAGTCGCAGGTGACACCTTGCATGAAGTGACAGATTGGCTTATCCAATTCCAGAGACGTGCGCCATTGCAACTGCTATCAAGCTGGCACTCTCTTTCTTCATGACGGAAGATTTCTATTGAAGTTCCATGTAATAATTAAGTTGTGCTCAGTGTCCTCCAGCATATGTCACTGTCTTTGTATATAGATAGATAAACAAAAAATATATATTTATGTTGCTTTTCTCCTGTAAACTAAGACATGTATATTTAATCCCATTGTGAGTCGAATCCCATTGCACGAGTCTACGAATCCCTAGGGTAAAAATTTACATTTTTTTTTCACATGATGATAAAATGTGAAAAGCATGGATAGCTATCAAAACATGTTAGCAACAAAATTTGACCGGCAATTTGTTCTGTGGATAAAACATTGTTACATTATCAACACTTTCATGAAAGAATAAATTATTACTGGATACTCTTAAATGACCAACTACTTCACATATGCTAAACTAAGTCCATCTTAAACTAAGTCCATCTTCTGGTCAAAGGCAAGCAATCCATCAATCCCAAGTTTCAATACTTTTTTAGATCAAATATTCGACAGTTGATATTTTAGTTCTTCCTTACTTTTCAATTTAACGTTAATTATACTCGTCAAATTAAATATCAATTCTAATTTTTCAATGTGATCCAATTAAGTAACAGACTTAGCTACATGAAAGTAAGGCCATACACAATATTTCAAGTCACAATGAAAGTAAGGCAAAAAGAAGAAGAAGAAGAAGAGATTATGTGGTAGAAAATGAGACCGAATTTATAAGTGCACAGAGGCAATAAAAGTAAGGCCATAAACAATGTTTCAAGTCACAATCCTTGCACATAATTTGAAAAAAAAATTGTGAAAATGTTTTCATGGCATTCATGGTCTAATATACGGGTCTTAAGTAGAGGTGATCATTGGGCGGGTCCAGATCGAACAAGGTCTTTTCCAAACTCCTATTGTAAAATTTTTCGTATACAAATCTTCGAGCAGTGCCAGATTTGACTAGGGCTTAATGAGGTTGGGTTGGATTGATAAATGCCACATAAGTAAAGTGGCTGGAATTTCTCGCCGTTGCACTTAAGTATCGTTTTCCTCCGATTTGGTAATTAACTGCTTTGACCGAAACTTTTGACACTAAATTGAGTGCAATACATAAGTTTTGGCACTCATAGTGTTCTTCTCCCATTACATTCTAATATCAAATTCCAAGAATCAACATGAGGTATGTAACGGCCCGTTTTTGGTCAAATTCCAGGTCTAACATTAGAAATTTGGGGCTTACATTAGTGGCCCGTTAGCCCAGGAGTCCCTTGGACGAAATCTTGAAAATTTATTTCGGGACGGTCCCTGAACTTTTGATAATTACAAAGAGGTCCCTCAACTTTTGGGAAATTGCATTTTAGTCCCTGGGTCAACAGTCAACACGTACCTTTGCGTGTTGGCCGAATGCACGCCGCGATTTTCCCTTTGTCACCTGCTTGCCGCCCACAGCCGCAATCCGCTCCAATTCACGCCACCCAAGCTGCTCTTTCGCGACCACACATGCCTATGGAGGGGGCCTACCGTTCGCGTGGCCCAATTCAGCTCGCAATACTGCGATGCTTTGTTTTGAGCCCGGAGGAGTCGCGCGGCAAATCAAGCTCAATCGGCGACACCCAGACCCCGCCGATCCCTCAACTCAGTCCCCCACAGCTACTTCAGCCCAGCCGAACCCTTGGCTGCCGCCATTGAAGCCGCCAGGAGCCGTGATGACCTCTGCATCCTTTGTTTTGCGCGAAGCCGTTGTTTGCAGCCTCCACTCGCCGTCCGCGACCTTCTAGTCATTACCTAGCCACTTGCTGTTGTCGAAACTTCGTCGACAGCCATAATTTCTTCCAACGAGATGAGCCTCTATTTGGTGCCCTTTTCTGCGTCCCACAGCCTACGACGCATCTCTAACGCCACTCCGCCACCGTCCACTAACCTCCTTGGATCGCCCACGCTACTCCCCAACCACCGTTGAGCCCTGAGACACCGCCCCAACACCTGGCCAATGAATCTCAGCGCCACTCCTATTTTGGCTGCTATCTCGTCAAAATCCAGCCATTAGGGCCGCCCATTTTGCATCCCTTTTGTTGTCCAGTTGCCTCCGCCACTTCACCCAGGTGACTAACCACCGTCGCTGCTGGAATTAACCGCTCGGAGCCTCATCGGCGTCCTGCCAAAGCTCGCTGGAAATGTGCCACCACGTCATGTCATGCCGTGTCAAACTGTCTATTCTTTCATAGCACAAGTTACGCAACATCATAAGCTCGTTGTGGGCCGTCGCCGTTGATTGCTTGGAAAGCTTGGACTGGAAGTGAGTTTAAGTTTTGATTTTCTATTAAGGCGGTTATTTGCTTTATTAGCAAATGATAAGTTGATTGGGCTAATTTGGTGCTTAATTGATGATTAGAGCCATGTTTGGGATTGAATGATAATTAGGGCTAAATCATCGTTGAATTAGATTGGTTGAGTTAATGTCGACCAAAGAATGGTCCATTAAGGTGATCATGCATGTATGATATCAAACTATGGATTGCCGTTTGAAGCAAGGAACCGGGCAAATTCCTAATTGACATGCCGAGGTGGTTGGCAGTATAGAGTAATTTGGGGGTTAAATTATATCGATTATGTTGTATATGATTTGATTAATTGCTATTGTTGGATCACGAAATGTCTTGATGATTGATTGGTGCATGTGGTGGAATTGTGAATGGTGCCTGACTAATAATATTATAATTTATTGAATAGTTTGAGTCGACACTGAGTCGTGGACCAGTGAGTAGTTAAATAGGGGTTCGAGGAAATAATTGTGCTAGGATGAAAGTTAGAGGAAATGGTGGGACCATGGATAGTGAAAATGAGATTCATGTACCGAGGTGGGGAATTGTGTGTTGATTGGGTCTGAGAACCCGTGTAGTCACCTGTGTGGCGAAAGAGTTAGCTTACCTAAGTTAGTAATGACCGCTGGTACCCGGATTGATAGGTTAGCACCATATACTTGGAATTCGTGTGAGAGTTGGTGGCACCAATTAGAGACCCTAGAGTGAGTGCCATCCTAATTGGGAATTAAGGCATAAACTCGCTGAGATTATTATCTCATTTATTGTATAGCTCTATTTTACAAGTCTTCAACATGGAGTTCCCCCTCAAGGAATCGAACACGCCGGAGGGGCCCCTGAGGGCGAGTGGTTGATCGATACCTTCGTATATAAGTACAAGTATATTTTGGAGAGGCACGAGACCACTATCTTGGAGTTCGATTTTGACACATGGAATTGGGTGCCGCACCCGTACTGTACTCCGACAAAGTGGGGGGGGCATGGTATGGGAGAACAACCACCATGAAGCACTCTAAGGAGGATACAACACGTAGTACCACAGGATCTAATGGAATGTGGACCCTCTGGATAGTTCTGTGACAAACCCCTATGTTAGGATGCCTCAAGTCTACCACCGCCTCTTTTTGATTGGCACTAGTCTGCGTAGAGAGACTAGGTCGACAACTCCTAACACATTGTTTTCTATATTTTTTTTTCATCAATTTGCAATGACCTAGAAGGTCACACACACAAAGAAAGGAAAGTATCCTAATCAATATATCTTCCGAACTAGCTAAGTATTCTAAAAGGTATATTTTCCAAACTAGCTAACTACAGTCCTTGATTCTAGTCAATTAATTACAATCAAAAAATATATTTTTACAACTCATTCTCATAGCAACGTAACGGTCAACGTGGTAGACCAATGTGACTCAATGAATGGGTGCGATGCGAGCCATGCTTACCAGCCACCATATCGAAACAACATCATCAATGGCTCAGACGCCGCTTGGAGTGATTTAGGGCTTGATAAGATTGTGGGTGAAGAGGATTTAACCTTGGTCATTCTGTAAACATAGGGGGTGGGATTGATGAAACTTAATATCATCGTTCTAAAGAGCATTCGTGATGCTATGCTAACAAAACAAATGAACTCAATCATAGTACACAGAGAAGTAAATGGTTAGGCATAAGAGAATTTGAGTCAAATACATATCACCAATGCAATTCTTTTGCTATTCTTACGAACTTGGGTTTGGTCTTGTTCCTAGCTACTCAAAAATTTTTTATTAATATCAATAGCTCTTAAAACTATATGTATATTGATCATTTACTGTGAATGTTATGTCTCCTGCGGATTTTCTTAAACAACAAACTGGTCTGTAAAATTTTTTATGAACTCCAATTTGTAAGCTCACTCAAAATAGTTAAATACTTCAGCAAAACCACAACATTGAGGTCATAGTTAAAAGTATTGGTTTAGTGCAAATACGGTCTTCCAACCCTGATAAGTAATGGATTGGATCCAAAGTCTAGACCTCACTTTGGCCTTAGTGGCCGCCTTAGCCCGAGCAACGATGCTCGAAGCATTTTTCGGCTGTTTTGGATAAGGACATTTCAGTGAGGAAGCCCAATTCAACCTTACTAGGCCCGACCCAAGTCTAGCCACCCTTGAAAGTTTGTATATGAAAATTTATTGTTGGGCGAACTTGGGTAGAAATTTAGGCTCCGTTCGTTTCACGGAAAATATTTTTCCAGAAATTATAGTGTAAAGGGGGCGAAAAATAACTTACCAAGGAAAATATTTTTCAATCAAGGAAAACCATCCTTCTAAAAATGGAGAAAATGTTTTCATCTCTCGAAAGAAATGAAAATATTTTCCAGCCCTTGAGATATGCTCCTTAAATTGTAATAGCCTCCTTCTCTCTCTTTTCTCTCTCCTCTCTCTTCTCTTTCCCCTCCCCAACCGAACTCCTCTCTGTCCCTCTCCCTTTTCCCTCCCCAATGTGCTGGCATTTCTCTCTCTTCCAATCTCTTTTCCCTTCCCAATATTTTCTCTACCGAACAACGAAAAATATTTTATGGTTCATTTTTAAGTTTCAAGCAAACACCGAAAAATATGTCATTTTCCGGGAAAATGACTTCCTGAAAAATATTTTCCGGAGATGTTGTATTTTCCGCGAGGCTCCGTTCGTTTCATGGAAAATAACTTCCAGGAAAATAACTTCCTAATTTTCCGACGTTTGTTTCACAGAAAATAAAATAGTTAAGGAAAATGTTTTCCATCAATAGAAAAAACACATTTAAAAGTGGGGAAAATGTTTTTCGCTTTATTTAAAGGGAAAAACATTTTCCGTGTTCTTCGTTTACCTTTAAATATCGCGACCTCTAATAGCGTGCCTCGATCTCGCTAACGGCCGGCAAGCTGGCGGCCTTTGAAAAACAAACATCGGAAAATATTTTTCAGAAATGTTATATTTTCTGTTAAATGAACGAAGCCTTAGGTCCGATCTTACCACTTTGTTCAGGTCCGATCTCAAGTCCCGTGTATTGGACCATTAGCGCTACGACAAAATAATTTTGCGATTTAGTTCAATCACGTGCAAGGATTGTGACGTGAATTGTTGTTTAAAATCACAAGCAAGTCTTCGGCCCAAAAAGAAAAAAAAAGTGGAGATTACGTTGTAAGAATTGAGACCTGGTTTTTGAGCAGACAAGGGTGATGAAAGTAACGCCATAAACAACAATTGAGGTCACAATCCTGGCACCTAATTGAAATAAATGCCCAAATATTGCTGTCATCGCATTAATGTTCTACCACGTGGGGGCTCAAGTAGAGGGAATTGGATCACCTGACCTGCATACTTGCAGGTCTGGTGTGTCTTACTATCTGATGGCTAGGGGCAAATAATCACTTTTTGTAATAAAAAAATAGAAAACAAAAAAGCCCCTCATTTAATGGGGGTCGTCCAATTAATAGCCGTCCGATCTCAAATCAGATGACCCCCAAAGCAGGTCACGCCCGACCTGCTTTGCTTGCAGGTCAGTAGAGGCCATCATTGGACGACTTCGAATTGGACAAGATCTTTATGTCAGGACTAAAACTCGCCTACCTTAAATAGTTTTGAATAGAAATCTTCAGGTAGGGCCAGAGTGAGCTCCGGCCTCATTGGGCTGAACCAAACTTTCTCATTAAATGCTCTTATACGAACTAAAGGCCAAAAATGGCTTCGACTGCAACCTCAATTTCTAGGTTTTGTTGAAGTATCTAACTATTTTGAGCAAGCTCAATGTGCTAATTAGTACAAAATCTTGGAGCAGCTAGGAACAAGACTGCAGCAAAGCACATGAGAATCGCAAAAGGAGATTGCATTTATTGACGGAAATATTCTTGTCCATAAGCTATTTACATTGTGGCATACAAGAATTTAGCACAATTCTTATCTTAGCATAGCATCCGGATGCTTTAAACGGATGCTATAGCGTTGATGCTTCAGTTTGGAAACTGTTCAAAATTAAAATTCCAACTAATGCATCTATTCCCTCGTCATGACTACTATCTCACTGAAGACAAAAAAATTCCCAGATTTTCTCGATTCTCCCTCTCTATTTTCCACCTCCGGTATGCCTCCACCACTGCTGCCAACCTCATGTCGCGCCTCCGTCGCATACCCGTGGTCAGGTCCTCATCGTCATTTACTTTCCAATCGTCGTTTCTCGGCACAAGTGACTCTCTCCCTCTTATGACTTTGCCCACAGGCCCCGGCGAGCAGCGACCCGGCCTTAGCCAGTGAAGAACTGTGGAGAGGCTCGACGACAAGGTGCAAGGTGGCTCCGGACGAACGGGCTTCGGTTCGCATGGTATGGATGGAGGTTGTTGGCAAAGGTTTGGCAGTAATGGCGAGGCGAGGATGGGTGGAGGAGCTGGGCAGAAGGAGAGCCGGGCAAAGTGGGGGAATGGGAAAATAAAATAGATCTTGGCTGCTGTCCAATGCTAATGTATCTACTTTTCATGGGATCATTATAACCCTATCTTACCTCCGCTACATTTGGAGGATGGCTTCTTTGTTCCTGATGCAGGGATGCCTCGTCTCCTTTAGGATTACTGCCATCATCCTTTTCCGAAGCCATCTCCTCTAGATTTGGGTTCGGAGAAAGGGCTTGTGGTTCTTCTCCATCACTTCTCCCATCTTGAATGTCCAGTTATCACTTCCTGGAAAATCAAATTGATTGGAAAAAGCAAATTTAAAATGACAAATTGCTTTCATGCAGAGAGAGCGAGGGTATGACTCCATTCAACAAAAGAGCTGCTTCGCTGAACGTGAGAATACGGTCACGATCACATCTACACGGTTAAAAAACTAGAGAGAATACGGTCACGATCACACCCTCACGTTCAGCCATAAAAAGAACTCTCGCTCACGCACCCTTAGGCAAGAAGACATTCAGCAAAAGCATGAAACCATGAAGTCAACGAAAGGAAGGCAAGTACAAGAAGAGAATCGTGGAGTGAGCTGCTTGGCTGAACGAGGGAATTGGAGGAAAAAGCACAAGTGGAAACTCACGGACAGGAGCACCCAGCCAAGGAAAGACAATCGACCAAAGGGGAAGGCGGCCAAGATCAGAACGCACCCGGTCCCAGTCTCGAATAAAATCCGGCTGGCGTTCAAGTTTTTTGCTTCCAATCTTTCGATTAATTCAATGACATGAGCCTACTGACGGTGTGCTTTGATCTTGTCCGAGTATTTGTCCGCAAATGCATTCACAACCCGAACCGAGAACACTGATCGGCTCGTCATGAATATGGCTTAATCCGAATCGATTCCTTTTTGGGTTTAGTTTCGATGCGCTTCTTTGGTGACTATGTAGCACTTGATTATCCAGCTTGTGCTGTTTTATTAAATTCCAGCATGCATAGCATCGTGATGTCCATGTTTTGGTATGTTCTCTAATGTCTATTTCATCAATACGGAAAAAACGAAGTAGAGAACGATTCCCTTTTCTTGTGTTGATTTGAGGCTTTCCTTCTCATCATGGATATTAAGATAGTTATATTGCATGAAAAGATGATGAAATGATAAATATAAATATTCAGGTGTTTCTTCCATTATATGAATTAGATAATTTTAGTTTCTATTATTATTTTCATTGTCATATTTAAAATCTATTTCTCATCACTTAGGTTGAGTAGTTTCTGTTTATTAATTTAGACTCCATTCGTTTCACAAAAATATAGCATTTCTGGAAAATATTTTACAGGAAATCATTTTCCTAAAAATGATAAGATTTTCTAGTGTTCATTTGAAACTTAAGGAAAATTATAAAAAAAATAGATTTATAATATTTTTTTTTGTTATACATTGACATATTGCTGGCTACAAGACTCGCCAGATTCTCACAAGCTCCCAACTTGCCACCAGAGGCCATGAACTTGACAATCCAAGGCTAGCCTTGAGCTCGCCTCTAGAGGCTACGAGCTTGCTATAAAAGACCGCCGACTCGCTAGCCTCAGACGAGATCAATGCACGCTATTAGACACTGCCATATTTAAAAATAAACAAATAAGACATCTTTCAAAAAAGTGAAAAATATTTTCCCCACTTTTGAAGGTATTTTTTTCATTCACGGAAAATATTTTCCTTAACTATTTTGATGAAGGCCGAAAAATTTAAAAAATATTTTCTAGAAAATTATTTTCTATGAGACAAACGGAGCCTTCGTGGAAAATGTTTTTCGGAAATTGTGGTATTCGAAGGGCGGAAAATAACTTGCCAAGGAAAATGTTGTTCAATTAATGAAAAATATTCTTCTAAAACCGGAAAAAAATGTTTTCCTTTTCCGAAGAATGGAAAAAAATTTCTAATCCTTGAGATTTGGTCGTTAGGTTCTGCTGCAACTCTAACATCTCCTCTCTTTCCCCTCCCCAGCCGAACTCCTCTCTCTCTCTCTCCCTCTCCCTTTTCCCTTCCTAATGTACTGACATTTCTCTCTCTTCCCCTCTGTTTTTCTTTCACTTCTCCCACACGCCTCCCCTGCTATCCCCATCATTGACTCTCACCCTTTCTTTCTCTTTCTTTTTCCTCCCACGAACACGAGGTCTTCTTCTTCTTCTTCTTTCTTCTGGTCATTCTTCATCCCTCGCCGGCTTGACCTTGCCGCTCCTCCATGCCGTGTTTGCTTCTCCGTGCCGCCCGGAGCTTCGCCGCAGCTCACCGCGACGCCGCCTCCTTTCTTTCCTTCCTCCCAGTTCTTCCTTTTCGGTGGGCGAACAAACGTTCCTGCTTCCTTGCTTCTCCACCTCCGAGCTTTGCTTTCTATTTGCTCGCCTTCGTCGACATCACCCTTGAGCTCCGCCTTA
Organism: Melaleuca alternifolia; assembly: GCA_019926035.1. Lineage (NCBI taxonomy): Eukaryota > Viridiplantae > Streptophyta > Magnoliopsida > Myrtales > Myrtaceae > Melaleuca > Melaleuca alternifolia. The sequence continues at coordinate 651,386 of JAGKPW010002167.1, forward strand.
GCTCGTTGTGGCTAGCTGGCTCCAACACCGCCAGAACTCCCGTGTCGTCATTGTTTTGCAGCCCAAGTCGTTGTCTCCCCTCCACAGCTCGACGAGAATGACGCCACAAGAAGCCAACCGGCCCCGTTCTCCACCTCGTTCGGCCGTGATTCAGCTCGCCGTCGCCGTTGAAGTCTGAAAAATATTTTCTCTACCGAACAGTAAAATATTTTTCGGCCCATTTTTAAGTTTCAAGAAAACACTAGCAAATATTGTTATTTTTCAGGAAAATGACTTCCTGAAAATTATTTTTCCAATACGCTATATTTTCCGCGAAACGAACGGAGCCTTAATGTACATTTATTTTCTATGAATAATTCACAGGGGTTTTATACGGGATTTTAAAATAAGGTCTCATGCCGTGTTGCTCGATACTTGCTTGCTTCATCAGTATTTCATTTGACTTTTATTTGGAAAGATTCTTAAAATTTATAATAAAAGAGGAACATATACCAATAACGTGTACTAGATAAATTTAGCATGATTAAGTTTTTGCGCTCACAACACTCTAGTTTGTAGAAGTTAGATAGATTCTTGAATAAAGTTTGACATAATGGACATAAAATCATACAAGAGAGTTATTGGCATCGACCCAATAGGGTCGCAACAACGATGAGTCATAACGTCTATAGTTACGAATGATAGAATTAATTATTTTCAATTTTGCCATTCTAGGGTGATGTGCCATTGACCAGGTCACATCATATTCATCAGCTATTTTGTTTAGCCACGATGCCTTACATGTAAAACCAAATGTTAACACCGCATTGCCATGTGATGAAAGCAAATGCCAGAAGCATAGATAAGTAAATCTGAGGTGAGGTATACATACAAACACGATACTCCTCTACACAACATGAAAATGATCTTATGAAAATTACCCAAAACTCCCCTAAATTTTGGTGATATGCACGTGTGCCCCTAAACTTTGGACTAGTGTTAAAGCTGCAATCGTCCGTTGCATTTTCCATCAGCATGTGCAAAGCAACACACCATTCAATGGGTAAAAACATATTTTCATCTTATTTGTTGAAGGAAATCTCTATTTTATCGTAGATTTCTGTAAAATTAAAGATTAAAGAAAAATAAACTATAAAACAAACAGCAGTAGCTATATTGGAAAATTTTAAAATATCAACATTTGACGAGTACATTAACATAATAATAAGATATTTTAAGATAAAGACATGCAATTGAGTAAAAGGGAAAAGGGCCTCAATGAAAAAAATGCCATATTACAAAAATTTGATGCTCCTTAAGTATTCATAACAGGGTAATTAACGAAAAAAATGATCAATAAATATATTTAAACAGACTATTGATCAATCATTTTTCACATTAATGAGCTCTTTAACTACGAATAACGCGAACAATTATATATCATTTTACCTTGCTGTTGAGTCCTTTCCCCTAATCATTTAACTTATATTATTATCATTATTATCATCATCATTATATCATCATCATCATTATTATTATTATTATTATTATTATTATTATGTTACTTGTATCTTCTTTAGTTAAATTAAGGTGTCTACTCTTACCAAATTATAAGAGTTTTTATTTTTATTTTAAATCATTATTAATAATGTTTGTTATATTTTTAAGTTAATTAATTTAGTTTGTTCTCATTCTCCATAGTGTTTTTTAAGGCTTTTAAGGGTAAGGGAGAGTGATTTCCTTGAAAAAAATTAAAAATGTACTTTTACCTCTTAAAAGTCACTTGTATTGAATATGAAAGAGAACAATTAGCAAAACAAATAATGACTATAACAAAATGAAATTTATGAAAGTCTTATATAACTGTTGAAAGTTCACGGCTTAATACGTTGGAGAGCCGGTACTCTCTAAATTAAGTTTCATCAATCTCACTCCCATCGGGGAGTGTCTACAGCATTGACCAAGTTACGTCCTCTTGACCAATATTCATATCGAGCCCTAAATTACTCCACACTGCGTCTGAGCCATCGACGACATTGTTTTGGCATGGCGGCTGGTAAGCGTGGCTCGTATCGCACCCGTACATTGAGTCTCACTCGTCAACCACTTTGACTGCCACGCTCCTCCCGGTCTTAATAGATGTTATCAAGATCATTTTTCCGCAATGCAATTCGTTATCAAACCACCCTGTCGACAACGCAACAATTAGCTCCGAGTTGTCATGGTACTGCCCGCCGCATTCGGACGGGTCTCCCCTATCACCGCCTTGGCTGAAATCGTTGTGCGTCAAGGTAGCTGGGGTCGAGGAAATCACCGGCGGCGAGCAAGTGAGCGTAGGATAGGATACCCCATTGCATGAGAGACTGCCTGAGGGCTGACATCCTCCATCGTCCAGCACCGGCATGGACCGGTCGCCACCACCGGCACCACATATTTCAGTGCCTAAATCGGGATCGTCGCTGCACATTCCATCGGTGCAAATCAATTGGCCGGGGCAGTCGTTGAGGGTTTGACATGCGCCATTGCACGAGGAAATGGCGTGCTACTTGGTGCTCAAGACCACAATCAAAAGGGCAATCGACATTATCCCAAGGAGCTTCATCCTCAACTGTGTGGATTTTTCTACGATGACTTGGAGTTTTGGCTAAGGAAACGATGAAGCAAGAACGTATATATAGCGAATTGACTTGGTGATACGGACAAAGAATTCGGAGTTCCTTATGCGAGTGTCCTCGTCAAGTCGGTCCCTCTGCGATGCATTGCTTTAAAATTTCATTTTTTTTAAATATCATGTGATACACAAACTATAAAAGAAAAAGGTTTATGCGAACTATCTTGCATGCATTATGACAAGTGTGACTACTCAAATCACTAAGCCATCATGATTTCGACTCACATTTTATAAGGTACATAAGATTGGTAGGATCGGACAAATCGGAAGCTAGTCGGCTAAACTGAAACAAAATTAATTATATAAAATAAGGTAAATCTTCAATTCATCGCAGTCCCAATAACCTTCTTATTTTTTTCTTCGTTTTCCAAATTATTGTCTCTTCTCGATCTAGTTTTGACTAATGGTTTACGAAACAAAATGATAACTTATGCATAGGCATGAAGTAGTGACTGACAACCTACATAAATCCGTTCGCTATCCAGCTTAAATGCGCACTTTATACGGCAAGATCGTACAAATTTAAGAATTTGAGGAGGCGATTGTAAAATTAGATAATAAGGGACCTATAGTGGGCTTATTCCAAAAATAATAATAATTACAGAGTATGGACGAGGCAACTATTGAATGAATTTGCACCCTGATCAAGATTTGTCCATTGAAGACAAACAACTAACAAGTCCAAGTCAAACCTCACCAGTCATCTAAGCCCATTTGATACTCGTGCAAGAAAGAGAGATTTCCGCCGCAACATAATCCAATCGGTCCAATGAGAAGGAAGGCATACAAAATGGAACTTCTAGAAGTTGAAGGATATAGGCTCATTTAGCTAAGTCAAAGATTGAGGGTCGTTTTTTAATTTGAGAAGATTTCACTAGTTTAAGTTGATTTCCTAGTTCAAGTTGGTTTTTCAGTTTATGGTTTCCTATGTTAATGTTTCATACTTTAATGTTTTCTAATCTTAATCTGTCTATAGAAAGATTTAGTTCTAAATTATCAGAAGGTAAATTTGAATTGATAATATATGACAATTTCTCTCAAGTGAGTGACTCATTCAGTTTTTTTATTTAGTTTGTTGGTGGTGAACCTTTCATCCTTTAGGTATTTTTATCCACTTCGTTGGTAGTGAACCTAAAACTTTTTTATCCGTGTATCGTAAAGCATTCCTTTATACTCTGATGGTGAACTTTTCTATCTCAAAGTTACTTTCCCTCGAACACAACAAACACTTTTTGTTTCCCATACTCCCTATCTATTGTCCATGCCAATGTTGACCAGACCACCATCCAAAGCTTCAATCCAATAGCACTCAAGTTGACTCTAGTGATTTGGATTATCGACTTAGAAGAAGAGAACGTTAGCACGAGGATAATAATTATGCATTCGAAGTAGAAGCATCTGAATTTGAAAGTAGCATCAATTCAGATGACTTGTAGTTGCATGCAATCAAATGAGTATTTGACCCGCTACTCATGAAAAGACGTTCAAGGTTGACGTAATTCAAGAAGTATGCACCACTGGGTGGAAAAATGAAAAAAAAAAAATCAAAGGTTTAAGGAGAGGAAAAGGTAGGATTAAGTCTTGTAAAAACTAAAGAAGGTTATGAACGTGAAGTTCCTGCCCCGCAATTAAAGTTGAGCGCTCTCGAGTAACATGGGATGAGCATTAAGAAGTATTTTTGGGAATTTGAACAATTCCTTATGAGGTGTCGCATAGTGTAAATGCAAGAGCAAATCATTGCTTGCTTGCTTAAAGGATTCAACAAAGATATTGCCGATTTGGTTGAGTTTCAACCATTGTACTCTTGTTGAAATGCACATGTCAGTTCTATACTAGAAAATTTATATAGTGTAAAGTAATTAACATATTTTAGTTGACATATAACTCATTATTTAAACTTTTAAGTGAACGAGATCTAATTGGCTCTATTAATAATCTCTGGTTTAGGCCCAATATTCTCTTTGTAGATATTTGTCGGCTAGCTATGCAAGCTAAGAAACAATTAAATTGCGGCAAGTAGTTTTTGACTAGGAACTCTAACTTAGGAAACATCCTCCGTTATATATGATGATTCGAGAAATAGTTATGAAAGATAGGATTGATTATTTTCTATTTAATAAACCAAAGATCAGAAGTATTAAGGTATTGAGACCAAATGCATACACAGCCCCATATGTAATACTAGAGCTGTAATTTAGTTGCTTTTTTTTTCTTGTAATCGATGACTCCACTACGAGCCCCTGTGCTCAGACTGTACTAAAAGGCTGAACCCTTATATCTTGGGAGAGATATTAGCACATGACCTCAACACATGACCCCCTTACTTAAGATACTAGAAACTGTAGGTTTCGAATTCGTAACCTCGGCGATGAGAGATAGACTCTTAATCATTACAGCTGCCCACCGTTAGCTGGTGTAATTTAGTTGTTATCATGCACAAAGATACTAAATTAGCTAATAGAAGCGATTTCAAAATCACCAAGAATCTTTTTCTTTCTTAATATATATCAATTTGAGAATATTGTATCTTGATCTTTAGCTTCCTATGTGGACCTGGTTCTTGCTTCATTCCCAATCTGCGGTGCTGTTCCATTGACCAGGTTACATCATCTTCATCAACTATGTTGTTTAGGCACAGTGCCTGATAAGTACATCCAAATGTGAATCCCTCAGTGCCGTATGTAATGCATGCAAATGCCATTACAAAGACGGTCCTGTACACAACATAACGATGATCTTATGAAGATAATCCAAAAATCTCCTAAAATCCGGGAAACGCACATTTACCCCTAAATTTTCAACTTTTACCCATTATGAAGCCTTTACCCTCCGCAATTTTTTATTTGCAGATAAAAATGTGGGGTTAGGGTTTTCAAATGAAATTAATTATCACAATTCGTCAAAATGGGACAACGAAAGGAGCTAAACAACTCCATTCTACATGCTTTTCACGACCTAAAATGGAATCGTTATATAAAAAGATGGTCTAAAGCGAATATTATCCCAAATAAGAACCTAAAGTAACTACCTTCATCTCAAATAAGGCTTTATGATCATTAGCTAACGAAAACTTCACTGAATACATATTCCGATCGCCAGAGTAGGCAATTTCGCCAAATGTGGGTTTCTGATGCTTCTCAGTCAAGCTCTCTTCCCTCTCTTCTTCCAATTTCTTCACTTCCAACCGCAAGGTTCTTCGTGCGAAACAACAGGAAATGAAAAAAAATAAACTTTTCCTTCTCAGATTCGGGTTTTCACTTCTATCATGTCCCTATGTTTGATCTTTGGTATCGTTGTCTTCTCTGCTTCACATGGAGAATTGGAAGGAGGATGATTTCACAATGACACAAACACGCTCTCAAACCTTAAACTCCTCCCATCTATTCTACTTCAATCCTCCTCTCTCCCTCTCTCCAATTGCGATTTGGTTCAAGGACATCTCAAATGTTTTTGATTTGATAAATTCAAGAAGAGTGCGTGCCACACACAAACACCCACCATCAAACATGAACAAATGGCCTGCTTCTTCCTCCCAATTCTCGTTGGCAACCAGAGTTATTTATGGTTTTCGATTTCTTCCTTTTTGAGTGAGATGGTTTTGGAAAAAAAAAGGAGCACAAAGTGGTGCGCGAGTCTAAGCGCCATGTGTATTCATTGAAAAATCTTGGAAAACCCTAGTTTCAATTTGGGGTTTCTTCACATTGGATTGAAGCTAAAAATTTTGGACAAATTTGCTCGTAATTTGGCAATCGAAGTGAGTTGCCACATGAGCTTGGGGGCCTTATATGAGATAAAAATTGGCTATTTTAAGCCCTTAATTGAGACAATATCCATTATAGACCCTATTTTGATTAAAGTATGACACTCCAAACCCTTATTTAATATGTTCCATTGGAATTATGCCGTCATTTTCGCTTGAGCAAGTACTGACCATGCAACTTCAATAACAAACGGTAATGGACTATTATATGATGTAATTGCACCAATTTCATCTTGTCTTAATCATGGTAATAGCGAAATGGGCAATCACAAGATCGATAATCTACGAAGTGAGTCGAGTCTTTTTTTTTATTATAAGAAAAAGAGGATGTCTATAGTTCATCGGGTATTCAATTTTGCATGCACATTTTATGGTAATTAACCATAAAAATATGGTGATTGGCATTGGGCAAGAGCCAAATAAGGTGTAAAATTAATTAGTGAGATTTATTTCTGCTAAATATACATTAACTACATTGCCAAGCCCCCCCCCCCCTTCTGTTCAAAAGGCTTGCCAATCCTCCCTCCCTCCCTCGCTCTTCCTGTTCCTCTTGCTCTTCCGCTTCTGTAACTCTCTCTCTCTCTCTCTCTCTCTCTCTCTCTCTCTCTCTGCACACGTGTAAAACCCTCTGCTAGGGTTTTTCAGCGGTGCACAGCTCGTCTCTCTTCCTCTTCCCGGCGAGCGAGTTTTCTTGTTCTTGAATCTCTGTGAATCTTGGCGCTCGCGCCTTGTGATTCGAGTCACCAGCCCATTTCTTCTCACGTGTTTGGTCTCTCCAAGTTGCCTCGACTGTCTGGTTGGCATTGGCGGGTCGCTTCCTGGAGTTGCTCCGCTTCTTGATTCGGGGCGATGTGTCGCTACTCCAATTGTGCCTCTTTACGTTGGGAGACCGAATCTTTGATTGGTTTCGCGACGAGGGTGTTTCGTTTCTTCTGAATAGGTGGGCTCTTGGTTCGATGCTACCTCTCGAATTCGGGAGCTGGGGGCGGGATTTCTGTGAATAAACGTCATTCTTAGGGTTTTCGTTGCTTTCGGATTAGTCTGAATTCCTGTACGGGCGTCTTCGGTTCTGATGAATAGCGTATTCAGCGAGCAGATACTTGCGGACAAGCTCTCCAAGCTCAACAGCACACAGCAGTGTATTGAGAGTAATGCCATCTTAGTCCTCGTCCTCTCTTTGTGTTCATTTCGGCATCTTGGGATGACTGGAAACCTGTTTTCTTAGTGAATATCTTGTTTAGGATATGTGTAGGATAATGGCTATCATGGTTAAGATGTCATATATCTTTGTGCCTTCATCCGTAAGTAGGTTAGATTCTGTTTTTGTGGTCCTGGTTCCCAATTGGTTTTGAGCATAGTTTTTGAAATTTGCAGTTTCTGGGTCTTTATGGTCTAATGTGGATAAACATTCATTTTTCTGTCCTAAGATTTTCTCACATCCCATCCTTGAAATATTGTTCAAGATGGTTGCGACAGATCTAGGAAATTTAGCAGATGGCTAGCAAAGTCTTTGGTTTTTCTGCTCCATTGACGGGTACAGTAGACAATAGAGATGTGTTGCCGGAACTTAAGAGGCCTTGTCACCTTCCATATCTACCTTCTGTTAATTGAACAAAGGAGATCAAATATGCATATGTTCTTCGAGACGCAGATTTACAAAAGGTCAATGTACTGTGTTTCGTACAAATTGAAATTTTGATTTTTAGGGTCTAGGCATTGCCTGAAGATAATGCTGAGTAGTGTAACAAGTTGAGTTTTGTGTATAGTGAATGAAAAGTAAAGCATGGTAATACGAAATTTAGTTCATTGGTTGTAGGTTTTACTTTTGGGATCAATTTCTTTTGTTCTTGCTTGTTGTCCTATAGAATCCTGAAGTGCTCAATTATTGCAATCTGCACAGAAACTGTCAGTTATTGGAAATATCTCTTGTTACAGCAGCCTAGACTAGGAATGGTTTTTACTTTATTCCTGTGATTTCTTCTATGTTTGTCCTTATCCTGATTGCACGAATCAACTGTTTGATCCTCATGGTTTTGTTTTCCTTTATGTACTACTCGCAGCTTTGTCACATTGGTGTATATTTCATCAAAGTAAGGCGGAGCTGGTTGTTGCAACATGGGATAAGCAATTTCACAACTCTGAAATGGTTCAGAAAGTTCCTCTATTATATCTTGCAAATGACATACTGCAAAATAGCAAGCGCAAGGGAAATGAATTTGTTAATGAATTCTGGAAAGTTCTTCCAGCAGCACTCAAAAATGTTGTTGAGAAAGGGGATGATCGTGGGAAGAATGTAGTTTCAAGATTGGTGGGTCTATCATTTAATGTCCTTGCATGTGTGTGGTGCTTTTCTTTTCTTGTCTGAAGCAATGTATGTTTCTCTGCAAACTCTTATGAGATATTGCAGGGAAGTATGAAAATTCTGCCAAGGCAGTTTTGGACCTAGATAGAGTATTTGTTTACCTTTTCTATAAACAGAAAAGATAAGTTATTCAATGCCTTTTCTTTAGGTTCTTATCTGGGAAGAAAGAAGAGTATTTGGATCCCGTGCACAAAGCCTCAAAGATTTAATGCTTGGAGAAGGAATTCTTCCACCGTTGGAATTAAACAGAAAGCGTTCGCGTTCTGTCAAGATTGTTAAAAGGGATTCACGCTCAATTAGAACGGTTAGAACGAGAATTTTACCACCAGATGCTTGATTTCTGTCTGAAGTAAATTGGATTTTATTTTTTAGTGTTCTAGAAACTCTCTGTGTGCTTCTGTTTTATTCCCTCGCAAGATTGGAATTGACACTAATTTGACGTTGTCCCTTTAACATCAGAAATTGTCGATTGGATCAACAGCTGAAAAAATTGTTTCGGCAATTTACCTGGTTCTTAGTGAACATCCTAATGAGGATGAGGAGATGAGTAACTGTAAGTCTGCTGTCCATCATGTGAGGAAGATGGAGAAAGATGTTGATATAGCCTGTGCAACTGGTAAACTGAAACTAACTTGTAGTTAAGTTTGGTGTGTACTTCATTCTGCTTGAAAGATTTACTTTAATCTCTAGAGTCTACATAAACCTTTTTGTTATTCAAGACTTGAGATCTAATTTGTTTTTTGTCTGCCTTCAGCTAAGGATCCAAAGAGGAAAACATTGGCTAAAGAGCTTGAGAATGAAGAGAACACTTTAAAGCAGTGCATTGAGAAACTCAAGTCAGTCGAAGCAAGTAGAGAATTACTTGTATCTCATTTAAAAGAAGCGTTGCATGAACAGGTAATCAATTGGAATGATTATTGATTATTCTGCTCTTTCTAATGAGCCAGAATAAAGATATTATTACACATTCTTAACATGTACATTACAAATTTGGGCACTCATCTGTTTATCAGTCTGATCTTTATCTCCCTTCATTATTTCAGGAATCTCAGCTTGAAAATGTTCTAACTCAGATGCAGGTATCCATCTTCTCAGTTTAGCTGATCCTCAAATCTTCATGAACTCAAATGTATATATTGCATATTTTTTTGTCAATTTGCTAATGTTTAACTACTTAAAACTTTTGTCCGGTTTTGCTTGGATAAGTTGTTGCCATTTCTTCAGGACTAGTAACTATAAGATGTCTTATCACAATTAGGTTGCACAAGCACAAGCAGAGGAAGCTGAAAGTATGAGAAAACGGCTAATGGACGAAGATTATGTATTCAAGTCGCCCACCTCTGCTACTCAAAGCCTTGATATAAATGCAAAAGGGGGACAAACGCCCAAGAGGACGGCTGCAGCCATTGCAGCTGAGGTTGCAGACAAGCTCACAGCTTCTAGCTCCTCACAACTAATTATGAGTTCAGTTTTGTCAACATTTGCTGCTGAAGAGGCAAAGAGTGCTGGGCATACGAAGAGCTCCAATAAATCAGACAAAACGACTCCAGTAGCAGATGCTAGTGCTTTTATGCCATCTCAGCCACATACTGCTCCTTCGAGCCAGTTATATCAAGCCGTCATTGTTAGCCAGCATAACATTCAGAATCAAAACATTCAGCATAGTCAGCAAATCATTCAGCAGAATCAAGTCTCAGCGTCTCAAAGTCCATATTTACTTTCTAACCAGCCTCCTCAGCAGTATTTGCAGCAGCCCTCTGGAGCAATGATGCCCTCCTATGGTTATGTTAACTTCCCAACCATGTCGCCTGGACCACCACCACTGCCACATGCGTTGAGCGCGGTGATGCCTTTGAGTCAGCAGTCGTTACCCATGGCACAGAAACAGTCAATGGCTTTGCCTCAGCAGCCCTCGAGTCAACAACCGCCCATACCTCCTAGTTTTCGGCCGCTTCAGCCACCGGGCATGGTTTATTATAGTCATCAGCACCATTCCCAGTAAAATGGCAATAATGAGGATGCATATTCTGTGGCAGCTTTTTCTAGACAAAGTTGAGTATTTGGAGAGTTTGGTTTCCAGTCAACAGGTGAGCATTCGAAATATCATATAAAGCAAAAGCATTTGTAGAGCGGTCGAAATAATGTCATTTTGAGGGTTGTAACCTTGGATTGTGTTTCGAATGTAGGTTCTGTTCAATATAAACCATCGATCTGGCCTTTACTCCTGCCAGTAAAGCAGGCAAATTAATTGGGTGCTCTCGACCTGTACATCTACTCTCGCGTTGAGCCACTGGTTTAGATGGGGAACATGTCAATTGTTTTGCTGTGGCAGGCGGTATATGCATATGAGATGGTTCGGTGCTGATGGGTCCTTTAGGTTTTAGCATGGATAGCTTGACTAATTGCTAGGTTAGTTTAGGACTAAACCGCAGGTTGTAAGTCGGGTTACATGAGGATTGGGAGAAAGTTGTCTGGTTTCCTGTATTCGTGAGTTGTGGAACATAATTGTAGGTTTCTCTTTCGGACTCAAGTCCCCGCGCAATGTCATTAGATGTTGAGAAATAAACAGAGGAGAGTATCTGGAGAAATAACGGTGTTATTCATTCCTCCTTGGTGTGCAGACCTCAGAGCGAATCGAGCCGTCAAGGCCCTGGTGAGCCTGTGCCGGTAGCAAAGAGGGTTGCTTTGATTCATTCCGAGGCCTACACGGGTTTTTCCTCATGAACCTTGACTGGTAGGAGGCTATTGCTGTTGCTTCATATTTCAAAGACGGGGCAAACAACTAATTTCGATGCGATTTTGATTGTGGGTGGAATGTGGAAACATCTGCTTTTGCTCAAACCACAATGACACCGCACCCCCTAATTTGGATGACGGACTGCGCATAGTTAGCGGATGGGTCGGAGGCTTTGTAATAGGAACACCAGCTCGGTTGTAGACACGCCATATGTGATTCACAGTCTGTCCTTTGCGCTTCCAGCCTAAAACTTCCGGGTTCGAGCCGGTCTTCAGCCTAAAACTCAAGAAAACAATGTAAAGAATGAAAGGATAGAGACGTTGAAAAGCAGAAATTTTCATATTCATACACAAAAGCCGAAATTATAGCTAATAAAACCCAGAAGCAGAGAGAACAAGCCAGGCTCGCAACTTACGAAAACATAGGCATGAGGAGGAAACAGGACAAAAACAGAGCAAGAGCTTCAGTCCAAATCCTGAAATGATAAGCAGACGTTGCCCTTAACAAGCTAATCATAACATTTTCGGGAAAGAAAAATTCAGGGTGTTGGTGTCAGACTTGAAAGAGGGAACTTATCTGGAAATCTTCACCATCTCCTCTATTCCTACGGAGGATGGTACCTTTAAGAACGTTAAATTACCCAGGATCATCAAAATGAAATACGTTCAAGAAAATTTTGAAGGGAAATATTACGCAGTACTAGCCTCACCAACAACCATTTGGGCAGAAGGATTGACAAAGGCCAATTTCACGGAAAATTGCACTAAGTTCTAAAACTTACCTACGGAATGCAATCAACTAAACTTTTCGATTGATTAAATGCAATTCTAAACCTTTACTAAAGAAAGGCAATCAAGTCTTAAATCTTTCAATTGATTCAATTAAGTTATGAAGCGTTATTGAATAATACAATTGGTTCATAAAACACATTGGAAAGTGTAATTTAAGCATGCCACGTAAACAATTCTAAGTGACATGTAAGCAATTTCAAGTACTACAAGCAGTTTCAGATACTGCTTGAAATGACTTAATTGTACTTTTTACAATAGACTTAGGAATTAATTATACCAATCACAATATTTAGTATCTGATTGCATTTTGTACACAAAGGTTAGGACTTCTAATTCACTCATTCCACGCCAAAAGCATAAATAAGGGAGACCTGCCGATGCTAGGTCACATCTAACATTTCATTGCCTTCCTCATTATGAAATCTCGAATGAAGATTGGCAGATGGTATACAATAGAACTCATGGTCGAATACTGGCCATAGGAGAACCAAGCTGGCGGATTCCTTCTTAATATTGCAGACACAGCCTCTTTTGCAAACTCTTCGGAAGGGGTCGCTTTGATTCCCTGAGAGAAATAGGCCCTATCACGTATCACTGCCTCAAAAGGCTTATACAGCTTCCACTCAGGCATCTTGCTGTAGCTAGCAACGGCAGAATTTCCTATGTTCGATTTGACAGCACCGGGGACAATGTTGATCACATCAATTCCAAGTGGTTTTAGCTCCAATCTGCTCATCTTAAATGACAAAATGTTACCCAAATACTGTCTGATTGTACCTTGTTCTGGACCTACAGAGTCATATGAACCCATACATATGGATGTGGCAGGTACAAGAAAGTCCTTGTTAACATCATGCTAATGCTAAGTTCGTTTAAGAACTCAACAAGTATGCACCTTCACCCATTTTTGTTTAACAAAAATAACTTCCAAGAGTTACCAAATTGAACTAACATATTGGGTAAAGAGAGGGGAACAACTATTTCATTCCAAGAGTATTCCTACCTAAATACCTATTGCTTTGTTTGGTTGTGATAAAGTAAGACATTCAACCAGGCCGTAAGTATTTGTCAGAGCTTTTCCACGGCATTAGCCCCAGTATTCCAATCCTATCTCATTCTAGTCCAACGATCATACAAGCCATTCTCTCTCAACCGATGGTAAGGGTGAGAGCTTGGGTATGTACCAATAAGCCTAATGAAAAAGAACAAGGAAATTGACAATGCTCTCACCTGAGAGTATCAGTCATTGAGTGAAGGGCAGCTTTTGATGAAGTATAAGAACCTGCCCACGGTCCATTTGTCAAAGCAGCAACACTCCCCACGTTGGCAACTTTTCCCTTTTTCCTAGTTGCCATGTGAGGGACAGCAGCTTGAATCATTCTCAATGATCCTGTAGGAAATATTGAGAAATGTAAGAGAAGAAGATACTTTACACTTATTTCACATTTGCCAAGAGACTGAAAGATAGAAAATTCAGCCGTAATAGCTTGTTGTCATCAGTAATATAAGAGATGCAACCATGTTACTTAAAGATAATCACCAAAATCAAAGTAATTTGCACTATACTATGAACATGGTCCCACACTGATTGCAAGAATACGTGCCATTGGTAAACAACATAAACACAAAGAGCACATATGTAAGCAGAGATGCAGAACAACTGCCTCTGGGAACTACAGTTTTAAAACTCTAATTTTCAACCTCTAGATCTAGAAGAGAGTGCCCTTTCCTAGAGCTTTGACTATTAATAACAGGACCTTATCCATACAGATAGTAATCTTTCAGCAGTACTTTATTGTCTGGATCAATTTAGAGATTTCTGAATGAAGAGAATTGACGGTGAAATATTTCCAAACTTACATCACTAAATTACCAGACTTCATATTCTGTGTTGGAGCCATATATCAGGATGCCACTTTCAAACCAGAATATAAAGTACATGTACCTTAAGTATCTCCAAGGACACATTCAAAAGCAATCATCTTAGGTACGTCTAAGCGGACCCGCGATATGGGGTACCTAAAGTATCTCCAAGGAGACATTCAGTAGCAATCATCCTAGGTACGTATAAGCGGACCCGTGATATGGGATCCCAAGTCCAATTGGGTGGTCGGCCTACGAAATTATATTCACTAACCAAACCTATGTTATGCATCTAAGTCACACAAAGACACGATGTTACCGGAAATTGATCTCATGTTCTGTCTAAATTAGAGACACACATCTTCAGTCTTCAGACCAAATCCCATGGTTGCGTTGGAAACACGCACGTCCCTAACCAATCATCTCACCCACGGTACCACCTATGTAGTAAGAGTTTCAATCTTTCTTGCTCGCAACAAACTGAAGAAATCTACCGTGCGCAGGAGAGACGTTTGGAACAAAGCATGAATTCCTACTGTTTATGTAAAGCCCTTCAATAGCATGCAGTTCATCTGGCCCATTTACCAACAATTGTCGACAGTAAGGACAGGTACTACCACACAATGTCCGTCCACAGACAGCTAATATTTTCACCCAGAAGCCGCATTTCAAAACAAAGCTCAGCGATAGCATCCCCACGTTCAGCCCAGGAACCAAATTTAATCAACCCGAAAACCCACCTCAAGGAGCGAATCGAGACTGGTGCAGAAAGTAACCCAAAATCATTTCGTTCATTACCATAGACGTTGGTGTCGAACGTCTTCTGGAGGGCAGAAAGCGGGATCTCCGCGAGAGGGCCCACGCACTGGACTCCGGCGTTGTTGACCAGCACATCGATTCTTCCGAACTTGCCAATCACGTTCCCCACCACCTGCTTCACGCTCCCCTCGGAGAGTACATCGAGCTCCTGGAGATAGAACCTCGAGTCCCCGTCGAGGTCGGCCATGGAGGAGAGGGACCGGCTGGCGGCGACGACACGGCAGTCCCTGGCGGCGAAGGCCCTGGCCATGGCGTGGCCGATGCCGCCCTGTGAGCACCCGGTGATTAAGACCACCTGCGGCCGGTCATCGTCGCCGCCGCCCGCCATCGGGAGTCGAGAAGTGGGTGAGCCCGGATTGCGACGGAGGGTTCAAATCAAGATCGAGAGCAGCTAAAAGGCGAGCTTTTCGATGTCACTCAAGGAGGAGGTGGCAGCTCGTGGATGCTCCGTGTCGTGGAGGGTGGTGGACTGCCGTGCTCGTGGTGGGTGCGGTTTGGCATGTTGAGGTGTCTAACCTACTCTGAAGAACTTGTCGTTCATTTAATGATTTAGTATTATAGCATTTCATTTGGCACGAGCTTCCCACTTGCCACCAGAGGTGATGAATTTACGAATTCAAGATAAGTCTCGAGCTCAATAGCAATCATCGATCCCGAGCGAGATCGAGGCACGCTGTTAAAAACCTCGATATTTAAAAATAAATAAAAAAACGAAAATGTTATATACTTTAAAAATATATATTTTCTTCACTTTTGAAAGTATTTTTAACATTTTTCTTGACAATTTTTTTCCTTAAAAATAATGTTAAAAAATTTTAAAAAAATTTCCTAAAAGTTATTTTTTATGAAACGAATAGAGTCTTAATCTCTATTTCTCTTTTTCTTTTCCTTTTTTTGTCTTTACCTTTCCTTGAGTTTAGGAGAAAAATATTTAATCAACTAATATATTTTTGCTCTGACAAATTTCTAACTTCTGCTTCTCTGACAATTATGGGTATATAGGTAATAATTCTCTAATTGATTCATGGGAAGTAAAAATAGCTATACATATGTCGATAATATACATATGTGAGCGCTCGAAAATAATTGACTATCAACTTATCCGGCCATGCAAGTTTTACGGATTAAAAGATAGAGTTGTTTGGGATTTAGGGTTTCGAAATTGGAGAAACGCGGAATTTAATAGATAGACTTATCGTTGACGTCGATCAAGAGCAAATAGCAAGGGAGCCCCGCGCTCCACGATGGAAGATTCTTCACCATGATGCTTTTACAAAGTTAGTAGTCCGAAGACCCGCGAAGTCGCGCCATAATCCAAGTCGCTAAATGAAGGTCCATTGGCTAGGGTTCTTACTCTATTTCTATCGAGAAAAATATTCGGTAGTTGCATAGTGCCACGTCATCGGCTGACGTGGCGCGCATTTTCCCACGTGGACCAATCACAAATTTACACGTGGTACCGCAAAATAAAATATAATTAAGATTTTATTAAAATTTTATGAAATGTCTTATCATCCATAAATGCAAGGCAGCTTTTGCGGTACCACGTGTAAATTTGTGATTGGTCCACGTGGAAAAATACGCGCCACGTTAGCCGATGACGTGGCATTCCTCGTTTCTATATGATCTCCTCCCAGTTCGGGCACCTACCTTCTTCAGGTTTGGCAATCTCACCTTCCACCATCGAGTAACGTTAGGCAACGCTTATTTCAGGCTACTAATTGCACCGATTTGGGAGTTTTGCGTCTGATTTAGCCGGTCATTGATGATGGTGATCGGTCTCTTTACTTCGAGAGATGAGAGCCATTAGCTTTGCCTATGTTCGTAGAAGGAACTCTTTTCTCTTCTTTTTTTTTCTTTTTCTTTTTTCACCTCGTTTTCTTTTATTGTATTGGTCTATTGTCTTTATCATATCTTACATCACTAATCAGAATCAAATGTGGGCTCTCGCAATTTTTCCATGGACCTCAAAAAGATCCATCTACCAATGTATTATTGAGTTCTTAGAATAAGGGCATTGACGGCACCTAAACTTTATGATATGCTTGATTCGTACTAGAATTTTTTTTTCATATATACAACATATTCTTCGAACTATGTGCAATTTTTTCATGTTTGTCAAAAGTAGAAATGAAAATAATTTCGTGAATTGCCACATAAGTGCCACTTCAGTCTTGACTTGATTACTAAAAAGCACCTGGAAGTTGGAACACTTTTTCACATAAACACAATAGTCCTCCTCCATCAATGTAAACTCATATGCTACGGTTTTAAGCATGTAATTGATGATTAATAACACATTAGTTAGGCGATTATGGTCCACGAAATTGACACGCTCAATTAGAACGGTTAGAATGAGAATATTACCTCATGATGCTTGCTTTCTGTTGCAAGTAAATTGGATTTTTAATTCTTTGGTGTTCTAGAAATTATCTTCATATTGGCTGCATGCTTCTGCTCTATTCCCAGTGGGATTGGAAATGATGCTAATTAGATGTTATTCCTTTAACATCAGAAATTGTCGATTGGATCAACAGCTGAAAAAATTGTTTCAGCAATTCACCTGGTTCTTAGTGAACATCCTAATGAGGATGTCGAGATGAGTAACTGCAAGTCTGCTGTCCATCGTGTGAGGAGGATGGAGAAAGATGTTGATATAGCCCGTGCAACTTGTAAGCTGAAACTAACTTGTAGATAAGTTTGGTATCGATATGTAAAGCATTTTGTTATTCAAGACTTGAGTATCTAATTCATTTTTTGTCTGCCTTCAGCTAAGGGATCCAAAGGGGAGAACATTGGCTAAAGAGCTTGAGAATGAAGAGACAACCTTGAAGCAGTGCATCGATGAACTCCAATCAGTAGAAGCAAGTAGAGAATTACTTGTATCTCATTTAAGAGAAGCGCTGCATGAACAGGTATTCAATTGGAATTATTATCGATTATTATGCTCTTTGCAATGAGACAGAATAAGGTTCTTATGACAAATTCTTCACATGTACATTAAAAATTTGGACACTCATCTGTTCATCAATCTGATCTTTATCTCCCTTCATATTTTTCGGGAATCTCAGCTTGAAAATGTTCTAACTCAAATGCAGGTATGCACTTTCTCAGTTTAGCTAATCCTCAAATCTTCTTGAATTCAGATGTCTATATTGAGTTTTTTTTTTTTGTCGAAATCCTAAATTTTAACTATCTTGGACAAATTACTGACGCTTCTTCAGGAGTAGTAACTATAAGATGTCTTATCACAATTAGGTGGCTCAAGCCAAGCCTTTGAGTGCAATGGTGCCTTTGAGTCAGCAGTCGTCATCCATGACACAGCAACAATCAATGGCTATGCCTCAGTAGCCAGCTCCTTTAACTCCTAAGTCAACAACCACCGTACCTTATCCAGATCAAGTCACTCGGACGGCCACCCATTCTTTAAGGGGGGCTTTAAATAGCTTTTTTCCCATCCATCCAATCGACATTAAATGAATGGAACAATGGACGGGACAAAAAGGTAGTGAGGTGACTAAGGGTCTGTTTGGTAACCATTCTGGTTCTCGGTTTCTCGTCCCCGGATTAATTTGGGACGAGAAATCTGTTTGGTAAATGTCTAAAAAATTTCTGTTCCCCGGATGAAAAAAAAGCCAGGGATGACTTTGGGACAAGAAATCAGAACCAGAAATTTTTTGGTTTTGTGTTTCTCGGACGAAAAGGAACAGTGCCAAAGAAGAGAACCGATTTCATAAACTCACGATTTGCTCCTCCTCTGCTTTCTACGCTCTCACAAAGCACAGACACCCACGAACTGCTCCTCCATTCCACCTCCTCTGCTCGCACCGGTCTGGTCTCTTCTTCCTCCTCCTCCTCCACCGGCGCGGCCTCCTCCTCGTCCTCCTCCCTCCGCCTTCTCTCCTTTCCGATTCGTCGATACTCGGCCCCAACAAATCCGAAGAAACCCTAAGGTATGTTCTTCCTTCTTGCGGATCTGCCTCCCGTGGCTTCAACTTGCGGAGATTTGTTGAATTTCTCGTTTTTCTTCCCCTTTTTGTTCCTTCTTTGGCTGTTGTTTTCGGTTTTTTGGGTTCATCTAAACTTCGAACGGCTGTTTCTGGAGAGAAAATGTTGCGGTATGATAATCTCTTCAAGTAGGGATTCCTCTCTCTCTCCAATATTCCTTCGATTCTTCAGTTTCGTGCCCTTTCCTCCGCCCTCTTTCCCTTCCTCCGCTCTGAGAACCGCCGCAGACGGCCGCCCTGCCCTTCTCCTTCTACGTTACCGACGAAACCGACCGGAGGCGACCGCTTTCTTCCGCTCTCCCTCTCTCGTCATCTTTTTGTTTCGTGTATACGCGCCACGACTTTCTCGCTCTTGTGGATTGCTTTGGGTCTCTTGGGAAGCGCTGGCGATGTTTGGTTCTGTTCGGATTCAGATCAATTTGTTCTTCAATCTAGTTTGGGGATTACTGCAGTTCTTTAGGCCTGGTTGGTCGGTTGAGTTATTGAATTCCTTTTCTTTTCTTTTTGGATGATGTCTCGGTGTAAAGGGTTGTTTTTGGCGTCCGTGTCTTAGTTGAATTTTGTTCCCCTGATTGGGGTCGTCAGTGACTTGCCCTTTAGGTTTCTTGAAAATTATGCCAGCAATTTAGCATCTTCCTGCCCTCTTAATGCAAGCTCAGGGCAATGTTGATGAAGAAAATCCAGCCTTCGGGAACTTTGACCGCAGATTTTAATTGCCGTAATGTAGTCAATTGTAATGAAGAACATTCTAGTGACCTTCTGTGCATCTACATTGTCATTGGAGTGCTAGAATTTGTTAGGTAAACTGTGATGGTGCATTGCATATTATCATGTTAGATTAATCTATCTAGTTTGGGTCGTGTTTTATAGATAAATGAGGAGGCCAGTGACAAAGTTTTGGAGATAGACCAGAAGATTGAAGATTCTGAAAGAATGGATATAGATGAATGCTTCATGTGCTGTCTTAGTTGATAAAGCTATATTACCAGTTCTTTTAACTAGAAAATGCTTATTGTTCTTAGAATTATTTCATTTTAAATTACTGTTTTGAAACAGGATAATTGCACTCTTCCTCTGTATTGACTTGATGTTTATGTCAAATCCAATTTAATAAGGGTGGTGGAAGATTATTTTGCTCCTTGTGTAGCTAGACTTTAAAGGTTCTCTAGGATTTTGTTGACAGTTTTTGATCATTTGCTGGTCATGCTCTGAAAGCTTGCTACCTCCAAACCAAGAAGAGCCTTGATCTGATAGCACATTGAAGTATGCGCTCTCATAGTAAATTTGCATAGACATATGTCTGATGTGTAATTAGATAGTGATATGACCTGCTTATAGGTGTCTAGTAGCACAATTTAGG